>JAWNOM010000484.1:0-1200000 GCA_035045965.1 Drosophila aldrichi
TTAGTTGAAGTTACAAATTTAGTTTAGCAAGTAGGACAACTGTGTGTGTTATCGATAAGACATGTGTCTGTTATCGATAGCATGTGTGTTCTTGTGAAATTACCCTCTATGCTTAGCCTAAGCCCCAACTGTTAAGCCCCTTCTAAATGTAGGGAGCACTCAAATCTCCAATCGATAAACGATATACACATCAATTGATCGAATTATCATAATTGATGACGGCAAATGATATGCATTATCTACAGCAAGGAGCTGCGCCTAATCCACGCCCCCAAACTGGGCGGCACTAGCCTTGACAAACGGCACAAAGAAATGCCTACACAGCCAAACAAAAGGAAAGCCTCAAACCCCCCCACCACCCAACCACCTCTTTCCATGGGGAAGTTAAATAATGTGCAGAGCGTTAAATCGAAAATAAACTTTGACAAAGCAAAACAAAACAAAAACAAAAACAAAAAAAAAATAAAATAAAGAATTACAGAAAATAATTTTTCAAATCAGTTCGAGTGCAAAAAAATACTCCCAAAGCCGCGACTCTTTGAATGCAAAACAATGGCGGCAAAACCAACGGTAAATACAAAATACTGAGAACAAAACCCAAAAACGAAAAAAAACAAATGAAACCAGAACAAAACGAAAAAAGTTTTCGGCTCATACAAAATGGAGGCCGCAAAAGCATTGGCGCAGTTAACATATCGAGGGAGTGAGAGAGAGAGAGAGAGAGAGCGTGAGAGAGGGGAGGCTGAGAAGTTGCACGTCATATAAATCTAAGCGAGCTTAGAGTAAAAGAGATTTATTGTTTGATTCGGCTGAAAGTGCGCGAATTTTGTGTCGATTTTATGAATTTTATTTCGGTTTGTTTTCTCTTCTCATTTTTTTTGTTTTTTTCGAAAACCATAAAACATTCAAAATACCCAAAGCGAAAGCCGTGTAACAAATTTGCGTGTGATTTCGCTGAGGATTGAATCTGTATACCCTGTAAGCCATCTGTGGCAATGAGGGGTAGTTATGCCAAATGCAAATCATAATACAAATTTAGTGATGTATGTATATAAATATTGTTTGATCTAAAATGAATTTTTTTTTTTAATGTAATTTTAGTCAACTTGTATTAAACTTAGGATATCTGTTAGTTGTGTATGCTCTCTACTTAGACAGTTTTTTTTTTATTTTTTTTTTATGATTATAAAACCAACATCAATTTACCCATGAGAATCCGTTTGATACTGACAGTAAACTTCTGCAATACTCTCGCATCTCCATCTTGCTCTTCCCTCTCGCTCGCTCCTTGCGTATTTTACAATTGTGCATAAGTTGTGCGTGAGCATTTCTCATGATCTCTGCACTTCCTTGTGTGTGTGTGTGTGCGTGTGTGAACGCAACACTTTCACACTCGCACACGAACACACCTGTTGTCCCGCTCGCACGCATTTACTCACTCCCCTCTCTTTTTTGCGCTCTCTTTATTTGCAGATTAACATGTTGTTCGGGGCGAACGGGTAAGTTGACCACACTTAACACCAGGCGCTAGAAGGGGACGGGGTAAGTTACCGTTGGTCAGCCATTGTTAATGCTGCGCTCTGCTGCTGCTGCTGCTGCTCTTGTTATTCGTTGTTTTTGTTGTTGTTTTTGATTTCACTGTTACTGTTGCTGGTGTGCACATTGAATGGCTCAAAGAACTCGTTAATCGAGCATTTAGTATTATGTTTAAGTCCGCCATTGTATTGCCATTGTTGCCCTGCCAGAGCGAGAGGGCACTATACAATGAATTACACTTAAAAGTGCCCTCAACACTGACCAAAAGCCCTTTTCCTCCCGCCCCCCTATGGGCGTGCCCCTTTCGCGCGTTGAGCAATTGAAATTGATTGTTTGAGTAATAAAATCTATAGATTGCCAGATTTTTCAAGTTTATTTCAAGATTATATAACGTATATATATGTATGTATGTATTTATATGATAATTGATTACACTGAAAGCGCCCAGTGCAGCACTTTAAGCGGAAAACTCTCAAGTGTTTGACTTTTGTGTAGAACAAAAGTCGCCTGAGAGTAGCTCGGAAAAGGTTAAGAAGCCATAGCCATGAGCAGAAGACAAGGGAAGAGTGTGGCATTGAGGTTATGTTAGAATTCATCGTATGCTCATATTAAATGGTTTACGGCCATAACTTAAAAGCTTTGGCCGCTAGACTTGGACTGAACCTAAACGGAAAATAAAATTTGTCTTTTCCCACTCACCGATTTTATGATGATATATTGATAATATATGGCACAAATCGAATTGATTTGTAATACGCCAAGCTTGTGCTACGCTGTCGTTCAGCTGTCTTTCACCTTTTCACATTTTCACATTTTCCGGAATGTTTTCAAATGTTTTTCTCCTTTTTGCGTAAAGCACACTTCCCAAACACTTGAATAGGGCTAGGGCACTCTAGACGAGTTCAGTGCTAGCTCGTTAAAGGCCTCTCTCTCCCTCTCTCTCTGCACTTTATTTTTTCTGCATTTCTTTCCATTTCACACATCATCTTGTGGCATTCTAAGCATTCTGGCAAAGTGCATTTTCTTCAATAGAAAAAAAATAGAAATGAAAGAACATTTTCAAAATGGTTCTTTTGCAGTGTTTCGCTCTCTGTGTGCTGTAAAATTAAAGTGTGAAGCTATTAAGATGTCCGTCCGTCCGTCCGTCCGTTCGTTCGCCTGCCATTCGGTCAGCTCTCGACACTTGAAAGTCTCACAGGCATTTGTTTCACTTGAAAATTTACAAAATGTTCTTAAAATAGTTGAGTTGTGATTCTTTGGAAATCAAAGAAAATAATCAAGATGTCAGATATCAGAGAACTGAAGTGAGTGAGGGAGCGAGAAGAAGGGAAGTCAACTTAAATCCAAATCCTTATCGAATTAAGATACATTTCATATATGACTATAACTTGAAGAAGTTCTTAAACTCTTACTACATAGACTCAGCATGGATCTCAAATATAAATATACAAATACTTTGATCTGATAATAGTCTATATAGACATCACTTACAGCTATGTTACCTAATGAGTGTCTCAGTCACTGTAGCCAAATGTAGCCGAGTAATGCGTGTGCAACATGTTTTTCCTCAAATCAAAGCTCGAAGCTAACACACACACTCATACGCACTCATATTCACACTCACATTCACAGCTACAGTCTGCTGCGGCTGCGGGCATTCCTAATGAGCTAGTGAAGCTAGGCGCTGCCTCCCCTTTCGGGCAGGCTCCCCCGCCCCAGCTGGCTCGGTGCTACAGTTTGGCTCTTCAAGCTACTTTGCATGCAAATTGCACTCGATTTGCATACTTCTAGCATGCACTGTATTTGACATATATGTATATACATACATATATATATATACATTCAAGAGTGCTTGTGTGTGTGTGTGTGTGTGTGTGTGTGCTTGTGTGTGTGTGTCCCGCACATTATGTGCAGTCATGAGGCTGCATACGAATTTTTCCCTCCTGCTCTCTCTCTCTCTGTCTCTCTCTCTGTCTGCCCACCTACTCCATTAGCTCAAGCCTCTCATCAATTCTAGGCTCACTTCTAATATAAATCAAATGTAATCAAATCAAATCAAATCAAATCAAACATATCAAAGGCTTTTCTTTCATTTCTATTGATATTTATGCATAAGAAATTGCAACATGCTACCCGACCCCTCCCCCCGCCTCCCTCCCACTCCTGGCCGCCTCCCTCTAGATACCCTGCATATTTGTTCTACGTATTGCATAACTTATTGTTATGTAAATAGTTTCAAGAGCAAATATTCATACACTTGACGCAAACTTGAAGACTTTTGATGACAAAGCAAAGCAAATATACGCAAATATCATTGCACTTATCTTCTCTCTCTCTCTTTTCTCTCAGTGTACAGCCTACATGTGATGTACATGCATACATACGCACATACATATATCTAGTTTCTGTTGCTGTGTTGTTGCCCACGCCCCTGCCCTTGTAAGCTGAACTGTAAATCGAATTTGAACTGTTTTTCCTTCTGTTTGCTAAACAAACAATGTCGAAAAATTGTCGTAGAACTCGCCCCGAGGGCTTCAAGATTTCATGGAACTAACAACAATTTGTTGACTGGACAAATAGTTGCATTAGCTCCATGCATATTCGAGCTCTAATCGAGCTTTAACAACTTCAACTTGGCTACCAATGCAGTTACCTCAAATTCATTTGTATAGATCTTATACAGTTATGCAACACTGACATAACTAATCTACTCGATTCGCAACTGAGTAGTACAGATCTCACTGCAATTGCTGTGCTATCTCTCTTTGGCCACTTAAGTGGACAGACAGATTAGCTCTTGACAGTTATCCAACACTGGCTTTCGGCCGCCACACATATGCTTTCAACCAATGTCATTTGACACTTCAGCAGCCATTCGGGCAGCTGATTGAATTGCCTTCTGGGCCCGTTAACAATTTCGACAATCTGCGGCGACCTGGGCTACTGGCTAACCCCGAAGCCCTGACCCCTAACGAGCCCGCAATAGACGCCCTCTTAACTCTCGACCCGCTCATTTTAGGGGCACGTGCAGTCGACAGGTTGGCAGGTGTGCAGGTGGGCAGGTGGGCAGCTGGGCAGGTGGGCAGCTGGGCAGGTGACTGAATCTCATGCATATTAAACGAGATGCGTGTAAACAATGCCTAAGCATTGTTGCTATACGCACGACCACGCCCCCTCGACAACCATCCGCCCACTTAAGTTGAGTGTCGAGAACAGATTGAGTGTTACAGTTACAGATACAGATACAGATACAGATACAGATACAGATACAGATACAGATACAGATACAGATACAGATACAGATACAGAGATACAGAGATACAGAGATACAGAGATACAGAGATACAGAGATACAGAGATACAGAGATACAGAGATACAGAGATACAGAGATACAGAGATACAGAGATACAGAGATACAGAGATACAGAGATACAGATATACAGAGATACAGAGATACAGAGATACAGAGATACAGAGATACAGAGATACAGAGATACAGAGATACAGAGATACGGAGATACAGAGATACAGAGATACAGAGATACAGAGATACAGATACAGATACAGATACAGATATAGATATAGATACAGATACAGAGATACAGAGATACAGAGATACAGAGAAACAGATACAGATGCATACATTTACAGGGTATACAGCGTAGCAATCGACTGTCTGTCGACTACTGTCGTTGTCTCTGCTCATTTTGTCATCACTCATCACTCATCGCTCTTTGCTCGTCGTCGGGTCATCGGCCATTGGTCATCGGGTCGTGGGTCGTGGGCCGGGGGTCGGGGGTCGCTGGGTCGTTGTGGCTGAAAGCGTGGCCAACTAATTGCATCGCTTGTCGGCGTCAATCTGTGACCCACAACTCGAGTTGCATCCACTTGACGCATTGAATTTATGCCGCTGCTTCTGCCACATGCCACATGCCACACGCCACTTGCCACTTGCCACATGCCACATGCCAAGGATATATTTGTCGCTTCAGTTTGCCATTGAGTGCTTTGTGGCACATGCCAGCGATGAGATGACAGCCAAATTCATATGCCGTGGGCATCCAGTCGGAAGGGAGGCAACGCACGTCCGCTCAAACTCAAAGACTTTAAGCCGGATTTACGAGTCTAAACTAAAAAGAATTTCAGCACTCGTGACACGAGTCACACTTGGCTCACTTCTTATCTCAGACATTCGTGCATATGTTTATTATTCGTGACACGAAACGCGAAATACCAAATAGTTAGAGCCTATCTAAGCTTGCGAACAGATTAAGCAGAACTCGTGACACGACTCACGCTCACGTCATCATCTCTGATTTTCAGTTTGATATGCATCTAGTATAGCCTACGACAGAGCAGCAAACAGCAATGCCTAGGCATATATAGTGGCTTCCTCTGCTATGCTCTGTCTCACTGCTTCTCTATCTCTCTCTCTCTCTCTCGCTCGCTCTCTCGCTCTGCCTCTGTAGCTCCCTTGACCCTTGAGGGACAACAGGGCAAGCAAACTCATATATTTTCCAGCTCGTCGAGCCTGCTGCTTCGTTGTCAAAGGAGTTTGAGCACTTCAAGAAGAATGACAAACAACGGCAGTACAGCGAAAGGAGTGAACGAGAGAGAGAGAGAGAGAGATAGTGATAGAGAGAAAGTGAAGTGCAGTCACATTATTGTTGGTTGCCTCTGCTCTGGGCTCTGGGCCACGATGTTTGCCAAATGAACTTTTTCAACTGCCTCTCAAACTGTTGCCTAACTATCCTGCACAGAGGCGTCTATAGACGACAGGGGCGTGGCAGAGAGGCCTACGTTTTCGTATAGCTGCTTTGGCAACATACAAAAAGTTTGCCGTAGTTAGTGCCTGCCACATTTGTTATATGCAACTTTTTCGCCTCTCCTCTTTTTTCCAGTTTTTTGAAGAGCTTCTCATTTTGTTTGCCATTCGCTTGGTGTAGCTGAGACTTCCAATTTCATACTCTCTGAGCTGGGCATTACAGCTCTTCGTATGTAGATAATTCGCATGAGCAACCGTTGAAGGGAAAGGGTCTAGCTCGATGAGATAAGAGCAAGGAAGGATCTGTAGGAAGATTACAGGAAATGCCGGTGGATAGACGACTCCCTTTCTATGGAAACAATCTATAGACAACTTTGTGGAAAACGAGTCTTCTTCTAGGGAAGAAATCTCCATAGAGAGGGGCTCCATTGTTACTTGTTCTTTTAGTTCCAACTCTCTCCTCCCTTCACTCTTAGTTTCTTTGTAACCTTGCCTGGAGCAGACCTTGCCTGTTAGAGTATTTCGAATTTGACTTATACTTTCTTTGATTATTCTTCTCTTGCTGTTCTCCGAAGTAGCAAGTCTCCCTCCCCCCTCTCCTGTCCCTTTGAGCAGGCCCTTCTCGTTTGTTAAGTTTTGCTGGCAAACGTTTGCCTTTGCCTTTCATACTTCAACTTCTTCTGCGACTTTTCCTGCTGCTGCTTCTGCTGCTGCTTCTGCTGCTGCTGCTTCGTCTTGGCCAACTGTTAATGCCCAAATACCAGGCGCAATTGTCAAGTACTTCAAGCATTTGGCACAGCGCATTTCCCAGTAAATTATGGAGTTACACAGAACTCACTAACCCTACCCCCTTTCTTTCCCTCTCTCTCTCTCCCTCTTCATTTCAATTGTGCGCGAATTTCTATGAATTTCATTGTCAGGCAAACTATGCCCAAGACGGGCAGTATACATGGGGTATACATATTTCAGGCTATGGAAGGCAACTCCAGCTGAAAAGTTTCTACTTAACTTGCTATTATTCTCTGTTATCCATGATGGCGTGTGCTAAGGGAAATCTGATCTATGATCTGAGAGTTGTTCTATGAGAGAATAGAGAGACATAGATTCCAACAGCCTTGATGAGGTAGAAGGAAGAGTAAGAACTTCCATCTGCTGCGATATATAGCATTGATCCCTCTTATATGCACCTGCTATCCCATAAGACTTTTTAGCTTCTATGCCTTGCCTACACATTTAATTACTTAAAAGCAGTAAAGAAATCCGTAATCAATAACACGGACAAAATGGATCATCGGCAGATACTTTAGATTTGCTTGAAAGAGTGAGGAAGGAAGGAAGGAAAAGAGCTGAGGAAACAGCCTCACAGCTTCTTAATCTCTATCAGCTATCATCTATGTGGCCATCCATCATAATGTATCTAAATGTTTAGCAATACTATGTGTGGGCAACAGCTCCATAGCTTCCCATCTATTTCCCTCTCCCTCTCCCTTTCGTTGTCTCTGTTTGGCGTGCTTCGCCAAAGGCCAGACGGGAAAAGGACACAAAGCCAAAGACAAGCAAAAAAAAACAATTTCTTGTCGCTGACATTGTCCAGACAACAATTTCTAATCAAAGCAAGTGAGATTATGATAGGCGAGCATGCTCGACTGTCAGATACCCTAAATCTATTTGTTGCGACTTTGGAAGAAATAGGCTAGGATATCCATTAAGAAAAAGTGTACTCTTATACTTTCATATTCCTATAACCATATTCAATCTTATACAATCATAGTAAGATCTGCCTCTCCATTTACTACTTCTTCTTCTGCTTCTTGGGGACATTTTTACAGAAATCAATATACCCGGTTTAGTCAGATTTTAGCAAGTAACAAGCTTATCAAAAAATGACAAAAAAAAAAGAAAAAATTAGAAAATGTTCCCCATCTCCAGCCCCATCAAATGGGCGACGCAACGACAATTTCGGACGCAATCAAAGTTAGCGAGCATCAAAAATAAATTAACAGAATGTGAAGAAGACGGAGATGAAGCCGATGAAGATGGCGATAAAGGAGAGATAACGATAAGGAAAGACGCAACAGGATGCTCGCCTGTTGACTTTGGTCAGCCAGCCGCCCCTTTGTGTTCATCCTAACGGCACTCGAGGGCGTCTTATGTACAGTAAGAGCATCTGCCTACAGGGTATTCCAATTGAAAGTCAAACCGTTATGTGCAACATATTACAGGGTATCCAACTGTATCCAATGTGCTCACAGGGTGTTTAGGGTGTCCAATTTACAGGGTATGCGACACTGTCAAACTAATTAACTGTATCTAGCTGAGACCTTAACGACCACGCCCATAGTGCTGCGAGCAAAGACAAATAGCCCATTTAGTCAACTTTCTGTGCTTGTGGCTTTCCTAATTGCTCTCCCAGGACCAGGGAGCTACAAATGGACTCGGATTTCTTGAAGAGTCCTTGGAGAGGGCATCGAGGCTCAACTTTCGGCCACAATGTTGTGGCTTTAGACATAGTTTGGCCAGAGCAACAAGCAGTTGAGCAAACTGAACTGACTTGCTATCTCTGTCTCTCTCTCTCTCTCTCTGTCTGTCTCTGTCTCTTTTTGGGCTGGTCAATGCTCTGTGACCGATGTCTGCGGCTCTGTCTCGCCTGGCCGTCATTTGATTTAAGTTCATTTTAATGAAATTATTTTGATGAAACGTTTAACGTGCGACTCTTGGCTCGCTGCCAAAAGACTATCCCCCTTTCGCTCTGCCACTCTCCCTCTCTCTCTCTCATTCTTTTCATTGAGTAAATCTCCATTTATGCTTTGCTGCTTGCCATTTTGCATTTGCCAGTCCAACTGCAGCAAAGCTTTAATACCCTGTGCAAGCCCTGTGACCCAAGCGGGCATATTAGCTTTGCTCACTTGTTTATCTAAACGTCTATTGATTGACCTCTCTTTGTCTCGCTTTTCGGCTTATTTGGCTTAGCTCTAGATGGTATATAGGAGCTATATCTGCAGATCGCCAACAATTATATCTTTCACAACCGTTTCTTCTCAGTTGGGGGCGTGGCAAGGCGTGCCTTGTTGATTGAACGTGCATTGGGCAGTCAGCAATCGCGTTTCCAGCCGAGTTTCTTCTCTTTTTGGCCAAAATCTCGAGACAATAATTTTGAATGGCATCAAGTTTTAGTTCCATTTCATATAGTTCTACCTATATATATGTATATGTATATATGTATGTGTGTGACTCCCCCTTTTCTGTTGTTTTTCCTAGTCGTGCTGCCTTGTCTGGCGTTTGTGGAACAAAAGTAAATTGCAATGTTTGCTAAGCACTTCTTTTTTACAGCTGCTTGGGGAGGCCTTTATAACTAGCACACATAGACAAGCAGACATGCAGACATACACACACACACACACACACACACACACACCGAAATGATGCAGAGCGAGGTGGCGCCCTACACAGCCATTTGTCGCGTCTGAATGGCGCTTCGCTTTTTTTTTTTTGTTTTTCTTGTTTTTTTTTTCTTGTCTTCAAAACGAGCTGAGCTGAACAATCTGTGAAAATCCATTCAGAAAAGTGTAAAACTCCGCCTCAGTGCATTGTCTTCGCACTTTGCTGTTGCTCAATCAAACTGTACTTTAATCTACAGTTAGGCATTTACTCGCTAAGTGCTAAATCTGGACTAAAGTGAAAAGTTTTTCTGAAAGTGTAGGCTAATAGCTCGGAGCATTTCAGCTATATCGGTCTGTCAATCAGTCAGTCAATCAATCAGTCAAAGGCTTAACAAATGACTGACATAAGTCAGTCAATCAGCCAATGAGTGAGTCGGTATAGGCCTAATGCCCGGTCAATCATTCAGTCAACTAATTGATTCTTTTTCTTATTTGCATCAATCCATCAATCAATCAATTTATTCTGTCATTTACTCTGATCATGATTGATTTATTCTGTCCAACAATGGCTCATGCAATTAGCAGTCAATCAATCAATCAATTTGTCACTTCCATCAATCAATCATTAGCTATTTGTTTCAATCATTCATAAGCCTTGCAAGTAATTAACTTAACGGTGCATCTGACTAACACTTATTCACTCAATCAATACAGTTTGTCGGTCAATCAGTCAATCAAGTAGTTATTTATGCCGCTAAAGAGAACAGTAAAATGAAGCTCAGTTTGCTCTGTTTGTCAATGGAAATTTACCTCTCCTTTTCTCTCTCTCTCTCTCTCTCTCTCTCTCTCTCTGCTCTGCTCTGATTGCGAGACTTAGCTGAGTTATCTTGACTAAACGCTTCGACGCTCCACTGCTTGGCTTAGTCGGTCTTAGACAACACAGACCGTTTCATAGAACACGCCCACACGCCCCCCTTTGGCATGGCGTTAAATGCAGTCTTAATTTGAGTGAGCACAAAAGTCTTTTAAGAGCCGCAGACGTGGAAAATAGCAATTGAATTGCTTATTGGCGCCAGCTGAGAGGCGAGAACAAAGCGAAGAGCCTAAGCTAGATATATACCTAGACAGACATTAATATATACATATATATATATATTGTAGTTCCCATTGTATAGCTCACTTTTAGTTTGTAAAGCATTCATTCAGTGGGGAATGCGACTGCAACTGTTATTTAGGCACTTGAACGTTTTTTTCGCCTAGCTGAAGGAATGCAACAACTCCCTTCAGAAGTCGAAGAAGAAGAAGAACAGGAAGAGGAAGAGGGACAAAAGCAGAAAGTTGAGAAAACTGTGAGTGAATGGAATATGACTTGAATGGGAATGTAGTGCAAGTTTTAGGCAGAGTTTATTATGAGCAGGAGTGTAGAAGGAGTGTTAAACGTTTAAGAATGACAGCGCAAAGCAAAAGTGACAAACTAGAGAGAGATTGTGAAGAAAATGAATGAGCACGAGATTGAAATTAAAATTGAAATAAGCCAGGCTAAAAGAATCTCTGGGCCAAGCTGAGCAGAGCGAAAAATGTTAATGGGAAATTCTCTTGCAATCAGATATTAATATCAATTTATAGTCTTGCAAATGCCACGCTCTCTCTATCTCCCTCTCTCACCACTCTCTCTCTATCTCGCTCAGTAATGAAAAAGAAATGCATTTTCTTATACTTTATTTGGCGGAAATTAAGAGATTGCAAAAGATATAAGCCAAAGCAGCTGACCCACTAATTTATATATATATATATCTATGTGTGTGTGTGTGTGTAGCAAAGGCTCGAGCTGAATGCATATTGCATTAGCTGCTCTCGGCTGCCTCGAATCTGGCTCTACCTTAGCCTAATTTATTGCGAGTGTCAGGGAAACCAAAATGAAAATGAAATAAATTGAAAATGTAGACAACAATTTGTTACAATTTGCTAGCGAGAGCAGAAATAACGTCGACTTGCGGCATATACTACATAGCTAGCTAAGCCCCCCCCCCCCCTGTTTACCCCTCGATTTACAGTTGACTCTAGACGGGATCAGAGTTTGCCCTGTATGCGAATGCAGGAGAAAAATATAGAGACATGTTGATAGAGAAAGATAGAGATATATATAGCTTCTCCTAGTACACTCGTTCCCTTTGCCCGCCATTCATTCCTCTCTCTCTCTCTCTCTCATGTCCACTCCCTGCTCATTTGATTAAGAAACTCCTCGAATGTGATTAACATGTCGCATGCAGAAAGTGTAAAAACAAACAACGCGTGATAGCAGCGAATTTTATGAAATTCTCACTGCCTATCTCTCTCTTCCCTCTCTCTCTCTCTCTCGCTCTCACTCACGCCCTTACAGCCATGCCAAGCACTTAGCGAACGTGCAGAACATTCGATTCGAACCGACATATGTATATTATAGATATATGAAACATGAACAGAGAGAGAAAGTGAGAGTGAGAGAGAGAGAGAGAGAGAGAGAGGCAGTCAGAGACATGCTTAATAAATAAATTCATAGGCTTTTCGCCCTGTGGTCAAAAGCAATTCGCATACGAAATGCTGCTGTCCGCTTGCCCACACAAATATCGTATATATCTCTCTGATATGATTGATGAACTTTATGCGATATATATATAAGATATATATATATATGATATATATATATAAACCTGGGCGTGTGTGAGTGTGGGTGTGATACGTGCGTAGCTTCTGCACTTTTATGTAAGAGCTCCATTTGGAGTGTCGACTCTCTGCCCTCTCTCTGTATGTGTGTGTGTGTGTGTGTGTGTGTGTGTTAGGGTTAGGGTGCTGGGGGGGTATTCTGGGTGCTTGCTGTCCAACTGTGCTCCATCACTTTCAACAGTTTTTATTATTATGCATATTAAGCGCTTGTCATGACATGTTAGCTCATCTGCCACGCCCCCCCGTACGCCCGACATGACGTATGCGCAATATTAAGTATACGCCACAACCGACGCCAGCTGCGCAAATTAAACCAGCGACAAGAAACAGAGACGCACGCAGCAGGCAGCAGCTACAGCCTATTGGGTGGGTGGCGATAGCGAGGGGGGCGTGGCATGGGCACACCATAATGTTTGACCAGTCTCGCTGGGCAAATGATAAAAAAAATTAAGTTGCAAGCGAACGAATTGGCGGCCAAGTACATCAATCAATCAATCAATCATGCAGTCAATCAAAACACCTTGCTCATCGACTGGCGGCTATCAATATCAACTCGAGTGAATTATTATGATATGATTATAATTCTCTTCCAGTATCTCTCACTCTCTCTCTGCATCTCTCTCTCTCTCTTTCTGTCTCTCTCTCTCTCTATCTCTCTCAGTCCTGCTTCTCTCTCGCTCTCCTGGCAATCAAGTTTTTCACTCCATTAGGCCTCGCCATAAATACTTGCAATCAGATCATCTTGTACGAAAGTCCAGTTATCCAGCTGTCTCGCTGTCTGGCTGTCTGGCTGTCTGGCTGTCTGGCCGTCTGGCTGCTCTTGCGAACTTCCAATCAAGTCGAGCCACGTAGTCGACTTGGAACATAAAGCAAACGCAGCCGCAACCCGTTTTGTCTAGACGAGCGCCAAATTAAATTCAAAGTTTGCCCAGCCAACGAAGTCTACAGCATCCCGCTGCTCTCCTCCTGCTGCTCCTCCTGCTCCACCTTGTCTGCTCTTACGGTTTGCGTGCCTGCGGCTCTGTGGCACTTCAATCACTGGACGCGTGAACTTGCCTCAAATGAAATTTACGCTATAAATAAGTTGCTGGCCACCAGGAACTGCAAGCCTACCACCTATACGAAATGTGCCCCTCTCTCCCCCTCTGTCTCTCTCCCTCTATCTGCGATCCCTTCTCCATGAAGTGACCTCTGCTCTTCCAGCTGTTGCTCTGGCAAAAACAAAAGTTTTCTTTGTGAATACCCTATATGTGTTCTGGCCAATAGGATAAGCACGACTACTTAAGCTTAACTATATACATTTCTCATATATTCAACTGATAGACCTAGTAATACCCTATATTCTGCTCGACTTCTAAACAGTAAATCTCTTACAATAATTATTTTGAGTTATGATCAAAACAAAGGGTAGCTCTGAGTGCATACAATATTGATAATAAACTTCTTTGAAATGCCTATTGTTGTTATAAGCTTTCGTTTAATTATTGCCAGAGTTGCCATATAAATGGAAAGCTGGTCCATGGTAACCCTGACGGCAGTTGGCAAGCAATTGAATATTTAGATTAGATATGCTGGCGCTTGAATAAGCAATTCCCAGAGGCAGTCCAGAGTTGCAATGGATGGGCGACGCCGGGGCGTAGCGGGGCATGATTGAAAAAGGGTGGCAACATGATGCGCCAATGATTGCAATTGCCAAGAAGTTGCTGTCGCGCTCGCTGCCTGCTGCAGATGCAAATGCACATGCAAATCCAGTTTGAGAGAGATAGAGAGAGAGAGAGAGAGGGAGAGTGAGAGAGATGGGGAGAGAGAGTTGCTTTGTTGTTTGCATTTTTTGTGGCCTAGATTGTCTGCTTCCGTTGCTGACTCCATGATAGCGGCAAATCTATTTGGATTAGCATCACAATTCGAATTCATTTGTAATTCGCAACTGGTTTAAGCGCTTCAAGTGTGCAGTGCAGCGAGGTTGAAGGCAAAATTGGGTAGCAAATTTTTTTTTTTTTTTTTTTTTTTTTTATTGAAGAAGTGCCAGAGCATCTTTTTGCCCTAATATCTTGCAAATTGAGAGAACGAATTTAATGTGAACAGCGCAAAGGCATATTTCTCTCATTCTCTTGCTCCACATATATTTATCTTTTCTCTCTCTCTCCCTCGCTCTCTCTCTCTCGCTCTGGCGCCTACCCACCCAACTATTCAATTCGTTTTTCCGCTCATTAACTCACAAATAACATATCGAATTACAGCGCTCGACTCGATTGCTTTGCAATAATTTTGCGTGCAATGAATTTGGAATACGCCGTTGCCCCTTCCACTGCGGCAATATATACGTATATTGCATTACAAATTGGTCAAGCGCAACTGGAGAGTAGAAGAAGAAGAAGAAGACGAGGAAGAGGAAGAGAAGACGAGGTTCCAAATGTAACATGAAACAATTTGCAAATAGGCTTTTAGCTTACAGTTATGAGTTTCACCCCCCCTCTCTTGCTATCTCTCTCTCTCTCTCTCTCTTTCTCTCTTCCTTTTATTTATATTCCGGTTTTCAGTTACAGCATGGGGGAGGTCAGCTTTTGGCTGTTTTATAAAAAGCAATAACCATATTCTACGCATTGTTAAATATTTATGTTGGACAGCCATAAAAAAGTATTAAAACAAACGAAAAACGAAAACCGAGAACCAACAGCAAAAGCAGAAAAAAAAAAAAAATAAAATTGTGAAAAAGAAATTCGCTTCATTTGGCAACAAATTTGTTGTGACGGCTCCGGTCAATGGGAAATTGCATTGTTTTTGTTCACTTTGTTGTTGTTGTTGTTGTTGTTGTTGTTGCTGCTGTTCGCGCACATTTTTTGACGGTTCAACAACTCTTGACACAGAGCAAAAAGCGAGAGCGAGAGCGAGCGAGACAGATAGATGGACACTTAAAAAGCAATTGCCTATTGCCAATTGGCAAAAAAAAAAAACAAGAAGAAGAAAAAAAAAAAACGAAGAAAACAACAGCAACAACAGCAACTGACAAATGCAAATAAAATACCAACAAAAAAAAAAAAAAGTACCTAAAAATGCCCAAAGAGACAAAGGCAAAACCGAAAACCCAAAACCCAAAACCCAAAACCAAAGCAATTAAATTTGTTCAAATCGATTTAAGCTGACAATAGACAGCAGCAGCGCATACCCTATTCGAGGCAATCGGAGGCGTATGGGCGTGACACACTCAGCAATACACAGCAATTACAACCGCAAATGGCAATAAAATGACAGAGTAAAATGTAACAACCGTTACAACTGTCGCAAGTGGCGCTGTACGAGCGAGAGCGAGATGGAGCGAGTTCTGTGTGAGCACATGGTATAAACGGGATCGAGTCGGAGTCGACTGGCCGCTAGAGGGCGCCACAAACAATACACAAATTGGGACATTAGCAACTGTCTCAAAACCCAAAAACCGTTATCGCAAATTGTCGCTACAATTAAGAAGGGGGCACAAATTCCCAAATATAAACTGATGCGGGCAAATAGCGACAGAGAGAGCGAGAGAGAGAGAGAGAGAGGGGGGGGGGGTATGAAAGGGGCGGCTTTAATGTAGCCTAGCCAGATATAAAAAATAAAAATGGCACTCGAATTAAGTAAATATTTAAAGATAGGGAGAGAGAGAGGGGTGCGCTTTTTCTCTCTCTCTCTCTCTCGTGCCATCTCGCTCACTCGCAGAATGCTTTGAGATATCATTTGATTGTTTTTGCTACGCAGCAGCTGAGCCCGAGGCGAGCGCGAGGTACGAGGCACGAGGCACGAGGCGGTGCTGCTGTAAGCAATGCAAATGCCATAATAAAACGCGAAAGAGCAAAGGAGCAGCACCAGAGAAGGAGATGAAACATTTAAAGCGTAAACCCATTGAGCAAATATTTAACAAAGCGCAAAATTGCAGAATTCCTTTTTTCCCTTTTATTTGCATATTTAATTTGTTTTGAGGTTTTTGCCGTTGTCTCTATCGCCCTCCCACTCTCTCTCTCTCTCTCTGACTGCAGCGCCAATGCACACATGCTCGAAGCAGCTTCATTGGCTGAGGAGTGCTAAGGGCAAGCGGTAAGAGTGAGCGAGATGGACAGCGTATGAAGTGCCAAACATTTGCATTTGCTGCTGCTGCTGTTGCTGCTGCATTTGCGGCCATTGTTGTTGGCTGCTCTTATTTCAGCACTAATTTGCACTTTACTGTTACTAATTGCTGCTGCTGCTGCTGCTGCTGCTGCTGCGTTGGTTATTAAAAATAGTTCATAAATAATTTGCAACCTGGTTTTGTACTTGCTGCTGTTTAATTAATACAAAAACTAAGACGGCACAAGAAAATGGAGCGGCGTAGGGGCCAACAGTTCGCAGTTTGCTTTGTTGTCTTGTTCACACTTTGACCTCAGCCAAACGGCAACAAAAAAACAAAAAAAAAACTACGAAAAAACTATTAAGCATGGGATGGGGGCCACGTCCGTCCGTCCGCCCACTCAATTTGAAGGTTAAACTTCGCAAAGTGCCGCCCAGCAGGTGGGCGTGGCCGGCACATTTAGGCAATCCGCAAAGTGTCACACTCTAACGGCATTTTCATTAATCAAGTTGGTCCACCGCCCACCCGTGCCACCGTCCCACACCCTTGGCCACTTCCAAATCCTCATCCTTCTAACCACAACAGCAACAAAAATGTATCCTTTGTCTCGCCTTTTGCTTTTACTTATCCTTTCGCCTTTTTCCTTTCTTTGTTTTCCTTTTTTCGCGGTTTTCTCGCCTTTTGCCTTGTCATGCCCCTCCCTCTGTATCTCAATATCTCCGGCTGTCTGTCTGTCTGGCTGGCTGCTCCGCATGTGACATTAATTGAATAACGTAATGAATAACGTAATGAAGCACGTAAACTGTCTTAATGACAGTTGTCACAATTAATCACAGTCGTAAGAAGGTGCGAAACAAACAATTGGAAATGGCTTCAGTTATGCACGCTGTGCTCCCTATGTGTGCGCCGTGTGCTCCGTGTGACGTAACAAACTGCACGACGTACTGGCGACACGTGACGCAACTGCAGATGATATCAAATTAAAGACGTGTAACATTTTAGATATTCATTGCTCGATATTAGCAGAATAGAATTCAGATGCTTGCATATTGATCGTACACATCGATTACGTGATTCAATGTGACGTAAAACTAGTTAGCGGAAAGCGTTTAAAAACTCTAATGACGCAAGGCACACAAAATAACGTAATGTCCTATGTAAGCAGGAAATAATTATAATATGTATACGTAATACGTATTAAGTATTTATGCGGATGCTTTTCAAATACGCATATTGTTACGTCTAACAACGTAAAGAGGGGAATTCATTACGGTATTCAGCTAAAGACTTGAGCAGAAACGTATGCTAAATAACTGATAAGCATTCCTTCTAGAGTAACTCGCTGGCTACAGGGTATACAAAGGTCGACCCCCGACCCCCTCCCACCAACCACTTTTGATTGTTTTCATTGTTTTCCCTTTGTTGAATTGAGCAGGTGCTACCGTTAAGCCAGCCGCTGTGGCGCTTACGCACTTTTAATCTACATATTTATGGCTCGGCGCTGCCCTCTGACTCGTACACGTAGTCTCGCGCCGTCCTTGTCTAGCAACCTTCACTAATCCGCCGACTTTTCTTTTTTTCTGGTTTTCTTACAGCTGGCAACTGCACTGCTAATTGCGAGAGTTTAGAGCCAACCCGCAACAACAACGACAACAAAGCGCGAGAGAAGAAGGAAAACAACAGCAAAACAAAGGAATAAAAGGGCGCCTTAATTAATCACAGTTAGGTCTGCTACGAGCAGCAGCGACAACAACAGCAGCAAAGTGAAGCCCAGCTGGAACTGAAAATACAGGCGAGCGAAAGAGATAGACGTATAGAGTGTGAAGGCAGCCAATAAGAGCGCGCCTGACCTGCAAAACGCGCGCAGCTTACAGTTATAAGCGACGCCTAAAAGTAGAAGACAGTATTAGGGCAGCCAAGGAAGGCGAGCATATGTGTGTAAACACTTATACGTATAAGACATAATAACTATTAACACGTGACTTTAAGCAAAGTAGCCATAAGTTTTACTTATACTTCACTTATACTCCAGGCAGTCGAAGAGCTGCGAAGAGCGAGCGGCCGGAAGTATTCGTATAAGACGCAAGGCAGTGAGAAGAGACGTATACGAAGTTATACGTGCGTAAAGAGGACAGTATATGAGGCATTGATTGGTTGGTCAACTGTAGGCAATTGAACAGAGCTCTCAGAATAAAATACTTAACAGAATGTTAACGCGATCGCTGTTACGTCTGCTGTTAGCAGCTGTGCTGCTGTTAACGCTAGCAGCGGAATCGCACGGCCACAGAGATTGGATGCAGAACTGCAGCAATTGCCACTGCCATTGGAACTCGGGCAAGAAGAGCGCCGACTGCAAGGGCAAGAAGCTGACAAAGATACCGCAGGACATGAGCAACGAGATGCAGGTGGTGGACTTCTCACAGAACCAAATACCCGAGCTGCGACGCGAGGAGTTCCAGGTGGCAGGTCTACAGAATTTGCATAAGATCTACTTGCGCAACTGCACGATACAAGAGGTGAACCGCGATGCGTTCAAGGGTCTGCCCATACTGATCGAGCTGGACCTGTCGAGCAATCGCATCAAGCACCTGCATCCGAGCACATTCGAAGGGGTGGAGAAGCTGCGCATCGTCAACATCAACAACAACGAGATCGAGGTGCTCGAGAGCGGCTTGTTTGTCAATTTGCCGTTTCTGTCGCGCGTCGAGTTCAACAACAACCGCTTGAAGCAGGTGCAGCTGAATGTGTTTGGGGGTCCGCTGACCTCCATTTCGCTGGAGCAGAACCAGCTGACGCACTTGAACAAGGAAACGTTCGCCAATCTGCCCAAGTTGACGTATCTCTCGCTGCAGGGCAACGCGTGGAACTGCAGCTGCGAGCTGCAGGAGTTCCGGGACTTTGCCATCGCCAGGCGACTCTTCACACCGCCCACTGACTGCCGGGAGCCGCCTCAGTTGCGGGGCAAGCTGTGGAGCGAGGTGCCGTCGGAGAACTTCGCCTGCCGGCCCCGCATACTCGGCTCGGTGCGCTCCTTCGTCGAGGCCAACCACGATAATATCACGCTGCCCTGCCGCATCGTCGGCACCCCCCGCCCCAACGTCACATGGATCTACAACAAGCGGCAACTGAATCCGAATCCCAACGACCAGCACTTGCGCATTCTGAACTCGGTGGGCGAGCAGGTCAACGGACAGCAGCCACCTGTCCAGGTGTTGACCTCAGAGCTGCGCATCTACGGCGTGAGGAACTCGGACAAGGGCGCCTACATATGCGTCGCGGACAACCGAGGGGGCAAGGCGGAGGCCGAGTTCCAGCTGCTGGTCAATGGCGACTATCTGGGAGCAGCAGCTGCCTCCGACGGCCTGGCCGGCATCAGCGGCGCCATTGGCGCCTCCACCAGCGATCCACAGACCAGCATCATTCTAGTGATCTGTGTGATAGCGACGACATTTCTCGTGCTGCTCATCTGCGCGGTGCTGATTCTGTTCTGGTACTGTCGTCGGGTGAAGACCTACCAGAAGGACAACACAATGATGAGCGGCGATGGCTTGATCTCCTGCAAGCTGGACAAGACCCACAACAGCTCGATGCTGGAAGGCTCTGTGATCATGGAGATGCAGAAGAGTCTGCTCAACGAGGTGAACCCGGTGGAGAAGCCACCGCGACGCACTGATATCGAGAGTGTCGATGGTGGAGACGACGGGCACGAGATCAAGAAGACCCTGCTCGATGAAACGGCATACGGTAAGTGGGAAGGAATCAATGGGGAAGTGGTAAAAACATTAGGTGACTCCTACAAGGCGGGGAAAGGGGTAAAAGCAAAATAATCAAATGAAAAACATGAGCAAGACTTGTAGAAAGCGAAAGATCAATCAAATAAACTTAACACTTTGAACCGCATGAGTTAGACAGAGCTAGCAATAGTATTCACTGAGCATACACTGAGCAAATAATTTTGCAAATGGCGTCAGCTGGAAGTAGAGAGTGAAAGTGAAAGTGGGAGCGAGAGAGTGAGAGGCGCAAGACCAGTGATCAGCTTAAAATGGCGCAGGAAAGGGATACATATGATGCTGTGTGAGAGTGGGAGCGGGAGAGCGAACTGCAAATAGCATTTGCTGTTCAGCTTTTGTTTTTGCTTTTGTCACGACAACAAAATGAACGACGCGACGTGAATGGCCTGTTAAACAGTATAGCTGTACCCCTTGCTCTCCCACGCTACTCCACTCCGGCGCTGTCTATCCTTTTTCTTCGCCTCCCTCTCGCTGTTGGCAATTGCACATTTGATCTATTTGTCGAATATTTCCAGTTGAGTGCAGAGCAGCTCGCTCGACAATTTGGCTTGCATTTCTTTTTATTATGCAGCAGCAGCAACAACCAACACACATACATACATATGTATGTGTGTGTGTGTTCAATTCACATTTGAGATACATTTGTATCTATTACTTCCGCCGCATTTGGCAACACATTGGCCGCCAGCTCTGTACGACACAACTGCAAACAAACAAACAAACAACCAGACAACTAACAAATGCAACAGCAACAGCAACAACAACAACAACTTTTTAGCGGATGTTTGCTTTAAAAATTTTGCAATTGCCAATTGAATTGCAATTGACAAACGCAAAAGCCAAATTGAATGCAATTGATACACTGCCCAAAAAAGTTGTAGTAGTTGTGTTGCCTCGTTGCTGTTGTTGTTGTTGTTGTCTGTGCATAAGCCAAATAGCAATAAAAGCAATTCGCTTAGCTATTGCCGGCAACTGGTGCCAAATGTGCTGAAAGAGTAAGGGGAAAATGCATGACATATGCAAATGCGAATACGAATGGAGGGGATAATATAAAGGATATAAAATACATATATGAGAGATGATAGATATTACATTTTAGCCAAACTGGAACAACAAACATCGGCCAATGTATTAAAAATACAATAAAATCAATAGATCTAATGCCTAAGATCAATGCAAACCATGAAATGCTATTCGTATAGCTCATACTATACTATACCATAGGAACTACAATGAGTCGATGTTAGAGAACATGCCAAAAGTAGGGAAAAAGTAGGGCTCTTCCTTAACACTAACTATTTATAGGTGTTTCCCACCCAATAAACTTTTTAAGAAACCTTGAATTGTTTTTTGTTTACCTATGCATTTGAAAACCCTGTGAACGGTCATACCCAACAGCAGGTTCAATGAGCATATTTATTAGAGTTTGACTTAGTTCAGGTATATTTATTAATGTATATGTATCGACTATGTATCATAGCTTTCATTAGCTGAATATAAGAATTGAGAAATTTTTATTTTCAGAATTGAATCATATTTAGAGGTCGACAACAAAGTAGAGCAAGCAAAGACAGCAAAAACCAAAAGGTATCTAAAAAGCATGAATAAATCAAAAATTCATTTAGTTTTTCATTTAGTTGTTTAGTTGCTCTGGGCCTAGAACTCCAACAAATAGAAGACTTTCAAATACCCTAGATTTTTTTTTAGTTGTATATAATTTGACATAATGTTGGAAAACCAAATACTTTAAATGTGCGAGGAGAGAGAGATAGAGAAGTGAGAGTAAGGGAGAGAGAGATAGTTAAACAAAATATAATGAAGATGCAAAATAGCAGAGAAAGAGAAAGAAAGAGCGGGCCAGTGAGATGTCATTGATTATTGTTTTGTTGCTCAATAGAGAATCGAATTAAACCTATAGATATAGATAGGCCATATATATCTGATATCTGTATCAATATAACGTTAAACACAGAAAGATATATTGATAACTGTAAGGATAGGTAAATAGGCAGCTACAAAAGTAGATGGATAAAAGGAAAAGTATAAGAAAGGATAGTAAAAGCAATAAGAAATCAAGATAAGTACATTAAATATGTATAAAACTTTAAATTTAGAGTTATAAGTTGTCAAACTCCCCTCGTGCGTATAGAAAAAGTCGCTAATGATTGTCCTCTACCTAAGACTTAGAATTACTGAATGTCCTTCCGTGTGATTCGCCAATCTAATCTAATGCTCTCTTCTCTTCTCTTCTTAGCCAATCACACACGCGATGACGAAACGCACTCGGTGGCGCTGTCAGACACGACGACCACGCCCCGTTCGCGACACGCCTACGTGGATGATGCGTACGGTAATAGCTTGCCACCGGATCTGCTGGCCTTTCCGGCCCGTGTGCCACCCACCTCGCCCTCGATGCAGTCCTCGCAGTCGAACATACCCGATCAGGTGATCTACGGCATACGCTCCCCACCGCCGCCGCTGACCAGTCCCGTCTACGCGCACATGACGCCCCACGGCATCTACGGCACCACCACCACCACGATGGCGGCCCACAACGGCTTCATGACTCTGCAGCATCCCAAGTCCCGTAATCTTGCACTCATCGCCACCGCCAACAGTCGCCACCAGCAGCAGCAGCAGCAACACCTGGCCGCGGCACTGCACCATCAGCCACCCGGCTCCTCCTCTGCCTCGCCCTTCTTGCCAGCGCCCGTTGTCTACTCACCGGCCTCCAGTGCCGTCGTGATGAAGCAGGGCTACATGACCATTCCACGCAAGCCGCGCGTGCCCAGCTGGGCGCCGAGCACATCCAATGCGGCTGCCGCAGCGGCTGCTGCTGCCGCTGCCGCCGCCCAGCATCAGCTCGGCGAATTCCAGTCGCCCACTTCGCCGAATCCCAGCGAAACGGGCACGGCGACAACTGTGGAGCTGCAAGCGGAACCGGTCTACGATAATTTGGGACTGCGCACAACGGCGGGCGGCAATTCGACATTGAATTTGCACAAGGCACAGGGTGGCGGCGGATCACAGGGTGCACAGCAGCAGCAGCAGCAGCAACAACAACAGTATACAATGCGCGATCGGCCATTGCCAGCCACGCCCAGCTTGACATCGGTGGCCTCGGCCACAGCCAGCAAGATTTACGAGCCCATACACGAGCTAATACAACAGCAAGCACAGCAACAACAACAGCAACAACAGCAGCAGCAGCAGCAAGCACAGCAACAACAACAGCAACAACACTTATACAATTCGGATACGGAACCGTTATACGGCGGACGTCATTACGGTATTACGATATTGCCCGGCTCGAGCATTAGCGGCGCTGGCTTGAATTCGCCTGGTGCTGCTGCGGCAGCTGCGCCAATGGCTATGGGAACGGCGGCGCCTGGCGGCGATTCACCCAAGATGGCAAAGATACCGCCTAGGCCGCCACCAAAGCCCAAGAAGAAAATGTCCGTCACAGCGACGCGCAGCGGCCAGGGCAGCACAAGCCAGCTGTTCGATGACGAGGGCGAAGATGGCACCGAGGTTTAATTTGGCATAAATGAACAAACAGACAGATGCCCCAGCACCCTTCCCCTCCCCCTTTACCACTCTCTCACTCTCTCGCTCACTCTCCAACCCTGCCCCTCAACTAGAAAGCGAATTCATTTGAAATTGCCTTTAAGCCCCCCAGCCACAGCAGCAAATTGTAAAGATGATCTAAAAATGCCCGAGAGAGAGAGAGAGAGTCAAACAAAATGGCCGACAGCAGAGCTTCACTCTTAACAGCGACAGCTGCTCATTCTGCACTGCTAAGACAGCAGAGCTTCACTCTTAGCAGCGACAACACTGTTAGAGCTGCGCAGCAGGAGAGACAGGCAGCAGCGGGTTGTCCTGCTCTGTCTGCTTGCTTATTACACACACACACACACTCTCTTTCTCTGATCCACAGCGTGTGGATCTGTCTATCGCACGTGCCGCTAAGCGCGTGCCTTGTGTGCCAAACCGACTGATGTAGAATTTAGTAATTAAAACGAGAAACGATACGAAACACAACACACACACACTCACAAAAGCAACAACAAATCAAAGAGGACGAACATGTAAAGCGCCAGCAGCAGAAGCGGCGACGCCAGCAGCAATATAGCAGCGACAACAACAGCTGCTATGCCCCACAGGGTGAACCAGGCAAATAGATATTGATTGAACAAAAAGGACAGTACGTAAAAAAAAGTAAATAAAACGAAACAACAAAAACAAGAATACAAAAGAAAAAAACTAAATAAAATACATATTAGCACAAGAGTATGTAAAAATCCCATTTTAATAATACGTTAACATCAACCTTCGAAAAATTCTCTTTAAAACAAGAAACTTTTTTTTTTTTTTTGCTAGGCTATAAATATATATATAAAATTATAAATATATATACGAATAATGTTTACTTAACGTTAAGCAAAACTATATATAAAAAATTATATATAACAAACATAAATTTTAAATTAAAAGAAAACAAAAAAAAATTTAGAAATTTTATAAAATTGTAAATCTTAAAATATATATATAAAATAATATATATATGTAGCATAAAGAGGAATTTTTTTTAAAGATTTTTTTTTATTAAAAATCAAGTAAAAAGTAATTTTAGATGAAATTAGTGTTAAAAGCTCTATGTAATAAATGTATAATTCACTAATTTTGCAATCGCAACTAAAAGAAGAAGAAAATTAAAAAAATAATAAAAGATGTATAGGATATACATATACACATAAATGTATATCTTAATTTATATATATATATATAGGAATTATTAATCAAGAAAAATTAAGAGAAAAAACCCAATTTAAATGTTAATCAAGATCGAATATATATAGAGTACATAAATATATATATACGTATGTCAAAATACCACGTTACACAACACTACTATAGCGCTGTACAACACTGCAAGAGTATAACTAAAAAGAATATATGAAAACAATTTCAATATATGCGCAAATTGTCAAATGTAAAAGTTTAAAAAGAGATACAAAAGAGAAAACAAGAAAAGGAAAGAAAAATAAATAGTTAAAATTAATATTCATAGCTAAACGTAGTTAAGGGCTGGCACGAAACACCCTGTGCTTGTGCGCTGTCCCCCTCTTCCCTCATCATCTCTCACATTGTCTTCACATTGCTTTAACATTGGTGCATTTTGTTTGAACATTAAGTTTAATATTGTCTTACCATGCACTTTAACATTTCTTTAACTTGGAGCAGAGATACTCTTAACATTGAGTTAAAACATGATTCACATGTCTTTTACATTTACATGAACACGATCTTAACATGCATTTAACGCTGATTTAACATGCTGTTACGATGTCTCCACATGGCAATAACATGCGCACTGAGAATGCTTATAACATTAACGTAACATGTTTTAACATTGTGTTAACATGCATTAAGCGTTCAATTACTTAAAAACATTTTAACATTTGCTGCGTTTTTTCTCCAATTTTTTACAAATATTTTATTTTTTAAGAATTATTTTTGAGACACACTTTTACTGCAACTCAGTTAATTTTGATCCTATATACACGTATCTAATATTAAATAGATATATATTTATATATATATATGTTTTTTTATTTTATTTTTTTTTTTATAAGAAATAAAATTGTCACTAAAGAGTTTAACTAAAAAAATTGCAAGTTAAACTAACATTTTTTTTAGTGCATTTCATTTTGTTGGCCAACTGCTTGCCACGCCCACACGCCGGTTAGGCGTAAAGAGAAAATTAATTTTTAAAAACCAAGTATTAAATATTTTATAAACAGTTTTTATATATATTAATTTAAATTTT
Source organism: Drosophila aldrichi (assembly GCA_035045965.1). NCBI lineage: Eukaryota > Metazoa > Arthropoda > Insecta > Diptera > Drosophilidae > Drosophila > Drosophila aldrichi. The sequence continues at coordinate 26,088 of JAWNOM010000484.1, forward strand.
AAATTTATTACTGATAATTTGTTTTTTTTTTTTTTTTTTTTTTTTGAAAGGATCTCGACAAATGCTAAAAAAAAAAAAATAATATAATAATACATACATATATGTATATGTATTTGATTCCTTTGCCAGCATTAAAAACAAAAAACACAAACAAAAGTTTAGCACAGAAATCAAAAAACCAGAAATATATAAAAAAAAATTTTAACTCAAGCAAAAAGAAAATAGAAGTAAAGAATAAACAAATAAATTAAGCTGTCAGCAAATAACGAACGATTAAGCATAAGAAAAAAAATTAAGAGAGAAGGGAAAACGAAGCAGACGAGGAACAGAATAAGCGGAGGAGGAGAAGCAGAAAGGAAGAATTAAAAATAAGTTTCATATATAATTTTTGCATTGTTTTTTCCTAACACATACAAATATTTACAATTAAAATTAAAAATATAAATATAAATAAAAAGACGAATTAAAAGAAAATAAATAACTGAATATTGTATTTATTTAATGGGCAAACTTTATATTTCAGCGTATTAGAGCGCTGATTACTCAACTGAGAGTGCCCAAGCTCTGCACACCCTGTTCACAGGGTGCTGCTCCACAATGTTGATGCGATGCAGATATGTATATGCCTCTACATAAAGAGATAAATATATATAGTACATTGTAAGTCTATAGATACCCAACACATATAAACACGCACACAAACATACACACATGCCCGCACACACACACACACATATGAGCGTATAATTATGAAATGATGCAAGTTTAATTCAAAACTTGAGCCCGAAATAAGCGAGCAGAACGAGCTGAAAAAAGCTACAAAATATGCTAAATGCGCACGTTGTCGACTCTCTCTCTCTATCTCTCTCTCTCTCTCTCTGCACAGTGTCAACTTAGCTGAAGCTGTGTCACAAGACAAATTCAGCATGCTTAACAGCTTAACAGCTTAACAGCGCCTGTCTATCCTATGCTAGCATATCTGTTACGCATCTGTAAACGCAAGCAGAATGTTAAACCGATATAAAAATGCATTTCCGATATTTGACATTTACATTTTTAGCACCGCAATCAGGGCATTTGTCCCACTGTGCCAATCGCCAAGGGCTCGCTGGGCGAATCGAGTGTTGCCTACTTTTGCGGGCGCTGCGCAAATTATTAAAGTTAAGTAAGAAGAAGAAGAAGCTGCTGCAGCAGCAAAAGTTTTGGCTGAAAACCAAAAATTGTTGCTGCCAACTTTATTGAAAATGCTTCTCGCAAAACTTGAGCTAAACAAAAAACTTTTTACCAATACGCTTGTCAAGAGTATTATGACTCGTTATGACCATGTTGTCCAGGCCCGCGCCCACCTCAGCGCCCTCCCTCCGCAGCCAGCAAAGTTGCGTACTCTCTAATTGCACGATGCTGAGAGCTGCCACAGCTGCAGGCACTTAGATCGGGCGAAATGGGGAGAACTAGAGGCTTGAAGCTATTTAGAAGTCAATCTATGCTAAGTTCATGTTAAGTATGCTATGTTAAGTCGCCGTTAACTAATATCGGCAGCAACAAAACAAAATCTAAATAAGCCTGCATGAAAATGCAAATGCAAAATGCATTAACAGAACGTATGTTAAGTCACTGTTAAAGCTTGAGGCAAATGCGATTCGTAAGTAAGACTTTATGTTAAGGCTTTTAGCAATGATTTTGAGCAGCCTCTGCTTAACATTATATGAAATAAAAAGTAAGCTATTTTAAAGTCATATTAGGTCTATCGTAATGATGTTTAAAAGCAGCTGAAAGTAAGCCAGAAAACTCAACGCATTTCTTGTATTAAATCAAATCAATCGGATGTCGATCCAGAAAGTTTTCTTTGCTTCATTTAAGTCAAGTTTTCGATTTGCATTCTAAAATTGATTAAAGGCCAAAGATTGATTTGTTATCGAGCTGTTGGCGCGTGTAGGGTATCATCGAGTGAGCTGGAGCTGGAGCTGGGAGCAGCTGCTGGCGGGGGCAGTTGCGGGGTATTGGCCAATCAATTTGATACACGAATAATCTCGACACTTGGAAAACTACTTTGGATCAAGTCAGCCAAAAACTTTTAATAGCTCCAAAATCGAACCACCCCGCCCACCGTCGAGCCCTAGCCCCTGGTCCCTGGCCCCACCTCCCCCCTGGACGTGTTTAATCAACTTTGAGAGTTTAATGGCCAACAGCTATTAGTTTGACTCCCCTCCCTCCATCCCACCACCGGCTCTGTCGGCCTCTCTGCCTCTCACTCGCCCATTCGATATGCCTCATTAGATGCAACTTAAAGGACAAAATGTAAAACTTATATTGAAATCAAGTTTTCGACAAGCTTTTTACACACAGCAACATGTTAACGTTAACCTACAACCTACTTGCGTGTCTGTGTACGTGTGTGGCTCTGTGTGTGCGCGTGTGTGTGTGGCTCTGTGTGGGTGTGAGGGGGTGTGTGCAGAGAGAGGTCGCACGGCCAGCAGCAGGCGGCGTCGCTTTTGACAACATGTTGCCCCCGAAAAGTTTTACGAGAAATTCGCCTTAAAGACGCACAAAAAAAAAAACTTTAAATGCAACAGCAGCGCAACAAACGAAAGAGTCTGCTCGACTAGCAGATGCCCTACCTAGCTAAACAGCTATAAAGTTCTAATCACTGATCGATTCCTATAGTTAGGAAAAATGGACAAATAGACAAAGAACAATAGAAGAAAGAATTCAATAGACTGAGAGATAACGGATAACATCTACGATAAACAGACGGACAGAAACATAGGAATAATCAGATATACATGTGGATAAGCTTCTTAAGGGATAGACTAACGGATTGTCAGATAATCAGGGGGACAGCTCGAAACAAGATAAGCGGATAAACGAGAAAGCACAGATAAACGAAAGTATAAATAGATAAGTGAAAGGACAGATGAAGGGATATTTTTATCATATAAATAGATGTGGATAGACCAAGCAATAGCCTATACGATACAAACAATAGGAGAGATGAACGAGAAATGGAGAAATGGTTGACGGACAGACAAATAGAAGTACGAGAGAACGAGCTGAAATAAAAACAAGACGGATCTACCCATATACATGTACTAAGTAAGGCATACACCCCATAGATACGGTGCTAGTAAGCTCAAAAGTAGAACTCAAAAATAACGAAGACGAAGAAGAAGAAGGAGAAGAAGCAAAAGCAACAGCGAAAGCAGCAGCAGATGATGAGCAACAAAGGAAGAGAGCTGAAGGTGAAAGAGGCAAGGATATGTGGGGAGCAGGCGGCAAGAGGAGGAGGAGGAGGAGGAGGAGCAGGAGGAGGCAGGAGGTAGTCGGAACGCAGAGAGAGTGGCGGTTTGGTTCGCTTGGCAACTTTATCTACAAATTGGACAGTTTGACAGCTCAAAGACTTTTTCATAAACTAGCGTAACTTTTCGTGTTGCTGGCGCTAACCAAAAACGAAAACGAAAAGTAAACAACAACAACAACAACAACAATAGCAGCAGCAGTAGCAACGGAATGGCAGCAAGCAAACGAGAGTTGCCAGAGCTTTGGCAGAGTTGCCAGAGTTTTTATAGTGCACATTTCATAGATTTACAACTTTTATAGCGAAACAAATAGCAACAAGAAAAAGAAGAAGACGAGAACAAGTAAAACTGCAGCTGCAGCTGCCTCCCAGCTTAAAATCAAAGCCACGCAACGCGATTCGAACCACGATTCGAGCCACGATAGCCCATCGACTAAAGTAGCGACAAACAGAGCGAGCGAAATATTCGCCCTTAAACAAGTCTAACATGAAATTCTCACTACTCTCTCTCTCTCTCTCTCTCTCTCTCTCTCTCTCTCTCTCTCTCTCTCTCTCTCTCTATCTATATCTTTACTTTTCTCTACCTATATCTATCTAGCCATCAAGTTTTCATATATAGAGTCACATACCTTTGTCCCCCATCATTCGTCCTTCAGATCGTCTGTTCTTAGAGGGATCAAGAATAAGATCAATTTCAGGCTAAAGTCAGCCGCCTCAATAGCTAGACTCGGCTTTGTCGCATTGTAGAATGGGTATCTGAAATGAGATATGTGAATCACAAAATGAACTTGAGGCGGATTATTTTCAAGACTTGAAATCAACAATCAGCTGAAGACGTGTCGATTAAAGCAAATTATGAAAATTATGCAGCGCAAGGGCAGAGGCAGCACAACAGGAGGAGAGAACGCCAGCAGCAAAAGGGCAGCAGAGGAGGAGGTGGAGGTGGAAGAGGCAGGGGAGCGAATGGGGCTTGTTGCTCAGCTGAAGAAGCGGCTTCAACTTTGGTTCGGTTGGTCAGACGGGCACTCGTTGCACTTTATGCGTCAAATAAAAATAAATTCTCAAGTGCTTTTGTGTGCCGGCAAATGCCGACGGAGGCGCAGGCGTCAGCATCGGCGCAGCGCAGACAGCGACGCAGACGGCAATGGCGACAGCGAGCGGCCCCTTTTGGATAGGCTTGCAGCGGTTGCCATGTGTGTGCGTGTGTGCGAGAGAGACAGACGGAGTGTGCGTGCGTGTGCGAGTTACTTGCAACGTTGACGTCAACGCCGACGCCGACGCCAACGCCGACATCAGCAGCGGCCCCTTTTGGATATGCAACACTTTTTTATTCCCTTCACTTTTTCTGCTTTTTTTTTGCAACTTCTGCTCTGCTCATGTGTGTGTGAGTGTGTTTTGTGTGTTGAGTGGCACTTGCATGCATACACATGCAGCTGCTCTTTGGCTTTTGACACACACACACACACACACATTGGCACGCACACACGCATTAACACTTGTGTGTGCAGACGCGGGCACTTGAGTTGTTGTTTAAAAATGATTAAAAGCTCGACAGAGAGAAAAAAACAAAAACGAAAGAACCGCAAGCATTCCGAAAAAAGAAAAGAATTCAAAACGGAATGAAAGCGAGTGAATGATAGACGAACTGTATACCCTACACATATGCGCATACTTTATATATTCTGTTCGATTTTCTGTCTGAGAGATACTTTTGTATATGACAGTTCCCGCCGTTTTCTATCTTGAGGATACTTTTGTACCTCAATCCTTTCATATCAGATTAACAAATTCTGCCAGATATCGATTCGCCTTTAGCTGATCTATCCCAAAGATTGTTTTCTATCCAAAAGACTTTTTCCTGTATAACAGCATATAGATACATTTGTATCTCTTATTGGCAGCTATATTCTAACAATGTATCTCCTAGATACTTTCGATGCATCTTATAGATCTGTGCAAATATTATAAATATTTTCTAACACTTTTGCATCTTTTCCCGTGTCGGAATACTTTTGTATCCTACAGATATTTAAGCATCTTTAGGAACTTTTGTATCTTGCAGATACTTTTAGTTGTGAAATACTTAGTTCTCAACTACCCATTGAAGATGGTTGACAATCACCATCAGCATAAAGCTGATTAAGCTCCAACCCGAGACGGCGACGGAACTGGAGTTGGCGCTGGAACTGAAGCTGGAGCCGAAGCTGAAGCTGAAGCCGGAGTTGGAGTAGGCGCTGCAGCAGTGGTGCAAAATGAGTGGCACTTGGCGCTTGTCGCGCAGGCAGCCGACTATATAATTTACAATCCAGCGACAGCAGCCAGGAAACGCGACGGCAGAAGGCACAGTGGTGCAACAGCTGTTGGCCAAGAAGCTGCCAAGCCGATAATTTAGTGAGAAAGCAAAAAGAATATATGCTGAAAATATCAGTCAGTTATGAAAATATATTGATTGACAGCTAAAGTAGACACTGAATGATTCATTACATGATTGATTGCATCAATAGTCAGTATAATCAGCCGCCTAAGGGATTGAGATCGTGTGAGATCGTCTCTCATTGACTGACTGACTGATAGCGTAGCTAATTTAATGACTGATTGACAGATAGATAGATTGAATGGACCGACAATATTTCTTTGATTGCTTAAGCGACTGATCAATCTATAATTTATACAAAGATTCACTCTGATTGACTGACTTTTTGATTGATTGAGTAATTTTTGATTGCTTATCCCAACGACTTTCTTAGAATTTAAGTCTATTCGATCGACACAGCTTAAATTTAAAGCATTCACTTGCTGCCCATGCAAATGGATTACTTACCACTGTGCGCCTGCCACTCCCTCCAGACAGTCTCGCATTTATTTTGCATTTTATGTTCTCTGTGTGTTTTTTTTTCTTTTTTTTTTTTTTGACACGTGTGCGAATCGTTTAGTGTTTCATATGTTTTTAAATGCTCTTGTGCAGTGCTGCACCTGCACCTGCTGCGGCCTCTTGCCCTGCCCCGCGCCCGTTCCCTGTCCACCTTCCACCTGTCGCCGTGTCTGCCTCGCAACCATAATGCAAGGCGCTAGGCTTTCATATTTCCAATTTATTTTCACATTTAACATATTCACCCGAAGGAGACGAATGCATATATGGAAAGTGGCCTTTCCCTTTTAAATACAATTATAATTATGGCCCCAAGACGTGGCTGACTGATTGACTGAATGATGCAGATTAATTGGCCGACATGCCGAAGGCCAATGGACGAATTGACTTGCCGGCCGAGTCACTGATTGACAGCCAGATAGACCGATTGATTGAGTACTGATTGACAGCTTAACAGAGAGATTGACTGATTGGCCCACCAATCAACTGACTGATTGATTTAGTGCATTGCTCGCTAGCAGCTTATTGGATGTGTGATTGACCAGCTGGTACGTTGACTGACTGCATGACCGTCAGACTAATGGAAGTATTCAGGGATTGATTGGCTGATGGTCAGTCTTGTCTAATTCATTGACTTAAGGACATTCCTTTTGGCTGATTGAGGGAGATTGACATGATTGGTGGATTGATTGACAGAGATAAAGTGACCAGCAGAAAGAAAGACTGCATCACCATGTCAGACTGATCTTTATCTGATTGACTGATTTAGTGGTGTATTGAGTAACTGGTTGATAGATTGATAAACATACTGATGCGACTCATTGACATCTTAATTAAATTGTAGTCAATCGATTGACTGAGTCAGTAACTGGTTGATAACCTAACGAACAATTCCCTGACAATGTCTCCAGCGTAGCAGCTGATGTAGTTTCAATGCAAGGCAAGGCACAAGAAGCTAGCTATTATCAGCTCTTAACTTACCTGAGTTATCTTTATGGATTAGCACAGAATCGTGACTAATCGATCTACATTAATTCTTAGCTAAAGGAGGAAACACACAAGTTTACAAGAACTGAACTTAAATGTAAAATCAATTTCGTTGAACCAATGCTAAAGCAATAGCACAAAATAGCTGTATATATACAGAGCAGCTGTGCCTCGGTGTATGTGTGTGTGTGTACATGTATGTATATGCCTGTATGTATGCTTATTGTATATAGATATATATAAGATATGCCTCGCTGACATCACAGGGTAGCTGACAGTAGAAGTGCCTAAGCCTACGCTGCCAGCTGCATAATATAGAGAATTATGTGAGGTACATATAGAGAATGGCATGGCATATGATCTAAGCTTCATCTATATCAATATGTGCTCGTTTTCTAAGGGAGTGACCCAACCAAGGTATGACTGCTACGTACAGCTCGATTGCATAGTTGAGCTATCTGTCCAGACACCCATTTACATATATTTATAGATACACATAGATATAGATTCATAGATTGTCAGGGAGACATATCCCAACGAATCCATTAAAAACCGAACTCAGTTCTAAAATTAGTTGCTGCAAGATCATATATAGTTTTCTTATAGCTGAAGCCACTCACAATGTTTCTCTATAACTCAATCAAATGTTATCAATACTACATATAATATATAAGCTTTGGCATATATCATATAGAAATATACATAGATAACTTCGTGTGTAACACTTCTCTAATGTCTGGCAAGCTACGACTCAAAAATAAACTCAAATGAAGCTCGATTTATATAAAAATTAAGTAAAGCTACATTTACTTCTTAACTAGATCTATACTAAATATATAACTAAAACTGAACAGTCAATTGGTTATAGGCATTTATATATATTCTGATTCCTTCCTCTCTCTCTCGCGCTCTCGCCTTCTCTTTCTTTTTCATTGCGTTTCTTAACATTTTCCAATTGTCAGTTTTTGTTTTTTTTTTTTTTTTCAAAGTAAAAATAAAAGAGAAAAACGGTCAATATTTATGATTTATAAAATGTAAAAAGTTCTATAACAATTTTCGTTAGTTGTTTTGTTGTTTCCTTCACTCATTTTGTTGCTTGTTGTTCTTGCTATTATTATTATTATTGTTCATTTATTTAAGCTTTTTTACGGTTGCCATCTTGGTTGCTGCCGCCTCTGCATCTTCATTATTAACTATACATAAAGTAATATGTATGCGTGTGTGTGTGTGTGCTTAGGTGTGGGTATGTATGTGTTTATGCTGCATAAAGTTAGCACATTCCGATGCGTCACGACTGTGTGTGTGTACGTGTACGTGTGGGTGTGTGTAACTCTATACAACGAAAAATAAAACCGATTCAAGCATCTTAGAAGCGACCCCCGCAATTCGAGTTAACTGAACAATTTAGTTGCTTCGCTTGCTCTCGCTGCCTGTTGTTTGTTTGTTTTGTTTTGTTTTGTTTGTTTTGTTAATATAGTTTTCTTTTATTATTGTTATTGTTGTTGTTGGTTTTGTTGTTGCTGTAGTCGCTGTTGTTGTTGCTGTTGCAATAACGTCTGTTGCAATTGTTGCTGTGGTTGTTGATGTTGCTGTTATTGTTGTTGTTGTTGTTAGTGTTGATGTCGCTGTTGCTTTTACCGCAATTTAGCTTCTAAGATGCTGCTGCAATGGACGCTGGCGTCGACGTTACAGACACCTCATTTGAATCGAGATGATTGAGCTGCTGCTGCTCCTCTTCGGCACGCAGCTTGGCTGCCTCCTTCTCCTGCAGCTGCGCCTCCAGCTCCTCAACGTTGCGAAAGATGCGCGCATATTGGAAACGTTGCTGGCACAACAGCTTATACTCATCCGCCTCTTTTTCGCAGTCCCCAAAGATATCGCCATCCCGCAACGCCGTATAGACCTGAACGGCCTCCTGCAAGTCACATGGAAAACACACACACACATATATATGTACAAAGTGCTTGATGTATACAAATATATAAGAACATACCTCTAAGCGCATCTTGCTTAGATTGAAGCTGGTGATCAGTTTAATGGCTGTCTGCTTTTTGCTAGGATCCAGCTCGTAGAGACCGCGTGCGCCCTCATATAAATGCAATATGGAAGTAGCATTATGCTTGGCAATGAATTCGTCATTCAACTGCTGTGGCGTCTTGGTGCCTATCAGTTCTTTGGTCGCCTTATCCAGCACTCGCTGCACATGCTCATTGAATGGCTCCAATTTCTTGGCGTTGGCCAACGCTTTCATAAATCGGATGATACAGCTATGCAGAACGGGGTGCTCTGGATTAACAGCACGCGCACGCAGTATCGATTGCAGCATGAGGAGCAGCTTATTCTTTCGATAGTACACCTCGAAGGCCAATAAATGCGTTTCGATTCGCTCTTTGGCAAACTGCTGCAGCGGCTTTAAGAACTCAATTGCCTTTTCCAACGGCTCGTCGGTGCGCTCCAATTTCTCTGGGATTAGCTCGTCTAGTTGCGGTGCATCCGGATCGGTTTCCTGATTGGCTTGCTGTTTAGATTTCTGATGTTGTTCACGTTTCACCTGCGCCTGGGCAGCCTGTGCACTCTCCAATTCGGCTTTCTTCTTGGCCTTGCGCTGTTTACTGCGCAGCTTCTTCAACTCCGATGGCGGTAGGTTCTCTGCAATAGATCACAGTTAGCAATGATTGACAAATTCATTTAAGTGCATTTAAATATATGTGTCTCTATATATATATGTATTTTGTGACGGATATTTTTGCCGCACCGATGTCAATTTCCTCAATGGTTGTCTCCGACTTGAGTGGCTTATCGTAGAGTCGCATATAGACCTCAATCCCACATTTGGCCGCCTTAAAGTAGAATGGATGACGCCGTAGGACATCCTCCAAGCGCAATAGCCCAACGTAAGCGCGCAATGTCATCTTGCGCATGCAATATGTATGAAAATCAAACTGATCCTCAATGATCTCGGCAAAATGACGATCAACTTCGTGGCATTTCTTAAGTGCCTCGCCCCAGCGACCCATGCGCTGGAAGGCCAAGGCACACTCCGTCTGGAACCACATACATTGCATCTCATTCAAATTGTCCATAGCCGAGACGCCTTCACGGGTGAACTTCGCACAGATCTCCTCAGCCTCGGTGATCATATTAGCGCGCAGCATATACTTGGCGCACTTGGAGTTGATGTAGCTGCAAATGGGAGTTTTAGATAGGTGCACAATAATAATATATATAGTCTACCGATCGGCCGTGTCCATGCTCTGGGCCTCTTCGAGCCACACGTAGGCCTCCACAGCATCGCCTGCATGCTTATAGATCCTTCCTTTCGTGATAAGCAACTCAATCAGCGTTGGTGTATGATCAATTGCGACATTGATATATTCCAATGCGCGGTCCGTATCGCGCATATAATCATAGTGCTGAGCCAGGAACAATGCGGTCCAGACCAAAGCAGAGGCTGGCTCAACCGGCAGACCAGCATCAGCATCTTCCCGTGAAAAGTGACCGGAACGAGTTAAATTCTCAAAATATTGCAGCGTTAGCGACTCGATGATGTTCGCCTTTTCCGACTGCTGGTGCAGCGAGCGCACATTGACAAACAATGGAGGAATACCCTTTCGCAGGCCGCGTCGCAAGTATTCATCGGCCACGACGCGAAACTCATCGCCGCTAGCAATGTCTAGGGGCAGACGACGTGGACAGAGCGCGCGTGGATATTGTTGTTGAAATTCGCGATAAATAGCCACAATATCGCTTGGGGAGCTAACGCGACGGGCCGTCATATATTGTTTATAGTAGAGAACGTTCTCCGGATTGCGCTGGATCAAGGACTCATATATGGGCACCGCTTTATCCTCCTGCTTCAGCTTAATATACAAATCGCCGAGAGTTTCACGCACAGCCAACTTGTCCACAATCTGTGGCTCAAATTTAAGCAAATGATCAAGCGCCTGCTGCAACTGGTGCGCTTCGATGAGTATCTGATTCTGATAGAGCAACAGCTCCGACTGTCGATAATCGTGGGCCTCCTACATGAAGGGAAACAGATCAACAATGACAAAGAGAGAGAGAGAGTGGGAGAGAGAGACGCACCGATTAACAACAATATATAGTTAAACTATTCTCACACTTACAATCAATGTCTGCGACTGGCTAAAAGTCTCGAGTATATTATTCGCCATCATATGCTCGCCCAGCAGATGATAGCTCATCGCGAAGCCAGTCCATGAGGCGTGCTGCGATGGCCGCAACGTGAACAGATGATGACGGGTCTCCTTGTAGCCCTCCAAGTCTCGCATTTGTATTTGCAGCAGCGACAAATCTTTCAATATTTGCAGATTATCCTTTTCCCATTTGAGGGCATTGCGATAGCATTTGATTGCCTCGTCATACTTTTTGTCGCTGCGCTGCAGCAGGCCATAGACATGCCAGCAGACGTGAGAGCGCAAATCGTTCCTCAGGCCCATCCGGACATACTTATACGCCTCCTCTCGGCGCCCAAGTCCGTTCAGTGTTAAGCCCTTCATGGCCAATGTTTCGCCATGTTCCGTGAACTTCGGATTTGATAGGATTTGCTTGGCCAGTTTGAGGCCATTTTTGTACTGCTTCATTTCGTAGCATTTCTGCATGACAAGTGAGCAAATACAGATGTAATTAAATTAAGTGCAGATACAGATATACATAAAGTAACATGGCATTGCATTTACATCTAGAACTCCTCATACTTTGGTTTGTTAATCTGCTTTTTTCAAAAGCCCGCCCCACTTTTTGAGGTTATGCTGTGAACTACGTGCCAAAACAATGCATAAAAAAAGGCAGTTAGAATTTTTGGCAGCGGTAGCAATATACGAATACACTGATTGCAAACTAATAAATCCAATTGGAAATGTTTCTAATCAGTTTTCTTCTCATTGCTTTTGTTTTTTCTCTGTAATACCAAAAATAGGCGCAACGAAAAAGCACATGATAAACTGTGTGTGTGCGTGCGCGCATATGTGTAAGTGTGTATGTGTATGTGTGGGTCTTGTATGGGAGCCGCAAATGGAATTGTAGCCGGCGACTTAGCAGCGTATACATGTACATATGTATACTCCAATACCTATGCATATTTATGCAGAAATATGTACATATATATATATATATGCACTTACCAGTAATTTACGGAAGAGTGCTGCCTCTTTGGGCGGCAGTGGATCGCTGGAAGGCATCTTCGACGTTTTGCTGTGCTGCTTCTTCTTCAGCTGCTACTTTTGCACCGGATTAAAAATGCTTCCGTTTCGCTATTTTATGAAAAGTAGATGTATTCTATTATTGTTGAAGCGATAATTCAGCGCGTGTATAATTAATTTCCTTTTGGTCAAGGCACATGAACAAAAAAAAAATTACACACACGCACGGCGTTTAAAAATATATATTTATAAAATTCTGTGTAAAATACACCGCGACCACGAGCAAAATTTCGTCTTGACGGTGAGACAGCAAACATCAACGCAATATACACATGCACAGCATGTGTTAGCGCATCGATGCGAATGGCAAATTTTGCCGATTCGATTTATTCTATGTTGCACCTGATTTTCTTTTGTGCAAGTGCCGTGTGAATGATTCACATAATTCACGATATTATAAAATAATGATAATAACATACTCACTTTTAAATTAGTTTATGGGTGAAATATTGGACTTTAATTCGTTTTTGTGCCGTTCTGCAGAGGCACAGCAATCACAGCTGTGCAACACCCTCCAATGGCAAGAAGAAGCAGCAAAAGCGGGATACGCAGTTGTGTTATATAAAACGTATGATTTATTACTTAAAATGAATGTAATGCGTTTGTATAGTATTTTCAGTATATAAATCTAGACCATTAACAGAGCCACACACATTATTTTGCTTCATATAGAACGAGACTTAAATAAAATTCTTATTAAATTTTCTCACAAAAAACTGACATTCAAACAATATGGTGGAACAACAGCTGTCAATCCGAGAATATAATATCGATATGTAAGAAAGGGGATTGTTTATATCGATATAAGCAACTTTTGAGTAGTTTGAAACAATTGTGAAGTAAATAACATGAACTCCTTGGCTAAGCTCGGTAGCTACGTTAGCCAAAGCATTCAAATCGCTGGATGTGGCGTAAGTCGTGACATACAATGTGACAACAAATGATATGCATTCAAGTTTATCTCTCCCCCAGTTGCAGCAAGTGCGTACTAAATATGCCGACTGGCGTATGATTCGAGATGTCAAACGTCGTAAATGTGTCATTGAACATGCCAAGGACCGCTTGCGTGTAAACTCGCTACGGAAGAATGATATATTGCCCGTTGAGCTCCGCGAAGTGGCGGATGCTGAGATTGCTGCATTTCCAAGGGACTCTTCACTGGTTCGCGTGCGAGAACGTTGCGCACTTACGTCACGGCCGCGCGGCGTAGTCCACAAGTATCGACTTAGCCGCATTGTGTGGCGACACCTGGCCGATTATAACAAGCTGTCTGGTGTGCAGCGTGCCATGTGGTAACATTTAGATATACTTTTATTAAGCACTGTTTAAAGCTAGACAAATAAAAAATATCAAATAAAACCAAAATCAAGTGCATTTGAACAGCCTCCACAGCTGATGGCCTGAATTTCGATAGAAATTATTGCCGTCCATCGATTGCGATTTGCCATCACTATTTGTTTACTTCTGAAAATGAGCTACAAATCAGGCAGAACAAGCAGAAAACGGCATAATTCCACACGTCAGACTCTCAATTTGGTGGATTTTAGCTTTTTGGATCACAAATCAACATTAAGTGGGCACCTGCTCACTAAGAGCACCAGGCATCCGGTTAGCCTCGTGGAAAATGCGTCGGATTTCTGGCAGTTCGTCATTAAATATGAGTCTATGCTACGTAACATGGGGCAGCCGGTGCTACCCTTCCTGCTGAACAATTCCGAGCATGGGCAACCGCAGCCTTATCATAAGAGCAAGCACCTGCCCCTGCAGCTGGACGAGGAGCAGGTCAAGGACTGCGAGGGTGACGAGCTACAAGCACAATTCCAGCAGCTGGTGCTCATCTACTTGGACTTCAAGCAAAAGGAGAAATTTAATCGCATAAAGAAGCTGAGAGAAGCTCAAAAAGCGCTACCCATCGCCCGCTTCAAGCAAGATTTGCGTACCTCGCTAGAGGCGAGCCGTGTGCTCATCGTAGCCGGCGACACGGGCTGTGGAAAGTCAACACAAGTGCCACAATATCTTTACGAATTCGGCTATCGCAGCATAGGCAAGTCCAGCCAGAGCGACCAAGCTCTGTTAACAACTATAGGCCACTCTGAAAGAGAGAGTGGAGCGGATTAAATTCCTTGCAGCAACAAATCACAATAATTTGTCTCTTTTACTCTCCAGCTTGCACCCAGCCACGTCGCTTGGCCTGCGTCTCGCTCTCGAAGAGAGTAGCCCACGAGCTGCTGGACGACTATGGCAGCAAAGTGGGCTTCCAGATACGCTTCGAGCGTAACAGAACTCAGCAGACGCATATTCTGTTCATAACTGAGGGCTTGCTCCTGAGGCAGCTGGCAATGGCAGACAATTTGGAGCAGTACGATGTGCTCATACTAGATGAGATACACGAACGCAATCTCTTCGGTGACTTTCTGCTGGGCGTCACGAAATGTTTGCTGCGCGCCAAGCCGCAATTGAAGTTGATTCTGATGTCGGCAACGATCAATGTTGAGCTCTTCCATGGCTACTTCAAGGAGGAGGGCGCACGCCTGCTGCAAGTGCCGGGTCGCCTGTTTCCCATCAAACTGAAGTATATGCCGCCTCCAGCGCTGGAGCTAAAGGCGGGACAAGCCACAGCTGGCAACAAGCGCGAAAAGAGCTCGCGACTCGACCCGGCGCCGTTTGTCCAAGTGCTCAGCCTCATTGACCAGCAATATCCAAGTAAGAGAAACCGCCACCTATGACCAGTACAATTTTAAAGGGTCTTCACCTTGCAGCCAGTGAACGTGGCGATGTGCTGATCTTTGTCAGCGGCGTCAATGAAATCGATGTGGTTTGCGATGCAGTCCAGGAGTATGCCAAGGAGCAGACCCACTGGCTGCTGCTGCCGCTGCACAGTGGCCTGGCGCTGGCGGAGCAGGATAAAGTCTTTGACTATGCGCCCGACGGCATGCGCAAGTGCATCGTCTCGACGAACATAGCTGAGACGTCGCTGACAGTCGACGGCGTTCGCTTCGTCATCGACTCGGGCAAGGTCAAAGAGATGAGCTACGACGCCAGCTGCAAGGGGCAGCGGCTCAAGGAGTTTTGGGTGTCCAAATCCTCAGCGGAGCAGCGCAAAGGTCGCGCTGGACGCACAGGCCCAGGCGTTAGTAACTACAGCTTCACATGCCGCATGCCACCTGCCACTTACTGACTATTGCCGTCTCTTTCAGGTCTGCTTCAGACTCTACACACAGCAGCAATTCGACGCGTTTGAGGCATATCCCTTGCCAGAGATCTATCGCGTGCCTCTGGACACAATGCTGCTGCAAATGGTTTCCATGGGCTTGCCGGATGTGCGAGCCTTTCCCTTCATTGAGGCGCCTGACGCGGAGCGCATAGAGCAAACAATCCTCTCACTCAAGCAGCATGTAAGACGGAAGCTGACCAGCTATTGAGAGGCAAGCGCTAATTACTCCACTCTCTCTCTCTCTCTCTCTCTCCCTCTGTGTGTGCAGTGCGCTTTGAGCGTGGAGGAGAAGATCACGCCGTTGGGCAGCTCGCTGGCCCACTTGCCCGTTGAGCTGTCGATTGGCAAGATGCTGCTCATGGGCTGCGTGTTTCCCGAGCTCGAGCAGCTGCTCACTTTGGCCGCCATGCTGAGCGTGCAGAACCCGCTGACGACACGCGCCTTCACCGATCAGCGTTGCGAGCGCGAGCGCCAGCAGTACGAATCGGATCAGGGCGATCTCTTCACGCTGATGCGCGCCTTCCACGAGTGGCTGCAGCTGAAGATGTCCAGGGAGAGCACCAGAAAGTGGTGCCAAAAGCTGGGCATCGAGGAGCAGCGCTTCTACGAGCTGTGCAAGCTGCGCCAGCAATTCCAGCGCATACTCGAGAGCTGTCGTATGGTCACGCCTAAGAATGAGCAGCTGGACAGCAAGGAGCGTGCGCGTCGTCATGGCGAGCTGCGCCAGTTGAAGGCGTTGAAGCGGCGGCAACGCTATGAGCAGCCCAGGCAGCGCAAGTTGCTCAAACGCCAGTCCCATGAGGCGGAGTATGAGGCCGACGAGGAGCTGGGCGAGGATATGCGCGATGTAGACTTCCGGCTGCGCCATGATCATCGACAGCTAACGCTGCTCGCACGCTCCGCCCGCTTGAGCAGCCATCGCGACGTCGTGCTACTGAAGCTGCTCCTGGTGAGCGGCTTCTATCCACAGCTGGCCATTGCCGATGAGTTCAACTATTGCAAGGGCGCCAGCCAGCAGTTCTTCCACACTCAACTCAAGCCATTTCTCTCGCTGCACCCAAACTCGCACTTTGCCAAGGACTTCGAGCTGCTCAAGCTCGCAGAGAGCGATCTGCAGGAGAAGCCGTTCTACTACACGCCCAAGCAGCCGCTTAGCGAGCGCCATCAGCTGCTCTGCTATCAGTGAGAGAAGCGACATCTATATATCATAGAGTCTAGTCTAGTAATAATCATTCTCTATTCGCCCACGCAGATCTTTATTGGAAACAGCGAAGCCATATTTGATGAACTGCATCCGTTTGCCAGCAGCTCAGACGTTGCTGCTCTTTGGCTACGCCATCGACACAAATGTGGGCCTCTCGCGCATCGTCTGTGATGGCTGGCTGAGCTTGGACTTTCCACAGCCGGGCAGTGGGCTGCAGCTGCTGAGCAAGGCCATCGAGCTGAGAAGACGCTGGAGCAGTCGCCTCTACGATAAGCTGAACGGTGCGTAGCCTAAGTCTATCTCCTGCAACTAAATCAACTGATTCTCTTGCAGAGCTCAACAACAGCAGTAATGATTCGAGTTCCGTTGCTGCTGCGCCACTCCAAGTAGACAGTGATTCGCTGTGGTCTGATCTGCTGGACTTTATGAGTCTGGATGTTGCGTACAGCATTAAGCGGCTGCTGCCTGCCGACCAGAAGACGCTCTACACACGCTCGCCTCCAACCTATAGGCTCGCTTCCCTCTCATCGAACCCTTTTGCCGCCGACTTTCCGCTCAGCCCGAACGAGGAGAAGGGCGGCCTCAACGTCTCCGAGCATGTGGTCTACGGCTGCTTGGCCGAGCTGCCCTGGACGCTGGCCATGGAGGCGGCACTTCAAGCCCAGCCCTGGCAGTGTCCTCGCTGTGACTACGAGCTGGAGCAGTTCGATGTGTTGGATCAGCTGCTGCACCGCCCACTCTGCAAGGCACAACAGCGATCACGTGCATCTAACGAGCGGGAGGCAACTGTGGTGCCCACGAGCAGCTCACGCGGTGGCAGCGACCATCATTGCGAGAGCTGTGGACGCCATTTAACACTATCAAAGGTCGACATACTGCGTCATCGTCTCAGCTGCACGAAGAACAAGTGATGCCTAATATCACAGGACAGCAGTGTAAGCATGGCTGTGTAGTCGAGACGCAAACCAATTCAGCTGACAGTGCTCGCGAGTATTGGCTTAGAACAAAATCACATCACACCAACAAAGTCAGCAACTGTTAGCTAAGACACAAACCATTCACTTCTGCGCTAGTGTGTGCACACTTTAGTTAGTTAAGACACGACGTAATACAGTTGAGCTGCACCTGCTTACAGTGCAGTCGCGCATATTGGTACACGTTAATTTATTGTTGCTAATAAATGAATAATTTCTGGAAATTGGAAATTAATACAATTGAAGCATGTGATTTTCGAGATTTAATGACTTCTTTAGGTACACATCGGCTGTTGTCTATCTCTCTTTCTCTTATATTTCTATAGTTTATCTTCAAAGCCATTTTTTTAAAATGAATCATTTGTAATTAAATCAATTTCTGATTAACAAAACAAACCTCTCTTTATTACCCACGTACACAAGCTTAAATTCTAGGGAATTGGAAAAAAAACTATTTTTTCTTGAGGAAAGATTACTTTATCTAGTTATCTCTCTCTCCATCTCGTTCTTTCGAGTTGTTTCTTGTTCGCTTTGTTTTTGGAGGGTTTCACACTCTTAAATTATAGTACATTCTCTAATATTTATATTTTGTTTTTAAGTAACAAATTTGTGTTTATTTCAATTTCACTTTTCATTTCCTACTTTTTTTTTTCATGTGTGAGAGCCTAGGAATTTGTGATGATATATATATATATATCTGGATATATATATATATATATATATAAGAATACATAGCGCTCTATATATAATACTAATGTCTATTCATAGCAGTCGCAAGGAGCTATCGCTGCTCCACAAACATTAAAATATATGGAAAAAGGTGAGAAAAATAAAAAGGTGGAAAGCTGTGAATCTAGAGTTATGTAGATGCAAAATAAAACTAAGATGAAAATATTACTCTAACAAGAGTATATTTTGAGGATTCTTCATTTAGTCTTATTCCTTTCACGTTAAAGTCCTGTTTAGGGCATGATGTATTCCAGATCGAATTTAGCTCCGATGCGGGGAACACGCGGCTTACGAACCACCTTTGGCTGTGGAATATATATTATCACTATTTATATAGAGCAAATATATGTATGTGTGTATATTACCTTTATGGGAACCGGCTCCTCTTCTTTGTCAGCGCCTCCTCCACTAGCTGCAGCACCTGAAGGCTAGAAATTGATACATATATATAGATATTAGTAGGTGCTATTAATAGTATTTATACTAACACATAATACCATTTTGTCAAGTCTCTCTATTTGCATATGCATTATTTCCCTAGATATACTGATATTGTATTATATGTACTTTGATATTTACCTGTTTCTGTCTGTCTCTCTCTCTCTCACTGTCCACTTGTTTCTATCTCTTTCTGTCTCTCGACCTGTTTCAATCTGTGTCTCTCCCTATCTGCTTCTATCTCTGTCTATGTCTCTCTCTCACAAACGCTTTGTGTCTCTCGATTTGTCTCTGTTTCTGTCCCTCCATCTCTCTCCCCTCTCTATCTCATGTATATATATTACAAAATATTAAAGCTCAGCCATATTCCACTTAGATGAGCGGAATTATTTAAAACATTTATCAAGCTCTCTCTAATATTTAGAAATATTTACCATTATCTTGAGTGTTCTCATTAGCTCCGAGCTGGCCTCATTTCCAGTTGAGTCCACTGCGACAGTTATTGTTGCTGTAGAATTAGTTGAGGTGCTCGGCTTTGCCGGATCATCGACAGTGGCGCTGTTGTTGGTCTTTTCCTTTTTATTCTGCAAGCGAGAAGGGGGCATGATTGACGTCAATCGATATAATTATAGTGTGGGAAATTTGCTGAACACTCAGTTCAGTCAATCAATCAGCTGACTACATGTAACTACTATTGTCAGTCAAACAAAATCAACTGCAAATTGATTGACTCAAACTGTTAAGTCAGTCGCTCCATCAGCTAATTGCTTGTTCCAACTTACCACTGGATCAGCTGGAGTCTCCTGCCCGGTAGCCGGACGTTGAGTTTTCTTGGGGCGATAGGCCTGAATGGGCACAAAGTCTTGGATCGAGGTGCGCCGTTGGGTACCGTTGCCATCCAATTGACGAGTGTTGTTCCCGTTATTCCCGCCGTTGTTGCCATTATTGATATTGTTGGTGTTGTTGTTGATGTTGGTAATGCTACTGTTGTAGTTACTGCTGTTGTTGTTGTAGTTGTTGCTGTTGTAGTTGTTGCTGTTGTAGTTGTAGTTGTTGCTGTTGCTGTTATTGGCAAAGAAGGTCGAGCCGTTGTTGTTGTTGCCCGCGTTGCCGTAGTTGAAGTAGCGCACATAGCCCTGGTTGTAGGCGCCGCCATTGGATTGCGTCGCCTTCGATTTTGGCACGTGAAGTGGCGGAACTATCGGTGGTTGCTGCATCTGCTGCTGCTGTGGGAACTGTTGAGCCAGCTGAGGCGTTGGCATGAGCGATTGCATAGCTGCATTAGGGAGCTGCTGAAAATGATGTTGCAGCTGCAGCTGCTGTGGCGCCTGTGCTGCCGGCTGGGGCTGCGGCTTGATCAGCTGTGAGCGCAACACGTTTGGAGCAGCTGGCAAGTCCCACTGCTGAGTGGCAATCATATCCGATTGCATCTTGGCCTGATACTGTTGAGCTTCGCGCTGCCAGAACAGCGGCGGCTGAGGCAATTTCTACAACAGAGAAAGATTTGCATTAGTATGGAAGTAGCTACAGCTGAAGCTGCAATGCCAATCGGAATCGAACTGCAGAGACATCTATACGTATAAAATATTATCTTACGGGCATTTGACTAGGCAGTGGCGCCTGTGGCAGCGGCTGTGGCTGTGGCTGTGGCAGTGGCATCGACTGCGGCTGCGGCTGCGGCGGAGACAGTGGCAGCGAAGTGGACGGAACATTCATTGACTTGGCCTGCGTAGCCAATTGGGATTGCAATTGAAATGCAAACTGTTGTTGCAGTTGCTCTTGCTGCAGTTTCTGCTGCTGTTGCTGCAGTTGCATTTGCAGTTGCTGCTGCTGTTGCTGTTGTTGCTTCTGTTGCTGTTGCTCATGCTGCAGTTTCTGCTGCTGTTGCTGCAGTTGCATTTGCAGTTGCTGCTGCTGTTGCTGTTGCTGTTGTTGCTTCTGTTGCTGTTGCTCATGCTGTAGTTTCTGCTGCTGTTGCTTCTGTTGCTGCAGTTGCATTCGAAGTTGCTGCTGTTGCTGCAATTGTTGCAGCTGCTGCTTTTGCTGCGCCGATGGCTTCAGGCCCAACAGCTGCTTCAGCGCCTGAGTTTGATCATTGGGCGAGGCCAAGCCGCCTTGGCTGCGCGACTGTTGCTGCTGCTGCTGCTGCTGCTGTTGTTGTTGTTGTTGCTGCTGCTGTTCGAGTTGATTGGCATGCAACGGCGTCTGCTTGCTTAAGCTGCGCCAGTTCTGCAAGGGCATCAGATCGTTCTGGCTGGCACTGTTAATGGAAGCTTCCTCTTGATCCTTAGCAGTAGCCCCTGCAGATGCTGCAGATGCTGCGGCTTTTGCTTGAGCCGAAGTCGAGGCTGCGGAGGAGCGCGTGGATGGCGCACCACTGGGCCAATAGAATTCTTCGGCGATGTGCGTTTTCATCGTGATCGGATTGTTCTGGCTGCTCGCAGCCGTGAGAAAGCGCTCCGGCTGCTGCTCCTGCCGCTGCTGCTGCTGCTGCTTCTGCTGCTGCTGCTGCTTCTGCTGGTCGCGCCAGTCACGGCGCAAGAAATCCGAGCGGCCCCTGGGAGGCGACGAGGGTGCCACTGCTGCAATTGCCTGTTGATTTGCTTGCTGCTTTGGCTGCTGCTTCTCGTTGTATTCTGAAAGAAGAAGAAGCAGACATAGGATTAGCAATTCCTACTTGGTCTGGTGCTTCGAGCCTTACCGAGTGAGCTGATGATGACCAAGGCGCTCTCGGGCACTTTGTAGACGCGCTCGTCGGCTATGCCGTGTATGTCGCCGCAGTTGGTCACCGGCCGATCGAAGAGCAGTTCGCAGAACGTCTCCACTGCGTGCAGGCACTCCAGACGCACTGGATTCGGGTCAGAGACCGGGTGTATGCCGATGACGGTGGCGGTGATGCCCACGGGCACCATGTAAATGGTGCGCACGACCACGACACGGTCAAAGAGGCGCACTGTGCCCACCTTGCGGTAGACGTCGGGCAGCGTGACGTTCGGCTTGACCAACAGGTGCGGCTTCACCTGCAGCTTGACATTCTTGACGGGCAGCATGCGCAGCTCATCAACGGCCTTTATCAGCAGCTCGACGGTCTCTTTGCAAACGGTGCGCGATCCGCAAGTGATGCGGTCCACCTTCATGTGCGGCTGCTGGCGCACCCAGTTGGACACATCCTCGATGAGATGCTGGCCCATGGCGTGAGGAAAGATATCCCCCTCGTATATGAACTCGCCACGATCGCTGCTGTTCGAGAAGTAGTTGACAATGGCCGGATAGTTCGCAATATAGCTATGCATGAGTTCGATGGCCAGCGAGGAGTAGAACCACTGGTTGTTAATGCGGCGACAGTAACCGGCACGCTCCTCGTTCAAACGGGGATACTTCAGCTGCAGTCCAATGTTGTGCTTGGACACGTTCTCCATTTTCTCACGGCGCGGCCCGAGCACCACCCAGACGGTGCCCGTGATACGACCCAGGCATTTGCTGCTCACATTCAACTCGCGGCACACCTTGTATGAGTTCATGAAGTCGCGATCACGCTCCTCCTGCTGGAGGCGTGCGGGCAACAGATGTGGTGCGGGGCCCACTTGGATGTTAACTGTAAATCGAAAATCGAACACAAATTAATTAATTTACTGAACAGCACTCAGATCAGCGTGCGACGAATAGCCAGTCCAACACCTACTAGTATACTCTTCGTTAGAAAACATTTTTTCAAATTTGGAATTTGGAAATCACTTAATTTTGGAAATTCAAATCAATTTGTCGCGGACACTTGAGCAGTCGAGAAGCTTCTGAATCCACCATTTTTAAATTTACAAACTGCCCCTCGGTACATGGCAGAGGGAAAGAGCCAAACAGTGTCTCTACCTGCAGGAAATGTCAGCTTACTGCCTTTGCTTCTTCTTGGTCTAGCTTTGCATTAGATGAGCGAGCGAGTGGGCTCATAGAAATCACGGGCAAAGGAAAGAGACAGATATAGACGGTTCTAAGTACTCTAGTTTAAGCACTTCCAGTGAATGCCTGCACCCATACACATACAAGCATGTGCACATATGCGCATACGCACACGCCTACCGGCGGCAGGCATTCAAGTGAATGCCTGCAGACACACACATACAAGCATGTGCACATACGCGCATACGCACACGCCTAACGGCAGGCATTCCAGTGAATGCCTGTACACAAACACACATACAAGCATGTGCACATACGCGCATACGCACACGCCTACAGGCCGGCATTCAACTGAATGCCTATACACACACACACATACAAGCATGTACACATACGCGCATACGCACACGCCTACATGCATACGAATTGCGTGCGCTAATTGCGAATGTCAATGCGCAAAATAATTAGATTGCAAATTGTCATTCAATCAGCGCACTCAGTATTGATTTAACTACAAAATCAGATGGCAGCTTATATGTATATAATTCCAAATAATAGTAATATTTATTGCTTAGGTCAATTCATGCGAATTTACATAGCAGTCTAAGACTGTGACGTCACACTGACACTTGACAACCTCTGCGCAGGCAGCAAAGTGCAGGCAACCAATAGAATGAGGCGAGACGGTTTGTCTCTCTCTGCCGCACGCCGTTGGTCTATGCTGGGCCAACGATGAAAATGGAGGACGAAATTTGAGAAGCTGCGCAAGCAGATTGCAACCTACATATTACAACGAGTGGCACGCGGCCCGTTGTTTTCGACAGTTTGTTTATTGTACGTTGCCGATTCGCAAGCAATGTAAATTGTTGGCAAATGATTTGAATAGAAGGTTTTAGTAGAAGCTTTCAACATACCCTGTATACGTCCACAACTGTAGACGAGCATCGGATCCAGCACGGTGCCCTCGCTGCCCGCATACGGATTGCCAATGAAGAAGACCGTGCTGCCCTTCGGGAAGAGCTGTTCGATTTTGTTGAACTGCGCGTGCATGTTGTCCTGCACCTTGATGCCGGAGACCACGCCCTGCGCCGGGTACGCCGTCAGGGTACTGTTCCATGAGTCCTTCATGTAGACGCTGCCGCGCTTGCCGAACTCCACCGAGCTGCCGGTATAGGTGCGTATATAGACAAGCACATCGTAGCTGGGGAACTTGATGGCCATGCGGCCGGCGAAACTTTAAAAGAAAGTGGCAAATGTGAAATTAGAAACTGAGACGCAAGCGGCTTGGAGGCAATAACTCAACTGTTCCTCGAGCAACTTGCAGTCCGAGTCGAAGCGTCGCGACTCATTCGAGCGCACGCCGTCGCGGTCCACCACCTGGTCGCGCGACGCAACGCTCTCCACCTTGGCTTTGATCAAGTGCGGCCAGCCAATGTACACCACCTGCCCCAGGTACTGGGCCGCCACCGACTGCAGGGCATCCTGGGCTTCGCGCTGGCGTGGCAGCAAGACCATGCTTTGATTGCGGCTCGGCTGCTCGAAGACCTTAACACGGCAGTGGCGCAGCTCAAACTGCAGGCGAGAATGTAAATAAAAGTCATTCTACTCCCACAATTCCAGCTTACATCAAATTCCAAATGCTTCATCGTAGGAAATCCGGGAAAGAAGACGTGGCGGGCCGCATTGGCCAGCTCCACGCACACAGTCTTTGGTAAATTGAGGGCGATTTCGTCGGACCAACGCTCCTGCTCCGTGCAGAAGACGTTCTGCAAGGATTTGAGTGGCGCCAGGCCCTTCATTGGACCCTGGGACTTCGCGTTGTAATCATATTGATACATCGGTCCATGGCGATTCCTTTCCCGCTCCTCAACACTCAGCTGCGGCTCACAGTCGGCCATGGCACTCAGCAGGCGCTTCTCCTCGATGAAGGGTATCAACACCACAGCCTCCCAGTCGTGCTTCTTGCCATTCAGATCACTTTCGAATTCCGTGGGATAGAACTCAGCCAGTGGACTGTTCGGCTTCAGCATCAGGTCATGATATGCCATTGGCAGGAGATTGACGCTGGCCGCTGGCAGCACAGCAAGCAGCTGTGAAAGAAAGAAATGATCAGTACGGAATACCCTGTAAAAGCTGAAGACCATATGCACAGGCTGAGCCATATTCCCATTGATATAAACTATGTGCACATATTGCCGTCATATTTAGTCTATGGTATATATCAGCTGAAGAACCGGCCGAGAGCCAAGTCTATACCCTTTAAATACTGAGCATGTAAGTGACATGATCAGCTTATCTAATGTAAAATGAGCTCAGCTAAAAATACAGTATAGATTAGCTAGTCTATATTACGTATACCCTACAAATCTTAAAAATTTAAAGAAATCTATGGCAGGGCATCTGTTAGTCAAGCAGTCGCATTTGGAATTACCTGTTGGAAGGGCAAAAAGGGTTTTCCCATCTTAAAATTCACTTTGGTATTCTTAATGTTGTTCAAATCACTGATGAACGGGGCATAATGGAAGGGATAATACCAGTCCCAACTCTGAACGCCCCGGTAGTAATAATCGAGCACCCATTGCACGGCGCTGATATAGTGATAGCTCAGCTCGGCAACCAGATCCTCATGCATTTCGTTCTTGAATTTATTTCGGTAATAGTTGCGCTTGTAGTTCTGGAATTCGTTGCGTAGCACTGCCTGCTCGTCGTTGGGATCCACATCGTCGTCGTCGTCCTCGTAGAGCTGCAGATGGGAAATAGGAAAGGGTTAGTATTACGTACGCGAAGTCATATGGAAACGAAGGATTCAGCAATTCCTATTGGCTTTCAATTTCCCTGCAAAGCATTCGAGAATCAAATCAACTGTTGCTGGATTTGATCCCAATTGGAAGTCTGCATTCGCTAACAGCCAATGCAGAACAAAAGAAGCACGTAAAAATGCTGCTCGCTCTTTCGCGCACATTGCCCGGGCGAGCGGCCAATGTGAAAGCAAGAGCTTAACTCGAAATCTATTTCAACAGGCGCATGCACACACACACACACACACTTAAACGCCCACACACAGGCACTTGCAATAGCTGAAAGCTCGCTTGCACATTTCAATGAAATGCAAAAAGCTTTCGCTCTCGCTCGCTCGCACATAGTGCATAACAACTTGGACAATGCGCTCGCTGAGCTGAAATCGAAAAAGGGGTAATTTGCAATTGAAATGGGAAATTCTGTTCGAAATATGCAGTTGCACTGATAAAGGATTGGGATCTTTGATTTCCCTTCATGTAATATGGAATATTTTACATTCATGAAAAGGGAAATTAATATGGGATATTTGAATTACTCTCGTGTGAAGGAAAATGAATACGGGTTATTTGAATTACCTTCATGCTTTCATCGATGAGCGCAGCCAGATCCTCATTGTAGCCCTCACCGCTGTCATTCTTGATGTCGTCAATGTCCACGTCGAACGCCTCCGTCTTGGCATTCATGTATTTTAGGTCGTCGCTGTGCTCCTCGAATAGCTGCAGCTCCACCTCGCTCAGAGCGTTTAGGAACTGCTGCAATCGATCCAAATTCAATTTCCCATGCTCATTGATATTTCCGCCCAGTTGCTTGTAGATGCGAATATACGTTTTGTAGAGCAAGGGCAGGGCGTTCGACGAGATATGCAGGCAGGGCAAGTGCGGTATGAAATCATTGCCCACCATGAAGCCCATCAGGACCCAGTCATCGATCAGTTGAGCGACATCGAGCTTATGCTCCGGGGTCGATAGCTCATGGAACTCCAGTTCCAGGTATTCGCGCAGCAGGCCCAGATGGAGCAAGAAGAAGCGCGTCTCCTCCACGGAAGTGCGCTTCACGTTTCGGCCAAACTTCACCTCTTCGCGCAGCACAACAAAGTGCAGCTCGTGGGTGCAGAGTCCAAGGATAATCAAATCGGCATCCAGACCATAGAGGCAGTGTCGTGTGTTGGGGTCGAAGTTGGGCTGAGCCTTCATGTAGCGTATGTAGTCCATTATCTTGTGCTCCCCCTCGCCGGGTGTCTCCTGGCCGCTGAGTATGACCCGACATTTCTGCCAGAGGGGATCCTGCGAGATTTTTGTGCGCAGAAAGCAGCGCAGACCGGCCTGTAATCGCACCATGAACTCTGTGCCCGGCGTAATGCAGTTGCTATCGAATCTTTCGTGCTCCCGCTTCTCGCCACGCAGCCTCGCCTTCGCCTCCAGTTGCTCCGCCTCGCGGGCAGAGCGAAAGCGCCGACTGCGCTGCTGGTTCATTTTGGCACGTGGTGCGACCCCATCTACTGCCAGGAAAAACAACTTTTGCGGCTTGATCAAATAGAAGAGCTTGTCGATGTAGTTGTAAATATCCTGAAAGATCTGCGTCTCCTCCAAATGGAAGTGGATATTACTATCATCAGGGTGCGAGCAGTTATGGACAATCCCGTTCATATCCAGGTAGAGATTGTCAAACTCAGGAATCTAAACAAGAGAACGGGGTTGCAGTTGACCTCCCTTTGTTATCCTACATATAGGCGCATATACATACATATGTATATGTGTATGTATATATGTGCATATGTACTTACACTATGCTCACGCGCCAATTCACTGAGGCAGGGATATCGTTCGCTGATATAACGGAAAAACTTGGGTACACCCATCTTGGCGGATGTATTTCGGTCCTTTGACGGATTCGTGCAGCGATATTAATTACGTCCTCGCCACGTCTTTTGCAACAAGAATGACAACAATTGCCTCCTATGCTGTCTGGTGCTGCACAGAAAATTTCGACTTGTTTGTATGCAGCGTGACTGCAGATTATATGCGTCTAAATACCCATTATTCGTTTAATAAATACTAACAAAAATACTGCGCCTCCATAAAAGACGTAGTAGCGTCACGTCATAAAAATGACACACAAATCAGCTGCCAGTTGATCGTTGTTATAAATGTGTTTATATTGTGCATGAAAACGATAGATGGTATTGTAATATTTTTAAATGTGGAATTTAGGACTTGAACAAGGACCAATAGTCATTTTTGGTTAACAAAAAAAATACAAAAACAAAAAAAATTGTTGTACAAGTATTATCTTGAATTTAGTCTCGTTTATTTCTATGACTTTTTTATGTTATTTTTCGTCCTGTGTGCACCTATAGTATTATTTTTTACTTGCAGAATACCAATAAAAAATACCAAAAGTTACAGCTATGCAAGGACACATGGAACAGCTGTCCGCTGATCATAACTGGTGATGAACTCCAATCCATCCGATAGTTCGCAACGGAATATCTGGATGTACACATTAATATTGTTATTCAATTAAAATATATATATTGATAAGACTGTGTATTAATTGAACTATTAAAAACTGTCAATAAAAAAAAAAAACTTAGTTTTCTTTTATTCTAGTTGAACAGCATCTCTCCATAACTATCGATATACCATTGCGTTACATATCAGTCAGCTAGTTGTCATCCTGTCAACGAAACAGCTGTCAAAAACAAAAACAACAAGAAAACGTTTGTGTTCCAAAATTTTACGTAATTTCTATTGTGATTTGCTGTTGATAGCTCGAGATTGTGTGAAAAGGAAAACAAATAAAAATGTCGCTAATCCGTCAGGCGTTGGCACGCACAGCGCCCACAATGCAGTTGTAAGTGCAAAGCCTGCTCTTCACCACCTCCATCAACATTGAATTCCTCCGGAACCTCCAATTTTATTTTTCTTCTACTTGACAGTACGGCACGCCGCTGGGCCTCTTCGCAGGACGGCGGTCCACTGGACCCGAGCACTGCGCTCGCACGACCCGACGAGCTGGAGCAACGCAATAAGCTGAGTGGCAAAATAACCGTGCCCGTTGAAGTCAATCTCGGCCCCATTTCCGGCGTGCCCGAGGAGCAGCTGAAAGAGCGCCGCGTTCGTATTCATATCCCATCAAAAAATGCGATGCAGAGTGGAACGGATAACATAAATACATGGCAAATCGAGTTCGATAATCGCGAGCGCTGGGAAAATCCGCTCATGGGCTGGGCATCAACGTAAGCGAAATGCGAAATTCATTCCAGTAACTCCCGTCTGACTATATCCCTCCCTCTATCTATCTCGCTCCCACTCATTGCAGTGGCGACCCATTGTCCAATCTGAATGTGAAGTTTGGCTCCAAGGAGGAGGCCATCACATATTGCGAGCGCAACGGCTGGCGCTGGTTCGTCGACGGCGATCTGAAGCCCAAGAAGGAGCGCGTCAAGAACTATGGCATCAATTTCTCATGGAATAAGCGCACACGCGTCTCCACCAAGTGAAGCAACGCCATCCACACGCAAATGCATGCGGTGGACTTGCTCCAGTTCCGGTTGGCGGAACAATGGCGCTTTATAATTATTTAATTGCTATTAAAACTATTAACAAGTCAAGTCCGAATGTCAAATATTGCGTTTGTAGCTGGATAGAGGTTTGATTCGCTACTGCTTCTTCTCTAGCAATATGGCTCCTGTGGACTTCACATCTTGTCCACTATCAGGTCGCTACTTCTGTTCGGCTCTTCACGCCTGGGACTACGCTTTCGACTCGTTTCTCGACTGCTGGAACTTGGACTGTGTCTTCGGCTGCGTTTCGAATTCTTATTCGAACTGCGTCTCCGACTCGGACTTCGACTTCGACTTTTCCCACGACTTCTCTCTGGGGTGCGGCTGCTTCTGTGAGTCTGACTGCTCGAGGATCCGCTGCTTCTTTGACTGCTGCTCTTACTGGGATTGTGAATGCTTCTCTGATTACTTTTACTCCTGCTCTTGCTGCTTCTTTTCGTCTTTCGCCTTCTACTCCTACTCCTGCTCCTGGTTCTTCGTCTATCATCCCGTATCTCCGGCTTCCTCCATTCCCTGTGATCCCTGTTAGATAAACGTTGTTGCTCCTGTCGGTGTTGCTGCTGCTTAAGTGCCTGCATTTGAAGGTGGACGAGCTGCTGCATCTCCTCCAGCAATGTCATCTTGCTCTTGCGATGCCTTCTTGCTCTCTGATGTGCTCTCTTTGTCTCTGCCACAAGCTCTGCGAAATCCGCCTGTTGCTCGAAGCTGAGCCGCTGTCGTGGCGTGCAGCTGAGCACGTGCTCGTAGAGGATCAGCTTCTCTTCGGAGCTATAATTCAATTGCAAATCCGCGAAGGAATCAGCTGGAGCGAGCCGTTTGCCTGGCAATAGTTGCTGCAGCAGTGCAGCATTTAGCTGTACAGTGTGCTCTGCTGCAGTGCAGCAACTTGGTGGCAGCTGTTCGACGATGACTTCGTCTGGTTGGGACAGCGGGCGATGCAACTAAATAAGCAAATCAGTTTTGCTCCAGCTGATGAAGCTGATCTTCCACATACCTTCTGCACGCCTTCCTCCGACCAATTGAGCCGTTGTAATAGCTGCTGCAGTTGTGCTCTGCTCTTGGCTACATATTCACGCAATTCCTCCTGACTAGTGGACATTGCAATTTCAATTTGTGAACTTTTCAATAAGAATTATTTACAACCGGCTTCCTGGAGACCACACTTTGACATTACTGCGCTAGACACAGCAAGGTCACACTGCCAAATTCCAAACAACGGATTAGACCAATCCAATTGTTTTTAAACAGTGAACAGCATTTGTTGAAGTCCAATTTGGCTTATAAAATTTACAACCGCTGAAGGTTCAGTTCGGAAAATACGCGTAAGTTCTGTACTGCTATAATTTCTAGCCTGCATGTTGCATTTTGCTTTTAGACATTTTTAGTTATTACAACAAAGTCACATTGCATAGACGGTGATGGAGATGATAACAATAAAAACTACTCCATGTTTCACCCAAATTGAATTTTATGTATAGCTCACACAGTCTTTCCATATATGTACATATGTACATATGAATGCACTACAGCTGATTTAGCATCTCGTTTGCAAGAGATAAAAGCGCTCATTAGCTACCGGCATGCTGCCACCAAACATTTTGTTGCTTAGCACAGCAAGGTCACACTGACAAAAGTACTAAACAAAATATTGCAATTTGCAAAACTAATTTCGGTTTGTGTTAACATTAGTACAGCGTAGAAAAATGTACAAATGCTATATTTATTGAAACTTAGCTCCAAAAGAGAACGGTGAAAGCCATTAGCAGGCAAGCGGCTCCAACCCAAGGGGACTTTCGTTCGCCAATTCGCGCTAGTTTCCAAAATGTGCCCAGCAACCTGCAATATGCATTTAAAATTGAGTTCATTAACATATTTATAATTACTTAAATTTAAACCATTTACCCCGTTTTGTTGCGATCAATGATGCTGGGAAAGAGTGAGCGCAAATACGCACAGGTGCATATTAACAGCAATATGACCGACAATAGGCTTTGAAAATTGAACAATGCACTCTGCAAAATATTTAACAATGAATTTAACTATTTAATTTCATATATCACACAATACATTACCATTTTGATGTGCGAGCTTAAAAAACGAAAACAAAAACAAATTATACTGTGACGTGCCTTATTAAGTGTGGCCGAGCTTGCGATGTTCTTTTATCGAAATATCGCAACACGTAGCGTTAACTTGACCTATCGATTAAGTATGTGCATGTGCAGTGCACATATGTGTGTCTGTTCTTAACAAGTGCACATATCGCTAACCGATACATAGCAATCGATAGTCAGCCCTATATCGACGTCTCTAATAGACTGTGGTTTTTTTTTTTTTTTGCTCTATTACTACTTTTTGTCGTAATTGTAATTTGATCGTCGAATTGCAAAACATCTTTGAAGTAGCCATTGTGGCTACTGCAGCAAGAACTTCATGAGTGACTCTATTACATTAGCGAACGAATTGAAAGAATCCGCCAATTGCGTCAAATAAGAAAAAATACTTTTTACTCCGCTATCGTGTGTTTGTCGGTGTACGTACATGTGTATTGGGACGGTCGGTCCCTGCCTGTGTGTGTGTGTGCTGCACATAGCGCATCGTTCGGTTGAACTTTAAATATACAAACACAGTTGAATAAAATAGCGAATTGTAAATTTCTTATGAAAATAACAGTATAGGAACGCAGAAATAAAAACAATATATAGTATTTCTACTAGTGAATTTGTAGTCTGTGAAGAAATTAATTTGTTGTTTGTGCTCTCGCACTGCAATTTGTGGGCAAAAGAACTTGCTACAGTTTTTTTTTTTTTTTTTTTATATCTTCTCGTATATAACAAAAATCGGTAATATCACACATACAGATGCTCAAATTGTGTGCGTGTGTGCGTTCAAAAATTTTTTTTTTGTTTTTTGAGAATTTTAGCCGCTGAAGCGCGTTTCTGTGTGTGTGTGTGCGAGTGAGCGAGCGAAGAAGCACAGAAAACAACAAAAAGCATATCCACTGTCGCAGCTCTCTCACACACACACAAATTGTCATGTTGACACTCTTGCGGATTCGGACTGCAATTGCATAGCGGTAAGTGTGTTCATACAAAATTTCCCCCAAATAGTCATGTAAAAGAGTGGGATGGTGAGAGACAGGAGAAAATACGATTTAAGTACGAATGTAAGTTAAGGCATTTTTGATTCTTTAAAGGGAATAAAGTTGTATGACCATAAGTATATTGATACACATGTATAAGCCTATACAACACACATGCACATGTAAGTGTGTTATGTGTCGTCGTCGCTCCAGTGCCTCCATATGTATTGGTGCTGTTAAATTTTTGCCATTTTTTACAGTACACCAGTCATCATGTAGTTAAGTGCACTTCACTGGAAAATTGTGCGCTATGGAAAAAGTAACGGTTAAAAAGTGTTTGTGAGAAAATACAATGAAATACATATTGAATCATGTATAAGTGCAAGAGTAAATGATATATACTGATTTATTTATTAATGGATCTATGCAAGTGAACAAGTTTGTGTTGATTGTTATTTGCTGCTGCTCTTGTTGTTACTTCTGCTGCTCTCGTTTCCCCTCCGTTTCGTCTTCGGCGTTGTTGCCGTTGTCGCCGTCGTCGTTTTCGTCGTCGCCATCATTTTCGTCGTTAAGCTGCGTTCAGTCGATATCTTCTCATCGTAGGCATTCGCCAAAAAACTGTTGGCAAAAGCAGCAGCAACAGTGAGTGTAGTGGCAGCAGCAGAAGAAGCGGCATAAGTAGTTGTCGAAGCGCGCAAATTGATGCGTAAAACCAACGAAAATAAAATAAAATCAACTTAATAAATTGAAACAAACAAGCACAAATAATTAACAATACAGTATTATTTTAATATTTTTTTGTTAAGCGCGCGACAACAAAAAGTGTGTGTGTGGTTTTTTTGTGTGTCTCTCTCCCGCTGCGTGGCTGCTGCGCTTGTGTCTGTATTTGTGCAAGTGTATACATGCGGCTGAGAGCGAACGAGCGAGAACGTGAAAAATTTCAAAAAGTCAGCCAGCAGGCAGAGCAACAAGCTTTCCACTGCGTAAGAAAGAAAAGGTAAGAGATTCACTCGAATTCGTTGATATTTTTGATGTTTTCCTTTTGAAACAGACTAATACACGCACATGCATATACGCACACCATCTCACACAACAGAAAAACACTATGACAAGTTGAAAAAGAAAATGTCATTGATTGCATGCTGCGGCTTTTTGAGTAATTTAATGTGAATAATTTGGCGCTCTTTGGTTTTTGTTATTGCATTCTCTTTGTTAAGTTATTTCTTTTAAACATAAATATGAAGTTTTTTTTTTTCATCATATATTAATATTTTCAATTTTGTATACATAAGTAATTTGGTGTATTTTATGCAATTTAGTTTTTTAATTCTCAATTTTTTGTGAAATTTTATTTTGCACATAGGCTTTTTTTTCGCTCTTTTGGGCTCATATTTTAACTCTTACGCGCTCTTTGTCAAACGCGCTTTCGTTCTGTCTCTCTTACACTTTCAAGAATATTTTTACCGTAAAAGCTTTGGCAGAGTTGCATTTGAAGCACTTACGACTTTTTGTGCTTTTCCGCATTCAAATGCCTCGCGCGCGTTTGTTGATAAAAAGAACTTTTTATTTTTTTTGTTTATTATTATTATTTTTTTTTTTTAGTGCGCAAACCCGTTTTATTTCTTTTTAACAACAAATTGTCTCTACTTGAAATTTTTAAAGCTTTACCAGAGAAGTTGTCGATTGCCAGTTGTTGGCTGTTTAATTTCGCTCTAGAATGTTATTTAATTGCAATGTAATAAATATGAAAGATAAACACATGTTTTCTTCCATGCATGCGCATTCTAGTAAAAAACATTTCTTTCTTTCTGGGAATATATCAATTCAATCGAAATCTAGTTTTTCGGAATCGAGACGAGCGCAAGCATAGATTTGCTTATCTCGTTTTAATGTCTATTCTGTTTCGAATTCCAATCATCTCTCAGTCTATGACGTCAGTCAGCCATACATTTCCAGATAATGGAAAAAAGTGCTGCCCAGCAGCGAGAACTTGCAACTAGAATGAGGACAAATTGGATTTGAACGTGAAGCTGGCGCTAAAGCGCAATTTGCAGCTTTCGATGCTCTTTTCCTTTATTGTTATACCTGCACAACATTTTCAAGGCCATTATTGCTGCTCTTTGTCTAACACATGTTGCATAGTGTTTCGGCTTCTCTTGCATTGGTTTACAGGCTCAACATTGCGTCGCCTTGTCTTGCATAGTGGTTCGGCTCTAGCACTGCATACACATGACATGCAAAAGGAATGCTCTTGCAGTATAGTCAAGTGAAAGCAAGAGAGAGAAAGAGCTAAAGCCTAGCTCTCCACAATAGTTTCTTTTCGGTCACACACTCTTTGCATTTCTCATTAGATTGTTGCGCACAATTCCCTAACCTCCTCTCTCTTCTATTTACGTTTTGTATAATAACTTTTCATTATCGATTTGCGTAATTTGGCAACAAATAAAATATTAAATAGGAAAAAAAAAACAAAAACAAATAACATTCTACGCACAGTGGTATGAAAGCTAAACAAATAATACATATACATATATATGTATATACTTGTATACCAATGTCATTATATATGTATGTACATAGATCTCTGTTGCATTTTTGAAAAAATAGTATGACAAAACAACAACAACGGCAACATTGTTGTCACCTGTACTAAAAATGTGCTAATTAAATTAGGAAATATAAAGCCTTACACACTTATGTACATATCTACAAGCAGTGTTTGTATGTGTGGGGCAAGTGCAATATACGTTGTTTTCGTCATGGGACACGCGTTGCGCGAATTCTTATCACATTTATAGCGGTATCGCGGGCAGTGCTGCTACCGTTCATAATCCACGCATTAACAACTTTTTCGACAACGCAATCGCCTTCAAAGTGCTGCGCATATTAGCTTCTTTGTGTGCGTTATTTAGCTGTTTTTTATTCCAATTATTTTTGAATATAATATGTTAATTTCTAAATGCTTTACATATGTATGTATGTGTTTAATGCAATCATTCGGCATGTCGAATACAATGAAACTGACTTCTTCATATGCGCATTGCCTCTACGGTCAGCGGCGCATCACTGACTGCAAGAGAAAACACAACAGAGAGTGCTGCGCATACTAGCTATTTTCATGTGCCAAGTCTAGCGGTTTTTATCAACATATCTATAAATGTTATATGCATAAATGTGTGTGTAACGGTTTTCTGGCCAGAAATGCAGATTGGTATTAGTGTATATGCATATACAATATAATATGTATATGCATATATATTTTTAATATAAAGAAATAAGTATTTATTCTAGCTTTAATTTATGTGCGCTTCACTAACACTGTGTTGCTTGATAGTGACGACGCGTCATCGCCAGCGTCTACGTCGCAACGATCGTTCGCGTGCCATTTTTCGCTGCTTTTTGCTGTTTTGCTCATTCTTATTTTGACAAGCGACGTGTGCGGAACGCATTTGCGCGCGTCGGAATTTTGTCTGATCAAATTTCGTTTACCTTTTTGTGCGTAGCGCGGATCAAACAGACTTAAAACACGCACACACACATACATACACATACACACATTTGCAGACAAAGCACACATACACACACATGCGAGCTAGTTGTGTCTATATGTGAACTGTGGTGTAACTGTGTTTGTGTTATTTTTTTCTTCTTCACTTTCGTGTGTCTCAATATACACATATTTGGTGTGTGAGTGTATGTGTGTATCAGCTTTGCTTGCAAAACGCAAAAGTATCAAAGGAAGCGCTAAGCAGCACGAGTGCGCTGCATAAGCAGCGCTGTAAAAATAACAGCAACAGTAATGGCTCAATGCTGTGAGACGACAACAACAACGGCGACAATGTCCACGCGATTTGGTGGCAGCACTGGCCGCCAGGCAACGCCGGCGCCGGCCTCCGCTGCTACATTGCTATGTATGTATAATTCAAAGCACCCTGTATTTAACACACTAAACTCTCATACAACAACAACAACATCAACACATACACACACGCACATGTACTTGCACTTGAGCTTCATTCTTTTACTGCTACTCTCATTATTGTTCTTGATGTTGTTGCTGTCGAAAATTATGCTGACTGCTGTTGCTACTTCTTCTCGGTATTCTTTTTCGCCCGTCTGCTTTGCGTGACATACATTGGTTTACAATCGCGTGATTTATATTTACTTGTTCCTTTCTTTTTTTTGCTATTTTCTATAAAGTTTAATGACTTATTAATATTTCTATATATGTACCATATTTCGTTTGGGCTTTTTAACGTTGCTTTTTGTTTTACCTTGTCTCTGCCTATTGTCATTGCTGCAGACATGCACAAATATGCATATGAATGTGAGTGTGT
The DNA here is from genome assembly GCA_035045965.1 of Drosophila aldrichi. Taxonomy (NCBI): domain Eukaryota; kingdom Metazoa; phylum Arthropoda; class Insecta; order Diptera; family Drosophilidae; genus Drosophila; species Drosophila aldrichi. The sequence continues at coordinate 62,697 of JAWNOM010000484.1, forward strand.
ATGCAGTGGGTGTGTCTGTGACTGCCTATGTGATTGGCTGGTCACACTGTGGCTATTGGCTGCGCTCTGATATTATGGGCAGACCACATACGAATGCAGCGACAGCTGCTTCGCTGTTGTTGTTGTTGTTACGCCTTTACAGCTATGTATTTGTCATGATGATGATCATCATTATCTTCTTGAACTTCATCATCGTATGATCATTCGTAATTATCAAAACAAAAACACAGCTAAACTAGACAACATTTATTTTTATTTTTGTTATTGTTTCTTGTTTTTGCTCTTTCTCGAATATATTAGAATTATTTTTTGTTGTTTTCAGTTTTTGTTTCATTCTATTTTTGTGAATTTCCGCCTTCAAACTTGAAATGTTTTGCTTTTCTTTACTGTTTGTTAATTTGATGAGATTTTGTATAGAAAGACGAGACGTAAACATATGTATGTAGATTATATTTATTTAAACACATCTAAATAAAATATATCTAGACTTTCTTAATTTTCAAATTTGGTCTACTCAACCGAAATTATTGTGTGAAGCAAACATTGCGAATGTTTTTTGGCCTTGAGTACTTTTTAATTGATTTTTGGCTTTGGTAAAATTTGCAAACAATGGCCAAAAGCTTAAATGAAATTTGCTTTCGTGTGTGGCCAGTGGCCTTTGCCATTGGGTGAAAGCTGAGACGGGGCACTGCTCTTTTGCGCAGAGCGAGAGGGAGGGGGAAGAGTTTGAAGTGTAGGCGAAAGAATGAAATCAATGTAAACTTGTAAGCCCGGATTTAGCGGCACTTTTGATGAGTAATGCTAAAGAGCGAGAGGGATTGAGTGAGGGAGAGAGAGAAGCGAGGCGGAAAGAATGGCATGCGAGAGTAGGCAAGGCGGAGAGACTTTGTTGTTTGTTATAAAACACTTGGCACGTTTATTGCTGCTGGCTAAAGCTGTTGAGCCCTGCGCCCAATGTAAATGCAAATGCAAATGCAATAAAAAAATATTTATAATCGAAAATGAAAGTGCTGTATAAGACAATGCACTTTATAAGCAAATATTATAAATAATTGCATAAGGGAAGAGAAGGAGGAGGAGGCGGAGGAGGAGGCGGAGGAGGAAGCGACATTGCAATTGGAATTGTCAATGTCAAGGTGAATGAATATATATTTTTTTTTGATTGTTGACACAGAGGCGTGCAGTAGAGAAATAGGAAATGCGGTAAAACGTTGCACAGTGGGGCAAAGAAAACAATTTGGTAAAATGCTATTCTGTATTATATAATTATATTAGTTACATTTACTAAGTATAATGAAAAATACACTTTAATCGAATTTTCGCCAACTCTCACCACTATCGTTCGTTTCAAGACATTTGCTCACGTACTTCCTTACCTTTTATAACTGTGTTTTTTTTTTTTTCTTTGTTTCTGATTAGATTGATGTGCTAACTTTAAATAGGTCTGATTCAAACAAACTTTCTCTTTCATAATTGTTAATGATGCTTTATCAGCAAGTTAAGCTCACCGGTTTCGCCATTATCTATGTCATTGTACACACTGGCCTGGCCGCATTTAGTGTTGCAAAAACATTTAAGTCAAATATTGCAAAATGTTGCAAAGTAAAAGGCTCTTTGTTGATATAAAAATAAAGATAAAGCAGTATTATATCTCTGTTGGGCATAACTGACTGCCTGATGCTTGTTCCCAACTGCAACTAATTCGTCATGGGACAGAGTTTAGTCAGTAAAAATTGTATGAGTGGGTGTATATGCATATATCCATTTATAAATTTACATACAAATTCAAATTGAAAGAAATATTTGTCTTTTTGTCTTTTCTTCGCTCGGTTTTTATCTCATAAGTAAATATTGTTTATCTCGGCGCTTATTATTTTTATTTTTGCATGGGGCTTACGGATGTCTGACGTGAGTTATCAGTGCGAAATTAATGGTGTTAGTGTTATAATTAACACATATTCATATATGCATAGATATATGTACATATAGGTAGAGCGAGAGGGGTGAGAGGGGCATATAATGTTTATGGAAGATAACTGAATATGTTGACATGAACTCCCGATTGCTTCCAGTATCTATAAATAAGTGCATAAACAGCTTAACGTCGATGATTGATTGATTAAAGCTTTAGAGTGAATTTATAGGGTAGCAGCAAGTCGTACCTCAACAGTCGTTGATTGATTAGAAGTTAGGATATCTGCCAGTTGATCGGGTTTGTCAATTGCAAATTAGATAAAAATGTGTAAACATATTTTTAAGATTAATTGAATGATTGAATCGTAAACTAGTTAAGGTATCTGCTAGTCTGACTTATTAGGGTATCTGATAGTCGATCACGCCTATTTATTCTTCTTTGATGTTTGTTTGGCTTATCGTCGTTTCATACATACATACATATGTCTGCATACTTTGTAGCTTTCGATAAGAGTGGAAGTGTGAAGGGTGGTGGAGGGGAATAAACAAAACCACGATTATCTTATTAGAAACGCGTCAGCCAGCTGCTTGGGTACTGATTATAATTATTATTATTATTATTATTATTATTATTGTTATTGTTATTGTTGCTCTTCGCGTTTTCAATATATTGTCAAGGGGTTAATCAGAGTTCAGCAAGATTGTAATTGTAATTGTAATGGCAATTGTTGATTAAATACAAAATGTTTCTTATCAATCGTAATCGAAAATCATTTGGAATACAATTTGATTAACATCGCGTTGTTAGCAGCCGAACATCAGAAGAGGAAGCAGAAAACAAAAAACAAATAATTACTGATTATGTTAAAGCGGTGAATATGTGCAGGCACACAGACAGACAGACAGACAGGTAGACAGACTGACAGATTGTCCACGTGCAAGCCGAATGAATGCGACACCAGCAGCAACAGCTGGTTGATGACAAAGCTCTAAGCGATAGGGGAAAGGAAAGGAATGTTTGGCGAGAATAGAAGTAGAAGAGGAAGACAGCAATGAGAGCAACTGCCAATGGCTGTCTATGGCTGTGCAGCAGAGTGCACGAGATATATGGGGTGGAAGAGAGTGAGAGAGGTAGAGAAATAGAGGCTACATGCCAATTGGAATATGTGGAATCTAGTTCTGTTAGTAAGGAAGACAAATTGCAGATAACGGAATTCATATGAAAAGAGAATGAATGGCATTAATGTATACGAAGAGATGGAATGATATATATAAAGAGAAAGCTTAAGATTAAGAGAGCAGATGTAGATGAGGTTGAGATTAGAAAAGAGACAGGGGTAGTATAAACACGGGCAAAATGAATCCGATTTGACAATGTCGTTAATGTACATAGATGATCTTGAGGTGATGGATTCCAAGGATTCCAGCTAGAGTGGCACTGGAAAGTTTTGGAAAGCTGTTGTGATTGCTAATCGAATGTTTTTGTTTTTGTTTTTGTGCTCTTCCCCCTTCCTCTTCATTCATTGGCGTGAGCTCGCCTATCGCCTGTTTCAGATCGCTAATCGCGGGTCAAATTTGGTTTCCAGTGACGCATTTCCATTTGTATTGCTGTTGCCAGCCTCAATCTGTAGATTCACCACAAATCTATATTAGAATATGTGTATGTATGCGTATGTACGTAATTATATGTACATATACGTATGCAAATTGTCAGGCTGCGGCTATTCTGACTATTGTTCAATTGCACTTGGAATCACTTAAGTGTATCTCTCCTCCCTCATCCCTAGCCCTGCCCTAGAGCCTTCCAGTCCAGTTGGCATCTTGCGCAAGCAGCAATTGTGAACTAGTTCACACACATACACACACACATGAACACGCGCGCAGAGATAGATAGATTTGCTGCCAATCAGAATCAAAGCGAAAAATCGCGCCATTTGATTTTGTATTTTTTTTTTTGCGTAGTTTTTGTTTTACAGCTACTTTTTATGCATGGCGTCGTTGTTGTAGTTTTCGCGTTGCTTTTCGTTTGATTTGTTGACCTCTGCTGTTGCCGGCAAGCGAGCAGGCAAGCAGGCAAGCAAGCAAGCAAGCAAGCAAACAAAAAGTTTACAGTTACAAACTGCGCTGCTGACTGCGCAGCTGGTAGTGCTGCCGCTGCTGCTGCTGCGTAACAATTTCGCTTCGCTTCAAACTTTTTGCATTTAGTGCACAATTTTTAGTATTGCCGCATTGAGCGTTGCCGCTGCTGCCATACAGATTTTTTCTCTCACTTCATCTTTTTTTTTTTAATGTTCTTTCTTTAGTGTTTATATTGTTGTTGTTATTGTTCTGCTTATAATTTTGCACTCGCGCGTGTGCATCTATCTCGCTTGCTCTCTCGCGCTGCTTTACAACTTTAAACTTGGCCGCAGGTAATTACAACTGCACACATACACACACTACACACGCATACTAACTAGCTTGGGCATAGATTCAATCATACCATATCACTCAGCTTTTGATTGGCTATCAGACTGCTTGTTACGAAAGTCTTCAATTACTTGTTTTTGTTTTTCGTACTGCGCAGTTCTTGCTGCTGTTGACTGTAGTAGTTGTTGTAATTGGAATCCAATTGGCTTAATGTGCCATTAACAACTATTTGTTGCCGCATTTCCAGTATGCAGCACCAATAGCATTTGCATTACATAAGTCAATTATAAATCACCTGCCGGCTAGTTTTCTTGATTATAAATCAATTTGCTGCCTAATAAATAATGCCAATGAATAAAGGGAATAGATAAACATTTAGTTAGTCACACTTGTACACTTAGACATGCTCAATGCAACTTTGCGGCAACAGTGCTGCCAACTTTATAAGCCAAAGATTAGTTGATAGATAGATATTTAAAGAATCTGTGTTAGATGTGTGTGGTAGAATATAAAGATAACCTAAAAAGTCGACCATTTGCATTTATTTGATGTATTCAAAAAGCTAATTGATATAAAACGCTAGATATCAACAGATGAGCCTTGTGTATATATTTAAAAAGAGCTAGTTGGTATATCCCGATGTAATGTAGCTAGATTGTTAGGCTGCTGCAAGCTTGATAGTAAAAACATTTATATATATACATATATACAAATGAATAGAAATTATATCATAGTCTGCATGTATTTATAAGAAATACTAAAAGAAATGCAAACTATAATTCAAATATTCAGTCAAAAAAAAAAGCTAAATGTCATATAACTATGTAGTTTTAGCGCCTCTGAGTCGTGTGTGGCTTCTCTGACCATTGCTGCTACCTAAACAGCTGATCGCTTAGCACATGCATGCGCGGCCTATGTGTATGTGATTTTTATGTGTGCATGTGCGTGTGTTTATGCTTGCATGCAGACGCTCATTAATGTTTGGCCTGTCTGGCAACACTGACCTTGACAGTGCGATAACGAATGAAAGAGAGAGAGAGAGGGAGAGAGAGAGCGAATGGTTGTTTACCTACCGACACCATCGGTTTGCTTGCAAATATTCCATTGGCCTTTCCTTATCTCTCTCTCATTCGTTCGTTTTGCCTTGGAAATTTCTTAAGTTGCAATCAATTTACTGTAAATGACAAAAGAAAAGCAAAATATTTTCGCATGCATGCAAAGAGCATGTGTTCACCGCTTCTTCTGCGTCTGCCATTTCTTTTTGCTGCTGCTTCTTTTTGAGTATATTTATTATTATTTTGTTTTTTTTTTTTAAATCCCAATTTCCACTCACTTCCTCTCACTTTGTTTATCTCTTCTTCTGCTTTTCGTTTTGTCTTTTTCTTTTAGTTTATGTAGTACATATGTATATTTGCAAATGAAATTATAGCAGAATATTAGAGCAAGAACAACAACACCGACTAAAACAACAACAACATCAACGGCAGATAATACAAGAATTTCGCTTTTATGCGCTAATCGATCGCTAATTACTACCAGGGCTGAACTATCGATAACAAGTCATTAATAAAGCCGACAGACACGCATGCACGAACGCACTCACGCACGCATCCCTCGTCTTCCAATGCCTATATTTAATATTTAATAAGCTAACAGCTGTTTGTTTTTGTTTCCATATAAAAACGTTTGTCGTCGCCCACGCACGTTTTTATAGTTCTGCTTCTTCTTCTGTTTCTCATTCTCATTTGCTTTTCCGCACAAATTTTCCTTGCGCGCTTCAGTTCAGTCGGTCGTCGGTTTTCGTATACGTCAAGTGCAAAAAGAAGTCAAATACACATATCTATATGTTGAAGATATATCTATGTATGTATTACTAAATCATTTATGTATGAATGGATGTGTGGGTGTGTCGTTTGTGTGTGTGTGTATACATATGTAGCTATCTAGTTGCTTTTTAATGGGTTCTCTTTAGTATTTATTTTTAATTGCGTCTGCTTCTTTCTAACGGGCTTTTTAACTGGTTTATTTTCGGTATTTTCCATTAACTCACATTTATTGCGTTCATTTTTGGCACATACATACACACGCACATATTTATGAATAATATTGTTGGGCTGCTTCATGTGGAACGCACAACAACAAACACTGCATCACACTCATTGTCCATCACAACAAAAAACAACAACACAAACAACTAAAACAAATACTCGCCTAATTTCATGTCTCACGCAACAACAACAACAACAACAATTGCTCAATGCAGCAGCAGCAGCGACAACAACGCAGCAGCAGCAGCAACAATTGCAAAGCAACAACAACAGCAGAAACAGCAGTAGCAACATCAGCAGCAACAATTCAACACATTTCAATTACATTGCAGCTAGCAACAACAACAACAACAACAACAAGGAGGAAACAATAACTTCAACAACAACAACAACAGTAGCAGCAGCAGCAGCAGCAACAGCTTACAAATTGTTGCCTACGCTTCAGCAAAAGTTAACATACAACAACAATACAAATACCGATACCAATACCAATACCGATACCGATACCAACTCCTCCGTGACAACAACAACAACCTCTTCCGCATCTACCATCTCTTCTTCCTCTTCCTCCTCCTCCTCTTCACCAGCTCTATTAACAACATCTAAGCCCTGCAATTGCTGTTGCGCTCACATTTTGCAACAACAACAGTTGGAACAACGACAATTGCTACAACAAAACGCCGCAGTTGCCGCCGCCAAAGAGCTAGTACGTTCCGTAACAGCCACCAGCATCATGGATATGCCCTATAACACCTCGCCGTCGTTACGCGTGCGTACCACCTCATTGAATCAGTTGAAGAAGACAGCCGACTTGGCTATCGAAAATGAGTTGCATGTCTGTCCATCGGTAATGTCGGATGAATTGCGTAAGCTGTTGCCGCCCACATCGGAAACGGTGATGACCAAACCGTTTCCGATTCGGGGCGAGCGGACAATAGCCGATTGTACGACCCCTCATGTGATCGCAATGGTGGGCCTGCCCGCCAGGGGTAAGACATTTATATCGAAGAAGCTGGCGCGTTATCTCAATTGGATTGGCATCGCGACGCGTGTCTTTAATTTGGGCGAGTATCGTCGTCATGCAACGACTGCCTACAAATCCCATGAATTCTTTCGTGCCGATAATGAAGAGGCAATGGCTATACGGAACCGCTGCGCTAATCAAGCGCTACACGACTCGTGTGATTGGCTGTTGAGTGGACTCGGAAGCATTGCTGTCTTCGATGCTACGAACTCGACGCATGATCGCCGTCAATTGATCTATGACATTGTGGTTAAGCAACATGGCTTCCGATTGTTCTTTGTGGAATCGATATGCGATGATCCGCAAATCATTGAACAGAATATATTGGAAGTGAAGGTCAGCTCACCTGATTACATCAATATGAATACGGAGTTGGTTGTCCGAGACTTCTTGCAGCGCATCGAGCATTACGAGGAGCGATATCAACCGATTGACGAAGTCGCCGAATCGCATCTCAGCTTCATGAAGGTCTACAATGCCGGCAAAAAGGTGGTCGTCTATAATAACGAAGGTCATGTGGAATCGCGCATTGTTTACTATCTAATGAACATTCATATAACGCCACGCACCATCTATCTAACGCGTCACGGTGAATCGGAACACAATTTGAGCGGTTTAATTGGTGGTGACTCGAACCTGAGTCCCCGTGGACATCAATATGCCAGGGCTTTGGCCTCGTTCATCTCGCAGCAACAGATCGATGGACTGCGTGTGTGGACCTCATGGATGAAGCGTGCCATACAGACGGTAGCGGATGTCAAGGCGCCCCAGGAGCGTTGGAAGGCGTTGAATGAGATCGATGCGGGCCACTGTGAAGAGATGACCTATGAGCAGATTAAGGAACGTTTTCCCGAAGAGTTCAAAGCGAGAGATGTCAATAAGTTCGCATATCGTTATCCACGCGGCGAGAGCTATGAAGATCTGGTGGCACGACTTGAGCCAGTTATCATGGAATTGGAACGTCAGGGTAATGTGCTCGTTGTCTCCCATCAGGCTGTCCTGAGGTGTTTGTTCGCCTACTTCCTGGACAAGTCAGCGGACGAGTTGCCCTATTTGTATGTCCCATTGCACACGGTCATTAAGCTAACACCTGTTGCCTATGGCTGTAAGGTGGAGCATATCAAATTGCCAATCGATGCTGTCGATACGCATCGTCCAAAGCCAAAGATACCCGGAGATGTTAGCGAGCCTGGCTTGGATGGTCTAAGCGGTGAGCTGGTTGCGCCCGATGGCGTCGGCAAGGTGCTCATCGTGGGCGATGATGTGGCTACGGCAACGTCTGCCTCCAATGGCAACAGCGTGCGTGTGGATAATACCCAATGACATTGCATCAAGCCTCCAAAAACAATGAAATCCAAGACATTATAAAAAGGCAGCCGATATAACCAAAAGACCCCCGATCCCCACCCAAAAATCAATTAACTAATTCGACCCTGGTCCTGGCCCCATTGGATTATAGCTCTGTAATTGAAGTAAATGGAAAAGACATTTCCCTCACACACGCACATACACAGCCACACCACAGCCACAGACAGACAGACAGCGCGGGCGTTGTAATGTTAACATAAGCGTAATGGTTGCTGTCAACAGAGCAGTTAACAGCGAAGTTGATTGATGTAATAACTGCAAGCTGAACAGTAGACTTAACCGATTACAGTAGCCCTAAGCACTGCAATGGCAGTCAGCAAATGTTACCATTAACAGCAGTTTTAAGTTGTAGCACTTGGCTTTAACATAATCGATAATTGCAGATTTAACACTTGCTGTTAACGAATCAATTAACAGTGGCTTATCTTGAATGTTAATAGCATACTTAACAGTACCACAAAAAATAATGCGTTATGTTAGAGTAACAGAGAGCTTGAAACAACACGCTTAACAGTTGCTGCTTGCAGAGTCGTAACAGTAACATCGGAAACACATAAAATGTCACTTAAAGTGACACAATAAAGTTCTGACTGCTAACATTTAGTGTTAACTGCTGTTCAATAGCTTTAACAAACCGATTGAAGAACACTTAAAGTACAATTGTATGAATCTTTGAATGAAACGGGCTTAGCAGCTTCTGTTAAATCTTATGTTGACATATTCCCTCTAACAGTGTACTTATATAACACAACAACAGAAACAGGAATTATTTATAGACTGCTTTACGTGAACTGTTTTTATCAATGTTAGCTGTACCAGTAAAAGCTTCTGTACTTATGTAATGTTAGCATACTGTTAACAGTTCACAGTTGCCATACTCTCCTTCCCTTTATCTATGTATCTATATATTTCTTACGTCTCTCTATTATATGCCTGTTTGCCTTTCGTGTTTATATAGATTTATAGACGTATATCGATATATATATAATTCGATGCTTGTTGTCGAAACTTTTTTATATTGAATTTTAAATTAATGTTTGTAATTTTTCTGTCCTTGCTAAATTGTGATTGGAATGACGCTGTTATATCGATGTACTTTACGCTCACTAAAGAGATGAATCACTAAAAAACTTAAAATTTATATCCTAGCATTAGCTTAAGACGAAATATATATATATTTTTAACATATTTTCTTAAACAAAAACAAAAAATACATTTTTTACAATTTTTATTCATGTTTAATAAATATTTCACTTTTCTATTCAATGTTATATACAAATTTAAGTAAGAACTCTATTGCGTATACTTTGTATACAAAGCGAACAAAAAAATAAATTATATAAAAATCGATAAACGATAAAACTTTAATTGTAGCAACAGTACTTTCGATTTCGTGCTCCTTTTTTTCGCTATCTTCACATCTATTATTGCGTATCTATCAAATTTTGGATGCCTCATTTTATACTCATCATATATATATATACAAAAAATATATAATATACCTATATTGTAAATTACTCAGAATAAAGAAAAATATCAATAAATTACTATGAAAAACCAACAACAAAAACAAAAACTTGTATTTATCTTCTAATTTCTACTTATATGAATATACCTTGTACAGGGTGTATCGATCTTAGGTGGTAAAACTCATAAAGTACAAGCAGCAGTGGAGATGCTTTCGATTCTATACGAGCTGTCGACGTGTGTATTCGTAAAAGAGCTATAGAATAACATACAGTTGTAAATTCTTGAGACTTAACTTCATCATTATATAAAAGACTACCTGGTCTAGAGCTAATATAAGTTATACAGTATAAGAGCTGATCCCTTGCTCTGAAAGCTAAACTAGTTAAATAGTATAAGAACTTGGCAATCTAGTAAGTACTATAACCTAGCCACTCAGCAGTTAAAAACTATTCCGAATTGATTTGATGTAGATTTAACTGTCTAGAATAAGCACTGAAAATGATTCAGCTATCCATTTACTATCATAGCTACAATGGCACGGAACCTAAGGTAACTGTTAGTCGGACACTCCCGACTCAGCGTTTTATTTTTTGTATTACGAACTAAATATTATTATTGTATTATAGGTATTAGAAATATATTTAAGTTATATTTATATCTATGTATATGGTTTAGCTATTTAGGGGTAGACTTTGACAGTTTGTGGATGTCCGACATGCTATGTCCGTCCTTGAAATTGTTGCATTCAAAGGCTTAGCTGTTTAACAGGGGGTTACACATGGGTGTATAGATATGTATTCGAAATTTGAACTCTAATGAAATTATCTCTCAATTAAATAAAAACCTACCAAATGTTTGCAGCTGTTCAGGCCCGATGTAAGCCGTGAAGCAGGAATAGACGACCAGAAGTGACACGAACTTGGACTACGAATTTGGATTATAGATATACATCTATATAGCGTGCATATATATATATCGATTCATATATATATACTGATAACAACGTCAAAATGCCACGTTTCCGCAACGAGGAGGTGGAGCGCCAGTACAAGGATGGGGACATCGTTTGGGTAAAGATTCATAACTCAGAGATTTGGTGGCCCGGCGAGGTGACCTCGTCGCAAGATTTTCGCTTTGTGAATAGCTCGCGGCGACCCTACGCCGTCGTTGAGTTCTTCAACGAACGAACTTTGTAAGTAATACCCCCATCTCTCCCCACATGGGATTTATGCTGACATATTTGTTTGTTTTTCTGTCTTTCGCAGCGAGCAGGTGAACACACCTAAGCTGATCTATCCATTTCAGTGCGAGCACAAAAAGGACTTCATCAGGCTGGGCACCAGTGAGTATATTGTTTGATTGATTGATGGATTCACAGCTGTCTGAAGGGCAATCAAGACTAAAAGAGAAGTGGGGAAACTTAGTAATGAAGCAAGAATGTCGGTTAATGGTAGAACTGCATGATTGACTGATTGACCAGCTGGTCGAGTGCTTGACTATTAATGCTAGAAGACCTGGGAGATTCATGGTTTGCCAGGATTGGCGAGTCGATTGACCGATTAACAGTCTAGTTACTAGTTACTAACCTGCTGTGTTTGATTGAGGCTGATTGATACTGAGGGATGGATGAACCGATAACCAGAATAGATTAATGACCAATATGCTATCCAATAAACATTTGAAAATTTCTTATATTTATTCTCATATATATCATATATAAATATATATGCATATACGAATTATATTTATCTATATATAACTGAACTATTGTTAATGGCGGGATTCATAGACCGAAATATATGCACACACCTCTTTTTGATAAATTTAAGGAAGGGATATAAATATGGTATGTATATAAATATATATGTATATACATATATGTATGTATATGTATATATGAACGCATATTGAACTCTTTGATTGATGTTTCATTTGAGGAACACCGCTCTCTCACTCTCTCGCTATCTCTCAGCACTCTTGATTGATTGATTGAGAGTGGTTTGAGGCTGAACTTTCTTTTGCGACTTGATTGGTTGATTGCAATTTGATTGATGATTGAGTAGTGAAATAATTCGATGAAGACGTTTTCTTTCGTAACTCTTGATTGATTGGTGAAGAATTGCGAGGAAGATGCTTCACTCGGCACTCCTGATGGATTCATTGATTAACTGAGAGTGATTGGCTGCGAGACTCCTTTGCTTGATGGACTATTGATTGAGATTCAAGAAAAATTTACTTTGAGACTGACTGAACTGATTTAGAAAGATCCAGGGAAGTTTTTTTCTGAGACTTGATCGATGAACTGTGTATTCGTGTATTGATTGACGGAGATTCGGGAAGCTCTCCCGAGACCACCACCCTACATTGCTTGACTGATTTCTATTCCGGCTCTACTCGACCTCCATTGAGTTGGAGGACATGGAGGTAGTCTGCTCTGCATTAGATACCGTTTCAGCATCATCCCCAGCTTCAGCCTCAGCCTTGACGTTTGCCCTGGCCATGCCTTTACCTCCATTGCGCCCATTCTCAACTTCAGTTGCAGCACCATCTCCTGCGCCTGTTTCTACGGTTTTCAATAGCTGCTCAGCTCCTGCTGGCTCCACTTGCCATTCCTCCGAATGCTCGAGCTTCCCCTGCTCCCCCGCCCCCTTCTGTTTGAGCCAGCGATGGCCGCAATAGTAGAGGAGCACGCCGGTGGCCAAGCCGCCCACTATGAACGGTCGACTCTGGCGGCTGCCCAATGCCTGCTGCAATGGCTTCACATTGTCGTAGATCGTCTGCAGTCGCAGCTGCGAGATGGCGTTGGCTGCACCGAGTATGTTGGACATGATGCTGCTGCCGCAGCAGCAGGCCTCCGCACCGACGCGCATATCCTCTGCTCTGTCTGCTGCTGTTTGTTGTCCTTTCTCTAATTTCCTTGCTATGAATTCGTCAGCTTTAATTTGGCTTTCACTCTCTTGCCTCCTCTGTATCGCTGTTGGTCTCTCACTCTCCACCTCTGTATATCGATCTCTTGCTCTTCCTCTTCGTTGGTTGTTCGCAAATGGACTTGATCCGTACAAAAATACAAAAATATATAAATCTATATATTGATTTGAAAAAAGTAAAAAAAATATAAATTTTATAGAAATATATATTTTTGAAGAGCTCGTTTGCTCGATGTGAACTATTCCAGATATAAAATAAATGTGAGCTCAACTAGAACAGCTCAGAGCGAACGAAAGCTGTTCGAATTGACATTAAACTACCCGATTGCTAGATGAGAGGGGAGGCTGTTGGGAGTAAGTCAGAATGGAAGAGAAGGAATGTGGCAGAAAGGAGGGGAGAGAAAGAGAGAAAAGAACGAATGGGAAGAAGAAAGGGAGGACAAACAAGCTCAAATTTTAATCTTAACATCTGAACATTTTAAAACTCGAATTGATCTGAACATACATTTGTCTTACAGGGAAATCCATATCAGCCGATATGAGGGAGAAGTTCAATGAGGACGTGAAAGTCGCTGAAAATCGTTTCGCCGAAAGAAATCCGGAGAGCGTAGAGCCTGCGGTTAGACATGAGAGCTTGATTAAGGCATTGCTATCGAGCACCGTCACCACCGCCTCTGTCGGCACCAACACCACCGTCTCTATTGGCACCCATGCCAGCAACAACAACAATAGCAGCGGCAGCAGCAACAACAATGCTGTAAATAATGGCATCTACAACAATAGCAACAGCGGATACAACAACAGCAACAACAACGTTAACAATAATCTCGCTGATCAGCTAAATAACAATCGTTACAACAACAACAACATCAACAATCATAACAACAGCAACAATAACAACAACAGTCAAACCATCAACAATAACCACGTCAACAACAACAACAACAACATTCACGCCCACAACAACCATCAAATCGATAACAGCTACAACATTTGCAGCAACTTTAACAACAATGTAAGTTTTGGTAACACCAATATATGAGTGATATATGGTAGATATATACGTATTCCTTTTCATCTACAATGCTTATGCTTCAATTAAGCTTCAACTGTCTTTGATTAAACCAATTACGAACTAATTTACAAAGGAGATGCATAATATTTACATATATATCCTTCTTATAAATAGCTCTTATACAGAGATACTATATGCTATTTCTTTGTTCTGCGTTCTCATCTGCCAAACTAGGCTCTATTATTATGTATGTATTCCTATACATACCTCGTACCTCGTTCCTATAAATACTCCTTGACTCGCAGCAGTCGATGCTCGCATCTACTCCGTTCGGCTTTATATGTATGCCTCTGTATCTGTATTCCAATCTAAAATCTCTTATACTGTACTTCTATAGAATGTCTCAGTCTAAGGTCTCACTCTTATACATATCTGCCTTTAGGGCACTTTATTTTCAATCTCGACTGTATATACGTATTATTTGACCTTGAACTCTGGAATGTTGTCGTCTCTTATTAATGTTTCTTCTCCCCGTCTACCTTTTGACAGGATTCATCGATTCGTATCATGGATATTGGAGCGCCGGCTACAGTTAATACACGACCCGAGGGACGCAACGATCAGCGCTATGAGTGCAATCTATGCGACTTCCATACGAGCAGCATGAACGTTCTGCTCATCCATAGACGCACTCACCTGGACCTCGGCCGCTTGAACACCGGCAGCAAGCAGGTGGCAGGCGGTGGAGGCTGTGGCAACAATTGCGTGGCCGCTAAGTCGCGTTCGTCCCGCAGGGCCAACACATCGATCTGCCGTGACTTGGGGAGCTACTCGTCGCTGTGGCGCTGCCAGTCGCGACACGTCTCCATTGTGGTGGATGCTCCGCTCAATGACGAGGAGCAGAGGCAGGTGGCGAGCATTGCTCAGCTGACGCTGGCGAGCATTGAGCGTGTGGTCAAGTCGCCCGCACCACCCGAATCGTCGTCGAGGGAGCGCTCCCGTCCGCCGGTGCGCCGTAACACGCAGATTAGCTCGAGGGATCCGAGACGCAAACGTAGCCATCAGCTGCGTGCCACGATGCCAGCGCCGCCGCCCTTGACGGCGCCGGCGCCGTCGCCGTCGCCCGCAACGCCGGCGAAACAGAGAAGATTGACGCGTTCCTGTACCAGGCAGCAGGAGACTAGGTCAGCTGCCAGTGTAGAGCGCGAACGGGCCAAGGCAGAACGGGCAGAGCGCTTGGGCAGGAGGCGGGGACTTAGTGATGCAAGGGAAGCATCCAGAATGACCATCGATAGTGGACGAGGATCGCGCAACGAAGACGACGAAAGAGATGCGAATAGAGCAAGAGGAAGAGAAAGGACAGTGCCAACTAGAGCATCAACTTCAGGAAGATCTGGCTCTTCCTCAGTTACCTTTGCGCTTCCCCGACTACGTCCACAGTACCCTGGTGAGACAAGCTGCACAATTACCAGCGCCTCCATGACATCCACGTCAACATCACTGTCGCCGTTCACACTGACGTTGCCCAGTCGTGCGACCCAAACAATGAATCCCAGTTCGGAGACGGCGCCCACATCGGGTACTCAGACTATATTAAGACCCAAATCGAAGGCCAAGTCCACGTCAAAGTCGACAGGCAGGTCGAGTGGAGGCGTGGCAGCAGCTGCAAAACAGGGACGCAAGCGCAATCAAAGAGATGAAGAGGATAACGATGAGGATGAGGACGAGCAGGCAACAGCTTCCGTGAGAGAGCAGCGGGCGAAAACTAGGAAAAAGCGGCAGACAAAAAATATGAAGGAGAAGGAAGAGGAAGAGGAGGAGGAGGAGGAGGAGGACGAGCAGCAGCAGCAGCGGGAAAACACTCCAAATCAGATGATGAATGATTCACGGGAATTGCACCTAAGATTGCTTGCAGAGTGGAGAGATTACGAGCAGGAGGAATCAGAGCAGGAACAGGAACAACGAATCGAGCAGGGACAGCAGGTGCAACAAGGGGCGCAACAGCAGAAGCCATACGATGACGCCAACGACGCCGACGACGCAGCTGACACCGCTGACGCTGATGCCGAGGCAAGTCCAGCCACGAATGATACACTATGTAATGATGCGTTGTCCATGAATGCCATGGCCTCCTGTTCATCGAGCTCGTCGTCATCCAAACGCATACGCAACATACCAAAGAAGGATCGTCGAGATGTGGTGCTGCAGGAGTTCGATGCTAGCGCCGAGAGCAGCTACGTGCAGGATGAGCCGATACTAATTCAAGATAGCGATGCTAGCTCCAATGAGAGCGTTGTCTTTATCGATGTTGACGAGCCGCTGCACTCGATGCGAGCATCAGCACTAAATCCGAATCCGAATCCGAATCTGACTGCCGTCTCTTGCTTTGATTTCGACGAAGAAGACGATCACCTCGAGTCGACTGCCAGGCAGCCAAATGCACCCATCGCTGAGAGAAATGGAAATGGTCTCAGCTATAGACGGCGCACCAAGCCCTCGGCTCCACTTCCTGCCCAGGCGGCAGCAGCTGCAGCTACGGCTCCGCTGTTCAATGGCGGCGAGGAGCCGAAGTCTAGAGAGCAATCTCTGGCCAAATCCCACGAGGACATCTTCAGAGGTATCAACGAGAACCAGCATCAGCGCCCGCAGCAGCAGGAGCTGGAGCACGAGCATGAATCGGAGACCGGAGGATGCAGTGTGGAGGCGGAGGCAGAGCAGTCAAATTTGCCCATCAAGGAGCGGCAAAAACGCATTTTCAAGTCGCGTAACAAGCAGCGCGAAGAGCAGGAACAGCAAAAGAAGCAACAGCAGGAGCGGGAGGAAGATGAGGACGATGCAAGTCAGCAAGAGATTGGCACTCTGGCACTCGAGCACGAGGAAGAGGAAGAGGAGCAGCCGGTAGTGACATCGCCGCTACCCACATTATCAAATGGCTCCACTCCTGCACTGAAGACTGATAAGCGACGCCAAAGCGATCCAAACGAAAGCGCTGTGAAAACCATGTCGCGATCCCACATCATGTCCAGCTACAGCCTGGCTCAAACTCCGCCCACGCCGACACCCACAGCCGAAGACCTGAGCAACTCGTCGTCTGTGCCAAGCCAAATGGAAGCCCAACAGACGCAACTGCAATTCCAGTCGCAAATGCCGTTTGCCACCCAAATGCAGTTCCCCATTCAGTCGCAGTTCAGCGGCCTAGCCTCGCCAGCGCTGAGCCACATCCACATCCACATGAGCTCCAATAGCAACAGCTCCTCGCATTTGACGAGCAACAGCAATAGCAACAGTAACAGCAGCTCCATTCTGTCCAATATGGCTGTCATCTCGGCGGAGGAGGCGCGCGAACTGCAGCGGTCGGCTCCAGCGCTGGTCGAGGAGTCGACCACGGCCACCGAGTCGAGTGGCGTGTTCATTCTGGAGGACATATTGCTGCCCAATCTCTATGAGATGCGTCCCAATTCGGAGAACAGCAATATAAGCTGTCCACCTGCTCGCAGTCTTGCCAGCAGAGCCAGCCGAACCAGCAAAACTAGTAAGCCGGAAAGCCGTGGAAGGAGCAGTAGTAGCAGTGGCAGTGGCAGTGGCAGCGGCAATGGCAGCAGTAGCAATGGGAGCGGCAGCACTTTCAGCGGCAGCGGTAACAGCAACGGCACCGGCAGCAGTGGCGCCAGCGGGCGCAGCCAGGTGAAACAGCATGTTAGAGCAGAGGGAGGCGGGCGTGGAGATTCAAAGCGTCAAAAGGAGACACAAAAGCAGGAGCACCACCAGCACAAACAGAAGCAGCAGAAGGCGGAGCAGCAGCAGCTGCCAGTAAAGCATCCAAAAGACAAGAGAGAAAAGCAAGCGAAGAAAGCAAAGAATTCGAAGAAGGAAGGCATGAATCCCACACAGAAACAGCCAATACCTTCCACATCTGCGGCAGCTCAACGCGCAAATGCCGGAACACGTGAATCCTCGCGAGCTGACTTGCTTTCATCGCCAAATCGCTGGTCACCAACGCCGCTCCCTGCCGGTCGACGATTCGAAGTGAAGCTGAAGGACCGTGAGCGCGAGATGCTGCTCAAGTACGAAGCGGACATAACTAGCGGACGTAGGGCAGAGATCAATCGCATTGCCCGGGAGCGCTGGGCTCGCGCCCGCTGTCAGCATAAACCGGATGCCGAGGAGAACTCGCTGCTCATGCGGCTGAAGGAGCAGCGCGCCTTCCGGCTCAATCGCAGAGCGCTTAGCGTGCACCCAACGGCCATACGAACCGAAAACATAAGCCGCCCACGGAAGAGCCCATCCTGCCAAGCTTTGGCCTCGCTGACTGAGCAGGATCTGCTGTTTGCCAGGCAGCAGCTGCAGCGCCTGCGGGAGGCTCGGGCTAGGAAAAAGCGACGAATTAGCGGCTCGCAAACTGCAGTGGAAGCTAAAAGAAGAAGGCAACAACAGGAGGAGGACGAGAAGCAGAAGGATAAAAAAGAAAAGGAGGAAAAGAAGAAAAAGGCAAGAAAGGAAAATGAAAGGAAAGAAAGGGAGGAAAAGGACCATATGGAAAACGAAAAGATGCAAGTAGAAAAGAAGGAGCACGAAAAGAAGAAAGAAAAAGAAAAGGTGGAGGAGCAGGCTCAATTGGAGCTGGACCTTGAACTGGGTCCGGTATCAGATGAGATGCATGAAGAGCAACAGGAAATTGTGACAGAACAACAACACGGACAGCTGGAGGAACATCAGGAGCAGATGCTATTGGAGGAACAGCAGGAGCAGCTGCAGTTGGAGGAACATCAGGAGCAGATACAGCTGGAGGAACAGCAGGAGCAGCTGCAGTTGGAGGAACAGCAAGAGCAGATACAGCTGGAGGAACCGCAGGAGCAGATACAGCTAGAAGAACCGCAGGAGCAGCTGCAGTTGGAAGAGCAGCAGGAGCAACTGCAGCTGGAGGAACTGCAAGAGCAGCTGGAGGAACTGGAGGAAGAGCAGGAACTGCTGCAGCTGGACGAACAGCAGGAACTGATGCAGCTGGAGGAACAGCAGGAGCAGCTGCAGCAAGAGGATCAGCATGAACAGTTGCCACTGCAGGAACAGCACGAGCAGTTGCAACTGGAGGAGCAGCTGCAGCTAGAGGAACATCAGGAGCAACTGCTGCAAGGAGAGCAAGAGCAGCAGCTGCAAGGACAGCAACAAGAGGGACAAGAACAGCAACCGCAACCACAGCAGAGGCAACCGTCACAGAGAATTGATGATCCACTGGATGATCAACCGTCATCATCACGAGGACTGAACCGTCCGCCGCCAAGTGACAACAATTCCGATCCAGATGAGTCGAAGGAAACAGCCCAAGAGATAGCAGCAGATTCACGGATTTGTGCTGTGATGACTCGCCCCATTCCTGGGTACAACAACACCTTCATGCTCTGCTCCCTCAGCAACAACAACAACTTTACCCCTTTGAACAATGAGGCACTATATTTGGATAACGAGAATCATTTGGTGCCGGTGCCTTTGGAGGCACTAACCGAGACGCCACAGCTACCCGAAGGGAATCCATTGTCTGCGGTCTTTCTGCTGGATGGTGAGGCCATAGCGCAGGTGGTGCAGGGTGAGCAGGGTGACAACACGGATGCAGAAGAAGGGCAAGAGGGAGTAGGAGCTGTGGAAGGAGGGGATGTGATGCCAGGTGCCATACTGGGCATGATGTCACCTTCAAATCAGTTAGCCGAAGACCACGACGACGACGAGGAGGAGCCGGAACCAGCTGAAGATCTGGGGGCAACTGATGAAGCCGAGAATCCATCGCCATCCGAGGAAATCTATCAGCTTCAGTCGAGTGTGCTCCAACTGAATGTCGGTGGCCACCAGCTGGAGATATCAACCGAGGTGCTAATGAATATAGCCGAGCAACAGGATGACATCATCATTGAGATCGACGGCGGCGGGCAGGCTCTATTGCCTGCCGCCGAAATATTGCAGGCGGCCAAGAACTATTTGCAAGAGCGAGACTTACAGCTGGTCAATCTGGAGGACTTGAACTTGCACCAATGCAACCACGGAGCTGGCTCTGTTCCCATGATAGTCCCCGATTTGTTGACTGCAGCGCTGGCCGGCAACAATGTGGGCATTCTACACATTGATACTCAATCGGCGGCAGCAGGGGCAGCCTCTCCATCACTAGCAGCAGCTGGCGCTGGAACTGAAACTGGCGCTGAAGAGGATGTGGTTGACTTCATAGCACACACGCTGCCAGTCAGTGCCTCCCATTTGACGCCGCCGATCACAGCCCGCACGAATGAGACAAATGCGCTGCTGGATCAGACGCCCATCATGTCAGCCTTGGAGCAACCAAGCACCAGCGCATCTGCCGCCCTTCAACTGCGCGCCGCCAGCAGCAGCTCATCGGCCTCGCCTCTGTCCATGGATGCCATTGGTGGCAATCTGGACGATAGCCTGGCCGTAATTGGTGTGACCAATGGCAGCGGCAGCGGAGTGCCCACGTCCTTGGAGCTGCCCATAACCGTCACCAATCCGGCGATTGCGCCCCGTTCCACAACTGCTGATATGACGAAATTTGTGCCGTTCCAGTAGCTGTTGCAGTTGGATGAATTGTCCGATGGCTGGGATAGCCTGGACTCGGAGTAGATAGCGATTGGTCAAGTCAGTTAAATGAGAAGAGATGAGCGAGGGAGAAAACAACAGAGCGGCAAATTACAATATTTCATTTACATATACATATACATATATTCTATCTAACTCCCTCTCACTTTGCAATGAATGCAGGTATTTTTTTGTTTTGTTTTGTTTTTAGTTTTCATTGCGTTGCAAGTAGCAAGGAAAGCTTAGGCTAATATAAGAGCGAGCAGCATAGTTATAGAAACTTGGACTGTGTACTGTTTACTTTTAAGTCACTCGCTCTCGCTCTTGCTCTTGCTCTTGCTGTCTACGACACGCACTCAGCATGAGCAAATGACTATACACTTACACTTAGGTTAAGGCAGAATAAGCAAGAGCAGCAACTGGAATAATCGCTGCTCTTGTTCTCTCACTCTTTCGCTTTGAGAGTATGCATAATATGCATCAGTTATGTTATTTTCAGCATGGCAAATGAAAGTTAGGCTAAGGCTAATAATTAGGGAGCGAGCAGGATAGCACCAAAATGAATACTAGAATACTTGATGTATAGACTAATGCGTGCGCCGTCGCTCTCACTGACTTGGTGTACAATACACATATACATATATATAAACATATATATTTTTAATTTTTTGTTTTTGTTTTTTGCAAGGCAAATATAAAGCAAAGCTTAGACTAAGCGAGAAAGAGAACAGAACAGAATTTAGTTACTTAAGGATTGCTTAACAAACGAATATAAATGTTTATATTAATATAAATGTTTTTTTTTTTTTTTTTTCTTTTTACAATTTACTATTTGCGATTCTTGATGGATTTATTCAAATTTATTCAGACATACACGAGGAATTAGATGTTGATTGTGTCTGGTTTCATCTCGAGGTGTCTTCGATAATTTAACGCTGATTATAAAGGAGTAAGGTACATGTTTTAGATTTAAACAGTATCATACTCCTATTTCCTTGTATAGATTTATCTCATTTGTGCGAATGCAGGGTAGCTTGTTGAAGTAAAGAAAAAAGAACATTTATATTCATATAAACATTTATACTTATATATATAAATATATATATACAAATATAGTTTAATCAAAATGTTCTGCACCAAAGCAACTTAAATGAGTTAAAACATATTTTTAATAAAATTAGATATAGATATAAGCATAAATATATGTATACACATAATTAAAATAGTAAAAACCGAAGCCTACAAATATATAATTTGAATTATATAACAAACTTAATTTTGTAAACCTAAATTTAAATGTATTAAGTTCAAAAATAAATTAAATGAATTATTTTCAAATTTAAGTGAACAAATTCAATATCATGTTTTCTATTTCAAAAAGTCGGAATTTTTTCAGATGGAACTGGTTCATAACGGAGCCATCATTATTTAAAAATTAAGCGCATTTTCAAAACTATTTAGTGATGAACCTCTCCAAAAATTGTATTAACTGAAATTAGTCGATTGCAATAACTTTGAGATGAAACATAGCATGCTAGTGCGACCTTTTTATCTTGATAGGCTGTGTATCGATTCCGTTCGATCTACTGGCTCAAACTTTGGCAATCAAAGTTGCCTGGGCAGCTACATTGGATTTTGGAAAACAGAAATCATAAAACTTTCAGTAAGGCTGCAAACAGGCGAGCATCTAAAATCAAAAAAATAAAATAAATTTTTATAAAAAAAATCAAAAACGAGAAATTTGGCAAATTACCAAAGAGGGACAAGTAACAAAAGGCGACAAATAGGCTATAGAAGAAAGCTAACGGGATAGTCCGAAGCGTGTAAAAAGGGAGCAAGTGAAAACCACTTGGAAGCGCCAAGTATATCTGTATCTTGTCTGGTAACTAAAAAAAAACTTTAAACTTATACATAACCGTACATAGAATATTACTTAGAAAAGACAACGAAGAAAAGAAGAACTTGGTAAGCACATCTTAGAAGTACCGTTATCCTGAAATATATAAGGGATTATATAGGAGAGAAAAGGAGCGAAATATACCCTGTATAGTTACTCTGTATATACCGGTAAGCAAAGAAGTGAAGCAACAGAAATCTATATAGTATTAAAGCGTACACCCTATAGTTTGCAAGATATAGTGGGAGTGAAAAAATGCCGTTTGATCCGGAGAGCAACTCGGATGACAGTAGCGCGGAAGAGTATGAGCAGCAACAACTACT
Source organism: Drosophila aldrichi (assembly GCA_035045965.1). NCBI lineage: Eukaryota > Metazoa > Arthropoda > Insecta > Diptera > Drosophilidae > Drosophila > Drosophila aldrichi. Next base: position 85,665 of record JAWNOM010000484.1, read on the forward strand.
AAATAAAAAAAAAACTATACAGCAGATAGTGTTCAAGCGGCCATTAGAATCAGATTCGGATGACTCAGATGAAACTGATGAGTCCGATAAGTCCGATAAGTCCGATGAGTCGGATGAGTCGGATGAGGCGGTTAAGACGGTTAAGACGGTTGAGGCGGTTAAGAAGTCTAAGACGGTTGAAACGGTAGACTCAGAATCGGAGTCGGAGGACGAGGATATCGACTTTGAGACCGCTGAGGCGGCTGAGACCGTTAAGTCGGCTGAGATGGTAGACTCAGAATCGGAGTCGGAGGACGAGGATATCGACTTTGAGACTGTTGAGGCGGCTGAGACAGTAGACTCAGAATCGGAGTCGGAGGACGAGGATATCGACTTTGAGACCGCTGAGGCGGCTGAGACCGTTAAGTCGGCTGAGATGGTAGACTCAGAATCGGAGTCGGAGGACGAGGATATCGACTTTGAGACTGTTGAGGCGGCTGAGACCGTTAAGTCGGCTGAGATGGTAGACTCAGAATCGGAGTCGGAGGACGAGGATATCGACTTTGAGACTGTTGAGGCGGCTGAGACAGTAGACTCAGAATCGGAGTCGGAGGACGAGGATATCGACTTTGAGACCGCTGAGGCGGCTGAGACCGTTAAGTCGGCTGAGATGGTAGACTCAGAATCGGAGTCGGAGGACGAGGATATCGACTTTGAGACTGCTGAGACCGCTGAGTCGGATAAGATGGTAGACTCAGAATTGGAGTCGGAGGACGAGGATATCGACTTTGAGACCGCTGAGGCAGTTAAGACGGCTGAGACCGTTAAGTCGGCTGAGATGGTATACTCCGAATCGGAGTCAGAGGATGAGGATATCGACTTTGAGAACGTTGAGACCGATGAGACGGTTGAGATGGTAGGCTCAGAATCGGAGTCAGAGGACGCCGACGAAGAGATCGACTTTAGCGCAACAAATACAGATGATTTGATCGAGCATGTATCAGAGGAGACCACAATGGAGAAGTCTTTTGACAGCATCGAAATGGGGCTAGCTATACTGGATGGGAGCGAGCAAGTGAAGAATCAGGAGAAACAGACTCAAGCAGAGCAAATCGAATATATTAGGCTAATCGCTCTTGAACAGTTGTCGGGGGCATCGAACACATCAAACCAATGGGCTGTTATTGCTCCACTGTCCACCAGCTCGGTGGTGAAAGCGCTGCGTCTGTGCTTTGCGCGCATCAATCGTAACGAGTATCGCATCTATGATTCGATTTACGGCGTTGGGTATTACCCGATCCCTGGGCCGCCGTTGTTAATCGACGGTTTGGATTTGAAGACGTCGGGGCAGTTGGAGCCGCTGATCCATGGCTTGATGCTAACGGACACCTATATGCACCTCTTTCCGTACACCTCTCTAGGACACCAGGTGAAAGAAATGGTTCAGGAGGAGACAGGCGCTGATATTCCAGAATTGTTAAACAACACCGATTACCAGAATGGCATTGAGCTACTTCCGGACGCGGAATTCAACATTATGTGCGTCGGTCGTACTGAACGTGTGGGAATACGTTTCGACTCATGTACCCAATCCAAAGAGCAGCAGATGCTGCTCGAGGAGCACAGCGGCATCAACATCTTTGGCGAGCCAACTGTAGTCACCATGATCATTGCCAAGACCGAAATCGTGCTCACCAACGAGCAGATTCTGAATTTAACCAAAAATCCGGAGACCATCATCTATCTCTATGCTGAAAGCACATGCATCTACGTCCTCAACGGACGCATGCTCTTCGAGGGCACAGAACTGGGCAAACACATTCTGCCCATTAGCAACATTGATGTGATTCCATTCGCTCCATCAGAGCCTATTTCCCTTGATTTGAACCATGACGATAAGTAAGAATAAGGCGGATAATCGCAGACGGGAGAATTGTACACTGAAGACTATAAACTTAAGACTGAAAATTCAAGACTGGAAACGGAAAGATGGAAGACAGAAGACTGAAAATACAAGACTACAGAAAAATTATCAATATTCAGACAGAAGACTGAATACTGAATACTGAATAAATATTAAAAACAGAAGACTGGAAGGCAGATGACAGAAGACAGAAGACACATGAATCAATCAAGGCACATATTTGATATATATATAAAGATGTATATGTTTATGTATGTGTATATATAATTAAATATAGGAAACCGGAAGCATTTCAGGCTCTATTGATCTGTTAGATATTGATTTAGCTTTGGAGTATGAATGCACGTTAGAATATTCGTATTATCAATCGAGAACTAGAAGAAATTCGATTGGTTATTAATAGTCGTGAATGCGCCTATTATTTCCCCAGTTACTGATTTGGTACATTGAAATAATCTCATTTTGTTTTTGTAATATATATTTGTATTGAGTTTTCAACAAATTGAATGACATTCGGTTTGTACGCCTGATTAAACAATTAAACAATAACAATTGCATTCAAATGAATAAACAATGTGCTATTTAATTTGTTGCTTCTTATTGGTTTTCAATTATAATTATTCATTTATTATAATATTATTATCAATATTATTATTGTTTTGTTTTCTATGCACTCAACTTTCAGCTTGACTTGGATTTTTGTTTCTTTCTTGCTTTATACAATTTTTTTTTTTTTAAACATAACAAAAGACGCACGTGGAAATAGTTAAAAAAATAAATGATGTCTAAACACAATAAATAATAATTAATTAGAATTACTTTCGCGGCCGATATACATATATATAAATATAAATATATATTTATTTATATATATGTATAAATACATAAATTATAATTGAAATTTTCATTTTGGATGGCAACAAATCAATACTTGAAATTAGTTTTGTAAACACGCAAAGTTGTTGCTGTTGTTGTTTTGCTTTGAACTGATTCGATTTGAATATTAATTACAAAATTTGCAATATTCGAACATAAAAAAAATACTTGGGTTGCATAAATATACAAATTTAACTAAATAAAATGAATATTAGAAACGGTCGGGCTTCAATTTAGATATTGTTTGATTGAGTGTTTGTTGTGGTTGATGTTGCTATTTGGTTTGAGCGGCGAGTGCTTAATTGCGTTAAGCTCTTCTTCCCTTTCTTCTCCTTATTTTTCTTGTTGGTTTTTGAACACTCTACCGAAATAGTTGTTTTTATTGTTGGTCACCGGAGACTTTGGCTATTTAAAGCTTGGCGCAAATCTCGTTTGTGAATTCCGAGCACTTGGCCTTTCCGCCGAGATCACCAGTCAGATATTTGCCCTCTTTGATGGTCTCGAATGCGGCGCGCTCAATTTTGTCCGCATGCGAATTCAGCTCCATGTGACGCAGCATCATCACAGCAGATAGTAGCAGAGCTGTTGGATTTGCCAAGTCCTTGCCCGCAATATCGGGCGCTGTGCCATGCACCGATTCGAATAGAGCACCATTCAAGCCCATGTTGCCCGAGGGCGTTAGGCCAAGACCACCGACCAAGCCGGCGCACATATCAGATAAAATATCACCATACAAATTGGGCATGACCTGAGAAAGAGAGATTACTTAACCAACGAAATGATTCAAATTAACATTCAAATTCGCAAGGCAAGGTGCCAAGCGTTGTCAGCTCGTTAATAAGTTTCAAATGGAGCCACCGACCTTTGATTAGGGTCCACTTACCAGCACATCGTATTTGCCTGGATTCTGAACCATATTAAGGCAGACCGTGTCCAAGTAGCGTTCCTCGAACTGAATTTCCGGATATTTTTTCGCTGTATCGCGCACGCAACGCAGGAACAGACCATCAGACATACGCCTATCAAATGAGAGATACACAAACTTATATATCTATCCAGGTAATGATCTTGGGATCAAAAGATTTACTACTTACATAATATTGGCCTTGTGCACAACAGTCACCTTCTTGCGATTGTTGTTCTTGGCATACTGGAAAGCATAGTCGGCCACACGCATCGACGCTTCCTCCGTAATGAGCTTGATACTCTGGACGACGCCATCCACAATTTCGTGCTCAATGCCAGAGTATTCACCCTCAGTATTCTCACGAATTGTGACTACATCGACATCATCGTAGAGCGTCTTGTAACCCTCTAGACTGCGACAAGGACGCACGTTGGCATACAAGTTGAATTCCTTACGCAGAGCCAAGTTAAGCGAACGATGGCCCTTGCCAACGGGTGTCATCAGGGGTCCCTTGAGACCGATCTTGTTGGTGTTGACCGAATCGATAGCGGCCTGGGGTATGCCGAATTTGCCATCGGGACCCTGAGAAGCAAGGAATTTAAATTAATATTCAAATCCATATGACAGGCAAATGACTGATAAGTGTTGCCAGTAAGTGGAGAAATTATCCACGAAATTTTCGATAGTATCGATTATTTAAAGGCAAGCGTTGCCAGTATGATTTTGCGCGCCTCATTCAAAAATAAACTGTTGGAAAATCATATGATCAAATACTTACACGCACGGGTGTTACATCAACAGCTTCCCACTCGATGGGAACGTTGGCGGCAGTGAAAATCTTTTGCACGGCAGCAGATATCTCGGGGCCAATGCCATCGCCGGGTATGAGTGTTACCTTTCTGACCCCGGACGCATAGCCGCGAGTGGCAGCGGGCGTTGTGTTGACCTGCAAGCAAACAAATTTAAATGCAAATTGATTACAATCACAATCCACAACAACACAGGACCACAATATGCAGAGCCTATCAGGCTGCCAGATGTCTGGTTACATAAGCGACATCTCGCGCATGCAAACGGAAGCAGCGGTGGCGCTGCAGCTAATCGCGCGTTGAGGTTAAGCGCGTCTGGCAAGGTGGGCTGGCGGCAGGCGGCGGCGTTGCCATCGCTATTTATGCAACCCGTGCGAAATATAGAAACTGATAAGCTAAAGAATCTAATTTATGGGGGTGTTTGTTTTCCAAATTGACCAGAATCGAATTGAAGTGTTTTTGGTTTAGCAACTATCAAAAAGTCTTAAGCAATATAGGCAATCTTCCATCAACCCCCCGCCCCATCCCTCATTCACGAGGTGTGTTATGTAAACGAAGCACTGCTTGTTTTTCTTACGCTCCCCCTTTTTGACCAACGGTAATTGGTTCTGTTGCTGTTGAAAGTTCACGCACCTTGGCTTTAAGTGTTGCTCCGGCCAAGGACGTTGACTCGGTAGCCGCCTGAAAACCCAATTGCTTCAACTGCCAAATATAATTTTGCGTAATGTGTTGTTGTTGTTGAGGTTGTTTGCACGTTGGTTGGGGGTGTATGTTAAGAACAAAATCATAAAGTTAGTTTATGTTGCGTTATTATTAATTATTCCTTTCGGGCTCTTTCCCCTCCTGGAAGGGCGCACGTAATCACAAATGGGCAAATAGTATGCGTGTGTGTGTCTGCAGGGCAGAAGGCGTAGGTGGATTGCGAAAGGGTTGACAGTCGCGGCACATACAACGTTTGCTTAACTAGTTTGGCAAGCTGTTAAAATTATTTTATTAAACTCTCTTATTATCTTACAATTTTCTGTATAAATCTAGCAGCCATTGCGTAGCGTTTTTGGGTTACTTGCACTTGGATTATTTTCACGTATAGAAAAAATTGGACCACTCGCACGTCTGAGACTTTACTTTGCGCCCGCCGTATCGCCACCTAGCGGAAAAACTGTCGAACCTGGAGCATGACCGATATGCGTAAGCTATTGTTATCGAGCATACTTTTGTGAGCGTTGCCACACCGTACAATTGTCACATGTTTAAAAACAAGTTATCCATATACATATGTATGTATGATATTTATATTAATTATGAGGTATGGATTGGAACTAATATACCCAATAAACCTAAAGTAAATAGTTAACAGTTATTCGACCTCATTTTGACCAGGTTGAATTTATGTAGAAGCAGAGATTTTATGGTGTATTTCAATTAAAGAAGGAAAGCTCTGCTTTACTTTCTATAATTAGGTTCATACAATGGGTTAAAAGCTTACATATAGAATGTTGTAATAATTTTTATTTATTTATTTTTTTTAAATACCTGCAGCTCGATTTATGATCGACAACGATGGCATCACCGGATAGGCAGCTAAAATATCGATATAAGAACACAGGCTATATCGATAATGTCTTTTGCAACGTTGCATCTTACAGGCACAGTTTAAATTAATTTCGGCTCTTGCGAACATTTTACGCCGTGTTACAGATAAAATTATTTTAAACTAATTCTCTGTGGTTTAATTACTTGCCTAAGTATATTTCTATCCTTTGGTACAATAAAAAGTTCGTGCGCGTCGCGTAACCTATTGATCAACAGAATAAAATTAAGCGACCGAACTGACAGACAAAGCTACGCTACGGTCGTTACTGTCAAAGTACGTTGTGGAACGGCCAATGCAGAATTTTGTCATACGCGAGTATTTTTTTTTTCGCGTTCAGTTTAGGTTTTAGTTACCTGCGCGCAACAACCCCGTCGCCTTAGTCGCTGCGTTTTCAATTCTAAGACCCGAACATATTACAAAGTGTGCATTGCATGACCAATAATACGGCTCCGCGTTGTAATTTAATAAACTCTCAGTCGTGCAAATAAGCGAAAGCAGCTGCAACAGTATTTTATACTCCGCGCTTGTTTGAGGCGCAAGTCCTTAAATAGTTGTATTTGTTTTCTCTCGTTTGTTTGTTTACTGCAAACGGGTAGCAGTTAAAGGTAAGCAATAAAGTATTTGTTGTTTTTTATACGTGCTTAAAATGTGCACTTTGCATTGCATCTCAGCTGCTTGGGCTAATCACGCACACACTCGCAATCATCAGCATACACATACAGGCACACGCGCGAATACACAGGCGCATACATATATAGATGTGTATAGCGCACGCACAAATACAGATGTATAACCGTTTGACAGCACACTACGGTTGTTACGACAAAGTGCGACTCGTAGCCAGATTGCCTACTTTGCTTAAAATGCGCCGAGTTTCTATTTAATATCACAATTTTTTCGTAAACTTTTTTTATTAGCTGCCTTTGATTGGTAGATTGTCTGTGTACTTAATTTATCTTCTAAGATTTTTTGTTCAAGAGCATTGTACAATAATTATATTGGATATATTGATTTGTTTTGCAGTTGCTCCTCGTTGGTGCTGTTGTTTGTTTGTTTTCTTTGTTGTTGGAGTTACAAGAATACGCATCACGCTGGAGAAACAAAATAAACGCTCCCAGCTCATACGCGACAAGATGGTGTTGGCCGAGCGCAACACCGGCGACATAGTCCGCAATGGCCGTCGCTCACGTGGACCCAGCCCCAATACACATCAGAGCGGCGGTGGCAGCGCTGCTACTGCTGCCGCAGCCGCTGCTGCTGGGCATGGGCACAATGCTGGCGGCTTGGGGGTAGGTGGCAACTCTGTTAATTCAGGCAACGCAAATGAGAAGGCCGCAGCTGCTGTCACAGGAGCTGGCACACCCGAGAGCTCCGACGATGATAACTGTGAGTATATAGATGACTATATGTATATATGCACATCATTTTTATTAAAATCTCCTACTTCTTTCTCCTAACTTGATCTCCATGTAGCAACCAAGCGGAATGGCAAGTCCAAGGCGAAGCAATCTGAATATGAAGGTAAGCGCCTTGTAATTTCATACAACTCTTCGACCGTATAATTTCAATTTATTTAATTCTTTCAGAAAAAATCCGTGTTGGTCGTGACTATCAGGCTGTGTGTCCACCGCTCGTGCCTGAGATGGAGCGTCGTCCAGAACTGATGAATGAGCGTGCGCTGCTAGTGTGGTCACCCACAAAAGAGATACCCGACATAAAGCGTAAGCAACAATCGATAGATATACATGCCGTTACTTGAATCTATATAATATTCTCTTCTACTTCTCTTTCTTCAGTGGAGGAATATATTTCGGTGGCCAAGGACAAGTATGGGTATAATGGTGAACAAGCTTTGGGCATGTTATTCTGGCATAAGCATGATTTGGAACGCGCTGTCATGGACTTGGCTAACTTTACGCCTTTTCCGGACGAATGGACCATGGAGGATAAAGTTCTGTTCGAGCAAGCCTTTCAATTTCATGGCAAGAGCTTTCATCGTATCCGCCAAATGGTAGACAAATCTCTCCCCATTTCTAACTCTATATATATTGCTATATATAATATGATGAACAGATATAGCTACAATATTGTCTTCTTGTTACTAGTTGCCGGATAAATCGATTGCCAGTTTGGTCAAGTATTATTATTCGTGGAAGAAGACGCGTCATCGCAGCAGCGCAATGGATCGACAGGAGAAAATGTTAAAGGCCGCTGTCAAGGACGGCTCCGAGAATGGCAGCGAGCTAGGCAGCAATGAGGAATCCGATAACGATAACGACAAGGTAATTATCGCTTAGCACTTACAATCTCGATCGATAAATCTAAAGACAAAAGAAACCAAAATACTCAAAACTAAACAATGACAATAAGCAAGACTCTGCCACTCCTCCGAGACATCATCCTACTCTTCTCCATTCTATACCGTACTTCAGTACATCAATATATCTACACATTCATATACATATATACACATATAAATCATCATCAGCTCGTTCCGATGCAGAAATTTGCATAGCTGGAGATATATTCTTAATTCATTCTCATCTACATACAGAATTGCACATACGCACGCGCACATACATGCACTCATACAAACGCACACGGCTTTTTGGAGCTGAAGCTCTCCAAATTTTGTTTTCTTATTGGATAGCTATCTATATAGTATCTGAACTAACGCTATCTGTGACAACTGTCTTTATCTATGATTACAAAATACAAAAAATGTTGTATGTTTAGATTACTATTCGAAGTTTATTAGGTTTTAGTTAATTTATATATATTTATAAATAAATTATAAACATGTGGTTGAAGAAGAAGTTTGAGTATTATATAAAAATATTGTATTTATGATATTGTATTGATAACACATTCAGTTCCAAAGCTATAAAATATAGTATTCCAAATATATGTATATATATTAGGTATTCTATTAAAATCATTACTAATTCAGTATTATCTTCAGTGGACTATATGGATAGATAGAATAGAATAGATAGATATACGAAGAAGAAGGTACATAGAAGTATATGGAGAGACAGCTAAATAGATTATATAGATAAATACTTATGCATATAGGTATGTATGTATATGTGGCATTCGAAATCTATCAAATTGATCGAGCTATCGTTATCGAAATGCAGTTTTTATAGTAAATAGTGAAAAGATATTTTTGTGCGGCCTGTATAGGTGTGTGTGTGCGTGTCTGCAACTGCCAGTGTGTATGTGTCTCAAATGTGCGTGTGTGTTTGTGTAAAAGGCGTGTGGCTGTGGAGTGGAACAAAAGAAATACCAAATATAGATAATAAGTTGATGAAGCATACATATATATTTATATATACTTGTTCTATATATTCATTTCTTATTATATAAGAGCATAAGTTGGTCAACTTCCTAATGAACAAACTCTCAAATTCAAGTAGTAAAAAGAGCCTGGCTAAGAGATATCCTGCAGTAAACTTACACGTCCATACAATCAAATACACACACACACACACATACACGCATATATTTCTTTACAAGCTCTATGATAGGCAACTTTTTTGTTTCTGGTCCGCTTCTAATGAAAAATTATCCAAAAACTCCAAATCAGAGCTAAAACGATCGGTAGGGCTGGGGTTAGTAAAGTTGCTAAAATAGTTTCAAATGTATGTGAATCTTAAGAGCGTTCACTCTCTATGAATTAAATTACTGAACTAGTTCAGTTTTGAATCACAGCTACTATCCTTTTCTTTTGCGTTGTTCTCTGGTGATTTGCGTATACCTATATTATATATGTATACAGATTTTCATATATTGTTTGTATGCTCTAGAGTTGTTTTCTTCTTTTCCTTAGGGTAGTTAGGTTTCGTTTAATAGATATAGAGTATAAATATGGTTCGTTACTTTTTTCAGATAATCGCCGTGCCTGCATATCTCTCATAAAAACTTTCACACACATACATACACCCGCACACACATACACGCTCACGCACAAGCATACACACAGACGTACATTATTTTTGTATGTATTTTATGCCAAATCGAGAATAAAAGAATTACACTGACCAACATGTTTAAGACTCACACTAACCTACATGAGTGTGTGTGGTTTTTTTTTTTTTTTACTGAATACTCAATTTTTTTTTTTAAGTTTCGAATTTAAGTGAAACAAAAGAAAATTCAAATCGCTTGACTTAGACGTAAGGCGCATATATAATATTATTATATATTTTAGTAATTTATAACAAGAATATTTTGTAATAAAAAAACAAAGAAAGAAAAAAGAAAAAACGAAAACAAAGATTCATATAGTTTATTCGAAACTATATTTATATTATACATATGAATCAAATAGTTATTTATACAGAAATTTATATATAGAGAAAGAAATATTGAGCTAATGAGCGTAAATGATTGTTGATATAATAATGATAATGATAATGCTGATGATAATCACAAAAGTTAATGCTAAAATTAATGAAACCAAACAAAAGACTACAAAAATAATAAACAACAAATAATTTACATGTGTTTCTTATTCCTATAACAAAAAAAAAAAAAAAAAACCCAAATGTTAAAAAAAAGTAAAAGAAAATACATATTAATATTATAATAATATATATTCACGTAGTGTTCCCTTATATTGAGAGCCTTGGTCCAAGGGGCTCGAGCATTACCAGCTCTCTCTGTAGACATGTTCCATTTCCTTCTGCATTTTTCATGAGATATAGAAACGTTTGGGGTGTATTAGTTAGTGCTATGAGCCAGTTATTCTCTCCTTTTTGTATTGATTGATCTCTTAAAGAGCTTTGTTGGTTTTTTAGTTAAGAGTTTAAACTGAATGCATTCATTAACAAGTAATATATACACACACAACCATACACGCACGCATACACTTATATATATTACAACTGTATACAATAGACATATGTATCATTGACACCTATCACCTTTCCTTTGATTGCCCTTTTATTGATATACCTAATTGACTGATCATTTTACTAATAACTGTTATATACATATTTAGATATTTATGTATATACAATATGATGAAATTTTTTAAGCTCTATATTAATTGATTGAACTTCTGTTTATTTATTTATTTTTGTTTAACTATACTGAATTAAAGTTTACTAAATTCTCATATATACGTATATTTTTATACTACATACGTGTGTATACATATATCCCTTCCCCTCTCTAAACCTGTCCTCTTCAAATAGGTCGTGATGCACAGTGGAACGTCACACCTTCTGAGCTCGCTCATTTCTTGCAGCAGTTGCACTGCGCTCTACTCCATTTCCTTTAGGCGAATTCTCTAATTTCTGCTTAACTTGGAAGGTGAAATTTTAATATTTGTACACAATGAAACAAACACACACACACGCATACACATACACACATACATCTATATATACACACACGCACGTGCAATATCTACGCAACTTCAGCAAGAGAGCGAGAGTGTGAGAGAAAGAAATTTCCCTGATTGCAAAAAAAGAAAAAGCGACCAAAATTTGATCTACAGCTTGACGAAGCTTTAATGGGTACATATGCGTATGCGTATGTATATCTATGTATGCTGTATTCGTATATGTGTTTGCATGCATGTGTATGTGGGAGTCTAGCTTTTGAGCTTTTTTTGCAGTAAGCCAAAGCACAAAGTCCCAAAAACAGGTTCTAAAAAAAAGTACCAAGAGTACTAAAGAAAAGTACCACACCAAAGACTCATGGAGAATGATGCAGACCAAACAAACTTTGATAAAAGTGATTTCACACACACGCATACATACACAGGCATGTACACACACATACACGCTTACATTTTCATGCGCCTCGCAGCTTAAATATATCAGTAGACCGAGCTTTGAAAATCAGTCAGAGGGAAAAAAGCAAGAAGTACAGTGATTAGATATCTAGTTTTTTTTTTAAATTTGTTTTATTGGTTTTGGCTGAAGAGTTGATGATGATCAAGTGGGGGTGGGGTTTTGCTGGAGGTTGGTGCTTGCGCGCGAGCTTGTAGTAATTTTGGGATTTAAGACAGCAGCCAACAAAGAACAGACTACATTTAAGCGATACCAAGTGAACTAAAGCAAAACAAAAAAAAACCAACATACTGTTTTTTTTCTCTTCTCTTTGCATTCAAAATAAACCAACATAAACACAAAAAATTGTCCGTAAAAAAAAAAAAAAAACAACAACAACGATCCATTATTATAAAAAAAACGTACGAATCAAAATCGAATCATTAAAAATCCCAAACGATATCCAAATTCAATGAATAATTTGCTTGCTGCTGCTGCCATTGCGACTGCGTCGGTATTAACAAAAAAACAAAATTGTAAACCCCCCCCCAAAAAAAAAAAAAAACAACAACGAAAACGAACGAACGGTAGAAGGCCCATAACAATAATGGCGGATTGTCTGGCAGTAATGGAAGTGCCAACAACAACAACAACAACAACAGCAGTGCATCTGGGGATAACGGAAATAACAATGGCGGCGGAAGCAGCAGCGGCAGTGGTGTTGGCGCGGGCAGCGGCAGCAATAGCAATAACAACAACAGCATTGAACTGGATGCCGAGCAGCTGTGCATCTATACGAATGCCTTGAGCGATGATATGCTTGGCTTTGGCCTGCCCGGCTTTGGTCTGACCATCGATAATGGCATCGAGTTTGATAACGATATCAACAGTCACAATACTGGCAACACTGGCAACAGCAACGGCAGCGGCCGACGCGTCGTTGTGGGCGGTTTTTGCAAAAATTGCAACGTTGTCTGCTACATATTGTTCGATTCGCCATTGGGTCGCATGTGCAAAAGTTGTCACACGCACTGGAGGTAGATATTCCCATAAAAAAAAACAAACCAACTTTAGCTAAATTATGTTGTACAAATCGAAGCTAATGCTAAGTTTTCTCTCTCTCTCTCTCTCTCTCTTTCTCTCTTTTCCATTCTTATGCTCTTTGAACTCGTACAAAAACTGAATGTTGCATTCCTTGCTGACCAATACATTCGCACACACACACACAAACACACACATTCGCACACACACACACACACACACACACACACACACATACACACACACACACCAATCACTCATTCATTCGTTCATTCATGTTTGATGTTGTGCTTGTTTCACCTTTTTTTCCCGCCTCCTTCCATTTTGAATTCTATATTGTGTTGTTGTTGTTTTGCTTATGCGATAGACGCACTGGGAATCGACGACCCATCTCTGGTCCGGATAATGTTGTATCCTCCAAACGTTCCACACACAACAACAACAGCAATAGTAATACTAATAATAATGCCAACAATAATAATAACAATACCAACAACAATAACAATCACAACAACAACAACAACAACAGCGCCGCAGCGGCAGACCGTTCCAAGCGGAAACCGCCGCGTGGCATGTATATCAATCACGACGATCTCACCGCCCTGGCCGGCTGCAAAAATCCGTGCGAATATCTAGCCGAAGGCGATCGCAAAATAGCCGCCCTCATGGCCGAAGTAAGAAACTTTAAGTATTTATTCACCCACATCAGCATCAAAATCAACTTTCGTACTTTGCAATGTAGAAGCTTTGCGGATTGGAAAACATGGACGCAGTTCCCATTTGAAGCCCTTTTTAGATAACGTTAGGATGAATATGCAGTATGTGCAATGCGATATCTGGCATTCAAGCAGCTTGGACTGGAATGTAAACTTTGAAGAACCAATGCAGCTTCGGCTACCTCCCAGTTATATAGTAGTGGATGTGTCTTCCAGGCATATATATATATATGTATATGTGTATCCTAGTATAATATATCATAAATATACATTTCAGTCCCAATAAAAGTGAATGCACAAGCTACGAATGAAAACTCAGCTGAAGCTATTGGCGTTCCAGCTCAAATTTTCTATTATCCAATCGAGCTGGAATGTTACATCAATTTGATTGTTTTAACATTGCAGTGTTGGTTAAATTCTCTTTGGTAAAGCACCTGTGCAGGGTATTCAAGAAATTACAAAATCGCCAACAGTTCAGCGCAGTAATACTTCAAAAATTGTATCTTGGGTATCCTAGCTTAGAGTTAGTAGCTCCTCGCTCTACAACTCTTAAGCTTAATACCCGCTCGTGTCTCTAAAAATCTAAAGTTTTCTCAGTTGCCCTAAAACGTTTGGATTACAGTTGTTCTTTATGCCGTCTATTCACACATATACAACCATACACACACACATACAAACACGAATAGTTAGATATATAATACATACAACATATCTGCAGCCTGCATATCGTATCGTATACACATATCATATCATTTATACCTATCATACATATCGTAGCACTCATTTATACTCATTGACACACACAATCGCAGGCCGTATCGAACATACGCACACGCATACATGTACAGAATGGACTGTGAACAATCTACACAGACTTGACATCCTGTTTCCCCCCTCATCCTGCAACCCTCTCGCGCCCTCGTTCTCTCTATCTTCCCGAACTTTTGGATTTAATGCCCCATGGCCCATTTTACAGATACAAAAGAATAGGCAACTATTGGAGCAGCTGGAAAAGGACTGCAACGATGGGCTACTGACCGAAGAGGGCGGCAGCAATGCAGCCAAAGCCTCGCCAGCAGCAGCCGGAGCCGCCGCAGCAGGAGCAGCAGCCGCTGCAGGAGAGACGACAACAACAACGACGTCGAACCCAGGCACAGCAACAGCGGCGGCGACATCAGCGCCCGCAGCAGCAGCTGCCGCAGCAGCAACTGCTCAGCCAGCGCGCATTTCACCACGTTGGACAAGCGATGAGAATAAGGTAGTTTTGCTCGCCTTGCGCGACTATGGCAAGAACTTTCAGGTGAGTAAATGAGCCGAGATCGCAGTAAAGATGGAGTAATCCACTAACGACTTCCTCCATGCAGATGATTGCCAAGGTGGTTGGCACCAAGACGGAGGCGCATGTGCGCACCTACTACTTAAACAATCGACGACGCTATAATCTAGATGAGATCGTTAAGGAATATGAAGCCAAGGCAGAGGAGGCATTGCTGGAGGAGCAAGGCTCTGAGGGCGCAGCAGCAGCTGCTGCATCAGCCGCAGGAGCTGCTCCAGCAGCAGCAGCAGCAGCTACTGCTGCCAACTCATCCAGTGAGGCGAGCGAGGCGCAGCAGCTCTCGAAAAAAGATGAGATAGCTAAGAAGAAGTCGGATTTGAGCACTGATGGCAACTCGACAGCAGCTGCTGCCTCGGGTGCATCTGGCGCAGCGACAACAGGTGCTGCAGTGTCTACTGCCGCTGCTGCTGCTGTCAGTAAAGCTACGCCCACTATAACAATTGTCGACGAATCGGATACGGCGACCAACTCCTCGAGCAGCGATGCAGTTCAAATAGTCGGCAATTCTGTCTCCACCTCAACGCTGTCAAGCAACAGCAGCAGCAACAATAACAACAACAACAGCAACAGTTGCAGCAGCAACAGTAGCAACGCCGCGCCCGCCAAAAACGCGACCAACAACAATCACAACGAATCAGCTGACAGCCAGGAATCATCCCTAACGCTCAAGTCAAGTCACGTTTCATCCGCAAAGCGTGACAATTCCGAATTGGTAAGCAAACAAAAACAACTCGTTGGTCTAGTCCACTCGCTGCAACTTACTCGCTCGTTGCCAACGAGCAGAGAAAAGCAGTAGGATTTATTTACTCGCTATAAACCTAATCTAATTACTAATTACTTCTCTCGTCACCATTTTGCTTTTGTAGAACACTGCCGAAATGCCGCCAGCCAAGAAAGTGGCACTCGCCGTCGAGTTTCTGGCCAAGTGAGAGTCACGCCCATATGCAAAGAGAAAGAGACGGCCCCCTCGTTGGATGGCTGAAAATAACTGATGCCTGATCAGCAGGCGATATACATAGATATATATATATATATATGTATGACACTTTATATATACATATAAACAGGAAGATAGAGATAGAGAGAGAGAGAACGAACGATATTATATATATGTATGTATATGTATCTGTATATAATATCGTTCGTTCTCTCTCTCTCTTTATATATACATATAAACAGA
The DNA here is from genome assembly GCA_035045965.1 of Drosophila aldrichi. Classification (NCBI taxonomy): domain Eukaryota; kingdom Metazoa; phylum Arthropoda; class Insecta; order Diptera; family Drosophilidae; genus Drosophila; species Drosophila aldrichi. Next base: position 101,810 of record JAWNOM010000484.1, read on the forward strand.
TAGAGAAAGAGAAAGAAGGAACGATATTATATATAAGTATATATATGTATGTGTACGTATACATACGGAATCAAAAATGTATGTATACGTATACATACATATATATACGTATATATACTTATATTCGTATATATATGTATATGTATCGTATAGCCCAAAGGTTTTTTTTTTTTTAGCGTGTGTTTCAAATATCAGATGCGTCTAGTTCTACTTAGCTAACGTAACTTTTTATTTGATATATACATATATCAGTTAAAGATACACGCACCCACACACATACACCCATTCATATATTCATTTTCGGTTTATTTGCTGCGAAAATTAACAAATATATTTAAAACATAATTTTACTCTTTTAGTCAAAAGTTTTTATTTGAAACTTAAATTATTATTATACATACATATATTTTTTTCAATTCTGCTGAGCATTTCAAATTTATTATTATTTATGAATATATGTTTACCATATATATTCTATAAAGATTTGTATACATACATTCAAGCATTTGATAGATCTGCTCAAGTTTTGTTTATTATTCAATTTTGTCTTAATTTTGTATATAAATATGTATGTTTTTCTAACACTCTAAGATCACTCTGCGATCACATGCGATCGCTTATCGATAACTTTTTGTCGATACCACTTGTTTTCCTTTTTACCAAACATACAGACAAGAGAGACATTAAAGGTTGGCTAGATGACTGCTAAAGAGTTTGCTACTAATGCATTCGCCTACACACACACACACACACTTACACACACTGCACAACAACAACAACAAAAACAAAGAAACACATAAAATGCCAACAGCAAGAGCAGTAGACAAACAGAGAAAAGTTACTACTACAGTTTATGTATTTAATAATTATTAATAGTAATATTAACATAAAAAAGAAAAAAAAAAAAAAACGAAAAAAACGAAAAAATCAAACAAACATAAATCCAAAAGAAAAGAAAAACAAAAGTAAATATTGTATAATTAATGATGTAAAACAAACACAAATATTTTTTTTTTTCGTGCTGTAATTTTAGGCATAGGTGACATTTTTCGAGTAACGCTTGTATACAACATCTAACACTATACTATACACTAAAAACGAACAACACGACAACAGACTGCGAACAACAACGACAATACGCTACAAAAACATCACAGAGGACAACAACAACAACAACAACTGCACACAACTATTTAATGTGCAACAACATTGAACAATGACGACTTACAGCAATAACAGGAAACAAAACGGACCAAAAGGACAACTCAACAACAACAACAATACACAATATACATCAAACACAGAGAAAAAGTTAAACAACAACAACAGAAACAACAACACAGTAAACACATTCTCGGTGTTTGTTATGGTACAATTATTATTATAAATGAAAAAAAAATCTTTTTTTTTTTTTTTAATATTATAAGCGATTATATAAGAGTTTTTTTTTTTTTTTTAAATTTGGGTTTTAAATTTGGTTTCTAACTAGGAATACATACACACACACATAATATCCACTCACACACGCACACAATCAAGCATGCTAACAAATTGTATACAAGAAGCTAAAAGAAAACCCGTTTAAGAACTTACAAAATAAAATAAAATAAATTCAAATAAAAAAGTGTGCAAATTGTGTTTCCATTTCAAGATCAGGAGCCTTTCAGACTTAAAGTAACTATGTGCAACAGATAAGCCGAGAAGTGCAGCTTTTTGATCACTCATCGAGCTCTGCTAAAGATTGGATTGAAGCGGAAGTGGAATATGCAAACTGCGTGAGCTATGTAACTAGTAGTTCCAAAATTGACGAGTCTCTCTATTCGGATATGAGAAATTTTGTCTTAGTTCTGCTCTTGCAACATAACCCATTGCATCTGGGGGATGCGAATCAATGTACCCAAGCACACACTTCAGTATATACATACATACATACATACATATATGCTGCGAGAGAGCCATAAAGCTCATCTATGTATGAAAAGTTTTAGCGCGGGTTCATACATGTGAAAAAAGCTAGCTGACCCACGGGCCAAATAGTTTGCTCAAACTCTTAGCTCTGAAGAGGGAGGCTCTCTACACGTGCATAGATGACCGATCTACTCGTAAGGAAGAGAAAGAAGAGCTCGGACTAATTAAGGTCATTGCATGTTGCTGAAGGCATCGAAGAGAGTTTGAGAGCGGAGAGATGAGAGATGAGCGAGATACTCTGACTGACAGTATCAGAGACAGTGCGACAGGGAGCTATATACATACATATATGTATATAAAGAGATAGGGTATATATGCATCGGTTATATTGAATTCTCTTTCCGTAACTCGTGTCAGGAACAGGCTGCGCAGCGAGCTTTGACTAAGCTTTCGCCTTCACAGTGCGACACGATGAGCAGTGAGTCGAAGCTTTGATTTGTTGCTTCCCACACACACAAATACATTGAGTAAACGAAAAAATGTCAACAAACTGTGTTGACTGTTATTAGAATCGTATAAAATACATATATAAAATCAAATTCAAAATTATACGCGCAAAACAACTGAAAATAAAACAAAGCAAAGGCAGTGGAGCACAAACGGGAGCGAAGGCAACAGGGTAGAGGCATTAGCAGCGGCGGCGGCAATTAGTAAAAACTAAGAGAGAGTATCGCAGGCAAGAGCAAAAGCAAACACAAAAACAAAAGTAAAAGAGGCATACGCAAAGGCAAAACGAATTACAACAAAAGCAAAAGGACACACGTGAGAGCAACAACTGCAACGACAAAACCAACGGCAGTTGAAAGCTGGAGAGCAGAGAGCTGCTGAGTTAAACGGAAATAGCAACAACCAAAAGCAACAAGCTGCAGTTGTGCAAGTGCATGTGCGTATGTGAGAGAGCGCGTGTGTTTGTACTTCTGGTGCGTGCGTACGTGTGTGCGTGTGCGTGCTTTTATATCTGCTCGTGTGTGTGTGTGTGTTGGCGTGTGCAGCAACAGCGGCGGTCCACCCCCGAAACTAAGCAAAATGAGCATATTCAACCGAGTGCCGCTGTTCAGCTGTTTTAGCGGCAACAGCGAAAGCTGCGACGAGCTGGTGCCTTTGAATGGGGCCGTGCGTAAGGAGCCCGTTATCCTGAATGTCTACGATTTGTTTACCATCAACGAATATGTAACGCCACTTGGACTGGGCATCTTTCACACCGGCATTCAGGTGTATGGGACGGAGTACACCTTTGGCGGGCATAGCCTGAGCAATTCGGGCATCTTTGAGTTGCCGCCGCGCAGTGCTCAACATGAGTTGGGACAAAACTTCCACTATCGTGAGAGCATCCATTTGGGCAACACGCATCTAAGCCGCGACGAGGTGCGTCGCATTGTGGACCAACTGGGATGGCAGTTCAGTGGCAACAGCTACCACCTGACCAGCCACAATTGCAATCACTTCTCGGATGCAATGTCTCGTATTTTGTGTGGCCGGCAGATACCGGGCTGGATCAATCGTTTAGCATACTTCGTTGGCTGTGTGCCATTCCTTGAGCGCTGCTTGCCCCCTGATTGGCTAACACCCATGTAAGTGGGCGTGACAGCAGCTGAGGCAGAGAAGCAAGCAGAGGATGATGGCGGTAAAGGAGGGGGCGGGTGTGCGTGTGCGAACAGCTCAACAGTTATCATATTCCCAACATAACATCCACTCAATTCGTCATTGAGTTAATGTGTCTAGACAATTATAGTAGGAATCTCAAGTACAAGTATCATCCAATCCGAATCCAAATCAAAATCCAAATCCAAATCCAAATCTAAATAAATAGTTATATGCGAACATTCTTTCTTTTATAGATGCTGAGAGTAGTGAGTGAGGAGTGGGGACGAACTATGGCTAATGGGTGACATTTAGTGTCGAGTAGGGGTGGGGAATCAGAAGTAATATATGACTAGAAAGTGAGGCATTATATTTTATATAAATATATTTGTAATTGAATAGTGGTAATATTCTACGATTTCAACGACTTAATGTTTCCTTAAGCCGAGTAGCGAGTACCGAATAACATAGAAGATAGTTATATTTTATATATGTACATACATGAATGTTACCTGTCAAAGCTTTATTCATTTTACAATTGCTCGCTGATTGAGACTCCTGTATGGTACGGTTGGTAAAGGGTATCGATTGAATACTGGCGAGTGACGAATCATGCATACTTTAGTCTCATATATATTATATAATCATTAAGTTAATCTGAGCTGTTCCCTAGTCTAAGATATTGACAAGTAGCGAGCAAAAATATTGGTGAATGACAAATTATTGTAATATCAATGAACGTATCTATGTTTACTGTAAGTATAAAAGTTGTAAAGTTCACTCAATAGATGAATCGATCCAAGCAGCGAGTGAGAGCTAGCGAGTGACGACCTAAATGTTGTATATGTATATGTTGTATGAATGTGCTGGTTTCTATTGTTAAGCCTATGTAAAAGTAACGCCAGTTAAATGTTCTTGAAAGTTTCTCACTTTACTGAAATTGTGACAAGTAGCGAGTAAGAAGTAAAGAGATACGGGTAGAGAGTAACGAATGACTATAAAAAACTGACTCAACTATGTTAGCTAATAAGTTTATTTTGTTTTTTTCATTCTTTTCTTTTTTATACAAAAGCAAAATTTTATTGGAAGGATGAAGATGAAACTGTAGCGTGTAACGGGCAGTGAGTAGCGAGTAGGAAATAACGAGTGAAAAACTATCTTTGGTATACATGTACTATTTTATTTATGTAATTTTGTGTAAACTTTGAACGAAACTTAGATGAAACAATTTTTGATAGGCCAGTTATACAAAATATATCAAATAAAAATTAAATGTACACAAATTCCAAGCCCCCATTCATTTGATGATTACAATGAGTAAAGCCTAATGATTGTGCTGTGTATGCGTAAGTTGAGCCAAGGTTTTTGTTTACTGAGCAATTTCTGTGCCCCTTGGATCTCAAGGTCCAAAGCTGGCGAGACTACCAAAGTATGTGATATATGTATGTTTATGTGGATAAGTATATGTAAATATACAGCTATTCCGTCATAATTATGAATCCAAGCGTCCGGCACTTGGGCGCCATTGGAGAATGCTGACATTGCCAGATCAATCTCCCCTTCAATATTTGTTTATGATCTTTTTTTTTTTTTAGTTCCTATCATTCAGTTTGGCAAAAAAATTATCCTCCCAGGTTGAATATAACCTGTTGTTAAGCGAAGTTACTTGGTGCTCTACATAGCATTGCTCTACTTATATACTTTATATACTTACACTCGCACAAATGTACTGTCATGCAGTTTTATTAGTTATATACTCACCTATACTCACACTAATAAACTGTGATACTCTGTGATTCTTACATATTCTTTTACTCTTCTGCTGTAGCACCATTATAGCGTCGACTCTTCTACGTTTCTGCATTCTACTCATATACTGCATTACTCTTCTACTCGTCGGCTTTTGCAATTTGCTGCTCTTCTGCTCTATTACTCTTATCTTCTTCACTTCTAATACATTAAAAAGCTTAAGCTATGATTCTCTTACACTCTCTTTCTAGCGTTCGTATGCTCTGAGTGTCTTATACTCAACTACTTTTAAGCCCTTGTATACGTAAGCTCTTTGCTCGCTTAGAAGTATTCTCTTCTTTTCCCCCACTTCCAAAGCTTCCAAAGTACATAAGCAATATGCGTTGCTTAGCCGCATCCCCATAGCTACAGGGCAAAAATAAAGTGCACTCACTGCAATGAGAATATATTGAAATTCTTGTTTTTGTTTGTTATTTAGTTTTTATTTATGTTTCATTTTGCTGTTGTTTGGCATAAATTGTTAAACATGTTTTTGTTTTTAATTTAATTATTTTTTCGTATTTAAATATATATAGTTATGTATAGTTTTTTTTTTGTTTTTTTTTGTTAATTTTTTTTTTTTTTTTTTAGTTGTATTTGGTTGTTTTTCTTGTCTTCTTTTATCTAGTTTAGTTGTTGTTTTTATATTTTAATTATTAAATTTAACTCTCGTTTATGCATTGCTTAGCTAAAAAAAATCCACTTACAATTAGTTTACACAAGTTGAAATAGTGCGAATGACTTTTTATTTTGTTTTCGTATAGCTGTCTTCTAGCACTCGCTGCTTTTTATCTAAAAACTAACGGGCGACGGGTGAACGGGTGAACGGGTGAAGGGGGTGGTGGTGTATGTAAGAGCGGGGAAACTTTAATTCTAATCTCGTTTCATCTCACTTCTGTGAGTGACGGGTGGGGAGCAAATTGAAACTCGCTATAGTTGACTAAAAATGATGATACTAGATCAACGAGTAACGAGTGCAAGGTAATTCGTTGTACTTCAGCTGACACGGGTAGCACGTAAGCTGAAACAGTTTTATACCTGGTTATTTCGGGAGAAACTAGAGCGAGTGATGAGTGAACTTAAATTCGTTGTGCTTGAGTAGCAAGTAACAAGTTCGCTTGAATTTATTATGATCGGTCTTGTCTATAAAGTGGTGAGTAACGAGTGATTCGAAAATCGATAAATCAGAGCACCTTAGTGGTACTGAAGATGATGTGGCGAGCAGTGAGGCAAACTAAAGCTCTTTAAATATCTGAGCACCATTACAATTACCGTAGGTGAAGTAGCGGGTGACGAGTAACGAGTGGCAAGTGAACCTAAACCCTGTATGCTTCTTCCCTCTGCTATAGGGGGCTGAAGATGAAGTAGCGAGTAACGAGTGTGACTGACGAGCTGCGAATAGCGAGTAACGAGTACATCGCGCGGTAAGGAAAAGTGACGAGCGACGAGTGATATTTAGTTCTAGTTGTATTCTTGCTATTAACAATCTGTCTTACAGCTGATTTATCTTGTGTAGTATACATTAAGATTAGTGCTTATGCGTATCATACAATATTTGTCTTTTCTTTTATTTTTTTCTTCGTTTATCAATTCGTTTGCTTTGGTTTTATTTTTTTTTTTTGCCGATCGATCGATTGATCGATCTGTAATTTTATAATCTCACGCTAAAATCTCAATTACACAATTTCTCTTAGTTTCTATGAATAGTTAGCCTATTAGAATACAAAAAAAAAAAAAAAAAAAATTATATATATATATATACTATATATATATATATATATATATATATATATATATATATATTTATGGGAATTACATAGACAAAATATCAACAAGTCTTACCAATTATATAGATGTTTATATATATGTATATATATATATTTATATATTATATATGCATGTGTATGTGTATATAGATATATGTATGTAGGTATACATAGAGTTAGAGCACGACATTCAATAGTTAAATAGTTCTACATACAGATACAGATTTATAGCTAAGCCCAAGTATATACGTATATATATAATATTCGTATGTATATACAAATATGTATGTATATATATACACTCGAGTTTTACTATATATATTAAGTTGTCTAGTTCCTAGTCCATTTGACGCACTCGCTTTTAAAAGAATTAAATCGAATATCAAGTATCGATAATCGACTTAAAGGTTCCTTTAAAAGAAGTCGTCAAAGGTTTTTGATTATGTTTGGTATTGAAGCATCGGCGCCGATAAGTTCGGATGATGTGAGCTATTCATGCGCAATGCGGATAGACTTTTGTTATACCATTCGTCCTCCGGTGACATGCCTAAGAAGAAATAGAAGAAAATATAACATTGTTAGTTAGGTGGCATAAAAGTGGGGTTAGGTTTGATATGTAAATATTCTTATAAGGAATTGTCGCTAAATGTATTCGTATGAAATATGAATATGATTTATGAGTAGATTGCTGGAAAAGATAGATTCGACTGTGCAAAATTAGGATTCTCATAATTAAACAAGTTTGATGACATATCATTATCATCATAAAAGTAAATTTTAACTGCCATAAAAGCACAATTGGATTGAAGATTAGCCCAAGTGTTGATTTAATCAACAAGTTGTAATCCTAATATAGACATATAAATATATGCTTAGACTCTGACTATTCAAGATTTCCGCTACATAAATGCAAAAATCAATGAGGTTAACTTGAATTAGGCTAGAGGTTATGATGAATCAGCTGCACATATTTCGATGATTATTCAAGATTTCCGCTACGTAAATGGAAAACGGGCCGAGACGAACACACCCAGACACACGCACACGCACACACACACAGACACAGGATGCTCTGCCTAACTGGACTTGAGAAACTTGTCTTGAGTTTATTTCTCTTTTTTTTCTTCGTTTATTTTGTTTCTCTTCTTCTTCTTCTTCCTTGGCCGGAAATTCATTTGCAGATTTGTCGTCGGCTTGACTTTTGCCTTGCAGCCCTCTTTCTCTCTCTCTCTCTCTCTCTCTCCCTTTCTCCCTTTCTCCTTCGCTTTCTTTCTCTCCCTTTTAGTTAATAATATCCGGTTAAGTAGTTTCCACGCTAACCCCCCAGGCCCTATATACGTCCCTCTGTCTGAGCCCCCTTTATGTCTCTATATCTAATGTCAAGCGCATTTACAGGTTTGTTTAGTTGCGCTGCTTATCTTTCAATTTTCTGTTTATGGCACCGAGCTCGGAAGATCCCCTTCTTACCGTCCAATTTCCTCTACCCCCGTTTGCTTATCAGCCGTCGCGACGTCGCCTCAATAAACAAAAATTTCATACTTCAGACAAATGGCTCGAATTAATGGAGCCGACTGCGAACGGAAATTTACGCTAACTCGAAAATCACATGGAATTTATACATATGTATGTATGCAATGCCTGTACATACGTACTTATATAGTAGAAATATGGCGTGCAAGAATTTCACTTTAAGCGCTTTAATATACATACAATACATATGCATAAGCCTGAGCGAAAATCCGACAAACGTAAGTTCTTTCCAAGAATCTATATAACTGCTGGAAATGCGCTCAGAGAACGAATCTTTGAGCTAAAACAATGGCTGAGCACATGACAAAAAGAGAGGGTGACATATAGTGAAGGGCGCAGAAAGACAGAGAGCGGCGGAGTGAAAGAGAAAGTATGGGAGAGGAAGCGAAGCTTTCTGCGTTTTTATCGCAGAGAGCGTATGCCATCATGGCCATTCAAAGCTGACCATACCATGCAAATTTAAATAAATGCGTTAAGATTTTCATGGGACTTATGAAAGTTAATGAACAGCTATTCACGAATTAAAATGTGTATAGTATATACATACTATATGTATATGTATTCTAAATAAGAATTTAAGCACTCAAATGAATTTTGCTGAGATATACTCAAAAATGGGAAATGAAAATCTATATTTATAGATTATATGCTAACTTTAAAAATAAATTAACTAACTTATTGCAATAGAACAGACGGACGAAATGGTAACGGACTGTATTTGTTGTTCATATACATATACATACATATCTATGCATTTACATGTTAATAATATACTACATACATATGTAGGTACTAATATAATGGCCGTAGTGTATATGTCTTATACACTCTTATACACTTATACACTCGCTCTTTACACAAAGACTTCCAATCAAACTCTTCGTCTCATTTACAAATGATGAGCGCTAGAAATTTGCACTCAATCTTTTGAAGGCAAAGTCCAGCTTGAGACGCGAGAGAGCCAAAAGCTCGTGAAAAAGCTGCGAGCCGGCGATCGCAGCGAGCACCTCGCAGGTAGAAAAAGGCGCAAGCAGAGCCGAATAATCTTAGTTAGTGAACGGGTGGCTAAGAGTCGAAACGTTTGCCAAGCCCAATTAAGGATCAAGTGCAGTAAAGTGAATAGTTTGAGCTGTGAATTGTGAGACGTAAGGCATGAGGCAAAATAGAATGGAAGTGTGAGTAGTGCCAACCAATTGGAATTGTGTTATCGATAGCTGTTTGTTTTGCGTACTTACCCATCGAGTCCTGGCGCACGCCCACCGAGCCCATATTCGTGCCGTGGGCCATTGAAAATGGCTGCGTCATGCCCGGATATGAGGAGGCGCCCATTTGGAACAGATCCTGCAAGTGTCCAAAAACAATTAATTATCATAAACGTGTAATCCTGTGTGGGTGTGAGTGCGGGTGTGTGTATGCGTGCAGCCTTACCTGGGGATAACGATTCATGGTATTGTGATGTGGATAGGGCTGATAGCCGCGAGAGACGCTATAGCCTTGAATGTTCCGCATCATGCCGTTGCACGACGGGATCACAGATGGTGCCAATGCCTTTTGCAGTTGCTTCTCCTGCTTGCGGTACTTGGCGCGTCGATTCTGAAACCAAACCTGCAAAAGGACACAGAGAGAGGGAGAAAGATGATTTAACATCAATTAAAGCGTTGCCAGACCTTTAAGTTGTTTGTTAAATTAACCAGCAATGCCAGCCGCAGCAGCAGCAGCAGCAGCAGCAGCAGCAGCAGCAGCAGCAGCACTTGGCAACGCTGTGCGCATAAAAAAAATAAAAAAAACGAACGTCAAGCGAATGATGGAAAAAAGGCAAGGCGGAAAAAAACATGGCTGCCCCAATCCATGCACACACATACAGACACGAATACACTCAAGCTTTTCACTTTAGACTGCGGGCGACGTCTTATGAGTGAAAAAATCTACAAAATTGAAATTGAAAATAAGTTGACGACGCTGTTTGCAATGAGTGAGGGGGCAGCATCATCGGGCGGAGGGTGTGGCTGGTGTGTGGGGGATTTCTGCTTAGACATTATTAAAGATGGTCCTCACGATTGCGACTGGGGTCCCGTCTACTGCCGCTGCCTCTGCTGGAGCTGGTGCCGGTGCTGAAGCTGATGCTGATGGCAAAAAGAAATTGCCAAGATGAAAGCCGCGCGCCAGGCATAGACAACGTTGCCAGTGGGCTTAGCGGCCAAAAGAGTGGGAGTAGGAAAGTAGAAGCAGGCCAGCACAGAGGGAGTGAGAGAAAGAGGGCGGTGGCGGCAGCAGCAGGCGACGGGCTGTGTGTAAAAATTTCCGACATTTTGAAAGCTGCGCTCGCCTCAGCTTACTTTGACTTGCTTACAAGTTGCCTGTAATGGCGCGGGCCCAGACATCTGAAGTGCGAGCGCGCACAGAGGCGGTGTGGGCAGAGGAGAGAGAGAGAGAGAGTGAGAGAGAGAGTGAGAGAGAGAGTGAGCGAAGGCAGGGCGTGGAGGTGGAGTGCTGCTGTGTGAGTGTGGTGGGTATTTGTCGTTGTCTTCAACTTGAGTTTGCTACGTCTTTGGACGTCTTTGGCATTTTTCTTGTATTTATTTTATCATTATTATTATCTTTGTCCATGGCTATGTGTGTGTGTGAGTGTGTGTGTGTGAGGGTCTGAGTGTATCTCTCTTTCTGTGTGTCTGTGTATGTGTGTATTTTAATGAAAAATACAAGCAGGCCTGCAGCTCGCTCGCTGGCTTTCGGGGTTGTTTTCTGTGCCCACTTGATGGCTCGTTCGGTTTCATTTGGTTGGCTGCCAGCATAAAAATACCAGCCCATGCCTATGTGTGCGTGTGTGTATGTATGTGTGTGTATGTGTGTGTGTGTGGGTAAAAATGCTCTTAGCCATTTGTTGGAGGGTTGCAAACTGCCTTCTATGCTGCTTCGACTGTCTGTCTAGCTGTTTGTATGTACATACATACATATGTATATGTGTATATGTGTATGTATGTATGTATGTGTGTGCCAGCCATCAAATGGATCCTTAATTGAGTTACTCCGCCCACACATATATACACACACACACACACACACAGTCCTACATATAGCAGCATAAAAAATGGCTATGAGGGGGAAAAAAAAAATGAAAATGAGAAAAAATGGAAAAAAAAAACAACTCGGCAAATTGTAAAATCGAGCAGAGAACTTTGCTATACCCTCTATAGTTGACGAGCCATGGGGTATGCCAAGACCAAGGCACAATTTACGAGGGTATTCATTATCTAACAGTTCTATGGATTTATTACTGTTATATAACACTTTGCTTTGTTTATATTCAATGATTTTTCTTTTAGCTGAAAATTGAATTTTTGATATTGCTTGTATTTCTCATACATTTTCATGTTTTCTATATAAGCAAGTGTAATAATATTTATGTTTTGTTATTTCGTAATCTTTTGCAACGTTTTGATGATAAATCTGAAAGTTATGTTTTTATATCATCAATCATAAAAATTGCCTTGGTTATGTTATATAATATCCTGACAATATTCCCAACTGTACACAGTATTTATATTTGACTTATGCATTTGCTCAAATTTGTTTTTTTGTGATCAAATCAGAGTCCGCTATACTTGGGATGTTTTAGTTTTATGTTAGAAATAAGTTTAAATGATTTTTTAAAAAGATATTATCAGCATTACTTGCCTAAGATATGGTATGACAATGTTTTTTTTATATAATATTTTATACGTCCTGGATCGCCATTTAATTTTGTTGGTAATTGGTAACTAAATGTGGCCTGCGATGTTTAGCGACGTTTTTGTTTTTTGTTTTTTGTTTTGTTTTTTGCTTAACATTTGTTGGTTTCTCTGAATGGGCCTAATTAGATAAATGTAAATTAAAACTACAAATAGCCTGGCCCAACAACATACACATACACACACACACACACACACACACAGGGATACAGGCGTAGACAAACACCGCGACGGAAATATGAAAATTAAACGTATTCAAATTGAATTTACTTTCAACATTTAATCAAATTTTGACCCGCATAACGTTTCATTGCAATGTTATGCTGTCTCTTTGCTTTTTTCGTGCTTTTGGTTATTTCAATTCAGCAACGTTTAGGGATTTTCATTGTTGTTGTTATTAAATTGGAGTTGGCTGAACTTAGATGCAACTCTATGTACGTGTGTGTGTGTGTGTGTGTGTGTGTGTGTGTGTGGCCTATAAACAAAATATAAATAAAACAAGCAGCTAAACGAATTGTTATCACATTTCATTTCAACATAATATCTAATTTGAAAATATGCTTCTGCATAACAATTGGCTTTCGGTTAAATTAGCTGTTTTCTTAAAGCCTATCAATTCATTGTATTCCCCCCCATGTTCATGCATATGAGTTGTGCTCTAGATTTGAATTGTTGAATTGCAATTATCATCTATATGTTTTTACCAAGGTAAATACAATATTTGGAATGCTATATATATAATGAATCCACTTCAAACGGATTTGAGTTTGGTTTTTGCTTTATTCAAAGAAACTTTTTGGGTTTTTCATCTTGTTCGATTTTTGTTTAATTCTAATTGACGGATAAATTATCTATATAATTTACTTAATCATATATTAATTCGATTCGAATTGTCTATGCTTTTGTTTCTTGAAATGAATATAAAACTGCAATAGTAATTGAAAGATGAGGCATTTAATTAGTCAACAATTATTGCAATTGGCGTCTAATTGTTATAGTTTATTTATACACTGGCCAGACACAGACCAAACAAATGACACTTGGACTACGACGATTTGCTTGTTGACATTAATATTTCGCTGAAAATCAAAGCTATTTGTGGAACATTTGTTTGTATTTGACTCTTTTTACAGCACTTGCAAAATATCGAATTGCGAATGGGAGTAGTGAGTGATTCATGATTGCCTTGAATATTCATTCGAATTGCAATGCAGTTGCCATCGTTTATTTTTCCATAACACTTGTTTCTGCTCATTTAAGCCGCACAAAAACCCAGCTGGACTGGAGTAACAGCTATTGAACATGCATACTCGAATTACATATATACATACATACACACAAGCATACATGTATAAGTGATAAATATTCAATTTCATTAAAGTTTTGCTCGTATTTGATCCATTTTGCTGTTTTTTCAATTTTCATTGCCTACTTATTGGCGCACGCTTATTTTTGCATCTCAATTGGTTCTCTACCTCCCTACACCCCTCTATTGGTCTACATAAATGTATTTATACATATCTCGATTTATTTCTGAGTAAAGAAAACTATTATTGTTATGCGCCTCATTTTACAGTTGTTTACAGAACAAACGAAAAGAAACGGACTTTGTCAACGTAAATATAAGGTAGATATTGAATTACATATCTGATATATGTTTATATAATTATGTTTACTCGATTGCCTCTTTGCATCTTATATGCCTCATATATCATCTATATACAGACTGTTCAGGAATTGATTAAATTTTGTGGTGGAAATAAGAGATTAATAGTTTATAAGAGTTCAGCTTGTTGAAATTAAGCAGAGAATGATAATGACTGATGATAATGATAATAAAAGTGATAATACGGTTAATATTAACATTGTCAATACTAATGCTAACAATAGTATTAGTGATGATAAAGATAACAATAGATGATAATGCTAATACTAATGCTAACATTAGTATTAGTGATGATAACGATAACGATAGATGATAATGCTAATACTAATGCTAAGATTAATAATAATTCTAAAACTAGTATTAGTGATGATACCTTAATAGTATTAATGCTAACACTACTATTAGTGATGATACCGATAACGATAGATGATAATGCTAATACTAATGCTAAGATTAATAATAATGCTAACATTAGTATTAGGGATGATAACGATAACAATAACAATAGATGATAATGCTAATACTAATGCTAAGATTAATAATAATTCTAAAACTAGTATTAGTGATGATACCTTAATAGTATTAATGCTAACACTACTATTAGTGATGATACCGATAACCATAGATGATAATGCTAATACTAATGCTAAGATTAATAATAATGATAACATTAGTATTAGTGATGATAACGATAACGATAGATGATAATGCTAATACTAATGCTAAGATTAATAATAATGCTAACATTAGTATTAGTGATGATACCTTAATAGTATTAATGCTAACATTAGTATTAGTGATGATACCTTAATAGTATTAATGCTAACACTACTATTAGTGATGATACCGATAACGATAGAATTAATAATAATGCTAACCGATAAAAATAGATGTTAACGAATATATACTTACAATACTAATATCAGTTATAATACCAATATTCAAGCTTATGTCAATTCTATGACTAAATATAAATACAATAAACATAAATATCGAGAGATGTTAATTTAAAATTAATGATAGAGTAGTTCCTTCTAGTGATTTCTTTTGGCGAACTCTACTCATGATGAATCTTAAACCTCATCTAATCTCAATTAGTTTTACAGGAAGATAGCCATCGCAGCCAAGCAAAAAGCTTTTACTTCACTTCAAAATGCATCTGTGCTCCAGAGAATAATCAAAATGCGAAAAGGGCTAACAATGACAAATATATACATACATATATATGTATGTAAGTATATATGGAGTTATATATACAGCTGTTGGCCCTGATCTGATAATTATGTGAGCTGAACAAACAAGCAAATTGAAAGACTAGCAAAATGCGGCAAGGGGCGACGGTTGAGCTCGTGGTAGGCGGGAGGAGGGCAGCCTGCAGGGCAACTCGAATCAGGACATTTGTTGGCGATCAAATGACAGGCAAATGCCCTGCTATTAGCACAGCATAAACCATATTTTTCTACAAATGTTCAAATATTTACACACACACACACACATACACACATAACCCTCAGCTGCACAACCGCAACCCTCGTATAATGAGGCGTAGAGTTTGACGTGCTGCTTCTCTGTTTCTCTCTTTCGCTCTGTTGGTAATTTGACGACAACTTGACTCTGGCACTCACTTAACGACAAGCAACAACAACAACAACAACAACAACCAGCAACAAGCATATCTACAACATAATTTTGGTGTTGACAAAATTTGTCGCATATAAAATTGTATCGCAAATATTCTTTAGTTAGTGATGCAAGCGGATGAGGGGGCCAGGGGTAGCTGGGAATCGGAGTGGGGATTATATGTGGCTGCTACATCTGCTTGAAAAACCTAAAAAGCATTTCTCATATTCGCTAATGCAAGAGTGCAAGTATTACTTCAGCTTCAACCTATTTGACAACTAATTAGGGTCATATATATGTAGACCTAATACATATATAGATCATATATGCTCTACAGTGGTAAAGCACCTGTTCAGTTATTGAAGTGCCTTGCTTGCCTTAAGCTGTGCTAAAATATAGCTAGTGTTATTAATAACACTCTTTCTTAAATGAAATCTTCTTCGAACACTTTGCCAGCTGAGCAGAGTGTATCCTTCAGGCTGTATGTGTGATATATCTATATTGATATATATGAATATCTAGATAACTCTATCAATTGTAGATGACTCTATCAGGTTGTCAGCTCGCTTTCAGCTCACGAATCTCTTAGATCAAATCAAAGATTTTTCTTTGTATTTTCTTAGTTTCGTCTGGTCGTCCCCGTTGTGACATGAAATTCTATACCTCAAATGGGCAAATGAAATGCGCCTGGGGTTGGCGAGGGGCGGGGTAGGAGTGTCTGAGTGTCGAGGGCTGAGGACTGAGGACTGAGGGCTGAGGGCTGAGCTACCCTAACCACAGGAGCAGCCGCTGCACTTCACTTGTTTCGCAGTCATGATAAAAACTATAAATTAATTATTACCGCGGCGCACTTGAAAGCGCAACAGAGTCGCAGCACAGCAAGGCTGATGGAGAGGCACACAGACACACACACATACAGACAGGCAGGCGTGCATGAGTGTGTGTGTGTGTGCCCTAGTGGGGGGTGGCTTTGGCTTTGGCTTTGAAGCCGTGTCGCCCCGGAGAGCACTTTAGAGCGACACCCAAAAGCGAAGCATTCAATTGGAATAATCGTGAACTAATCGCCTAACCCAGATGATCAGAGCGACATCTATATAGAGTTTGCCTTGCCTTGGGGGTGGGGGCTGCTGTGTGGTATGTTCTGTAACCAAGCAAATGACCCTAAATCGCATCAGTGCGCAAATTGCCAGCGCGCTGCAGGCGAAAACAACTGTTGGAATAAATTGGAAATTGAAAGACCAACGATAAATCCATTTTCGTATATCGATAGCTAGATGGATAGTTAATTAGAGGTATTCGAAGAGCTCTTCTGGAAAGATTTCATTCGTTTTAGTGAGACTTTGCTCTGCCATCGATAAATTTAGTTAGAGCTATGCCAATGCAGCTCAAGAATCAAGAGCTAACTGAAGAGTTGACCTAGTTCCGATAGATGAACTAACGTTAATGTGAATGTATTATTTACCTTATAAATGGAGTATTGGAAGGTAAATGCCATACATGATCAACTAGTTCGTCTCGTATTTGTGCGTACTTGTTGCATATGATCAAATGAACTAGTTCAACTAAATGAACTAGAGCTACAAATTCATATGGGACTCAGAGTTTGCATCTCATAGACTGAAGTGAATTGTCAGTTGAGCTATTCGCTTTTGCAATATTTTCTAGGGTATTTTTGATGTTTTGTTATGGGCGCAGGAGGACCATAGATTACTCACTTGAATTCGCGCTTCGTTCAGCTTTGTCGTTCGCGCCAGCTCCTCACGACAGTAAATATCCGGATAATGCGATTTGGCGAATGCTGCTTCCAGTTCAGCTAATTGTTCCTGAAATAAAGCGGATTTTAATTATGCTAATTTCTGTTATATATATATGTATAAATATAAATATATATATATAGCACACACACATTCGCTCTCTCTCTCTCTCTCTCTCGCTCCCTCCCTCTTTCTTTCTGTCTGTTCTCTCTCTCTCTCTCTCTGTTTGAGTTTTTCATTGAAGGCAAATCTCTCTGATAAGCAGCAAAGAGACAAAATGAAGAGAGCTTGGGTTGAATTGATGGCGACATGGGCAGTGGCACGCCCCACTTCCAGCCCCTCGGCTTTGTCCATAGCTAAACAATTTTCGTATTCCCATTGGCTCAGTTTCAGTTTGGCAAATGCAAATTGTGTTGCTCACTTCGGAGGACTTGTCAAAAGTTTAACATCAAATTTCCATTAGAAAGCAGTGTTGTAAAGTGACCAGCGAAAAGTCTAGCAAAAAAAAAAAAAGGAAAAGCAAAGCAGACTAAACAAACAACAACAGCAACAACAACAACACTACTTAAGCAGATTCTAGGCGAGCGTAATGCAGTTTAGCTTAAAGCTGTCTCAGCTTGACACATGCAGTCTAACTAGCTGTCAACGCGCTTTATGTGGCGTTCAACAACACTTCAAAGTGATTGTTATCGAGCTATCGATGGCTTACGACAGGTATTTGAGATTGCGAACAGAAATACAATATTATTGATGTTTTAGATAGTTGTAAAAAAGCTAAGTAGTTATTGATTGCTGATATCGGTTATGGGTTATCCTATCTCATTGCTCATATCATATGCCAAGTGCAACACTATACAAAATAATGCTCAAATACTCTACTTTACGCTTTACAGCACTTGCCTTAACTTTGTTACTTATATTGCTTTCCATACTTTCCCAAAGGACCCACAAAAAATCCCTTTAATAGCACAATTGGTGTCTCTCAATATTCGATAGGTACTTTTAGTAACTAACTAAGATATAACTGACATCTGTAGACAGTACAGTAGCGCTGTAAAAACTCCTATAAACTGCTTTAAGAAATCTTCCAACACAACACTTTCCAACACTGCTTAACGGATTGTCCTTGCCCCTGATTGAGTTTAGCTGATTACATTTTTGAATTTGTGATTGAAATAACACTCTAGTGTTTAGGCTCTATCTACCAAGTAAGTTGTTGTTGTTGTTGTTGTTGCTGGACATTTACTTTGGCAAATGCCAAAAGTTTTAATTGCAAGCGTAACCTTCACGAAATCTAATTAAAATTTCTCACTACGTGCTTGAGCTGTGCAGAGCTGGTCTCGTTTGGGCCAAAGGGGAAGGCAGCGGCGGGTTGAAATAGGGAATACCCCTAATATATATATATATATATACATATATAGGTGCACATGCATATTCACTCACTCTCCCTCGCCTTCTCTGTCTATCACACTCCCACTCCCACTCCCACTCCCACTCTCTCCCACTCTGTCTCTCAGTGGTTAACTGACCTGTGTGAATGTGGTGCGATGTCTTCGTCTGGCTGGCGTTGGGCAGGATGCTGTGGTTGGGGTATGACCGGCATGTTGGCTCAATGATGAGATTCCACTTCCGGGCGATGTGATGCCAGCGGAAACCGTTGACATTCCGCTATTTGGTTCCGGTTTGAGTTTCTTGAAAGCGCCCTCTGCTACAAAAGAGAGAGAGAGAGAGAGAGAGAATGAAAAATACAGTTTAGCTAAAATTAACATTTCTTATAGAGAAAGTCTACAATAAGAGATATCTCTATAACTCTATCTATAGAGCAGAATGTTATCAACAGTGAAATAGTAAAGCCGATCAGTAGGATCCATGACATCGTGATGGACAGAAGGACGGACGACCAGACGGATTAAGCAGCGAACGGACGTACAGATCAACTGCTTGATGGACGGACGGAGAAGCAAAGGAAAGTCAGCAAACGGTACAGGCAAACGGAATGACGGGCGGATGCCGAAGAGAAACAGAAAAAGAGAGAGAGAGAGAGAGAGAGCGAGATAGACAAAGAAATCAACAGACGGACAGAGAGGCAGATGAAGAGTCGCACGGACGAGCGGACGGACGTGCTGGACCGGAAGAGCGGAGCGGCTACCAGATGGAAAGTAGGATGTGCAGTCAGAAATCTGTTGGACAGAAAGACAGAGGAGCAGATGAGCAAACGGACGGATAAGTGGGCAGGCGGGCGGACATAGAAACGGCAAAAGAGACAGTGATTGAGAATATTTAGAGACAGACAGACAGACATAAGGCCTAGCTGCACTTCATGAAAGAGTATCAAAAAGCTTACTCAAAATACTGTACAACAAATATTCATTAAGAGAGAGGGAAAGAGAGGTACATAGTTTGAAATTAAAGAGCCGAGGCAACTAGCATTTAATTTTAATTTTAATATGCAGCAAACGTTTATGAAAACTCCCAGCCCTACCCCTACTCATGCCTCTAACTCCCTCTCTCTCTCTCGCTCTCTCGCTCTTTCTCCATGTCTCTCTTTCGGTTTGTTGCATAATTTGTTGCGGCCACAATAACTTCGGCGGACGTCTCCGGGCCACGGAATACGGAACACGGGCTACGGGCCACGGGCCACGGGCCACGGAACACGGGTCACGGGTCACGTCGTCCTCTCCGGCTCGGGCCATGAATATGCAATATGGGATAATTTATGCAAATTTCTCGGCACATTAATCGGACAGAGCAGTCGCTCTCTCTCTCTCACTCATTCACTCATTCACTCGCTCTCTCGCCCTCTGTTGCTCACCTGGCGAATTACAGGGCCAAAGGTCAAAGTAGGGAGCGACTATGGCTTAAGCTTCATTCATTTAGCTTGTCACCTGCCATGTGACCTCTGGCCACCGGCCTCCGACCTACGCTGCTGCTGCTGCTGCTGCTTGGGCGCTTAATTGGCCCGCTTAGCTCGTTAACAAAATTTCAACTATGTTTGCATTTAACATTTCGCTCGCACTAATTGAATAACACACAAGGCGAACGCTACCTTTTATCTGCATTTATTTATGCTAACTCACGGTCTCTCTGCCCTCTCTCCCCCCCCCCCTCTCTTCCTCTCTCTTTGGTTATCGAAGTTAAGCGTTCGTGACCTTGTCAAGGTCATAAAGAAGCAAATCATTTCCTGGCCATGAACGATCCTCTGCTTTGTTTACGTTTTAGCTTTGTGCTCTACATATTTTCTATGCCTATTCCTTCTTATTTATCTCTGGATTCTTTTTGTTTTATTTTTAAATTATATCCATTATTTCTACTCTCTGTCTCTCTTTCGATTACTCTGACTTTTTTCTTACATGGCATTGAAGCTTACTTCTCTAGCGAGTCAGTCCCTCTCTTTCTACCCATTCTCTTCTCTATAATTTTACTCATTCTCTCTCTCTTCATTTATGTACATTTTATGCATTGCCTTGGCTTTTTGCTTAACTTATTATCAGATCCTTCTTTTTCTTACTGCTGCTCCTTCAGGACTCTACTCTACTCTCTCTCTCCCTCTCCTCCAGCTCTCTTCTTTGTCGAGTATTTTGGGTATCTCATCAACTAGTAGAGAACGAAAAGCATTTGCGACAGGGCGACAGTTTAATTAAATATGTTTTAATATACAAAATCCAAATCCAATCAAATATTTGTAGGTCTCTGTAAGAGAGTATTAATATTACCTTATGCATTCATAGATCTCATGGCTCATTGATAGGCGAGTACCTACTGAGTACCTTTATCTTCTCCCATCTCTTCTAGAACTCATCTAATGCTGTTTTTATCGGTTATTCCCTCTCCCTCTCCTTTCCCATTCTTCTTCTCTGTGTGCAATTTTCATTTTATTCATTTATCTTCAATTCTCGTCCCATTTCTCTGTTTCTCAAGCCTGTTTCCTCTCTGTTCTTTTTGCTCGTATAGTCTCTTATCTCTCTGTTCTCTCTTGAATATCGCTTCTACTTATTTCAACTCTTCAGTTGTTCTCTCTTCGCTCTGTTTGCCCTTTATCCGCGCTGTATCAGCTAGTCGAGAACAAAAGCTGGGCTATTGAAAGGACTCAATGATTAGCTTGGATTACAGAGGCAAAGCCAGAGCCTAGGCAGATCACGAGCGAGGGCACGAGGCTAAAGGACAACGAGCACACAAATGTGTGTATTAGCAGCTGATTTTTGGCCTTTTGCTGTCACAACAATTGCGATTAAGCCGAGGCAATGTGGCAAACGGATCTGCTCACATAAAGGAGTAATGCAGAGGCCAGCGACAAAGGACGTGCCCGAAGCCCGGGCAGTTGAGCCGAGAGACAATTGACAGCAGGCGTTAATCCTTTCAGTGCACAATACAAAAGGGCAGGGGCCAAAGAGCGGGGTCAGTGCGGGGTCGGGCGTGGAGCTTACCTGATATGGTGTGATCGGAGAGTCGAGAGGGCGGCGTATGGGCCGGCGTGTGGTGATGCGAGGAGGAGTCCATGCCAGGTGTCGGCAGGCCCGAGTAGAGCGCACTGAAGTCCTCGGGCGTGCTGCTGCACTTGCGCTGGTGGTTGAGCGAGGACGAGGAGGACTTGTCGAGCGTGGTGATTGGGGAGCGAGTGTCCTGCACCGAGCTGGCCAGGCTGAGCAGCCGGTTCTCGTGCGCACCGCCGATGCCCATCAGGCGATTATCCTGGAAGGACATGAACTTGGTGTCCTGGGCAACGCCGACGCCCGCCGCAGCATGCTGCATGCTCGCATGATCCTCGAGCAGGCCCTGCTGCAAGCCAAGCAAACCGCCCACCAAATTGGGTCGCAGCTCGTCCATGCTGAGCTTGCCCGCCTGACCGCACGCTCCAGCCGCCGAGAAGTTGAGCTGCCTGCTAAATATGGCTGGAAAGATGTTGAACTGCTGCGAATCGGCGCTCGATTGCGGACTCAGGCCCAAGCTGTGCGGCACCGCCGCCACCGAAGTCGATGACGAGGAGGCAGCAACGGAGGCCGCAGCGGATGCGGCAGCGGCAGATGCTGCTGCGGCGGCAGCAGCGGCAGCAGCAGCGGCGGCCGCTGTCGATGAGACCGTCGAGTGGCTCGTCGAGTGACCCGTCGAGCCTGGCCCGTTGCCTATTAGGAGTGTGGGCGTGCCGTGCAGCTGATCTAGCTGCTGTTGTTGTTGTTGCTGTTGCTGTTGCTGCTGCTGTTGTTGTTGTTGTTGCTGCTGCTGCTGCTGTTGAGCAACCTGCAATTGTTGCTGCTGCAGTGGCGCAGCTCCCGCCGGCAACTGTTGCTGTTGTTGCTGCTGTTGCTGCTGCTGTTGTTGCTGTTGCTGATGCTGCTGTTGCTGTTGCTGGTGATGTGCGTGTGCGTGTGCTGCTGCTAGGGCGTGTGCGTGACTGTGGGCGTGGCTGCTACTACTTCCGTTGGAGGGCAACGTTTGCTGTTGCTGCTGTTGCTGCTGCTGCTGTTGCTGCTGTTGCTGTTGCTGTTGCTGCTGACTGTTTGTACTGCTGTTGCCGACGACTCCTACCAATCCAGCTGGCAATCCGACGCCGCCTACACCGGTACCAGGGCCGCCGGCACAACTTTGATGTTTGAAATCCAATTTGTGGCCGGCGTAAAAACGCTGCGTATCGATATACGTTTTGAAGAAATCTATTGAATAATCCAACTGGAGGCTGTAACGCGGCAAGATGCGCGCGTTCTTCTTCACGTAAATAAAATTTCGATTGAGCTAATCTAAGCTCCTCCCGTTCCAATGGCTTGCTTAGGTCTGAGAATTGTAAATTTGTTACGTTCTCTTTTTGACGTTTGAGTTTTCTATTTGAATTTACACTTTTTTTTATTTTGTTTTTGGTTTTTGTTTCTTACGAAATATTCTCACTTATTGCTGATCAAACACGTGTTTGAAAATGGCAACTCTTTTGTCATTTGTTAAATTGTTGCTACAAAATGGCGCATTGTATTACAAAAAAACAAAAAAATGGCGCCTTGTCTTTTAATTGGCCCGCTGCGATGCGGCGCCTTGGTCAATTGCCTTCGCTCTTGCTCTTCAGGTAATCGCACTTAATACAAATCATTTGCATTTGTTATTATTGCCGTGCTCCTTGCACTCACGTACACACACGCGCGCACATTATTATTATTTTTTCTTTCAATCAATTTTATTATTATTTTTTTGCAAATGGCGACGGCTTTTTGGGACACTTGAAAAAAAAATACAAACTCTTATTGGAAAAAAATTGTGAGCAGTTGATTTTCGTGCTATTTTATTTTGTTGATTAATTATTATTGTTGTTGTTAGTATTATTGTAGTTGGATCTGCAATTGGCGTTGCGCCGCGCGTTGTGTGGCACCGTTATGTTGAAAGCCGTTGCAGCGACTGTTGGTTTTGTTGGTTTGTTGCCGCTGCTAAAGCAAAAAGCGGCGACGCCGACGGTGAGC
This sequence comes from Drosophila aldrichi, assembly GCA_035045965.1. Classification (NCBI taxonomy): domain Eukaryota; kingdom Metazoa; phylum Arthropoda; class Insecta; order Diptera; family Drosophilidae; genus Drosophila; species Drosophila aldrichi. The sequence continues at coordinate 125,648 of JAWNOM010000484.1, forward strand.
AAATAGAAAGTCAACACAAAAACAACAACAAATATTAAAAAAAAAACGAACGCCTCGAAGAAACACGCAACTGTGTGTGTGGATGAATGTGTGTGTGTGTGTCTGTGCGAGCTGCGTTTGTGTGTGAGCTAATGTCGCAACTATTGTGAATTGTTAGGCTATTGATGTTGTTGTAGCTGCTGACGTTACTGTTGTTGTTGTTGTTATTATTGTTGTTGTTGTTGTTGTCGCACGCACAACGGTACGTATTCGCGGCCGATCAAACTTAAAATGATATACAATTTCAGCCAACATACAAAATTATAACGAAATTAAGGATCATGTGCTCTGCACGAAGCTGAGCTGCGCTGCTCGGCTGATGCTTCTACTGCTGCTGCGCTGCCTCTGTCACTGCTGCTGCTGCTGCTGCTGCTGGGGGTTGCTTTTTGCCAACAGTGGGAGTATTGCGGGTTGCGCGCGAACGATTGGTGGTTAGTGTATGCGTGTGTGCGTGTGTCTATGAGACCACGAATCGTTAGTCGTACTAATAATTTGAAAAATAATGAAACTTCTGCTGGCGTCGCTGCTGCTGCTGCTGCTGCTGTCGCTGCCGTTGACGTTTAGTCTGGCAACGCTGCGTGCATGTCGAGTGCGACAGCATGCGCCATTTTGTGCCAGTTGCAGCTAGAGGCCGGCTTGCTCGCACGCATACGACAAATGCAGCAGCTGTTGTCTCGCTTTAACTTGCTTGGTTAATTTCGTTAGTAGTTACCCAGACGTTTGACTGTATGCGTGTGTGTGTGTGTGTGTGTGTGTGTGTGTGTGTGTGTATGTGTGAATGTGCGAGCAGCTGTCCATACGTATGCCATGTTTTTGTTTGATCCAATAAGGCTCGCTGCTGTTGTTGTTGTTGTTGGTGTTGGTGTTGCTGACTCGCTCGCTCGCTCGCACTCTCGCACGTACGCATGAAACAACATTTATCCTATTAGACTTGCCAAAGTTTTTCATACTTTTGCTCGTCTGACACACATCCTTTTGTCGGCAACAACTGCAACTGGCTAATTTGCAAAACTTGCGGCGCAGTGAAAGTGCGCAAATTAATTGCGAAAGAAACAGAGTCGCACAGTTTGACACAGTTTGTCTGCGCCTCTCAAACTGTCCGCAACGATCAGCAGCAGCAGCAACAGCATCGGCAGTGGCGAGAGGGAGAGCGAGATAGCGTGCCTACTCATTAAAAAAGCAGCCGCAATGCCAATTGGAATCCCCAGAGTCTACCATAACACACACACACACATACACAGACGCACATGTGACATGCATACATACATACACACTCCGAGCTGGTAGTGAAGTTCACGGCGAGGAAAATGTGTTGTGCCTGCTGCCAGCGACGCGCATCAAATGAAAATGTTGCCCCAGCCAAAGGCCGCGTCAATGGCGACAACGAATTGCACACGAGTGCCAGCTAGTTGTCTCGCTCTGGCTAACGTGTGCGCCTTCGTACAGCCAATGCGCCAAAACGTTTGACCAATCAGAAAGAAGCAGTTGCCAGCAAAATGACTATGGCTGCTGTTTGTTGTTGCTGCCACTGCTGCGCTGGCAGCGCAATGAATTAGTGTTCGTTAAATGTGGCAGACGTTGACGTCGACGTCGACGCTGGCGTTGGCGCTGGCCTGGCGTCGCCGTTGCTATTGCTGTCGCACGCTGGCGCTGTTGCCACATTTCTTTGGCAGTTTCTTTGCCGTCGTCGTCGCATTCGCTGTAATCCTTAAAACAATACTTTTGAACCGACTGACTTTGTCCTCTCTGCTGCTGCTGCTGCCGACGACGACGACGGCGACGCGCATCTTCATCCTCGTTCTCGTCCTTGTTCCCGTTCGCATTCGTATCCTCGTTCTCTATTGCGTTCGCCTTTCGCTTTGAAGCATTGCCTCAGCTTTTATTTTACTTTATTTTATTTTATGTTTTCTTTTTCTCTTTTTTTTCACCATTTTCTTTTTACTTTTCTCATTTGTTTGTTCTTCATTTTTTTCCCATTTTTTGCTCGTTTATTTTTCATCTTATTGGAGCTCTGGCTTGCTCGAAATGATTTCATCTCTTTGTAGAATATATATACACACACACACATGCACACATGTGGCTTAAAGGCTTGTGCTGTTGGTCAGTAGGCCCGCTTAAATTGCATAAAAAGGCGAGCAAAACTTTTTCTGACCTCAGCGCGAACATTTTGCAATATTTATCGAAATCTCTGATTGGATTTTGCATAATTATTCTTATTGGCAGTTCATTTGTATAGTTTAATGGACATGAGCCGTGGATTTAAGACTAATTCGTGGCACTTCTGCTGACTCAAGGTGTTTGCTTCTAGAGCATACCACTTTATTTTCTGTTTATCTGTTTCTTTATACATGGATAATGTTTAATCGTTCTTTAATGTATTTCCGTTTTTGATTATTCCAAATTCTTCGTCATTCTTTTCACTTATTTGTTAGCCTTTCCATTTTTGTATACATTCAGCATTTAGCTGTCCCATTTTAGTCAACAGGCGTTCTCCATTGTTCGTTTGCAAGCAACTTAATTTCTGATACATCCGCACAATTCACTTTTAAACACTTCTGATTTATCTCATTTGCTGTCATTTGCCGCTCCTATTAATGCATGGGCTTGTTCATTGATTCCATGTTCATTTATTTTTCAGATTTACAGGTTTACCAATTTTTAGACTGCCAATGCTACATATTCTATATATTTTACTCGATCCATCTATCTATTTTATCTCATTGATAACAAAATTAAAGGTTATTATTATTATTTTCTTCTACTTCAACATCTTTTTTTTTTGGCAGTTCCTTAAGCTTTATAGTTGCCTATGCATCTACAAAATGCATTTGGCTTTAAAGCTGATTTTAAGTACACTCACACACACATATGTATACATATATATATACACACATGTATATAGCTGCATTACCAATTCCAATTCCAATCCCAATTCTCAATCTGCTGCCCGATTGGCGACATCAAAAGGCCGCAATAACCTGTTTGCCATACACATGCAGACAGCAGTACATACATACATATGTACGTATGTGTATTTTCATAACCAAAAGCTTACTCACACACACACACACACACACACACACATACATACACTCACACACACAAGTCAGCAGCACTCGCTCAGTTTTGTGTGCATTTCGTAGTCGCAATTGGAAAACAACCAGTTTGGCTATTAAGCATCCATTTAGGATACTAATTTGTGTATCATTACAAATTGTATCTACACACACACACACACACTCACACACATGCACTCCTAATATAACCCTCTCGAAAGTTACAGTTTGCAGTTAACCATTTTGTCGAGTTAACATTGCAAACTCGCACTCTCCCCATTTCACTCACACTGGTATGCTCCAGTACGTTCTCTACACTGCACTACAGTGCTGCTCCTCCCTTTTCCTCTGCCATGTTGAAGCATTGCAAAATGGCAGCCATTGCCAAACGATTGCCCCTCTGCGGCTCTCCCGCTCTCCCGTTCTCCCGCTCTCTCTCTCTCGCTCTCACTCTGTCACTTTGCCCGTTCCATTCCATTTAGCTACGTTCTGTGCCGTTTCGGCTTTTTTTTTTTTTTTGGGCCCTTGTCCTTGTTGCTCATACGCCGCGTGCACCGCAAAATGCAATATCCCAAAAACACAACAACAACGAGTTGATGTTATGATTGTCGTTGTTGTTGTTGTTGTTGTTGTTGTTGTTGTTGTTGTTGTTGATGATGATGATGATCATAACATCAATTAGGACCTTCCATCTATCTATTCAACCAACAAAGCCAAAGTAAAAAAAAAAATAAAAAATAAAAGTAAAAACCAAAACCCCAAAATGCCGACCAAACGAATGGACAACAACAACTATGACCGCCAACAGCAACAACAACAACAACAACAACAGGAACAACGAGCACACAGAGTTTGCTTCTTGGTTGGCTAGTTGGCTTTGCTCTGGCTTGGCTATTGGACATCTTTTGCTCATCATTTCTGGAAGGCCAAAACAATCAAAAAAGTGTAGTTAAATTAGTCAGCTAAGAATGCTGGACTAGCAAATACCCTTTAATTAGCAATAAGAATCTGATTTACTTCCACTTCAACCAGATTAGACTTTACATATGATGGGCTTTACAAATTATTCTTCTACTTATATGTGCTGATATATATATATATATTGATCAGCTGATACTACGCAACTATCTACTGCAGCAACAGTGAACTATATAGTATACTTATATAGGATATATACTCTATTAAAAAGGTACATAGATGCAAAGGAGCATTGCATGAGTGTTTGTAGCGAGTCCATATCATATAAATCACAGGGTATAATCTAACAGTTCATGCCCGTCTACTGCACTGTACTTTAGTGTCTGTTGATTTTGGCTCACTTAAATGCATTTGACAAAGGAAAAAAAAAAAGAACAGCATATGAGATGCTGTGCAGAGTGCTTCTAACACCACTCTCCTATTACTTTCTCTCTCTCCCTCTCTCTCTCTCTCTCTCTCTGCCTTTATCTCTCTTTGTCTTTGCTGCTATCAGAAAACTCCTCTAAGAAAGCAAAAATGTATCCCATTGATGTGGTTTTTTAACTTTTCATTATTTACCGCTAAAAGCATCTTTTAAAAAATTTCAAATAGCTGCCGCACAGCAACAACAACAACACCAACAACAACAAGCAGCAAAAACTGCACACAACAACAAAGCAAAAAGCAAAAAAAAAAGGAAAAGAGGAAAAAAAATGAGACGAATTGCGAGCATAGACAACAAAAAATGGTTGGCTGCTCCCGCAAAGTGCCAAGCCCTCATCTTTACCGTTGCCCCCGCAGTACGAGTACTCGCTATCTCTCTCTCTCTCTCTCTCTCTCTCTCTCGCTTTCGCTGCCACTCTGCTTGGGTGGCAGCAAGCCACCATTTTGCCAACGCTTTGATATTCTCAGTTGTGCTTGCCGTTAGCTCACTCCACTCCACTCACTCTAACCGCCCCCCCCCCTCCCCACGCTGCTGCCTTTTCTTTCGTTCAGCCATTTTACCCGCTTTGCCGTCCTTCAACTCATTTAGCTTATGCTGCTCCCACTCTCCCGCGTCTATACTTGCTGCTCTCATGTCTTCTTCTTGCCTCGTACGGTTCCTTTTTTTTTTTTTTTTGCTACATTTTCTATATATTTTCCATTTTTTTCTTTTTCTTTTTTTTTTTTTTTTGCAGCGCTTTCGCATTTTTACTTTGATTGCAAAACGCACTTTTATTCTCTTCATGTTGCGCTTAAACGCTTTTAAAGGCTTTTCTCTCTGCCTCTTGCCGTTGCCTCTTGCTGCTACAACTTCTGCAGCCCCCTCTCGCTCGCACTCGCTGTTGATCTGCTTTCCGCTTGCTTCCTTCATTTCTGTCCTGTCTTTCGTCGTCGTCGTCGTCGTCGTCGTCTAATTTAGCCTATTAGCCAGTAGATGCTTTTACACATACAAACACACATACACACACACATACATAAACATTCGTCTTATTGCAAACTTGCTTTAAGCTTTAAATATGCCCAATGGAAAGTAAATGTTGGCCGACCCTAAAAAACCATCAGAAATGGGTCTAAAATTTCAATTACATATAGAAATTATTCAAAAATATAAAATATTTTATATCATATGAGAATTGGCTTTATGAAAATTAGGCACAGCCAAGCCTTCACTTGTTAAAGCTTAACTAAAATTTGGAAACTTTATAGAGCCTGCAAAAAAATTTATATTTATTTCTCTTATTATATCATATAAAGATATTTATCTGAAGCTTTTGGAATTTTACTTCAATTAGTTATATGAAATTCTTATTGGAAATTTGATTTCAATTTCATGCAAAGGCTCACCATCCGGATATTAGTTTTTTGGTGTCCGTCACAATTACTGGGCTTTTACTTTTCGTGTTCGATGTTTGAGCTTTGATTTTCGACTGTTGGAAGAAATCTGTTCATTCCTCGACACCAAAAGTTTACGTCTATAGAGAATATGAGAGTTTACAGAGAGGTTCAGAAAATGGGCAATGGGAAAATGGGAAAATAGTGAGGGCTAGTGTTATTCTCTACTCTAAATATGCAGTACTTTAATAGTCGTATACACTTATGAGTCTGTGTATTTCAATCCAAGACAATAAGTGTTTACGAATATCAAAATATTGTAATATAAGCGCATACGAGAAAAAGAGTATGGAGTGTGTGTATACGAAAAATACTTATCTATAATAATATGCGACTCTAAAGGCTTAAGAGTGCAAGTGTACAGAATATAAGAGTATTAAGAGTATAAGAGAACAAGAGTACGAGAGTATAAGATTATAAGAGTATCAGAGTATAAGAGTATCAGAGTATCAGAGTAGAAAAGTAGAAGAGTATAAAGGCATAAAAATACAAAACTTTTTTTTTAAATCACAAAAGTTTTGTTTTTTAGACTTTTAAATTCTTGTACTATAGAAAACTACATATGTAGGTATACAGAGGAGTTGAATCTGTTATTTTTATCGATTGATGTAGGGCATCTATCAATCAGACACTGGGCATTCCCTCTGAGCGAGCAGAGAAGTATTATTTGCGTGTATTCGATATCAAATAAAACTTTTTGGTTTGCTGTGAGGTATTGTTCAAATGTAAACGTTTCTCGCTTTCTACTCAAAAACTGATTGATTGATTGAGCGTATGTATATAGAGTCAAAGGAACTGTTATTTGTAGTTGTTATCTAGTTGTAGACATATAATAGAATGATAATAATAATGTTTTCTATACGACTTGTTTGATTGATTGAATGATTGACTAACTGTTTCAGCTGAAATCTAAAGACATCTACATCAATCAATGATTGACGTTAAATATTATGAATGCTTTAAATTAGCTGACATAAATGCCTATTCATAGTGTACTACATACTCATAAATAAATATGTATATGTATGTCTACCTCATTGCTTACGAAAAGATAACTGAACTTGTGCGTTTTGCTCCCCTCGTGAAATGAAAACAATTTAAATCTTTCGATTTAATTAGCATCGTTTTAAAAAATTGAATTTCATTATTACAATGCAAGTGAGCGAACAGTGCTCAGAGTGGGTTAACGCGAGAGCGAAAGGGAAAGCAAGAGCGAGAGCGAGAGCGGAATACATGGACCAGTCGCGCGTCAATTTTTGTGCGTAAAATGGCGTTTGCTTACGTTGTATTTGCCTGGTAACTTTAGCAGGCGAATAGTTGACTTCCGTCCCTATCCTCCTCTAGCTATTTGCCACACTCCCACACTCTCCCTCGCCCTCCCCCTCGCCCACGCACTGCCTTGCTCTGGTCATGCCCATTAATTTTTCAATCATACAAGCCCGTGCTCGACCGAGCAACCGGTCCGACAGATATGCCGTTAGCAACAACAACAACAACAGCAACAACAAGAGTTTCGGCAAGAAGAAGAGAAACTAAAATCAAGTGCATGTCCCTTGATGCCGAGGCTACACTCAAAACTCAGCGACAGCAGAAAAGAGAGCGAAAAAAAAAACTAAAATAAAATAAAATTCACGAAATACAAAATACGAAAAAAATAAAAATGGGAAAAAATGTCGCCCTGCTGTTTCCGGAAAAGTGCTCGGGGCGCACATATGTCAACTTTTTGCACTGACTGTTGGCCGCGCGCCCTTTCCCTGCTGCATGCTTGCTTGCCAATACCCTGTAATCGTCATGATGCGGCATAATGATGAAGGGTTTGCAATTACCGATGTGTAATCGATAAATATATCGATTGCTTACCGATTTTATTTACACTTGAATTTGCGATAAATATGAGAACAATGTAAAACTTTTCAATACAACATGGTCGCCATACATAGGGTATTAGGTAGTTGGGCAACTGCTCCTAGGGCGTTGTGCCTAGTTGTGATGTGCACGCACACTCCGCTTATACATATATACAGCATATATACATATGTGTGTGTGAGCAACAACTTTAGTAGAGAAGTTTTGGCAGCAGCAACAGAGCAAAGCAAAAAGGGAAGAGGGGGCGCCGAGTAGTGGAGGAAGGCAAGAAGGAGGAGGAGGAGGAGAAGGAGGAGAGCGCGCTTGAAGAGCGACACAACTTGAAATTGGAAACTTTTGAATGTCCCTCTTATCAAAATCGTATAATTTGAATGTAATTTGCAACTGCAAAAGAGAAGGGGCGCCGGAGGGGGATGGGGGAAGCCAAAAAGCCTCGAAACTGCGACCCAATCGCAAGCTCAATGCCAAAGCCAAGGGTTGTCAGCACTAGCAGCAACAGCAGCAGCAGCGAGCGAGAGAGACGGAGAGAGGGAGCGAGTGATGGAGTGGGAGAGTGGAAGAAGGAAGGCATATTCCTATTTGCAGCAATGCGGTAAAGTCAATGAGACGAGGACAGGTTGTTAAATGTTTAATGCGCGCGCTCCCCCTCGCTCGCTCTCTCTCTCTCTCTCTCTCCCGCTCGCACTGGCACAGAATAAGACAAAAGACTTTTAAGCGTATGCTAATCAGAAAGACCCATTTTTAAATGAGGAGACGATTAGCGGAGGGAGGGGCGCTCGACACCTAATGAAATTAACAAAAACGGAGCAATAGCTTTTCATGGCTCTTATCGATGTTCTATAAATAGACCAGAAACAAGAAGAGAGTTAATCAAACAGAAGACATTGAAGGCACAGCCAAGCTAAACCCGAATAGTAGCTGAAGTCTATAAACTTAGGCGAGACTCTAGAATGTATGGATCTATAAATCTAATCAAATGTGGTTGAGAACCTGTCACGCATTCTCTAATGCATTCTTTTATGCCTGAATTGTAAGGGACTTTGCGGCTAATCAGTTAATTTGCTGCAAATGCGCTTTGAGCGTCAAAAGTCTGCCGCACAAAATGCACTGGGTCGGATTAGACGATGTACTTAGTGCGTAGTCTGGCCAACGGGGAAGAGGGTGAACGAGAGGCAGCGTACAAATAGCGATGATGACAACAATTTAAAATCCATCAAGAGCACAAAAAGGCCTCATTAAGTCAAGAGGGGGGTCGACACACACACAGACAGCGAGCGAGAGAGAGAGAGACAGACATTCAAATGATCTGGGCGTATAACGCAGGGGGGCGTGTTGCATGCCTTATGTGCGATAAGTCCAACCACCCAAACCAATGAAACCACCCTGCCTGAAGACCCTCGGTGCGACTTGAACAAAATGTAAGCATAAGACACAATAGTAATTATTGCCCAAATAATTGCAAATGATGAAGCAGGACTCTTGTTGCTGTTGCTGTTGCTCCCTGCTCCAGCCCCTTCCTCCTTGTGGTGGTGGTGGCTCACATGGTGGTCCATTTGTAGTCTCAGCCTCTGCCTCTGCGCTGTCAGCATTTGTCCAGCGGCGCTAAGCACAAGTGCATGACAATTGAGCAAATAATTCAGCAGGTTTTCAAGTGAAGTGCAAGTCAAGCGGCTATTCACGACAGCAGGATGCACTACCAAGCAAGCAAGGAATGGGAGAGCAGAGAATACAGAATAGAAATGACTATGCACGGCTATTGCCTAACTAATTATCATTATGTAGTACCTATAGTAGTTCAGCTTCACTCCGTACAACTAAAAAACTCCAATATTCGATTCAGTCGATATAAGAAATTTACATAAAATTCACTTTCAAAATCATGTCTTAGGCTCATCTGCATAAAAGCTCATTCAAGTGCAGTTTAATTCACACACAGTTCTTGCATAATCAAACTTTTGGACTACCCTTGAGAATCGAAGAGAACGGTGCTCGTATCATTTTGTACATTGAATGGTAGCTATCGGATGTATTTGATAATCCTAGCAACCGTCTTTGTACAAAATAATAGAGCACACGAGCAGCAACATAATAAGAAGTGCAATAAGTGATAATGCCAACTAATGAAAATGCTAAAAATAAGAAGAATAATAATAATGATAATAAGAATGACAAAGAGAATGAGACTGAGATAATGATTTTGATAATGATAATGAATCAATACATTGACAAGCATATTGAGAATCGTAATGGGAATGATTATATGTATAGTATTTCCCATATGGAAATACGGAAAACTAGATCATGGTATTAATCTGAGCTCTAGCAGAGAAGTTTTTAAAGCAAAGCTGGCCTATGTAAGCTCTACAAGTATTTCACTTGCACTTGACCGAATTTGAGACAGATCCATTAGTTTGGAAGTAATACGAGAGCGTGCAGTGGAACAAAAACTTGGGAGCAGGAAAAAAGAAAACTATTCAGAATTAATCCAAATGCGCATATGCTCAATTTGTGGGTCTGACAAGGCGGCGGCTCGTCATTCCGAGTGACTGTCAACACCTCGGGGTGTCGCACTAAAGCGCACAGTTGTTGCACATCGACACAGAGAGCGTGAGTGGTGGGAGAGAGGGGGAGAGAGGGGGGGAGAGGCAGTTTGAGGAGGCTGATGGACAACTGCGTAAACCAGAGCTGCAGAACAACTGAAATTTCAAATGTTTTGCTTACGGCAGGGTGCGACAACACGACAAAAGTAGAGCGAGAGAGAGAGAGAGAGCGAGAGAGAGGCAGGAGAGGGTTGAGAGCATTGACTATAGCAATCGCACCTCCACCCCCGTCTTTTGGTTACACTCGGCAAATGTGTCGATGGGCTTTGTAATTCGAGTAGGCAAACGATTTTTCGACTCTGGGGTCTGTCCTCTGAAAATTGAAATAAGGAACCAAGGACCAGAAACTGTAACAGCAACAACAACAACAACGACAACAACAACAGTACATGAGGATCAAATGAATTGTGCAAATTATGCCACAAAATTTGAAATCAATTTGTCCATGTGTTCCGTTTCGCTTTGACGCTGACGCTCGGACTCAAACTCTGACTCTCAGTCAGACTCATTCCCAATTACATGCTAAGCAGGAAAAACTCACAACTTTTCATATCATCTTATGGTAATAATTTCTTTTGAAATGAATAACTAATGCATTAAATAATGATTTAATTGCTGTTTATAGAAATCTGATCATCATGAAGCACATTACATAAGGATTACTATCATACTATTGGAATAGTCCTTGTCATTGCCATTAGTTGATAGATAGACAGCTTAAATCGAGTTCAGGCAGCGAGAGAGAGAGAGAGAGGGAGAGCGAGATTGAGCTGCGTGAGATCTGTGGGCTTTAGGCCAATTGTTATCGTGTGTCGTGTGGCATGCGGCAGGTGTTAGAGCAGGTGGCAACAATTCGCAGGCATTGTGTGTACACATCCGCATTTGCATCCGCAAGCCGGCGACTCATTTAGCCAAACTGCAGCCAATTGATTGAGACACGTGCCGACACTTGAGGCAACAACAAACTTAAAGCTGCCTGAAAGAAGTCAAAAATCATGCCACGTGCCGACACGTGTGTGTGTGTGTACGAGTGAGTATGTGGATGTGCGTATGCGTGTGTTAATTTTGTCAGCCTCTCTGCATGCAGAAGCTGCCTAATTTGATGCCCTCTATTCGTCCCGCAGCCCGCTCAACTCCTTTGCCTCATCTTATTCATAAAAACTTGCTTCAATTTTCATTGCGTTTGTTTGTTGTGTGTGTGTGTGTGTGTGAGTGTGTGTGTATGTAGGTCACGCCCTCTCTTATACAATCTAATTGCATTTGTTGCCTACTTATGTATATCTATACACACATGCGCGCTTATGTATATACCCTGTAATCAAGCGAGGCTCCTCCAGCAGCTGAAACTAAATCTATGTTTTAGCTAGTTAAGTGCTTAATCATAGATACTAAACGTTTTCCTTTTCTTTGGGATTATGATAGAGTAGCACAAGTGGAATTTTGTAGTCAATCAATCGATGAAATTGACTTCTGAATACTAGTCAGAGTGACTGATTGACGAGCTGACTGATTGATTGGTCGAGTAAGTAATTGAGTGATGAATTGATTGACTGATGATGATGATTGATTAGTTGCTGGACTCACTACTAACTGACTGCCTGATGAGTAAATCGACTGCCTAATATCTAATTTAGGGGCTGACTAAAACTGATTGAATGAATAATTAATGGATTCAAACCAACCGTTAATCACTCACTCTTGGCAACTGGCGCTTCACTTACATTTAGATGATGAAACGAAAGGTTTCAAGCGAGTCATTTCTTTCATTCGCTATAATAGGGTAGCACTTCGTTGAGCATCTTTTTTTTTACGTGCATTCGCTTTTTATTTTTCTGGCAATTTCATATTTCTTTGTTCAATTAATTGTTACCTTTTCGTTTCTTCCGTTTTTTTTTTTTACACATTTCTTTTTTTTTTTTCCTTTGGCACGCATTTCGGAATGTGTGGGCGTGGCAGTTGCCGCCCCTCAGTTGTTCGTGTGCGCGCCAGCTAAATGAATTGTTTGTTGTACTCGTATTCCACTTGCGACTCACACGCGACTCGCCTATTGTCCAAGCGGACGCAGGGTGAGCTGAGAAGGTGGGAGCGGGGGAAGAGATGGGCTTACGGGTATGTCAGGCCAATTTTGTATGGTGCGTCTAATTGAATGTATATTCATGTCTCTCTACTTGGGTGCCAAGTAAACGCCCACTATTATTATCATTTACAGCTCATTGTCTGCGCTGTGGAGTGTGTGCACGCGTATGTGAGTGTGTGTGTGTGTGTGAGCGTGTATGTACATATATAAAAATTGAACTAGTATTACTATTAGATTGTACTGCATCATCTGTCATCCTCCATTATCGATCATCTACCTCAATCATCTATCATTTATTATCTCTTAACCTATCCATATATTATCGATCGTCAGTAATCTATAATCTATCTGTCTATCCGATTAGTTATCGCTCCATTCATGTGTTTTTCCATACCTCTAATATTCATCTATGATCTATTAATACATCTACCTATTACAATTATCTATCTATCTATCTGTCTAGCTATCTATCTACCCATCTATCTATCTATCTATCTGTGAACAAGTGATCAACGAACGATAGATTTATCGACAGCAGTGCGTTCACAATTGCTGTTGATTTGGAATCACGATACTCATCTGTTATGTAGATAACGATAACAGTGAGTCTCGCATTCCAACTCAAAGGCAATAATTCAGTAGCAACATTTTTTTAGTTTTCGCGCGATGAATATTGATATCGGGCTTAGTGCTAGCATTTGATATGGTCTTTGATTTTAGATACTCAATATATCCCGTATATGCAATAATTTTATGAAATACAAGATGTATGGGGTGTCTGTAATCACAAACCACGTAGCCGCAAACTGCAAACAACTGACCCAAAGTGTTATCGTTATCGTTATCGTTATCGTCAGCGATGCAGCCCCTCGCGATTGATGAAAGCAGCTCCAATGAACATTACGCATTGGATTAGTTCTCATCGATGTCGATGCGCTGCAACAACAACATGAGTTAGCGCGAAATGTTCCAGTTCGTTGTTCTGGCCCAGCCCGGTTCCGATTGCGCGGACATCTCATCGTCTGACCATTCGATAACCGATGAGATATTCACGTTTTCGAGACTGCGACAGCGGCACTGACTTCAAAATTGTGCATGTTTCATAGGATCATCCATACATATGCCGAAAGTGGTCCAAAGCTGTCCCGCTACAGGCTCAATAGCGAGCAGCTCATGTTTTTCTATAACAACAAGATTAGTTGGAAGTTTTCGCTTGTAGGCAAGGCTCGCCAGTGAATAGTTGGTTTGTGTCCGTTTCTGTAGAGGTATTCTCGGGACTGAATGACTCAAAAACTATGATCTGGATCTGTTTCTTCTTCTATTAGGACTCAAACTGTCATATTGGCTAGTTTGCCTATATAAACTTGATCTGCTCTCATATTCTCAGGTTGTTAAGTTGTTAGTTAAAGCGATTTCTTTAAAAAGTTATTTAGTTCTATACTTGTTCTACTATGTTGTTAAAACTAACTCTACTAACTCTTTGCCCTATAGACGTGATTCATTGGAAGTGAAAAGATCCAAAATAATTTCTTTGATTTGACAGACTAAGACTAAGACTTAGGCTGACTTGTTAGCTCTATGATAGTTAGCAACATCATCGTCATCGTCGCTGTCATCATCATCATTATCATTGTCATCATCATTGCTGTTGCTGGGCCTTTCAAGTGCACATTAATGAGCTGCTTGTATGCTTTTAATTTGCATATGTCTGTCAGTAAATGCCCAATCGATAGATGGATGGGCTTTTGATTAATTAACATACACACACATACACACATACACTCTCTCTCTCTCTCTCTTTCTGTGTGTATGTGTGCATGTCGTTGTCCATGTCCATGGGCCAGCAACCATAATTGATTGTCGATAATTCATGCGAGCTTAAATTGCCAATTGGATGTGGGGGGCGGGTTGGGTGGCAGGCGTGGCTGGCTGGTAGGCGCGCCGCCTACAACGTCAGCTAATGGTAAACATATAACATATATAAGCATACCATATACACAGACATGCACGCATACACACTTACATGTATGCCCGCATGCTCGTTTGCGAGGGTCGCTTGATAAGTCAACGGATTGTAAAAGTTATGGTAAGTTGACCTCACATATGTAACTATTATGTATTATTATTATTATTATGTAACCTATAATCCTATTCGCTTATAGACCCATCTATCCACTGTGCCTTCTTGTCCTCCAACACCCAAACTGAGCCCAATTGCAAATATTTTGATCTTATAATATACATACATACAATATAAGCTCTCAAGACTTGAGCAAAGTATTCCAAATAATCTATTCTTAAATTCAAAATTCCTTTTCTATTCTTACATACATACATATGTATGTATGTATATATTGTAGATCAAATATATCAATACTCAGTTATCATCCACAGTCGATTGTTGATTGATCAACCCGCTTTTTACGTTTTTATATGAATGCTATGAATATGCAAGGCAAATTGGCTTTTGCATCTGTGTGTGCGTGTGCGTGTGTGTGCACATGTATGGGTCGTTGTCCCTATGTCTGGACAGCAACTCTTAACGGGCAGATGCGGCCGTTGGCCGTTAGCCGTTGCAAAAAGTGCACAACATGATGAAAATCCATGGCAAATTAAAATTGGCACATTTTCCAACCAGACAACAGAGAGGGGGTGTACGGAGAGGAGGAGGTAGGGACAGTTTGTGGGGGAGCGGGGGGCAAGCAAGGTGAAGGGACTCGCAGACAAAGCCATCAATTTCGGTCGCTATTCACATTTCGGGCTGTTATTGTTGAAATTGCGCAAAGCTGTGATGTAAATTGGTTGCATGATCTGCGATACCGTTAGATATGCCTTTTTCCAGTATTGGTAAATGGAAAATGGGTGTACGTGCCTGTACATGAGATACTTAGCCATAGCTCTGCAGTGGGCTAGGAGAATACGATTAAAAATAGGTAAAACAAAGATGAACTTAAGCGTAGTACAGATTGTTAATATGGACAGACTCAGGGGAATACGTAAGCATTGAGCAGTTGCACTACCCGCAAAAGGAAAAGTAGGAAAGGTTAGGGATAACAGGTGCCTTCGTTCAAAATAAAGATTCAAGCTGAACCAGTATGGGAGTATCACTCTGAACAGTGCTGTGATTACGAAAAAAACTTTGGAAATAATTAATGTTTGAGAAAAATTAATATTAACAGGTGATGTTGATTTCTGCCCGAACAGTGTTGTAAAACAAACTGTGCAACATATCAATGCAAGAACTCTTACCGGGTCGATTCCAAAATTAAAGTGAAGAGCAGGAAGTAAAGAAGAGTGTTAAGTGTAAAAAGTGTTTTCAGTGCTGCAAAACGTGTTAAAGTTCTAGAGAAACTCTACTATGTACTACATACAATACTACCATAGTAATTATATATATATATATATATAGTATAGTATAGATCTGTCGAAACGTGTGTGCTACAATACCGAACCAGTGCTATGTGAGTCGTTTCCTCTGGAACCAATTTACAGTTTAATAAAAAATAAAATTTCGAATAGAATTCGACTTGTTGGGTACTTAGTTGCTAGAGTGGCCACTATTTATATGTTTACATGTTATCAGTTCCAAGGGAGCGTGCATGCTTAAATAAGGCACTTTAGCAGCCAAGATTCCACAGTCCAAGTCCAGCATTATCGATAAGTTTGTATCCAATCTCAGCTAGGGAGTGCAACGTTATCGATAGGCGTATGAAGCAAGAGGCCCTTTTTGATTGCTATGTGATTTTTCGTATTAGCCATAGATAACAGTCTGAAAGGGCTTTTTGGCTCATATGCGGTGCCAACTGTTACTCTCCAAATCGACAATATCGATATCGGTCATCGATAGACAACGCGCGCATCTGGTGACTGGCTGTTCCTGAAGTGTCAAATAGTGAGTACTGCTCGTAAGAAAATGTACGTTGATTTTTATTTGGCACATCAGTGACAGCATGTCACGAGTAATTGCACAACAACCACAGCCGATAACGATGACGATGGCGATCGCGATTATTGTGATATTGACGACGAATCTCTAAGGATATCTATCTGGAAGTTAACTAAGGCAACAAGTCTATGTTAATTAATACAGCCCGAAATAAATTTGATATAATGTAATATATTTTAATAACGATAACAATAACAAACATAAACGACGAAGATAATGGCATCTAATCTGGAACTCGATTCTCCTCTGCCATATGCAGATCACTACTATGGCAGTGAGGGTGGGGTTTCCTCATTGGATGGCAGCCAAGTAAATGTGTATTATCGATAACAGCAACCAACACAGAGCTGGTACGGCCGTACTCTACGCTTTTGGGAACGAGCAATTATACAAAGCCACTCGGTTCCATTGCCGTAGAGTAGAGCTGTCCCCGTTTGTACATCACAACAAGAACTGTGTATATATAATTGTTTGTTTTTTTTTTTTTTTTTTTTTTTGGCAAAACAAAATGGAAAAACATTTGACTTTATTAATTATTAGATTAGATTAGACATTAGAGCTATTAATGGGTGTAGTTGATAGACGGGAATGATAGTTGATGGATTCATATGCCTGATATATATATGTATATATACATATATGCATATGTACATATCCATATTTATAATTATATATCCATATTTATATCAGGCATACGAAAGGCAATGCCAATTTGGTTTTCTATATAATTCGATTTGTCTGATTAATACTCAAGTTTCTTGTCTTTTTGTCTTCTTAATTTCTGTTTTCTGACTTGGAGCTGGAGTTGATTGAGGGATCTACGGCTAGCCCATGGCATTCTTGACGCACAGCTTGTCCATTTGCTCCGAGTAGAAGCCATTGAAGTTGATGCGATGCACGAGATTCATGAAACGATCGGCGGTATTATCTTTGGCGAGATCGTTGATTTGCTTAAGGAACGATATAAGCATGCCCGTAAATTCCAAATCAAAACGTTTCACACGCTCTGCAAACGTATCCGTCTCATCCAGAGTGGTCTCCGCCTATATACAGAGAGATAATGATATGATATGAGAAAGAGCTATGGAAATTTATAATGATATAATCAAATATTAAGAGTACAATAAAATAATCAAAAAATAAAAGAAAAATTTTTAAATAAATACAAAGAAAAAAAAAAACAAATGAATGGAATTAATATATAATTCGATTTAAGGATGAACATTTTTAGGAACAGGAACTTAACAGGTCTATATAAACATATAGAACATATAAACATTAATCACAGGCAATTATAGTAAAATAAACAAAAAAGAGGAATTAATTGGTATAAAATAAGGATAAACTTGATAGAGATGCATATATGGATAACGCATAAGGGGCAGTCAAAATTACGCTTAATTCAGATAAGTTAAGGAACAAACTCAAAATTCATTGGAAATAATATCATACATATATGAATTTGAATGTATCCAAAAATCGAATGATGTGAAATAATAATAAGTGTAAACATTTGTGGAGCTCCATTGGCCATTATAATGGTGTATACCTGTAGCCGATCCGCCATATCTAGCTCATAGTCGGAATGATCCGTATTTTCATCGCTGCTATCACAGACCATGGACTTGAGCTCCGCATCGCGAAAGAGACGTTGCGAGCGCTTGATTTTGATTGGGAGTACACACACATACATATATATAATATTTTTTTCAGATATGTTCAAACAGGCATGGAAAAGAGCGAGAGAGAGAGAGAGAGTGGGAGAGAGAGAAATAAAGGTATACAAGGCACAAGACAAGACATTCAATTGAGCTATAGCTTGGTATATATATATAGGAATAAATTGGATAATTCTCTATAGTCATGTTACCTGTATGAATTCGCAGAATTTAAGACAGATCTTGCATAATTTGAATATGGCACGATTCAGATGCGATGTCTCAGTTAACATGCAATTCTTAAGGCACAGATCGAGAAAGTCCTGGTGAAGACTTAGCACCATATCCACATTCTCCACTTTCTTCATTTTCTCAATAAATATATGCCAATTCGGCTCAATTATCTCGATCATCATGTAGTATTCCAGATTCTGAACGGCGTTCATCATGCGCTGCCTCAGCGTGAAGGCCGACCTATAGAGCTCAGCAGCTAGCGGCGAGAACTTCTTGGCTATGGAATTCTCTTTCCAAATCCTGCAATAATAGAGTGAACATGAGCACATACGTACATACATATGTATTAAAATATCAGTTACTCACTTGCACAGCTGACGCTCTACATGTTTGCAGTAGAAGAGTTGGCGGAAGAGCATTTGATACTTTGTTATGGCTATGTGATTGAGCACCAAAGAAACTGGCCATTTCACCTCGTACGTGAAGGCGAAGCACTCCAAGCCGCTCAAGTCTAGGCGATCTGTCGTCTTCCAGTACTCTAGAACATAGGATATTTGTTACAAATTAAAATGTGGTTGTAGTAGCTGCACTAAAAACTATCCTTAAATTAAGTAATTCATTTAAATCGAGAGCTGAATTGGAGTATAGCAACTATTATTTACCCTCTTGCTGATTCATAATCTTGGACATTTGTGTGACCAGATCGTATGTGAGGAGCTCGCAGTGCAGGTCATCCTTATAAGGATCGCTGCGTGCAGACGAGAGCCGCAAGGTGAGGCCCAACAAATTCTCCAAGGTCATGGGCAGCACTAGATCCACATTCTTGGCCAGCTCATCCTCGCAGGCATCCATGAACTGCATGGTGAAGTCACCTTGATTGAGCAACAGATAACGCTTCACTGATTGCAGATGTCCCATCAGATCGTTCTCGGTTAGCAGCACATCGAGCAACATGCGTGCCGCGAAATAATACGCATCATTGATCACAAAAACGTGCAGCTCGTTGGTTGGATCGAATTCAAGATTCATTTGCTGCGTGGGCATCACACGCTGGCCACACTGTCTGATCACATTTAAATATTTGCCAGTGCGCAATATTCTGTCGGCATGTTTTTCGAGAAACGATGGAATACATTCCGAGCAAACCGTATAGCGCTTCTCCCAATAGTCATCCGAATAATGTTCGGGCAGCTCATCCTTGTGGATGACTTCATTGTCCTCGACCAGAAATTCGTGTGTGCTATCAACAATGATGCCCTTCTGTATCCACAGCTGTAGCATGCGCATATACGGCTCTGCAGCCTTTCGAGCCAGCCCAATGATCAATTCCTGGGCACATTTATCGCCCTCCAATTGCTTAATGCGATCGCAGAGATGAGTAAGAACAGCAGCGCCATGGTAATTATGCTAAGCAATGTGAGACTGACATAATTATCTGTAAATAATGTGGGAATCTATAATAAGCTACCATATCCACTTCAGCCAGAGTTGTCCAAATCTCGCCTATGACCCAAATGGTGGGTTGCAGATAGTAAAGCAGCTTGGCCACTGTTAAATCATTCTTCAAGAGCTCCATCTCGGCCTGCTGCAGCAGCACCTGCAAGAGACACAATTCGGTCAGTTAAAACATACAATTCTGATTATCTAAGCGCAGACGAACTCACATAGAAGTCATGGCTAATGACGTGCAAGGCCGCATTGAGGGCATTGTTGACCTGGCCATGTCCGTCCGTCAGTGCGATGACCTTTTGAATGCCCATAAAGTATGATGCCAATGGCAATATTTCGTTCACCATCTCGACCAGCGATTTATCCACTTGAACATGCAGACTAAACTGTGTCTCATACTTGGCCAAACCCTTCGCCTGGTCATCATTGGGTGTTATTAATATGTAGGTGCCTCGCACCCCACTCAAACAGTATAGGATCTCGGTGAGCAGGACACGCTGTTGTGCCTCAAATGGCAACGCTGTTAGCTCTGGCTGCGACGTTCCATTTGGTGTGTCCACTCTATAGTAATCCCACAGCAAATGTGTGCGATATTCATCCAACAAGCCATCCTTATATTCACTAACATCTTTGTTGTTACTGGCGCTTTTGCTGTTGGTGCTCGGCTGAGTGCGTTCGACTAGCGATCGGTAACCGCTTGGCTGCAAAGTACTAAGCGCACGACTGTTATGGGTACCTCCATTATTGGTGGCAGTGTGGGTGGCGATTCCAGGGCTGATTTCAGTGAGTCCAGTACTGATGCCAGTGCCGGTGGCGGTGCCTGCGCCAGTTCCTGCGCCGGTGACCGTTCCAGAGCTGTTGATAATGGTAATACCAGAGTGTTGTCTGGCCTTGGGACTCTTGACTCCCGGACTCGATTCCACATTCACAGGTCGACTGCCAGCACATGACGCTACGCGAGCACCAATACCAATAGTAACGCCAGCTCCAGGGCCTGCTCCTGCTCCTGCGTAGTTTGGCACTTTCAGTTTGTTGCTGTTGCTGCTATTGAGCAACTGATCAATGGTACCCGTCAAGGCAGAGCTGTTCGAAACAGCATTCAGCACACGTTTCTTGATCTACATACAAGGAAGAGGTAACTAAATCTGGACAAATACAGTTAGCTTTATGGAACTCACCACACTTAGATCTCCACGCTGTCCGAAATGGTCTTTTGAATTTTGTAAATTAGGTACGGCATGACGCGAATATGTAGTGGGTGCACTTGTAGCATTAATGGTGGACAATGCTGGGGTATCCTCGGGCAAGCGTCGGCTAACTGGCGTTGATGTGGACAAATCCAAATTTTTCCGCACACATTTATTGCCCAACTCTGAGTCGTGCAACGGCGCTGAGATTTCGGGATTTTTATTGGAGTTGAGATTCGAGTTGATGCCTCCGCTGTATTTTGACTGCCACATTGTTTCGTCGTTTATTCGTTCCGCAAAGACCAGCAAAGCGTACATAGGATCCTTGCTAAAATAATAATAATAATAATTAAAAACACGCACACAAGGGGAAAAACAGTAGATGACAATGAACTAGTTCAGTTTATGTCAATCTGTCTACACGAACCTTTCAAGTGTGTCGCTTATCTCATCGAGCACCTCACGACAATTAGGACGCTTAGAGCTAATGGACTCGAGCAGGAAGAGTAGCTCTCGATCTGAGAGACGCTTGTCAACTGTGGCACGAAATTCCCGGAGTATCTTGTCCGGCGTATATGGCGTTCTACGCAAATAATTTCGTTACAATTTATATTAAAAAACCAAAAATAAAAACAAAAACAGAAAAAAAAAAACCAAAAGAAATATGTATGTGAGCTGCGCATCTGTTCAGCATTCTGCACTTACTGCGATTCGGCAATTAGATTTGCCAGCACAATGCGCACTGGATCATTTTTACTCGTCATCGCATTTGTTTTTGTAAATATATATGTATGCTAAAAACAAAAATTAACGGTTTTACTGCACAGTAATATGCTACACCACATACAAAACGAAAACAACAAAACACACAAGGCTTTTTTTTTGCTACGCGGGCTTGCCAATTGCTGAGCATTCTCCCAAGGTTCGACTCTCCTTCGCGCTCTCTTTTAGTGCTGACAGAGTTGCCAGACAATTCAAAATTTTCACACATCTTGCGATATTTCACTGCAAGTCGTTACATTAAATTGTACGTGTTGTATGCTCATATAATTTAAATTATTGCTAAATATAGATTCTCAATAAAACATTTCGATGACGTTTAAATATAGGAGCGTTTGCGGCAATATCAGAAAAATATTTATATTTATTGCATGATTATTTTAATGCGCATATCTCCCTCAATTAATAACTTTCTAGCCAAATTTGGCTATTTTTTTAAACACAGATCACTGCACATCTCTCAGAGCACTAAATACCAAAATTATTTTACAAGCGATATATTTTTGTTTTTTGATGTAATATTTGACGATATTTTCCGTAATAGTAATCGATAATATATCACATCAAAGTATCACTTCTCTTACTGCTGTCAGCACGTGTGTCAGAATTTATTTTGTGACTGATGTGAGAGGTCTCAAGAAAAATTGTGAAAAAGAATTTATTTTGTGACTGATGTGTGAGGTCTCAAAAAAAATTATTCAAAATGGGTAAAAAGGTGTTTAATTCCAAAGCGCGGCGCAATCCGGAAACTATTGTAGACAATTCAACATTAAAAGATGTAAGTATAGTCAAAACCAGCAAACACCGCAATGAATTCAACCCATATATTCGGATGCAGATAAAAATCGAAGGCGAGGATGTAGTCGATGCCAACGGATCCATTCCTACTGGCTACGACGAGGCCAATGCTTTAGCTTTGCCCTCAAAGAAGCGGGAAACAAAAATTAAAGGAAAAGAACACAAAGTTATTAAACTGCTAACAAAAAAAGAGAAGAAGAAACTCAAAAACATCGTAGATAAAAAGAAGAAGAAGGAAGGTGTAAGTAAAGTAAACTAAACAGACATAATTATTTTGACGAAAATATTTTTGCGTGTTTTGGACATAATGTTTTAGCGGCTTTATTCATAAATTTATCTTTATATACATACAACTGATAGAAACTTAAAAACATGCATAGAAACTTAAAAAGAATATTAGAATCTTAAATGTAGTGCATGCATAAGTATTTTGACAAGTATAAATACTAAGAAAAAAACAGTTTAGTCTTAACAAAAGTAAAGCAATGTAAGCATTTAATCCAATGCATATCTCCTTAGACTTCCATAATATTTTAAAGCCATTTCAGACATGAATCAACTAAATTTTGTAAAATATCGGCACATCAGCTATCAAAGGAAAGTTTCCTCGCTCAGAAACTGTCTGAGGACAATTTATAATCTAGAATAATCTAGCTATCATGACAGGCACCATTATCCTGATACAGGAAAAATGAAAATGAAAAAGACAATAATCAAATATTGACCTTATTTCAGGTTTTTTTTTTTTGTTATCTAAAAAAAAAAAAAAAAAAAAACGTTTTCCATTCCAGTTTTACTCGATGAAGCTTTTATCTGTCCATGAAACGGTTCTCCAGAACTCATTTCACATCTGCACATATTCCATACTAAAGACCAGCTTCTTTGGAGTAGATGTGCTACACGTCCTTGTTTCTGTTTGTCCCAAACTCTACTCTTTAAACGTGAACGCACCGTCAGATAATAAAAAAATTCAGCATTTTGAGGATTCAGAAAAATATTTCTTCAGAATTTTTTATGTTTAGCAGCTGGCGTAGTGAAGATTTATAGATAATTATGCATTATTAATTTGATATAACAAAGCTTGACGGCAACCGGCATCGATTTGCGGTACGTTTTATAGCCTAGCTAAGGTTAAACTTTCTGGTTTTTTTTTTTTTTTTTTTTTTTTATCAATACCTAATATCAATTATAGCTAAAATGCATCGAAAATTTATGCTTGCATGCAGCGAAAGAAAATACAAGAGATAAACAACATAAGTTTTGGCACGTATATACATAGCTATTAATAGGTCATTTATTTAATGGTACTAAGCCTGCTTCAACGATTTCGTCAAAATAATTAGGCCGACTGATGTAGTTGCATTCGGCTCCATTTACTTAGAAAAGTTACTAATTTTTGAGTTTATTTCTGTTATAGCGCGACCAATTGCTGAAAGATTTGGGTGCTGTCCAAATATCTGAGACTGAACTAAATCAGTACACATCGATAAGCCAAGTACAAACAGTTGGGCTTAAGCGTTTTCAAAAGCTAGATAGCGCCAAGAACAAAGAGCGCAAAACTCAGCAAAACATTGAAATAGAAAATAACAAGCATAGCGGCCAACGTGTTAATGCGCTCAAAGGCAGAAAACGTAAACTGTTTGTAGAGGAGGAAGAAGATATTGAAGCTAAACGCATTAATCCAAATATAGTTAATGCAGAAGAATCAGAAGATGATCAAGACGAAGACATTAGCGGAGAGGAGGAGGAGGAAAAAGAAAATCAGAATGAAGAGGAGCAGGATTTTAATGCAGACGAATCAGAAGATAATCAGGACGAAAACGGTAACGGAGAGGAAGAGGAAGAAGACACTGGCGGGAAAGAGGAGAAGATGGAGGAAAATCAGACTGATCCGCCAGCTAAAGGTGAACAAGAGCCACCAGCTAAAGGCGAACAAGAGCCACCAGCTACAAAGAAGAAAGCTGATCTCAAAATTAAGTCAGCTAAGTCCACAACTATTTGTAGACCTGACTCCGAATATTTTCCGGCTCCTGCTCTCTACGGGCCGGCCAATCGCACTTTCGAGGTGCAGGCGGCTCGCCTCCGTTTACCCATACTTGTCTTGGAAGAAGACACTGGCGGGAAAGAGGAGAAGATGGAGGAAAATCAGACTGATCCGCCAGCTAAAGGCGAACAAGAGCCACCAGCTAAAGGCGAACAAGAGCCACCAGCTACAAAGAAGAAAGCTGATCTCAAAATTAAGTCAGCTAAGTCCAAAACTATTTGTAGACCTGACTCCGAATTTTTTCCGGCTCCTACTCTCTACGTGCCGGTCAATCGCACTTTCGAGGTGCAGGCGGCTCGCCTCCGTTTACCCATACTTGCCGAGGAACAGCAGGTCATGGAGCTCATTAATGAGCATCCTATTGTTATAATCGCGGGTGAAACAGGCTCAGGTAAAACAACCCAAATCCCTCAGTTCCTTTATGAAGCAGGGTACGCTTTGAATAAAATGATTGGCATAACCGAACCACGTCGCGTGGCTGCCATTGCGATGTCGAAGCGTGTGGCCCACGAAATGAACTTGCCAAGCAGCGAGGTCTCCTATCTAGTACGCTTCGAGGGCAACGTGACGCCAGCTACAAAACTTAAATTTATGACAGATGGCGTGCTGTTGAAGGAAATTGAAAGCGATTTTATGCTGAGTAAATATTCCGTGATTGTGCTCGACGAGGCGCACGAGCGTACGAGCAATACAGATATATTGATTGGCCTTCTCTCGCGCATTGTGCCTTTGCGTAACAAACGCTCGAATAAACTAAAGCTGATCATCATGTCGGCCACGCTGCGAGTCAGCGATTTCACGGAGAATCCACACTTGTTTAAAGTGCCACCGCCACTGATCAAAGTGGAAGCCAGGCAATATCCCGTGACAATTCATTTTCAAAAGCGTACGCCCGAGGACTATATAAAGGAAGCCTTTAAGAAAACAGTGAAAATTCACAAAAAGCTGCCGGAGGGAGGAATCTTGATCTTTGTAACAGGGAAGTTTGAGGTGATGCAGCTTGTGTCCAAATTGCGTCGTGCTTTTCCGTATGTGGAACCGAAATATGAATTGGAGACAGAGCAGCAGCCAGATAAACAGGGGACCGAGCAAAGCGTGGAGAAAGAGCTGGACGAGGAATTCGATATGAAGCCCACAAAACCTAATTTACGTAAAAAGAAGCAGAGATTCTGTTCCGTTCCTTCATTGCCGATGATCAATTTGGATGATTATAGGCTGCCAGGTGCCGATGATACCGAAGCAGATCTACAAGAGCCGGATGATGATAAGATCGGGGATGAGCTCGACGATGAGGAGGACGATTATTTCGCTAATCTACAGAGTTCAGCATTCAAACAACCCTTGTGGGTGCTCCCATTATACTCGCTGCTGTCGTCGGAGGAACAGCAACGCGTCTTTGAGCCAGTGCCTGATGGCTGCCGCCTCTGTGTGGTGACCACCAACATAGCGGAGACGTCTCTAACCATACCGCATGTCAAATATGTTGTGGATTGCGGCAGACAGAAGACACGACTTTACGACAAGATAACTGGAGTCAGCACATTTATAGTGACATACACATCGAAAGCATCAGCAGATCAGCGAGCTGGACGCGCTGGCCGCATAGGTGCTGGGCATTGTTATCGCCTCTATTCGAGTGCAGTGTACAATGACTTTCTGGACTTCAGCCCACCGGATATACTGCAGAAACCTGTTGATGATTTGCTATTGAAAATGCGTGCCATGGGCATCGATCGTGTCATGAACTTTCCCTTTCCGTCGCCACCTGATCTAGTGCAACTGAAGGCGGCCGAAAACCGACTGCTATTGCTGGGCGCCTTAGAACAACCGGAAACAGATGGCTCTGGAAAGACTAATCCGCCACGTGTTACTCATGTGGGCGAAACTCTCAGTTCCTTTCCAGTGGCGCCACGCTTCGGCAAAATCATTGCATTATCCAAACAACACCAGCTGATGCCCTACACAATTTGTTTGGTTGCAGCTCTATCAGTGCCGGAAGTGTTCATCACAGATGGTGACGTTAAGCCGGATGATGTCCATTATATACCGCCGATTTTAAAAAATGCACCGCTGGTCTTCAAAACCGGAGAATACTTTAAGCTGGGTGATCCGATGATGCTGCTGTATGCTGTGTGTTGCTGTGAACATCTCACGACCTTCGCGAAATTGAGCAAGTTCTGTGAGACCTACGGAATCCGCATTAACGCCCTTGCTGAGGTACGCAAGCTACGCGTACAGCTAACCAAAGAGATCAATCTGCTCATACCGGATACAAATTTGGTCGAAGATCTGAATTTGAATCATCCATCTGACTTACAAATTCGAGCCTTGCGTCAAATCCTGCTTTCAGGGATGGGCGATAAAGTGGCACGCAAAGTGCCGCTTGATGAGATTAGCGACAAGAAGGAGCGACGCCGACTTAAATATGCCTACAACTGTGCCGATATGGAGCAGCCGGCATTTCTGCACTCTGCTTCCACACTCAAGCAAGCATCGCCCGATTGGATCATTTACCAGGAGGCATACGAGCTACAGCACGGCGATAGCTCAAAGATGTTCCTAAGTGGCATTACGGCCATTGAGCCGGAATGGTTGCTGCCTTATGTACCGCTCCTCTGCAACATACACGAGGTGTACGAGGATCCACCACCGCGCTATTCTGAAGATAAAGGTTACATATACTGCTTACTAAAAGCTACGTTCGGCAAGGCAGGCTGGGAGCTGCCTCTGAGCGAGCAACGAATGCCATGCAGTGACAAGGCGTGCTGGTAGGTTGAGCACATCTATATTCTAGGTAGTGTTCTAGGCAGCTACAGATGAATGTATAGTGCGCAACTACATTGTCTGGCTAGGTCACACCTCTTGCTATATATATATTATATTATATATATTTATAAGACTTCATTCTCTCTCTCACTTTTTGTTTTAGCTACTTTGGAATGTTCCTTCTGGACGGATCGGTTTGCCCTCTTCTGTCTGCCTTTAAGCCGAACTTGAAGTCGT
Source organism: Drosophila aldrichi (assembly GCA_035045965.1). NCBI lineage: Eukaryota > Metazoa > Arthropoda > Insecta > Diptera > Drosophilidae > Drosophila > Drosophila aldrichi. The sequence continues at coordinate 153,217 of JAWNOM010000484.1, forward strand.
CGCCCTCTTCACTGATCAAGAGCTGGTCAGACCTGAATGACAAGGTGCTGCGCTTCAAACGTGCTTTGATAAATAACAAAATCTACTCGCGAGACTCACTCTTTGAGCAATGGCAGCTCAACCCAGATTGTAAGACATATACATACAAATCTGCCTATATTCTGGATGCAATATTTAATATTTGCTTACCTTTCAGTTCTTTTAAAGGAATACAGTGACCTCCTCTACGACGTACCGCTCAGCAAATTGACTGAAATTTGGCCACCGATGGAAAAGGATGAAGATGACCAATAAATTTCAAAAATATTCGTACTTCCCGCTCAAGACAATAGTATTGTGATAATAATTATAATTGCAACTATTATAATAATAATAATAATAATAATGATAATAATAATAATAATAATAATAATAATAATAATGATAATAATATAATAATAATAATAAATAACATTAACAGTAATTACATAATTATATTAATTATGATAAATATAATAATAATAGCTATTATAATAATAATAATAATAATAATAATAATCTTCATATAATTATACTAAAAATAATAATTATGCATAATAAACTGATATGTTAATCGCAAAACAACTATTTTAATTGGAATATTTAATAGAATTTAAAACATTTGGTTGTATAGTAATTAGAGTAATATAAGCTAAACTCTTACATTACTAAAAAAAAAAAAATATTTAAATTAGAATTTAAACAGTCTAATACTAACTTAACACCATACAGATTATGGAATTTAATATGTTTCTTAGTATAGCAATCTGATATTCGCATTATGGGTGCTACCATTGCTTTTGCCATGGGCTCAGGGAATACCAAATACATATACTATAGTTATATCTAGTTTGTTTAGCACTCGATGAATGTTATATTCATATTGAAATGCTCAATAATAATTTGTATGAGCTGTACAAAAATAAACATATACAATATGTATATATTTTTTGATGCCCACCTAAAGAAAACATTCTCTAAACGTATTTTGTATAACAATTTTCAAGTTTCTTTTATTTGTATTTTGAAATGGTTTATATATACTTTTTAGATATATATTCTTTTATAAATGGAACTAAACCCTTTAAAATTCATGACATAAAAATGAAAACAGTTTCGCAAAAGAATCTGGACTTGAAAATATATTCTAAGGTTCATTACGAATGCAATATATGTATATATATTAATAGAATTGCCTGTGTTGTACCAGTGTGTTTTTAGATATATATAATATTTTTACATTTCAATTAAATATTTTTGATTTAGGTTTGGCTAATTGTTTCCATTTATCTGTGAATTTTAATAACTGTACATATGCATTGGCTGAAACATTTAAACATTAAGGTTTTTATTTTATTTTTATCTTTACAAGTTTTAGGTTTTGTTTCTTTTTTGTATTTGGAAAATTTATTTGGACATTTTTCGCTAGTGTATTTTAAAGTTCTTCATATTTTACAGGGTTTTCTTTTTTTTTTTTTTTTTTTTTTTTGATTACATTATTTTTAATTATTTATGTATATAAATTTAGTTTTTCTTTTAGCTAATTAAATACTCGCAACCGTCAAATTTATTTATTTTATTTTTTACATGAACTGAGTTGTTTTTATTAACTTTTTTTTTGTTTAATTTATATATGTATATATCTTTATATGTATATTAATATATATTAGATATACATATATATATATATATATATATATATATATATATATATATATATATATATATATATATATATATATATATATGTATATATACATTAATATATATATATATATATATATATATATATATATATATATATATATATATATATAAATATATACATGCGATCCATGTCAGGTGAATGTATGTGTTTTCTGTGTGTGAGTGTGTGTGCGCGTGTGTGTTGAAAAAATCAGTCTAATGTATTAAGGCAACGTGAGAGCTTTGCATATTCATATTCATTCAACATTCTATGTATAACACGCTCAATATATCTACATATATATATATATATATATATATATGTATGCATATAAACGCATCTTTCATTCATTACACTTTTTTTGTCTCTAGACTTTTTCCGTAATTTATTTAGATTTATAACTAAATTATATATATATATATATATATATATATATATATATATATATATATATATATATATATATATATATATATATATATATATATATATGTTGTTGTTTTAGTTGAATACTTGTACATTAATAATTTATTTAAATATGCATATCGGTTTTTCATTTTTCCGTTTTTACAAAATTTTGGTATGTTTATTTTTTTTTATATATATATAAATTCATTGTTACTTAACAATTTTTGTATTGGCTAGATAAGCAATTGATATAGTTTAAAATTAGTTAAGAGTAAAAATATTTTAAAAAACAAAAACATCTTTTTTTTTTAGTAAAATTAATGAAAAGCATTTTGGTTGAGTTTGTTTTGTTTTCTCGTACATTTACAATATTATTATAAATAATTGATTTTCAATAAAAATTTTTCCCTTTTTAATACTAATGCAAAAAGTGTAATTTTTTTATATATATATTTCACGATATACATATGTAGGTATTATATAGTTAATATACATATGGTAAACTTTCGTATATGTATATAATTCTGTTAATAGTTCTGTTTTTAGTTTTTGTTTAGGCTACAATTGTGAGTGAAAAATCTAACGTTTTCTGAGTTTACTTTTCTCTTAACTTTCATTCTTTTTTGCTATATACAAGCATTAGTTTAACAAATTTATATATTATATATGGTGTATATAGTATATAGTATATATCATATATATAGTTTTCTATAGAAGATATATATGTTTATAAGTTATTTACATTTATCCATTTCGCAGTCATTCGTTTTTTTTTTCTTGGGTTTTTAAGTTTAGTTTGATAACATTTGGAAGTATTTTTGCTTTGTTGTTTATTTCGTCTTAAATTTGTTCTTTCTCTTTATATGATATTTGTACACACATGCACAGTGTGTGCATGTGTGTGTGTGTTGCTGTCACTGTCTGTTTGCGCTTTAGACTTTTCACGGGCCTAGTGCTGCTCCTGACGACTTGCCCAGCCTCTACCAAATCCCCTCCTGCCGGACTCTGTTATTGCTCCCAGGCCACTGGCAGCAAATTGTTTCGTTGTATATATCTGCCTTTTCTTCGCCTCCTACGCCCAATTATCCATCACATCTATTCCTTTTCTGCTGCTCGTCCCCGACTAACACCTACTACTCTTATTTAACAAGCAACGCCGTAATCAGCGTCTCCTTCTTCTTCTCCATGTTCTCCTTCCAGCTGTTCGCCGACCACAAATGTCTGAGCCTTGGGCTCATCTTTATCTACCTCAGCCTGCTGTTCTTCTCCAGTCGGTTGCCTTGTTATTTCGTCCTGCTTCTCGTCCTGCTCTCGTTGCCCCTCCTCATGCTGCTCCGGCGGCTGCTCCTGTTTCTCCTCTGGCTCCACCTCCGCTGGTGGTGTTGGCGTCGTTACTGAGCCAGTGCTCATAGGCGTCGGCGTTCCACTCACCTCCAGCGATAGCTCCTCATCGTTGGATGGGGGCGTCTCTGCCGTAATGGGATGCAGCGCTTGTTCGGCGGCCAAGGCGTTCGCCTCATCCTCTAGCTGCTGCAAATGCTTGCGCAACTCCTCTTCCTGCTGCTCCTCAAGCAGTTGCTGCTTGGCCATGCGACTCTCCTCCAGCTGACGCATCAGATCCGGCGGCAGCTCACCCGTATAATCGATGGCAGCAAATGGTTCTGTCGTGTCTATATTGATAGCCTGCTTCTTCTTATCAGCAATCAGTTTCCACATGTTGAGTAGCGTATTAAAATTAACACCAGGTGGTAGAGCCAAGGCATCTCCACTAGCTCCAGATGCGGCTACGGCTGCGGCTGCTGCAGCTGCAGCTGAAGATGTAGCTGTAGATCCACTTGCAGCAGCTGCGCCATTGTCCACCATAATCTCATCCTCGTCCTCGCTGCTACTGCTGCTCACAGCTCGAATTTGTGGCTTGTGTTGAAGCTTGTTGGACGACGACGTCGACGCTGACGTCGTTGTCCCTGTCGTCTGCCTGGCCAGCATCACCTGTCTTGAGTACTCATTGAAATCCAGTTGGACGGAACTGCGCCTGGACGTGGCCACCTCCTCAGTGCTGCTGCCCAAGATTTGATTATATTCGCGCAAGCCCAACTCCTCTACGGGCACGTAGTGCTCCCCAATCTCGATCAGATAGACACAGCGATTGACATGGGAGCGAAACAGTTCCTCCTTGTGATTGGGCACCCACACGTGGACCACATGACCCACCATGCCGGTACTCGGCTCCCAGTCCTTCCAGCTCAGACGACCGCCATTTGCGCGCATATGATCGGTGGGCCACACGACGGCGTCTATAATATCCAGACAGTCATAGATCTATCGGAGGGGAGACAGAGAAGCAGTTCTGGAATTGACTAAAGTTATTCGTGGTCTTCCTCACTCACCCCCGAATCGTCCACAATTATGACCTTTCTGTAGATCTCGATGCGCGGTTTGCGCGGCGTTAGCTGCGCTGCTGCAGCTGCGGTAGTCGGAACCACAGCTGTTCCGGCGCTCGTGCTGGCTGATGAGGATTCATTGGCCATGAGGCAAATGGGTCCCTTGGTCTTGCGGGGATAGTCGCCGGGCGTGGTAATGATGTTACCCACTCCTATGCCGACGCCCAAGCTGCCCGTCGAGGAGGAGGACAGTTTGTTGGAGCGCGGACTGATCTCCTGTTCGCTTAGCTCCAAATGAGTTGCATGTGCTGGGGGCAGCACCTCGACGTCCACAGCAGCGCCGCTAGCAATGGGCAGAGTGGCGCGACGGGCGCTGCTCTGCAGAGTGATGCCACTGCGGGTACGTTGTCCACTCACGCCAGGGGCGCTGCTGCTGCTGCTGCTGGCGCGCAGCGTGGAGCCGGGCGCCGATGTGGAGGCCGTGCCATCCAGCTCCCTTTCACGATTCAGCAGTCCAGCGATGAGCGTTGTCGATGTTGGCTTCACAGGCATCACGGCCAGACCGCCACGTACCACGGCCAGAGTGTCGCCCACATAGCTGCCAGTCAAGCCGGAAACATTGCCGGGGCGTACGCCGTAATAGCTATTCACGGTCAGCGTATTGTACAATGGGGCTGAGATGAAGACAGGAGCCAGATCTGAGGAGTCGCCGCCTGTGCTGCTGGCAGTGCCGGGCGCACTGGCTGTGGCAATCGCACCTCCAGTACCAGCTCCGACTCCTGCAGGTTGGCCACCCACCGTTCCTGGTCCTGTTCCTGCTCCCAGCCCACCTCCTCCTCCTGCTCCCACTCCGGCACTCGCCGATCCAGCAGTGGAGCCAACGACACTGCCTCCGCTGCCAAAATTGCAGTTGCCCAGCTGTTGCATAGACGCCTCCATAGCCGATCCCGAGCTGCAGCCCTGGCGGCAGCGTTCCCGTATACGGTGCCACCAATCGAGCACCGTCTGCCGGATCGTGTCCAGGGTGATGGCTCCGCCAATCACCTGGCACAGCTGTCTATTGGTGTCCGCATATGAAGTGGTCAGTGGCGAAACGTAGATGGGATAGCCGATGGGCTGATCGCAGCTGGAGTTGATAATGTTCCTCAGCGCCTGCTTGGCGTTCTGTATGCTGCCCCGTTCCGGATTGCGATTCCTCAGATAGATCAGCTCCTGCTGTTGTCCGGCCCAAAGACCACGCACGCATTCCCGATTTAGTTTGATGACACGAAAGCTAAGGAATCGCTTCGTCAGCCGTATGATGCGATACTCATCGGAGCCGTCCTCCATGACATGGCGTAGTGCCAGCAGATTGGGTGCACCACGCAGCACAGCGCTGCGCCACTGCGGGTCTGCCTCGTGCGAGATGACCAGCTCCTTGGAGCAGCTGTCGATGGCCTCGTACAAGGCTAGCGGATCGAGGAACTCATCGGGGTTCGTTATGTGATCCTGCTGCAGTTTCAAGGCCATTTTCACAGCGGGCGCTACCACCGAATGGAGCAGCTCCATGTCGGCAAAGACCCATTCGTCCCGTGGCGAGGTGATGCGGAAGTCGCCCTTGAAGAGTGCGTGCAGGCCGTGCAGAAAGAACTCCACGCCCGTCAGCGAGCTATGCGAGGCCGTGGCCAAGGAGCGGCGAGCCAGCAGTCCCAGTGCCAGGCAAAGCGACACCAGTGGCGCATCCTTCGAGACGCTTGGGGCCTTCAGCTTGATGGTGGGTCTCTTCGGCGGTATCGGCGGCGCTGTGCTCGGCAATATCGTGGTCAGGTTGCCATCCTGCTGGGCCAGAGCTGCTGCAGCAGCTGCTGCAGCGGCGGCTCCGACGGGCTGCTGCAGTCGAGGCGAGTCCTTCTTGCCCGGCGTCGTCTTGGCCAACTTGACAAAGACATTCTGATCCATATAGGCGACGTAGCCACTCAGGCCGGGCGCACTCTCCGACGTCTGCCGCGAGATGTTCGCGAAGCTGTGCGAGCTGCTCAGCTGATCTAGGCCGGCGAGCACGTCCCGGCTCTCCTGGACCACGCCCGGCGTCGCGCTCATCGTGGCGCTCTTCTGCGGCCGCACGCTGCGCAGCTGCTGCTGCGACTGAGATTTCGATTGCGGTGTGCTCGAGGCATTATGGGCGGACAGATTCGGCGTGCTCTTCGAATCGTTGTGAGCGGGCGTGTTGCTCGCTGATACCTGATTGCTGGCGAGCTGCTCAATGGGTACAGCAGCTGGAACAGCTGGAGCAGTTGTCGTAATCGAGCCGCTGGTCGATACAGGCGCAAGGACAGCCGCTGAAGCTGGAGCCGACGCGGAAACGGAGGCAGAAGTGACGGGCGTGGCTGTCGCTGCAGCAGCAACTGTGGCCGCAGCTGTTGAGATAACAGTTGGAGCTGCAGCAGCTGGCGGCTCCTTGGCAGTGTGCACCTCCTTGCGCTTGTCCACGCAATAGTTGATCCACTTCAGGTACACATAACAGAAGCTGGAACGCGTTATGCCCACGGCGCGAAAGTCGAAGTCCTCGTCCAAGTTGAAATTGAATATGGGATCGAGATCGACGAACTGACGGCTCAGCGTATGCTGCAGTGCATCCTGGATGGGTCCAGCCGCAAGCCATTGCTCCAGCTTCGGATTGCGTACCACATAGTAGATGATGCTCTGTGGGAGATGAAAGATGGAAGATGGTCGTCAAATGGAATATATACATATATAAATAAAATGAACATAAGAGGAACTAGTTCATCAAATACTGGAATGGACTACTTCAAAAAGAGCAAACGTATGGGGCCGTGAACTAGTTCATGAACTGCAAAATACACACCTTGATGTAGTAGGTGATAAGAACCTTGCGATACTCGAACACCTGCAAAGTGGCGCTGGCCAGATTGTCCGAGATGGAGTAGCCCTCGATGACATATTGGGCGGCGACGACCTGCCAGGCGAGCCAGCGCGTCGAGAACATTGCGTTCGCGCTGAGCAGACGCGGCAAATGGCCTGGATCGCAGCAACAGCAGCCATCATTGTCCTCCACATCCTCGGTGATGGCCTCCACCTCGCGCTGCTGGCAATAGGTGCCGCGAAATTCCAAGCCGCGCATCTGGAAGGTGCACAGCCCGTTGCCCAGCTCAATGATGTGCACCAAGCAGTTCAAGTCATCCGAGGCGAGCACTGCAAGAGGCAAATCGGATATCAGTCATCGGAACAAGGATTCAAGATTTCGATTGGCTTACCAAAGCAATCGCCCTGATTGACATTGCCCCAGCGACCCATGAGAAGATCCCCGCAGAGCGAATGCTGCAAGGATCGCGTCAGGTGCTCGTAGAAGATGCTATTCAGATTGTTGTCATCGGCGCCCAAGTCTCGCTCCAGCTGCGAGCTGAGTCGTGTGTTCGAGTGATCTATGCGCCGCGTGTTGTAGTCCCGTTCCCAGAACTTCACCGGACGCACATACGAAGTGAGGAAAATGGCGCTGCCCAGAAATGGATTTAGCGGCGTCGATAGCAGCGCTGAGATGCCCGCCTGCAGGAACAGCATCGCCGAATGTGGCACACTGAAGGGCTGAGCGAACGCATGGAACGCCGATCCCCATGTTATCTGCCAGGGAGCGATGTATGTCACGATGAACTGCAACTGCAAAGGGAAACGAACGAAATCGAACGATTAACCAAAAGAAAAGTATTCGCTGGCCCATGTGATCCCCCATGTGAACTAATGTCAATTATTGACCAATCAATTTATGTAGATTAGTGCCAATCAGCCCCGCAGCTGTTCATGATCGTGATACATGACATCTTGTAACTGTTTGCAGAGAATGTTCATTATCAATTTTATAGTAGTTCTGTTGCTCTATGGGAAATAGTTTACCGACTCATAAATATACATACATACATCTATAGAACTATCAGAACTTACCTTGAGCAAAAAGTCGCAACACTTGCGAAACGCCAGCGATACGAAAAAGTAGTCGATGATGAAACTCTCTGTTGCCGTCGCGAAATCAATGCGAAAGAGCAGGACGGTGAATATGATGATCAAATATTGATTGGTTGGATCCGAATAAGCGTTACGCACAACTGCAAAAGAGAAAGGAATGATGAACATGATGAACAGTTAGTTGACTAAGCAGCTGACAGACTGCAAATCATAAGATGATAATGCCTATGCGTACTACCCATTCCCATTTGTTCAGTTCTATTGTACTTTTAGTTCATTAGTCTACCACATTTAGTTCACATACCTCAAAAGACTCGGTAACTACAAGGCTACAGTTGATAAACTGGGAGATTGGTTAAATAACTCCTACAAAATATTTAAAACATATACTCAAAAGAGCTCAGCTACTACCAGACCTACAGTTGAAAAATTTCTATAGAGAACACATCATAAGGAATAAATGGACTCATATGTATTGGGAACCTAGACTAGAGAACCAGAGCATTACAATTTCGAATACGAACTATCAACAGGCTAATCGAGTACTTGTTATAGAACAGACAAAAGCGACTGAAATTGATCAGAGAGGAACTTACATTTGAGCGCACAAACAGCCACGATGAGCGTGCCCCATGGAACGCCAAACTTGTCCGCAATCGACTGCGCGTCCGCTGTCAGCGATGAGATGGCCAGCAGGGGAAAGAGCACGTTGCGCTCGAGGACACTCAAATAGATGTAGAGCTTTTCGAACCACATGATCTGCGGGGCATTCAGCACCTCGAATTGTCCAAACTCCTTCTGCCGGAGCAACGGGCGGGCAAAGCATAGCCAGGGCATATGCTTGCGCATCTGTGGCACCGCATAGTGGAGCAGCACGCCTAGGGTGCCGATGAAGACGTAGAGCACCACATTTAGATCCGGCTGGAGGACAGTGAACACTGTGCTGCAGTGCAGCACCAGGACTGAGACAGCCAGCAGAGTCATCACAACAAAGTCGTTCTTCAAGCGAGTGGTGACCGTGGCCTGAAGTTTGCGTGGCAACGGATCCGGCAGCTCGTTCTCCAGCTCACTGGCGTCCAGATCGAGCGCTGCTTGTTGATTGCTTAGCCCCGGCTCCGGGTCGAGCGCATCAGTGGCATCGATGTCCGTATTCGCTGTATTGGCGCCGGCTGTCAGAGTAGACATGTCCCCGGGATTTGTTGTCGACGAGCTAGAGATTTTGTCGTCTTGTGGATCTTCCGTTGGCGACTTGGTCTCAGTTATGGTTGCCGCATAAAGATTCTCGGCACTGCGCGTTGTTTTGACAGCAGCTACTGCAACAGTTCCACTTACGTTTGCAGCGGCGCCAGCTGCTCCTACTCCACTGGCATCCTGGCCAGTTGCTATCGAGGCATACGAGCTGGAGGCTGTTAGGCCACGTTTGTTGCTCTTGGCCAACGTTTGGCTGCTGCCCAGAGAGGAGGCCTTCGATTTACTGTGCAGCTGCTCCAGCTGCAGTTCCTGTTCCTGTTCCTGTTCTAACTCCTGCTCCTGCTCCTGCTCCTGCTCCTGCTCTGGCTGCTGTTCGTGCTTCTCGAGCGAGCTCAGTTCAATGTTCTCATTGCTATTGGACCGCGAGTTGAGCTCCACTTGCCTGACGACTCGCTGTGCCACCGGCGTTGGTTGCGCTGTGGAGCTGGGCTCCGTGGACTGACGTTTGCTCAGCTGCTGGCGATGCTGTTGCTGCTCCCGGTGGTCGTGCTCCCTTTGCTGGCTCAGCTGGCTGCGACCTTTGTAGGAGTGCTGCCTGCACTCGTCCTCATCATCGCGGTAGCTGCTCACAATGCACGTCTTGATGATGCGCCACAAATGGCTAAAGTCGCTCGCCGACCTGGACATGTGATAACCCAAAGGTATCAGCATGGCACAGAATATGGAGAACAAGATGTACTGAGTGCCACGATGCTCATCCAGGGCAGCATACAAGGGACCATAGAGCAGCAGGACAGCCAAAACGGAGCGCAGCAGGCAAAGGAAGGATCCTGCAACATAACGGAAATATATAGATTATATAAAGCAAACAACTGAGCTATAGTCGGGAGTGCACGACTAGCAAAGAGGCCAAGCCAAGCCTGTAACTGGATAGGAGAAGAGGCATTCAAAAAGTGGACTACTTCTACTACTATTCTATTCTAAGTTGGGAATCGATCGAAAATTCTATACAATGAGAGAACGTACGTATTAATCATTTCTCTTTCTGTCTCTCTTTTATACTAGGTAACTTGTCTCTATCTCCTATATGCTGATAGACTTATCGGAACAGTTATTGATGATTTGAACCTTGATCTCTAGCTCTTTTTTTTTCTGATACTCTCTAGATGAACCCATACTACCTAGAGCTTAGCTGATGCTCTACATATTCGTACAGGTCGCTGGACTTGTACTGCATCTTCTACTGCTTCTCTTCTATATATAGACTCGGTTATTCACATTCATTTATGGAAACTGATCACTCACCCAACAAGCTGCTCGCCGCATTGCCGCCAAAGACATGCATGTCGATCTGTTCGAGCAGGTACATTAGAAACGTATTGAATTGCGGACACAAGCCCACCGAGAACATGATGGGGAAGCACAGGAGGAGGACGTAGAGGCACTGCAGCAACATGGCAACCACGTGAGCCGGCGAATAGTGTATGCCAAAGAAAATGAACGTCTCCGGGGGCCTCTCTCTATACGCCGTATCCAAATGCTTGAGCAGCAGCAAAAGACCGCCGCACAGACAGAAGTAAATGGCACGCGAGTACGCGACAATTTTGTTAAAGCCATGTACTGGCGATGCTGCATCCGGCTGGACGCTCTTCACCAGCGAATACTGGGCGCCGGCTATGACCGAGCAGAAGAGCAGAACGCACAGATCCTTGTAGTAGTTATGCTGAAGTATCGCAGCGCCCAGGCAGGCCACCAAGGTGCACAAGACGCAGGCCAAGAGCACGTGCAGCCAATGCAGGTCGCGGTCGAACAGTGCCAGTAGCTCCAAGCGATCCATGGCAATCTTAAACTCATGCTCACGCCCGCACCACTTGAAGCGGTACTTATAGAAGCTCTTGGGTGCTAGGGGCTTCTCGGTGGAGAGCAGGCAGGTAGCGGGACGCCAATAATCGCAGTAGGGCGCGAAAGATCCATCCACGTGCAGCATTGGTTGACTGAGCTGCTGCTGCTGTTGCTGCTGCTGCTGCTGCTGTTGTTGTTGTTGCTGCTGCTGTTGCTGCTGCTGCTGCTGTTGGTGTTGCTGCTGTTGACCTGATTGCTGACGGACTGCACCGTCAGCAGAAGTCGCATTGACTGCTGCTGCAGCCACATCGTTGAGTTGCTGCTGCAGCGCTTCTTGGCGAGCTGCTTGCATCATATTGAACATGCCTTGAAATGAAGAGCGTGCCGCACTTGCTGCCGAACTGCCTCCTGCTGCAACTGCTCCTGCTCCTGATCCTCCTCCTCCCCCTGTGGCTGCTACTGTTCCTCCTGCAGCTCCTCCAGCAGCTGCCGCTCCTCCTGCTCTATTACCAGCACCGCTCATCATCCTGCAAGTAATTAACGAAGCTGGCGGCGCTGTCTGTCCATTCGCTGCGTTGTGTGCCTCAGCAGCAGCTGCCGCCGCTGCCAGTTGTTCGCAAACTAGTTTCGCATCCATGGAGGCGGGGTAGCTGCCCTGTAGCGCCTGTATGGCGTCCTGATAGAATTGGAAATGCGCACTGGACATATTTGGTGGTACGATTGTGGGGTTCGCTGGCACTGTGGTGCCATCGGGCAGGATAGCGGCTATAGGTCGACCACGCTCGTCCACAGGCCCGCCGTGCATCAGCCAGAGCATCTTGTGTATATCAGCCGTGAGGCTCTCCGTCAAGCTGATGCTGTGCGTCGAATTCGAAGATGAGGAATTACGTGAACAAGCTGGCAGCATGGCCAGCTTCTGTTGTTGCTTGACTAAAGCCAATTCATTGCTACTGTCGACGCCAGCAATGGCCCGTCGGCGACGCAGCTCATCCACTTCTCGGTACTTGGCCACCTTGGGTATTGCGCCGAGGCTGCGTGCAGCCATGCGTGAAGTGCATGGCTGCTCCTCGTCAAGCTCGTGATCCAGATGCCGGTCGGGCTCGTGCTCCTGCAGCAACAGCTGATCCTTGGAACTGGCGCTCACATGCTCGCAATCGCTGGACGGACAGCCAGAGTCGGCTTCGCTGCCTATCAACTGGCTGCGCATCTCCAAGGGCTGCTGTTGCTGCTGCTGATGGAGCTTCTTTGGCTGCGTGAACTCTTGGCGCAACGCCTGCTCGGCGGCTTGCTCCCGTGCGCTGAGCTGTTGCTGTCGATTGCTGAGCAAAGGGGAACGTGAGCCCGTGTTGTTGTCTGTCTCCTCATCGTCTGATGGCAGAGCAACAACGTTTGCTACTGCTGATGCATTTGCAATGGTTGTTGCTGCTGCTGCTGAAGCTCCTGCTCCTGCTCCTACTCCTGATCCTGATCCTGTTCCACACGCTCCTCCGCCATTCAGTTCACAGTTCTTGAGCACATCATCCAGCTGGCTTTGCGTATGCTGCAGTTCACTAAGTATGTGCTCCAAATTGTCATCGAAATCCTTGAAGACATCATCATCATCGTCGGCCAAAATGCCGCCGACATCGGATTCGGCACTGCGATGCGTTTGGCTGCAGCCCAAGGCGCGCGTTCGACGCCTCAATGGCACATCATCCACTTCATCATCATCAACATCCAGTTGATGATCGGTGTCATCCTCATCCACGTCATCATCATCGTAGTCCACTTGCAGCTTTGGATCATCGTTCATTTTCTCATCCAAATGCTCGACTATGGGATAGACAGGTGGCTCGATAAGAGCGGTGGTCGACCCGCAGGCGCTAGAGCTGCCAAAGATGACGCTACTGCAGCTGCCAATAGCTCCAGGTCCGCCAGTTGCACTCTCTGCATAGTTCTGGTCAAGTCTTAGATTCAAATGTTGATTGCGCACAAGACTTTTGCTGGGCGGCGGCAATGGATTTCGCAACTGCTGCTGCCCGCTAATCGCCTCCACGCTATTCGGATGCGGACTTAAATTCGAGACAGATGGCTGCGTACAGAGAACCTCCAGGGCGGCGCTCTTAATGCGACGCACACCTCCACCGCCACCTTGATTGTTCGACGAGGAATTCAACAATGTAGTCTTGGAACTGGAGTTAGGATTGCTGTTCTGCTTTTGATAGCTTGTGGCATTGGAATGTCTGCGCCGCTTCATTGCATTTGCCGAGCGATTCGTTTCCGTCAATTGAGTCGAATTACAAAGCTGCAGAGCAGACATTGTGCTATTTCGGTCCTTGCGCGCCAAATGGTGATTGTGCAGCTGCTGATGATGGTGGTGGTGATGGTGATGATGATGGTGGTGTAAGTGAGGCTGCTGGGCACGAAAAGTCGCCTGATGCAACGACTGCTGCTCAATGCCCAAGTCTGATTTGGTATAGCTGTCATCCTCCAAGTAAACATCCGAAGAGGAATCTACAAAAGAGAAGCTAGTTACTGTTCTGTGCATACATAAATAACTGCAGAGATTATGTGGTTCTTGGCTATACCCAATATCGATATGCGTCTAAGCGCCAAGGCCAGCTCCATATCGTCCACATCGACGTTTTGTTGCTGTTGCTGCTGTTGCTGCTGCTGTTCGGCAGCATGTTGCTGCTGCTCGAGCTGCAACTGTTGCAGCTGCTGTTGATGCTGCAACTTTTGCTGTTGCTTGAGCAGTTGCTTTTGCTGTTGTTGCTGGAAATGTTGCTGCTGATGTTGCAGCAGTGTTTGCTGCATCGATTGGAATAATCCAATGCGGCTTTGATGCTTCAGTCGCTCTTCGTGCGTTTCAGAGCTGCGATGTCGCTGCAATCGCAAGGAACGTGTTTGGGGCTGCTGCACAAGCAACACCGATGAGGAAGACGATGCGGAGCAGCCATCGTTGCTAGCTCCAGTTGGAGCTCCAGTTGCAGCGCCAGCTCCACTTCCATTCGCACTCGCTGCTGTCGCTGAAGCTCCACCCGCTGGGTTAACCATGAAAAGCTGACGTGAATTATGCCCAGGCCTCATTGCTTTCGTGTGCAAAAAGCTGGGCGACGCTGCAGCTGCAGCTGCAGCCGCTGCTGTTGCTGCGGATCTTGTTGTGGCTATTGTATCGGATTGATTTCGCATTAGCTCTGTGTTTAGCATATCATCTAGAGCACTGCTGGCATCCAGGCTCGCCTGTCGCTCCAGCTGACGCCGATGTCGACGACTAAACAAATGGCGTCCCGTGCGACTAGCTCCGGCTACAGCTACTGTTCCAGACCCGCTTCCAGCAGCTGCTCCAGTTGATGTTGTTGCAGTCGATGCTGCTGCTGCTGCTGCTGCACCAGCTCCAGTTGATCCTCCAGCTGCAGCCGCCTCCTCGTTATCGTCTGAATTAGCAGGCACTACAAGTTCCACAAGCTCGGGATAAACAGTCAGGTATTTGCTATATAACTCATTGGCATAACCAGGATTTGTTGCAGCTGCTGATCTTATAGATTTGCTAACACTCGCAGAGCCAGCAAGCGATTGCTGATCCTGTTGACTGCTACCAGATAGCATTGAAGGGGCATAAAACATTAACTCAATGGACTCGGAGCTGTTCTTGCGATGCACATCAACTTTGAGATCTATAAGATTCAGGAGGATTAATAAGAGATCCACTAGTAATATGGTATATATGCTATGCGTTTCGCCTACCTATAATGCTATTGGCATTGTCTATGGACATAATGCTATTCTCCTCGCTGGCTTCATTGATTGGCTGTTCCATAGATAAACGTGATCCGTCACCGGCTATAGCACGCATTACTTTCATTTCGATGCCGTTCTCTTCGTCCGGCTCGCGTGTCTCCATCTCCTTGGTGACCTTGAAGAAGTGACTCTTCAGATTCACCTCGGACATGGTTTGGGCCCGATCGTAGAGGCGATGCAATGCCAAATTCGCCAGCTTCACCAGCAATATGGTGCAGCTGGTTAGCACGCAATACAGACACCAGGTTAGCCATGTGCTGGGAAAATACTGCAACAAGAAGGAAGAGATAAGAGTTAATTTCAGATTCGAATAGACAAACACCATTCAGCGCTCACCAGGTAGGCAACAAAGGGCGAACAAAGCAGATAGAGCCATAAATACAAATGGACAACATTGCAGAATACGCCCTGATGCGGATCATAAAAATAGCCGCCGGTCAGCGAGGCCCACACGCCTTGGCGCAGTATCTCCAAGGTTTGTGAACCCATGGTGGCCTATACTGCATCGCTCTTAAATGCACTCAAAGGATTCTCGCTTTGGCTCTGTTGTTTTATTAACTTAATATTATTTGTATTTTTAATTTTGTTTCACTCGATTATCAATTTGTTATCGCTTAATTTGCAGGTTTTGGGGTGGGGTGTTCGGAGAGGAGCTTAAAGCTCAAAAGCGGAGTTGAAATTTGAGTGGGAATGCTTGCTTACAATCAGAAAGACTGAGAGAGGATAAGGAAGGGAGGTCGTTAGGGAGAGGGAAAGAGGCAATGAAAGGGAAGTGTTGGAAGAGGAGAAGGAAGAGGAGCGCGCAAAAGTGTAGGCGTGTTTGTGTGACTGTGCGTGTGCGTGTATGTGTGAATTGGCACAAACGGGAGGCTGGAATTCGGGCAAAAAAAAAAAAAAGAAAGAAAAATAACAATGCAGCCACTTGCAAATCGAAGACTATTGTCAATTTGTTGCACTTGCGCTGCAATAGGATTTGATTTCACATCGATTTAATTGTTGTTGCTGCTGCTGCTGTTGCTGTCTTCGTGGTTGCAGTTGGAACGTGTTGATTTTCTTTTTGTAGCTTGCTGCTGTTTTTGTTGTTGTTTTTGTCGTTGCTGCTGCTGTTGCTGTTGTCATTGTTGTTTGTTATCAACACTAAAACAAGATCATCTTGTGCATTCGCTGCTATCTAGCTAATAATTTTGTTGCAAACTATTTTCTTTTTTTGTGTGGCTTTTTATTCTGCTTTTCTCTTTTCTTTTTGGTTTTTTTCTTCTTTTTTTTGCAAAGTAACACTCACTCCCTATGCTCCCTCGTTTCATATGCTTTTCTTTTATTTTTGCCTTGTCTTCGCTGCGGTGTGTGTGCCGTCGCTATGTGAAACTTATCGAAAATGTCTTATCGCGGCAGTGCTGCAGAGCGCTGCAAGCACATCGATTGCTTAGCGCGCATTCAAGTGTATGCAAATCAAATAGCGATAGACAAAATTACTTTCATTTACGCCACTTAAGTTATGTAGTTGGATATACTACTATATGAAATTATAGAAACAAAAGTGGGAAAGACACAGATGTTCAAATTCACAAGATTGTTTATTTTTAGTTAAGTTTTAGCTGTTGGGTTTTTGTTTTGGTTTAATTTTTGTCATCAGCTGATTTGTTAGTGCGCCAGTGCTGTGAAGAGGGAGAAGTACTTTGACTTCTTGGCGCGCCTTCAAACACATGCTAATCGGTTAAATATCATAACGAATGGTGCTTTGCTCAAGCAGTTTATTTTCACAAAAACCCGTGCCTAAGTTATTGATCTAAATTACATATATATAAAACAAAAAAAAAAAAAAAGATGTAAAAAAAATGTATACATAAATCTAAATAATACATCACATATAATTTGTATACCCTGAACCCATTGAAAATGGGAAATCAAGATATAATGGTTTTGTTTTTGAGTTAATTTTTTTTTTTTTTTTGGTTTTTAGTTTTAACAATCAGCGTTCCTCGCTGCTGTTGATGGTGCTGATGCTGCTACTACTGCTGGCATCTGAATCACTGCTGCCGAGGAAACCGTCTTTGTGCTCATAATTATGATGATGATGTATATGCTCCTCTTCCTCCTCTATGGACGGTGCCTGTTCAATGGGATGGTGGTGCTCGTGATGCTCATGATGATCATGATGGGCATGATCATGCTTCTCATGGTGATGTATATGCTCTTTAGTCTGATGAATTTGAATCGGACGATGCTCCTCATGTATAATCTTCTTCTCCTCCTTTAGTACAAGTGGCTTATGATGATGATGGATATGCTTAATAATCGTATGGACATGTTTTTCGATCTTCTTGTGAATGGGCACATGTATAACAATTTTCTTCTTTTTCTGTGGACTCCTATTTGACATAGATAGATACATGATTAAGATCGTTTCTCATAGTTATATGCCTATATAGATAATATACCCCGCATTTGTTGCCTGCACACAAATAAAGAGAAGCACAAGAAGCACCAAAAACGAAAACTTCAGCAGCTGCAAAGACATTCAGTATTTAAGTCCTTAAGGCCTATATTTATGTTTATCATATATCTTACCGCATGTCGATTATCCATTATGCTTAGAGTTTGGATGAAGATAAAAAAAAAAAGGTTTTAGAGCTGCGATGCGCTCGCTCGAGTTGCTCGTTTTCGAATGATTGCTGGCCAAGTACTGCCAAATTATTTTATAACACGATTTTGGAATGCGGCGTTGAGTTTTCGGATTTTTGCTTCCGTGCATTTTTATGTATGTATGTATATAAATATACAATTTATATTTCTATATGTATTTATGATACGAATTGTGGGTGGATTTTGTCTTGATACTCTAAGCACACAGAAAATGGGTAAGCATAAGCATATAAGTTTTATTGAAAGGCATGTAACAAGGCAGTTATTGCAATGAGCTTTACTTTTAATTTTTCTTTATAAGACTTTTAGTACATCTAAGTTAGAAATTTGTAATTTGGCAAGTGGATCCTTCCTATGTAGCTAGCTAGTTTATTCTAACTGTGAAATTGAATACATCAAAGTTAAATGAAAAGTATTTAATCATTGTTAAATTTTCATTATTTAAACACAAATCGCACATTAGAAAACCTAAATTGAACAAATGTAGATTCTTCTAAAGTAGATACAAATATTGAGTACTTCTACAATGCTTATCAGCTGTTTTGCGGGGTATATTCTAGTCGGATACGTCCTATCTTTCTTTACATTATGAATATGATACAATTGCAAGCGAAAAGCTCTATTTTGCTATAATTTGCTTATTACAGTGTATATAACTACTCATCTGGATGCATGTCTATTATTTTCTTTATGCACTTTGCTTTCGTTACATATTCGTTGAATTCACAACTTTTGCATTGTTTGGTTTCCCTGTGGCTTCGGCTTATTGTTATACGAAAACTTCTTTGCGTTTATTTTCCACATAGACGGAAGACATCGACAACAAAAGTCAGTCAACGGAAATATGTTGGAAATTGTGCAAGGCATCCAGTTAAGTACGATGCATGATAAATAAATAAATAAATAAACAAACCATATACATATGTATATGTACATATGCCAGTATTTATGCGTACATAAGCATATTTGTGGTTGTAGTATTACATTTAATATGTGCTTGCAAGTAGACCATTTCAAATTGCATGTCTTACGCAATGACATGAAAATATGATCAATTAAAAATTTATGCTTCCTTTTTAATGCATTCTCCATGCATGGATATTTTCTCTTTTACTATATGGAGTCGACTGCATATAATTTAAATAATATAATCGATATACATATTGCCATCGATGTGCCGCTAAGCAACACTGCTCAGTCGTATATCACTACATACATTTTTCTTTTCCATATGCAGTTAAGTGCATTTCATTTTAATAATAATCGATATTTATTTGACTAGCGATATATTCACTTAGCAGCACTGGTTGCGCATATTCACTATCGCATATTCAGCATATACTCACACGCACACACACAGACACACACACCCACATAAGAAGCGGAGCAGCAGCAAGAGGGCAGAAGGAAAAAAACGCAAACAAAATTCGTTGAAAAGCTCATTTAAAGGTAAATACATCTTAATAATTACATTTACTTTTAAAATTTATTTAAAATATGTAGAAAATCGGGAAATTCAAGTCGCGCTTGTTTGCGAGTTCTTTAATTAGCAAATTTGCATCAATAAAAGTGTGAGACGTGGTTCAAGCCGTCAAATGAGTAAACTCTTGCCCTATACAATGAAAATATGAGTGTGTGTATGTGGGTGTTTCTTATGGGGGCTGATACGCCCCTTAAGAGGAAGTTGCCCTAGCATTCTAATCAATATTAAAGATATTTGCAGACAGATATAAATGTCATAATTTAATTCGTGCATGTGTAATTTGTATGGTATTGCACTACTACCCTGTCTTGTAATCTAAATATTATTTTAGTGAAGTGACAAAATATAAAATGTAAGCAATTGTATGCGGTTTTGCGCTTGGTGTGACGAAATGCAATAGTGCAGCTTTAACTAGCTCAGACTCCACTATAAAAGGAATTATTGTGGACAAACGTGATCTTATTTACATTTCAAATACCCTTTCCATGATTTCTAATGCAAAGTTCTTTCCTTTCGTTCCAGCAGCAAGTTCCCAAGCATAACAGAGCGAGAGATAGAGAGAGAGAGAAAGAGAGAGCTGCACAATGACCGATTCAAAGTATTTTACGACCACCAAAAAGGGCGAAATCTTCGAGCTTAAATCGGAGCTGAACAATGACAAAAAGGAGAAGAAGAAGGAGGCCGTCAAGAAAGTGATAGCCAGCATGACCGTTGGCAAGGATGTCTCAGCCCTGTTTCCGGACGTCGTAAACTGCATGCAAACGGATAATCTTGAGCTGAAGAAACTCGTTTATTTGTATTTGATGAACTATGCCAAATCGCAACCGGATATGGCGATAATGGCAGTAAATACGTTTGTCAAGGATTGTGAGGACTCGAATCCCTTGATTCGTGCGCTGGCCGTAAGGACTATGGGTTGCATACGCGTGGATAAGATAACGGAATATCTATGCGAACCGTTGCGCAAATGCCTGAAGGACGAGGATCCCTATGTACGCAAAACAGCAGCCGTTTGTGTTGCCAAACTGTATGACATATCGGCAACAATGGTGGAGGATCAGGGATTTCTGGATCAGTTGAAGGATCTGTTGTCCGACTCGAATCCCATGGTGGTGGCCAATGCAGTGGCGGCGCTAAGTGAAATCAACGAGGCCAGTCAGTCGGGCCAACCGCTCGTCGAGATGAATTCGGTGACAATTAATAAACTATTAACGGCACTCAATGAGTGCACCGAATGGGGACAGGTCTTCATCTTGGACTCGCTGGCCAATTATAGTCCCAAGGATGAGAGAGAGGCACAATCGATCTGTGAGAGAATTACACCACGTTTGGCCCATGCCAATGCCGCTGTTGTGCTCAGCGCTGTCAAAGTGCTGATGAAGCTGCTGGAGATGTTGTCGAGTGATAGCGATTTCTGTGCCACGCTGACCAAGAAATTAGCTCCACCACTGGTTACGCTTCTCTCCTCAGAGCCGGAGGTGCAGTATGTTGCACTGCGCAACATCAATTTGATCGTACAGAAGCGTCCGGACATCCTTAAGCATGAGATGAAGGTGTTCTTCGTGAAGTATAACGATCCCATCTATGTGAAGTTGGAGAAACTGGATATTATGATACGTTTGGCCAATCAGAGCAACATCGCCCAGGTGCTGAGTGAGCTGAAGGAATATGCCACCGAGGTGGACGTGGACTTTGTGCGCAAAGCTGTGCGTGCGATAGGACGTTGCGCCATCAAGGTGGAACCATCGGCCGAGCGTTGTGTTTCCACTCTGTTGGATCTCATTCAGACCAAGGTCAACTATGTTGTTCAGGAGGCCATTGTCGTTATCAAGGATATCTTCCGCAAGTATCCCAATAAGTATGAGAGTATCATTAGTACATTGTGCGAAAATCTGGATACTTTGGATGAGCCAGAGGCGCGCGCCTCAATGGTCTGGATTATTGGCGAATATGCCGAGCGCATTGACAATGCGGACGAGCTGCTCGATAGCTTCCTGGAGGGCTTCCAGGATGAGAATGCTCAGGTGCAGCTGCAATTGTTAACAGCTGTGGTAAAACTGTTTCTCAAACGCCCATCGGACACCCAGGAGCTGGTGCAGCATGTCCTCTCGCTTGCCACCCAGGATTCCGATAACCCAGATTTGCGTGATCGCGGCTTTATCTATTGGCGTCTGCTCTCCACCGATCCGGCTGCCGCCAAGGAGGTGGTGCTCGCCGACAAACCGCTCATCTCGGAGGAGACGGATCTACTCGAACCGACGCTGCTCGACGAGCTCATCTGTCACATTAGCTCGCTGGCCAGTGTCTATCACAAGCCACCAACAGCATTTGTGGAAGGTCGCGGTGCTGGCGTACGCAAGTCTTTGCCAAACCGTGCCGCGGGCTCTGGCAATGCGAATGCTGACCAGTCGGGCGAAACTGGCCAAGGATCCGAGTCTATGGTCATACCTAATCAAGATTCACTCATTGGTGATCTGCTCTCCATGGATATCAATGCGCCTGCAATGCCCGCAGCGCCTGCCTCAACAACCAGCAATGTCGATCTGCTTGGTGGTGGACTCGATATACTACTGGGTGGTCCGCCGGCACCTGTAGATTCAGTTGCTCCTGCCGGCGGTGCCAGCAGCCTGCTAGGTGACATCTTCGGCCTGGCTGGCACCTCTCTGTCGGTAGGCGTGCAGATACCCAAGGTCACCTGGCTGCCAGCCGAAAAGGGCAAAGGCCTCGAGATCCAGGGCACCTTCTCGCGACGCAATGGCGAAATCTACATGGACATGACCCTCACGAACAAAGCAATGCAGCCGATGACGAACTTTGCCATACAGCTGAACAAGAACAGCTTTGGCTTGGTGCCCGCCTCGCCGCTGCAGGCACCACCTCTGCCACCCAATCAGTCCACGGAAGTCAGCTTGGCATTGGCCACCAGCGGACCGATTCAGCGCATGGAACCATTGAACAACCTTCAAGTGGCCGTTAAGAACAACATCGATATCTTCTATTTCGCCTGCTTGGTGCACGGCAATGTGCTGTTCGCCGAGGACGGGCAGCTGGATAAGCGTGTGTTCCTCAACACGTGGAAGGAAATACCCGCTGCCAATGAGCTGCAATACAGCCTAAGCGGTGTCATTGGCACCACCGATGGCATCGCCTCCAAGATGACCACCAACAACATCTTTACCATTGCCAAGCGTAATGTCGAGGGTCAGGATATGCTCTATCAATCCTTGAAGCTGACGAATAACATTTGGGTCCTGCTCGAACTGAAACTTCAGCCGGGCAATCCTGACGCGACGCTCAGTCTCAAATCTCGCTCCGTGGAGGTGGCCAACATTATTTTCGCTGCCTACGAGGCCATTATACGGTCACCCTAAACAGATCGAACAGCAACAACATTTATGAAATTATAAGTAATCTATTAATGTTAGTTATATACCTCGATATATAACTGAAATATCTAAATATTACGCGTTGATACAAAAAAATTGTTAAAAAGAAGGAAAAGAGGGGAATACCTCAAGCTTTGGCTTATTGAGGCGTATTATGATTATATTATATTATCCTATTATCTAATACAATTACATATATAAACGACTATATATTGAATTCGACTCGATCCAATCGAAGTTGGAAGGCATTCCATTTGTAGTGGGGCTACAACGTATCATCCAATAATTTGCTACCCCAAACAAGCTAAAATATATGTTTACCCATACACACACATTATTAACTCTACGTGCAGATACCCTGTATTTTTTGTTTAATATTCCACGTTACGAATATATAAGAAATATATGTACCTTAGGTGTATAACTTGAAAATCCCTTTCTCTTCATTTTTACTTAAATCTGGTTTAGTCTACATTTGGTTTTCTGTGCAGCTTCAAATTGGCTGAATTTGAGGCAACTCTCGCTTAGTCTACTCGTTCTTCACTTTATAGACTTACAGGGTATATTATCGTTTACGTGTTTCTGTATGAGTTCTTCCATTTCCTTTCTACGTTTAACGAAACTATTCTAGTTTTATGGAGTATTTTATACATGGAGTATATTATACACCTACAATATGTTTCGCCATAGAGATTTCGCTATAGACATAGGTATTACCCGGTATCGTGTATCACGTCGCACATTCCTTATATATATCCACATATTTAAAGGGTATAATCGATTAGGCACCCACACGCACATGCACCTATGCTTAACCTGCAAAAGCTGTTCCCCCCCAGCAGAAAAGCTCAAACAGGATTCAGCTTTAAGGGCTTTTAAGCTCCTGCTTAAGGGTTGCTGCCCACAGCTGTAGCTATCTCCCTCCCTCTTAGTGTGTCTCTCCGTATGTAAAGGCGTTTGCATTGTCCTGTTGTCCCTGTTCAGCGCGAATTGCCCTGCGTTGTTGTACCACAAGTAAATTTATCTTGGCCCCGATAGAAAGGACGAAATTCCTGCTGCCAAATAAGTGATACACAATAGATGGAAAATAAAGGAAAATATATCAAATTAACTTGAAAACAAAATAAATATTTTAGTTCACTAGAAAGTTCATAGAATTAGTTGATTAAACTAGCATTTAAAGTCTTCCGAAAACTGTGCCCGAGCAACTTTTTGTTTTGGGCCCAAACCAAACATGATGTGGCACAGCCCGATTCCTGGCTCTGCATACATATAGAGCCATCGCCTTTGGGGGCAGACATTTTGGACAATGAGTGAGACGGCGGGCAATGCCAGTGGAGTCGGTGCAGCTGCTCCAGCTGCTGCGGCTCTCCACTCCTTGGACAGCTACGATGTGATCTACGATGCTGGACAGGAGCATTCAGATGATATGCAAAGCGTTTCACATATGGATTGGCCATTTTTGATAAAGGTATTTCATATCTGTATATATACATACATATATGTATATGCATGCATGTGTGCGTTTTGAGAGTGTGTCAACAACAGTTTTTTTGGGCTAACTGACTCACTCAGCCAGGCAACCAGGCAGCCAGCTAGGCTGCCAAGTGGACAGGCAACTGTGTCAGTGCCTGCACTCGTCCTTGATCGAATTACAGTGCACACAGGGCAGCAGGCGGCGCGTGACAAGGGGCGTGGCTTAAGGGTTGTCTGCGTGCATGCGAAATGAGATGCTTGACATGTTTACAGCTTCACTTCAGAGAAGGAGAGAGTGAAAACAGAAGAACAAGATGAAAACAAATAAGTACAATATTTTGCGACTAAATAGACTATATAGAGGATTAGTTGAAATGATTCAAGATAATAAATATCTTTCGGCTTCCTCATAAAAGCTAAAATAGAAGATACTTACAGAGTAATGGGGGCTTTTAGAAATAGAATAGCTTAGCTTATAGAAATACATATATCTTTAATTAAGCTTGAAGAAGACAGAAAATATGTACATATGTAAATCTAAGGAAAATGCCCATACATATACCAAGTGGTAATTGTTTGTCCCATATATGGCATTTCGAGGAATGTATATCAAGGTATGCTTAAACAAGAATAGTTAAGCATATAGAAATATAGTATAAATTAGATTATGGAGAAGTTCAGCTATGAAAATTATTTATTTAAAAAATCTGCTCTTAAAACATTAAATTAAACTAAAAATTAATCGCTTTAGTTTTGGCAGAGCTATGATAGTCCACAACAAGAGCTCTAAAGCGTTCAGAGCTGTAATATCAGAAGGTGTATGAACCGTAGGGTATTCGCAAGTCGTATATGCTCGAAGTGCAACGCGCAATAGACATGAAGTTTAATGAACTAATCAAAGACATTACACAGATTCCGATTCCCTTGATTGAGCTGTTTACACTCGTCTTTCTCCACCACTAGGGCATCCTGGAGAACAGCCAGACATGTGCGCCGACCACGCCGGAGACTCTGCCCGCTCTGCTGTGGGCCATCATAGCCGTGTTTGGCATCGTCTACGCCCTGCTCGGCTATCGCTGCCTGCGCGCTGTTGGCTTCCTGAGCGGGCTGATGGTGGGTGCCAACGGGATATTCATACTGCAGGACTTTCAGATCACCTGGCTGGGCAAGCCGGCAGACTCGGCGCTGGCCATTGTGGCTGGACTCCTGGGCGCTGTGCTCGGCTCTACGTATCCTGTCGCCTCGGTGCTGATCAGCGCCTTTGCTGGCGCCTTGCTCTCCGGCGCTGCGATGGCCGTCTGTGTGGCCACAATGCCGGACAACGAGTTCGGGGTGAGTCTTACGACTTCTCAGTCTCATAGATATTCCCTATCCCTATCCATATCCTGTTCTCCTTGTCTTATTCTATTAATCTATATATATCGCTCTCTCTCTCTCTCTCTCTCTACCTTCAATCCTCTCCAGTACCGCGAGATCTATGTGGCTGTGGTCGGTGGTGCCGTCATCTGCTCGGTGCTGACGCTGTGCTGCGTCAAGTATGTAACGATACTGACATCGAGCATTGTGGGCACGGCTATGGTGATTGGTGCCATAGACTACTTCATGCACAGCCTGGAGACAATTAACTGGATACTGAGCATGAAGCCGCATCCGTTGCCACCGCCCTGCTATGGTGGTCTCTTGATAACCGCATGGCCCTTGACCATTGTGATCAGCATCATGGTGCAGTGCTTTATCACCGCTTGGCGCGTCGATCATCGCAAGCGTCTCTATATGCGACACCATCAGCAGCATCCGCATGGCAATCACCATCTGCCCCATGGCCAGACGGCACCGGGCGCCGCGGGCGTCGGTAATCCCCATGTGCCGATGCGTCGATCGCAGTCGCGCACTCGCGAGACCCGCGAGGAGGCCAGGCAGCGCAAGTTCCGTTATCTGTATCAGGTGCGAACGGCACGCGGCGATATCATCTCACAGGTGAGTGGCATGCTTGATACTCTGCTCACAGCTTGGAGACGGGCATATTCGACCAGGCGATAAAGTTCTATTGAAGTCGTTATTCGACTTGGCATGAGTTGTGGGAGTGTCCTTGTATTCATACCCAGATATGCGAGCATAGGTAATCCGAAATTTGTGAACAGAGTATCGTGCAGTCGGGTCTCGTTACATCTACTTCATCGCTAACTTTTCTCATTTGGCCATTTCAGAACTTTGTGTCTGCTCTGCAGAAGCGCATTCAGCTAAGCGGCACAGAGACACCGTCGGAGCGTTCCATTAAAACTAGCTCCAATGAGCGGAACACGTTCCGGAGTGATCGCACACATTTCACGACCATTCACGATCCGGAACTGTGCGACAAAATCGAGATCGTGCGCGACATTGGATAACAAACAAGCAATAGCTACATGTAACTATATCCGTAAGGGGGGACCGGAGTGAGGGGCGTGGCAGGTTGGAAATGGGTCGGGGGAAGGGGGCGAGACGAAGGCATAAACTGGAGCAGAACTTACGGTTAGGGATAGCAGAGACATGTAGCTAAAAGGAGGAAGAGAAATTTTGATCAAGACAAAACTTTGAAGAAGCTTTAACTAAAACAGAAAAGGAAAGAGATAGAGATAGCGAGAGGGAGAGGAGTAGGGGGTTAGAGTAGGTCTTGTTTTTGGTTAATCAAAACATAAAGAAGATATTTCAAAAATATCTCAGTTGGAAATAAATTTGCTTCATAGAATTGGAAAAAAAAAAAACACACACACACACAATTTAGATATGGCAGAACTATATAATATACAATATATAAATTGGGAAGTACAGAGCTGAAAAGTCAATGAAGTATGTTTGGAAACTATAGCTGAGAACTATAAGGGAAAAGCAGAACTGCTCAATAAGTGATTAGGTGAAAACTAAATTTGATAAACAATCATTAAGTTGTCAGTTAGCTGAATAATTCGCTAAACTTCTCGATAGATAATAACTAGCTATATTTTCCAGAAACAGAAACACTTTATATTTCAGCTCTGGGTTTTGCATTGCATTGCCCTTAGAGGGCGCTGTCTATTGAGATCCGTTTGGATCCGCTTTGATCTAGAACGATCTTCTTTGATCTATAGCTATAAACTACATAGGGTGTTTGTTCTCCAGAAAGAAAAAAAAAATAACAACATGTTACTAGCAGCTAAATGAGTCTAGAATAGTCAAGAATATATAGTACTGCCGATCAGGCAGAGCTTACGCTACACATGTAGAGAGAGCTCTTCAAATAGAAATATACATAAGTACGTGATCGTAAGATTATATGGAAACGTAATGGTTGGTCCAGTTCGAATACAGCATTGTTTCTCTTCACACTAAGCTATATATGGTAGATATATATATATATATATATATAAAGTATATATCTACAGCGCATATTATATAGATTTTAAGCTAAGTTTCACGTATTCCTTGTGTGCTCTCTTTAAACTGGAAACTAAAAACTTTTACTACTGATTTTTATATATCTGTGTTATAATTATACTAAAAGGCATTTAACTAACCTATATATATTCATGGCTAGATATGTGTATATATCAAAGTTTTCGCAAGTTTTTCAATTTAAGAAACTCTTCAAATATCTAAAGAGATAGATATAAATATATATAGTACATTAAGTATATGGCATTTACTATTTAACAACTGATGTTTCCTTCGATTTTTGATCAAGTACTCCATAATAATATCTAGTTATATACCTATTAAGTACAATCAATTATGTCCGCTAAAGCAGCTCTCCAAGTTTTCAAGTTACATAATTCAATGAAAAAAAAAAAATTGAGTTGATAAATCGACTCGGCGTAAGTCGAAAGTTAATACACTACAGAAATTTAAATATAAAAAAATAATAATAATAATATATACATATACAAAAATCAAAATTATGTTTCAGTTAGAAAATTACTAAGAGTAAGCCAAATAATATAAACTCTTCTTTAACTAAAAACGAAACAGGAAAAAAAAAAATATAAAACTAAAACTAAAACTAAAAATACATATAAAAATTAAAGCAAATTTGACTAACAAGTTTACTAAGATATTAAAAATAAATAAAGAATGAAATAAAACTAAAACAAATTACTTGAGGATCTACTGAGCCAAAATATAATAAATTTCCAAAAAAAAAACCTTACTAATAAATATAAATATGTACTATAAAATTGAGGATTAGAGAATTTACTTAGAGTAAAACCTAATTCAGTAAAAAGAGAAAAATTAAATACAAATAAGCAAAAAATGTATGAGAAATATAAAATAAAATAAACACTTGAGTTTGGGAAACTTACTAAGAGTAAGAAAAATATTTTAAAACTAAAAGACATAAAAAGAGAATATACAATTTTAGCTTTCATTAGATATTTAAGATTAGTTCTAAGCCTACGATTCGCAGTACAAAAACGCAAATGGATTCTTTTGAGCAACAATTTGGGCACTGTCAGTCAGTTCACTTGACATGTGGCTTAACATGCATGTTAAGGCCCATGTCAAATGAGTTAGCCAAAACCAACAAAATTTGCTGCCGTCCG
Organism: Drosophila aldrichi; assembly: GCA_035045965.1. Taxonomy (NCBI): domain Eukaryota; kingdom Metazoa; phylum Arthropoda; class Insecta; order Diptera; family Drosophilidae; genus Drosophila; species Drosophila aldrichi. The sequence continues at coordinate 182,025 of JAWNOM010000484.1, forward strand.
CAATTTGTTAAAAAGGTTTGGACAGTTATGCAATTGAAATGGAATTTTTTATTTAATTTTATGATTAGTTTTATTATTTGTCAATTTTATTTAAAGCCCTAAACAATGTGTAAGCATTTGAAAAAAATAAAACTGTTGTCTAACAAGAGTTGGGAAAAAATCGATAAATAGTTAATATTAATAAAAAGCCCCATTTTATATGGAATACTAAGTAGCATAAAAAACAAGCAAAAAATAAACTTAAAAAATATATATGAAAAAAAAGAATAATTAACACAACTAATAAAATAAGATACAAATATATATATATATACCTAGCATTGGCTAAGCACAAGTTTCTAATAAAGAAAAAAGAAAACCAAAACAACAGATAGTCGGAGTTTAAATACCCTGTAAATACCGCGCAACACTAATGATGCACCGGTCTTATGTCTCACGCAACTTTTGTTAAGGATAACTTCTTTGCAATTCCTTCTGGTCCATAAAAAATATTGTGCCCCTTAGCACGAGCTTTACATGAACTAGGTACATCAAATTTGGCATATGAATGCCGGTCCACAATAAATCCAATACTTCAAGTCCAAAGCATAAATCATATAGATGTGTGATACCAGGTTTCTTGAGCCATAGCTTGACCACTTTAATTGCCAACTGCATCGAATTTGGTCTACAAAAACTTGTGAATCACACCAGGACACTCCCAAAATATTTCCTAGATAACTCACCTTTGACCTGTAAACTAAGGCAGACTTGCCTCAAATTTTATTTGTTATCTTACCGTACAGGCTAGCCGTCTTTTCCATTTCCACATGCCAGAGCTGTAGCAAGTACTCCTAAGGTAGAGCTCTGTTCAGTAAAGCTCTGGAATCACGCAATCGCATGGTGCAATCATTCTGATACTACTAATACATATACTATTTCGTATGAAGAGCTATGAAAAGTAATGGAACATTACCTTCAGAGCCTAGGCTAGATATTGATCTCTTGATCTTGATCGATGATATGTATATATACTATATATCCTGTACTTAGCTACGTTTTTGCTCTAAAGAAGAGTTGGCTCTGTTCCATTTATCGATTACTCTGTTGCCTAACTGTATTCTTAAAAATTGGACAATGGCCAAAGAGCTCGACAAGCTCATTATGCTATTAAGGCACATATGATCGCCTGATAGCGGCTATAGATATCTATACATATTGATATACATATATACATGTATGTATGTATATAGTTAGTCCTTTCTTATCGTCAATGTATTTCACATTTTATTGATCAAATACACTTAATTTGCCGGCACGTTTTGTTGTCGTGTATCGACTATATAGCATAGATCGAAATACTATATAGTAACATGTTCGTGTGTGTGCGTGTGGTGTACAGAAGAAGAAACAAACAGCCGACTATTTGAATTAATTTGTAACAATTTGTATTTTGTTGCCTTTTCCTAAACGCTTTGTTGTTGTTCTCTTTTTTCTTTAACTAGCATAATTTTTTGCTATTGTTGTTGTTATTGTGTAGGAATAGGTTGCAGTTGTTGGTTGTTAGGTAGGTAGAGTGTAACTTCCTATATATGTATATTGCTTAGATACGACCGGGGAAGGTGCCGCTCTCGCGCTGATCGTCCCACTTCTCCACCCAGGCGTTGGGGCACATCGACTTGTAGACCTTCTTGAAGTAGTTGCATGGCTCAAAGTTCTCGCCGCGCTTCTTCTGGCATCGATGGAAATCCAAATAGGATTGATAGCAATATCTGGTCACGTTCTGATTGGGGAAACGTGGATCGAAGGGCGCAGTCTCCATCTTGTAGGCGGACATCGTGTCAACTGTTGTTGATTTATCGCTGTTTTTCGATTTCGACATGAAAAATTGCATAAACGAACTTTTAGAGTCAACAAAACAAAACCAAAAACAACGAATGAAAAGCCAACAAAAAGTGATGAATTGAATGAAAGCATATATGACAGAGAGTGGGGGCAAAGAGGGAAAGAGAGAGTTTTCGGATGGACCGAGTCAAAGAGAGAGAGCGAGTTCAGAGAAAGGGAGAGTCAAATTAGACAGAAAGAAAGTATAATAGATAATAGAGATACATTTGCCATTGGTCAACATTGACCAGGAAGAAATATCACAGACAGAGAGAGAGAGAGAGAGAGTCCATGTCGATAGAGAGATCAATATTGAAATATATGTTATAAAACAAAGAGATGCAAGATAAGTGGCAAAGAGATACATAAAATCAGAGTAGATACAAATCAGATGAAATAGGTGTTATAATAAATATAGTTAAAAGTAAATTAATCATATACAAAAGTAGCAATAATTATAAACGAAATTGCAATTCAATTCAAGTCGAATTTCATTTCAATCGAGCGCGTCAAATATAGGGAAAGATAAAAGAAAGAGATAGAGAGATATATAAGGCATACGAAACTCTGCACTCTGTTTGTTTTATAAGTAATTACACACACTATGAGCTGAGCTTTATCTTTAGATAGTATATATATAGTATTTAAATATAGAAATCTGTACATGCTAGCTCTTAAACTAAATATTTATATATGTAAGATTATACTGTATTTCTTATCTTTAAATTATGTTTCTTTTCAGATTATCCCCATCATTTAAATGTGTTGCAAGTTGCATACAAAGTCAGTTAATATACATATATATTAAAGGAGATTTGCTTGCGATTCGTATCAAAGCCTTAACCATATATAGCTATATATAGCTGATTGTATTTCTGACAACCAATTATTTTGGTTGCGCCTATTGCATTTTCTGATTAGTTTTTTGCCTGCGTTCAAGTTCATATTTTCGTTTGTTGTGCGTACACCTGTATATTAGATGTGTGTGTGCATGGGACTGTGTAGATGTGGGTGTATGTGTGGATGTGGATGTAGATGTGTTTCGTAGACTATTTGACCAGCGGTCTTTTGCCATTGTCCGTATCGCAGGCATTGCTCTTGTACTTGTTTACTTCGGCCAAATACAATGACCAAAAGTCCTTTGGGTCCACATCTCTCTCGCTGGGCGTCTTCAATTTGGCAACGACGCCAGTTTTTAAGATTTTGCCACCACGTCGACGCCCAACCATTGGTGGCGGTGGCGCCGATTTGCCAGTCGCTGCAGCGGCTATATATGGCGCAGCTGGTGTACTGGCAGCGCCAGCAGCAATCGCTGGCAGAACACCAAATGGACTGAGAACTGGATTGGGCTCCAACAGAGACTGTGGCTGATCGCGAAGAGCAGCTGCTGCTGTGGCATTAGCTACGGCAACTGCTGAAGGGGCTGCAGCGGCTGGTGTGGCTGCCGCAGCTACATCTGCTTTAGGCTGCTGCTTCTCTTGTTGACCCTGCATCTTCTTGAACAGCTCCATGAAGGAGCCATCGTTGGCAAAAACGGGATGCGATGCCTCTGGCTTCGGCGGTGGATACACTTTGCCTTCGCGTGCGAGTGTCTCACGTAATTTTGCTTCGATTTCACGATGTATACGCTCCTTATCGAATGGCTCATCCGTATCGAGGTTATAATAGGCGCCCACAGCAGACATCGTATTATCCTTGGCGTTCATTTTATTGCCTCCATTACCATGGGCACGACGTGCTGATGCAGCTCCTGCTCCTGCTCCCGTTGAAGTAGAGGCGGAGGAGCACGACGTTGGACTAGGAGTGCGACTCTCTCGCTGATAATAACTGCGTCTCGGGTAGTCCCTATCCCATTCCTTCTGACGATCACGTGAATCTCTACGATGACGATGCTGCTGCTGCGACTGATAATGATGACGACGACGCTGGCGCTCCAAGGAGCGACTTCGACTACGGCTGCGACTGCGACTGCGGCTATAGCGACGTTCGCTGCGTCGACTGCTACTACGATCCTGATAGCCAACGCAACGCTGTCCCCCGCCACGCCGCTGCTGATGCTCCCCGGACTGTTGCTGCTGTTGGTAATAGGGTAAACGTGCCGCAGACATTTCCGTTCGGTGCAAGCGACGTCTGATGATCTGCAATTCAAACTGTGCCGCGTTAAATTCAAACAATTGCAGTTTTGTCGTTATACCTATATACAATATAATGCTTGAAACGATTTTCGTCATGGAGACGCCTTTTTGCTCTGTCGCCAACAATTTCAAAAACATAGCCTTGATTCGATTGATTGATTCGTTTGTATGTTGTTTTCTTTTGAATTTTTACAATTTGCCTGCTTCTTTTTACTGGCTGACCATATTTTTATTTGTTTTTTTATCTCATGCATTATGCATATGCTATTGTAATAGTCGATGGCAACACGCACACACATCTTGCAATCTCTATCACTGATGGCAGAGTTGCCATACAGAGTCGCGGCAAGCTTTCATTTTGTGCTATCACTAGGAGCACATGAAAGAACATTGTACTGTATGCGTGTATGAGTAACTGCAAGCGGACCACAAAAATCACACACTCACAGGATCAGGTTTTGAAGCTGGTGAAGAAGACATATATGGTCACTCTGAGATCTAAGGCAATTAGAATAATGTGAACCGAAATTCATAACCTTATGCATTTGCAGTTTACTTGATTGGATTGCTCATTTTTGCTTGATTGTTTGGTAATAAGGAATAGTAAAATTTACTTGTATGCTTTATCCCACGTATGCCGTTCTCGTCGCAGCTCTCGCCGTGATGTTTTGATGTTTGTTGTTGTTCTTGCTGTAGATATCCGCAAAGTATTGCCACACTTTTTTCTGGCTGCACTTGCCTGGCTGCAGCTGGAGCTTGAAATGAAGTTCGCGCGATCTGGTGCGTTGGGTCGCGTGCGATTAATAAATTTTATTTTGTGCTTGCTTTGCTGCTGTTTGTAACTGTTTAACTGAAATCGGTTGGGAGCGGTTTTTTGTTTGTCCTGCATGGAAAAATGAACTTGAACGCATGAATACAAAACGTTACTTGAATCAAATGCGCTGTGCAAGTAGATTGTTTATAATAATTACTTCATTTTCTCATTTTTTTTTTTTTTTACTTTTTTAGATATATTTGTTTGTGGTTAGAATACAGATACGAAATACTTAACGGGGCAGCGTCAAAAATTGCGTTTCAACGTACAATCCGAACTTATGTAACTAACGTCTAAAGAACTTCCGACTGTTTTCTTTTTTAGTTTATATTATTATCTTACTCTTATACCAAAAGATGAAAACTCAGCAAATTGTGTGTAATACAAATTAATTAGGAGTTATGTAATTTTTTCTTTGCCTGCTGCCGAAGCCTTTGCAGCCAGCGGCGTTGAAAATGTGTATGTGTAAGTGATAATGTGTGTGTATTTGTGAACTTATGACAAATATTTGTTTCCGTGTGTGTGTGTTGTTGCATAAATACAATATTCTGTGTCACTGTTTTACAATTTGTTTTAGTTGTGTCTTGATGATACGATTTTGTTGTTGTGCTTGTTGCAAAAAAAAAAAAACATACCTTTGTTATTACGGAAAGTACAATGAAAATTTTTCAACTGCTGGATAATTCTAGCTGTGTTACGAGCACGAACCAATCGACGATAGTATATGAGATGTACGAAGAAAAATGTTATACAAATATCGACTAAATGTCAAAAAACTGACAGCTAAAGCAGGGTTGCCAGATGACTAAAAGCGCCATCTACCGTTACTTTAACAATACTATGGCTGCGCTCACATATGATTTGGCAGCTTCAGCAGGCTAACAGGTCTGTACGCCACCTTCCGTGCAATTTGTAAATTGTAGCTTACAGCTATGCATTATGCACATATCGTTATCATTATTGCTAGTCGAGTTTTGCATTCTCTTTCAGCGAAATCTTAATTGTTAAATGTTTTGTGCACGCACAAAGCATGGGCCACTGATTATTGGTTTGTAGTGGCTGTTGATAATGGACAGTCATCCCTCAGAACGCGGTGCAAAGCCAAAAAGCAATCGCAGCAAACAACAAAGCCAACGCATTGTACGAAAACTTCCGCCTCGTGCAACAAACGACAAGGGAAATAATATTTACATTACAAGCAAGTCAGACTTTAAGGTAAGCAATGCATTTCGCCGTAAACATATTCCATTAATCACTTTAATTGGTGCATAGGCACAGCAGAAACGATGCGAGGATCTGTTGAATGCAGGCACTAAGGAAATCTTTTTGCATTGCATGGGTTATTCGATAACACGTGGGCTTAATTTGGCATTGCGACTTATCGATAACTTTGACGGTGCTCTAAGCTACGCAATAAACACATCCACTATCAAGCTGGTGGATGAACTGCATCCACTTTGTGATGAGGACGACATAACCTACAGACAACGCAACAATTCCGCATTGCATATAAAAATCTTCAATAACAATTTGTTCGATATTGTGGTACCCAAACTGCCCGCACAGACGAACTGCATAGAGGCGAACAGTAAGAAGCCACAAAAGAAACAGAAGTAGAGAATCATGTTTAAACTATCGGAGCTGGTGCGCTGGCTTGGCTTAACGGAATTCGAGATTTTAGTTAATCTGTGCGGGCTGCTTGTCTTCACCATCTCACTGGCCTTCAAGATCTCTGGTACATTGAATAATGTCTTACCAGAGATAATGTGCGATTGGTTTAGCATATTCAGTCCATTATTCTTTATCGATATTTGCAATGCCTATTTTTGCGTTATTGTTGGCATACGCATGTATTTGGACTCAGATAACAAACGGAAGGCGTTGCATCGGTTCATGTGGAGCACATATTTCCTTGTACTTATCGCGATCTTCAAATATTTGTTATGTCTAAAGCTATCAGGCAAAACAGGCCTGGAGTACAGTGAAGTTTTCTCACCAATTTTTGTGCTGCTCCAACTGGTAGCAGTGCGCGCTTGCCAGTTGCCCAACTCTATTTAAAAAGCCTAAACTATATATTTATATATAAAAACCCCTGAAATATATATCATAAGTTACATATTACTATATAAGAGTTATAAAATTCAAATACATGACTGTTTTAAATATAAATCCGATTATTATTAATAGCAGTATATTTAAGCGACCAGATAAATTATGAAGTTCAGCTGGGATCACAACTCTATTTATTGCAGCGGGAGCGCCGCCAATAAATAATCTTAACATTTTATTTGATTTGCTATTGTTTAGATGAAAATACTTAGAACAGTACCTTATATCCGTAAAAAAAAAAATAATAATAATAATAATAACATAAACATCAGTCTTCAATTTATCAATTACATTTAGCTATAAATTTATTTAAAGATTTCACTGTTAAGTATCGATGAATTATGTCGATGACACCAACTAAAATTACAGATAGAGCCTATCGGTAATCCAGTCAATCGAGTGTCTTGCTGCTCTATCGCACGGCGTTCGTTTTGTTTAATTCGCTTTTTACTTTGTTTGCATTGCGCACACACAGAGATGTCGACATTAAATCGCCCAAAATCCCCACATACGCCCACAGCCATTAAGAAGGGCGAAAAGGAGGATAGCATCTGGGAAAAATTCAGCACTCTCGGTCGCAAACGCGGCACACGAGAAGGTGAGCTAGATCAACCTCCACCATTCCCCTACACCCTTGCGAAACGGAATAGCTCAGTGAAATCTGCAGAATACGACCAAATATGGTGACAACATCAATTGAAGCAATTTGTTCAATAAGTGCTTACAACTATGTATTCATTTGTGCTATGATGTACCCAAGGAACGGCCAATTTCAGTGACTACTGCTAACAGATGTGCATTGAGTCCTCTGCCTGTGTGCTAAGTCAAAAAAAAAAAAAAAACATTGCGTCATTTACATTTGTGACGCATACAAACGAACAGACTGATCGGTTTTTAGCTGTAGGTGTATGCTCGAGTGTGACTGTGTGTGTTTGCGTTCATTGAGTTGGCGCACTCAAGCTAGAGTTTTTTTTTTTTTTTTTTTTTTTTTTTTTTGTTCGTGCCGCTCCTAAAATTTAAAACAGAAAATTATTATCAGTACAAATTTTGCTTTTCCCTTCCAATGTGTTATAGCGAAGCTAAATATTAATTTTTATTTCAAATAGCACGCGCTCATCTCTAACGATGTCGCTCGCCTTGTCACATTGGTGACGTCACCAGCTATTGTTTACATTTTCGCTATTGCCTGCTCACTCATATTTACTCTTCCAATTTGTGTATTTTACAGTTAAGAAGCTCCAGGAAGAAGGTAAATATGCAATCGATTCGCCTGGCTCGCCCAATCAGTTCGATATACCGCCCGAGGATTATGCGCTTCGTAAGTGATGAAATAAAAGTTATCGACAGAATACATATGTCTGTATACCTTATATTATCCGAACCGTTAGGTGAACATGAGCAACGCGCCGTGATTGATCCGCAGTCGATCAATGACCCAGAAATGCTAAAGCTGCAAAGAATTCTCATCGATTGGATTAACGATGAGCTGGCGGAGCAACGCATCATTGTCCAGCAACTGGAGGAGGATATGTACGATGGCCAAGTGCTGCACAAGCTGTGGGAAAAGCTAACGGGGAAAAAATTGGATGTGCCAGAGGTAACACAATCGGAACAAGGACAACACGAGAAGCTAAACATTGTGCTAAAGGCCGTTAATCACGTGAGTGGATGCCGCAACAATTAATTTGGCGAATACAAAAACAACGTACATTGCTTGCAGACCCTTGGCTTCCATCAGAAAATACCCAAATGGTCAGTGGCTAGCGTTCACTCCAAGAATATTGTTGCCATATTGCACCTGTTGGTTGCTTTAGTGCGCCATTTTCGTGCACCTGTGCGTTTGCCAGAGAACGTTTTCGTTACCGTGGTCATAGCAGAGAAGAATGCCGGTGTTCTAAATGCACAGTGAGTGAAAGATTTGCCCGTCTGTTCCCATATTCGATACGTTGTTTTCGTTTTTGACTTTGGTTATGATTTACAGAAAGTTCCAAGAGCAAATCACCTCGGAATACGATGATTTGGGTATGCGCTGTGAAAAGGATGCATTCGACACGTTAATCGATTGTGCGCCCGATAAGTTGGCGGTCGTAAAGAAATCTCTAATTACGTTCGTTAACAAGCACTTGGCCAAGCTCAACTTTGAGATCAACGATCTGAACACAGATTTTCGAGATGGCGTTTATTTGTGCTTGTTGATGGGACTCTTGGGCGGATTCTTTGTGCCACTGCACGAATTTCACTTAACCCCGCAGGATGTTGACCAAATGGTTAGCAATGTTGCATTTGCTTTCGATCTGATGCAGGATGTGGGACTACCAAAGCCAAAGGCCAGGCCCGAAGATATTGTCAACATGGATTTAAAGTCTACGCTGCGTGTGCTTTACAGCTTGTTTAGCATGTTTAAAGAATATGTCTAAATGCCAACTTATTTGCTACTTTTTTTCTCGTAATTTCTAATCATTTTTGTTATACATAAATTATTAATGTATGCATGTAGATGCAATTTAACTTTACCTAACTATTTATATTTTAATATATTTGTATGTGCGTGTGTATGTGTGTGCTTCTAACACGTTTGTTAACTGTAGTTGTTACTAAATGAATTTTATATACATTTTTGATTGTATTAAAACCAACAAATAAAAAGTGCCTTGACAATTGAAAATAGAGTTTTGTAACTGTTAATCTACACGCATACAAATAGACACGAAATTACATTTCGCTGTACGGCTTTTCGTTTGATGTAGTTTTTATTTTCCACACATACACACACACACGTTGAGCGACATAATGAGAAATGGAAAAAGTATCAAAAAATTATATTGTGTAGTTTGGAATTATCGTCTTAGTTAAAAAAAAAAAAAAAAAAAAAAAAAAAAAACACGAAAGAGGAAAAATCTGCGTTTTGAATTAACGTGCACTAATCGAAGATATTTGCAATTTAGCAGCGCTGCCAGACTTCTGGCAGCTAGTAACAACAACAGCCTGCAGCGATGTTTATTAACAGTGCCTCAATATTGCGTTAATCGAATCACAAAAATTGGCTTTGAATACATCGCTGTTAAAAAAAAATCAACAGATTACAAAGAACGACTCAAATTTGCGTTAACGGTAAGCAGCTGACTGCCCATGTGGAAAGAATTCATTCGACGTCACAGCTATCAAAGTAAGGTAGCTCCTAATCGCGAGGGCGCCCGATTGATTATACGCCGTCTACAGAAAACTGTTTTGCGAATTTTGCGTGATCCCGATTTCAGGATGTCAAAATCATCATTTCAGCAGAAGCCAGCGGAACCAGAACCACCGGTGGATGGTGCGCAATTCAACGTGCATCGAAATGGAAAACCGGATAGCAATTGCCGCACATGCAACGATTTCAAGTCATGGTCCAAACAGCAGCGCCTTATATCAAATACGCAAGCAGCTAAGGTATGTCCGTTTATTGCTGTTAGTTTTCATATTTTTTCTTGTGACTTAAAAATACGCACATATTGATCTCTCTCTCTCTCTGTCCCTCAGGAGAAACATATAGCCGCCAGCGAAAAGCTAACTGTAAATGCAGCCGGCGTCGCCGCACCCCGAGAAGATTGCCCCTTGGACAAGGTACGTCTTGGCATATCTACTTGGGGCCTGCTGCATACCATGGCTGCTTTTTATTCTGATAATCCCACCGACACAGAAAAACGAGATATGCGCACCTTTTTCGAAGTACTCTCGCGTTTATATCCATGCGAGTATTGTGCCAAAGATTTTCGCTCAGAGTAAGTGCAAACAGTTTGACTCGCGGCAAATGCAAAAAGGTGACCGTATTATTTTGTATACTCCGCAGCATTGAAGTGAATCCAGTAAATGTTAATTCACAAAAGGATTTGGCAATGTGGTTGTGCAAGTTTCATAATCGAGTCAACGACAAGCTTGGTAAACCACTCTTCGATTGCAGCAAAGTAAATGAGAGGTGGCGTGACGGCTGGTTAGATGGTTCCTGTGATTAGGCTTAACATAATAAGCTGCAAACATAAACACGCACGCTTATATATATATATATTTATTTATATATATATGTGTATATGCGTCCTATATTCACACACACTACAACAGATAGACGCACAATGCAACTCTAGCTGGTCGGTCAGATACCAACCTATCCAATTCCCATAGTTAAATCGGTCTGGTCTGGCGAAATTTTGATCATTGCTAAACATATTTGGACAAGCTGGTCAAAACGGAATGATTCCAGTCCAGTTGGCTGCGCAGATGTACAGACTCCAGTCCAATTTTACCAGAAAAAACGACAGTGAATCAGTTCCGTTGCGGTAACGATAGTTAGTACCTTCCCACCATTATTTCCGCCGGCACTTGCAGATATTCATATATGTATGTATCTATGTATGTATGTACATATATATTGTAATAGTCAAATGTTAAAGTTTAATTTTGTATGTTGGTCGCTGGATGACAATGTAAGAGTTGTATTGTGGTGCAAAATTTCGTATTTTCTGTTTGTATTATAATAACATTATCTAAAAACAAATTGTGTTCATTTCTTTAATTGAGATTGGCATATATTACATTGATTAATGCAAAAATTACATCAGATTGCATGAATTTCGCCATCCTCTCCTATGGATTTGTCAGCTGATAGAATTTTAGCTTCCATTTGTCTAACAGTTCGATGCCCCGATTATCACGAACAGCTGACTAGGTGTTGCATCACAGAAACATAACTGTAATAATGGACAGCTTCATTTCTGGCTCGATTAGTGTGTCCACACAATTTTGATTTTCATATAACAATTCGCTAATGTATGCTAATATGAAATCATATTTCTTCACTTAAGCGAACTTTCACAGTAAAAGTTACTTGAAATAAAAAAATAAACTATACCGCCAAATTGCGCAGAGCTGCCATATCGCAAACAAAACATTTCTAAAGCTTTATCAAATGTTCTAACATAAAAATAAAAATAAATATGTTGATTTGTTACAAAATATGAAATGTTTACATTTATTTAATTTACGGGCTTGGTCTGTTACTGCATTAAAAATCGTCATGCGTTTTTCACGTATTGTGCTCTCTCCATTCTCGCAAACGGCCATACTGGCAAGCTCATACCGAAAAGTGCGTTCTCTTTTCGCTCAATCTATTTCGATTACATACTTTAATCGGTGAACTTGGGCACCTCGTTTCGCGTGCTTTTTAAATAAACTATTCGCATAAAAGTTGTCGAGCCGAGTGGACGTCCCGGTTTTCATCGAGCTATAAAAATAAAAAGGTTCGCATCAACGCGCTTAATTAACCAACTAATTTGTCGCTAAAATTGAGCGTATTAAAATTAAGTAAAGTGAGTTATTTTTTGTGAGCAGGCTGTTTGGTAAAAAGAGAAGAGCAACAATTTTCTTTTTTTTTCTTGAATCATGAATATTTCCCAAATAATTGATAAAATCAAAGAGAAGTTACAGCTAAGCGTAAGCCTTAAATGATGATTGCCGTTGTTTTTGTTGTTGTGCAAAAGATTATTTCACAAGTTTTGCGCACAATGTCTACGTATTATATATGTACATATACATTTATACAACTGTATATACATATGTATGTACATAGTTTTATTAGCACAGACACACACACATACATGCATACATGCTGCTCCCGACGTTTCCGCTGTTTTTTTTTTTTTTTTTTTTTTTTTTCTTCGCAATTTTAGCCGGCAGCAACGTCATGGCGGCAGTGGCAACGACAGTGGAATCGATTCGATCATTTGTATTGAAATGAATTGAAAGTATTTTCAAATTAGGCACATAATCTTGTAATTGCAAACGTTTAATAAATGTACACAATTTCGTGCCATTTTTGCCACATGCCGTAAAATTCCACAAATTCAAAAGGTCACAAAGGGGAAAGAGTCTGCAAGTCATTCAGTTATTGCACTTTTCGTTTTGCGCCCATCTTCTACAATTGGAAATATTTGCTGGTCCGCCATTTTTTAGATCAAGTTTCGCCATCTTTGTCTTTGCCTTTTGAAAAGTCATGGGAATGCTGGGTTGAATGGAAGTTTACATTAAATTAATATTTGCACAATTAGCACTTAGTCTTTTTTGTTCTTTTCGAAAATGTACCTAAACGTAAAGAAGAAAATATACGTATCAAAGGACTTACGTTTTGGTACGGTCGCAGTCTTAAACACTCATAGTGAAAATGTATCTAAAAACTACAAGGAGCGATCGGTTTTTGGTTCGATTGTACCACAGCTGGAGTCGCTCGATTGCATAAGAAAAATCTTAACTATACTTGAATCTCTTTTCTTAGATGCCGCAACTTCAAAAACCCGCACCCGAATTCTCCGGTACCGCCGTTGTCAATGGCGCCTTCAAGGAGATCAAGCTGAGCGACTATAAGGGCAAATATTTGGTGCTCTTCTTCTATCCACTCGACTTCACCTTCGTCTGCCCCACCGAGATCATTGCATTCTCGGACCATGCGGCCGAGTTCCGCAAGATCAACTGCGAATTGATTGGCTGCTCCACGGACAGTCAGTTCACCCATTTGGCCTGGATCAACACACCACGCAAACAGGGTGGTCTAGGCAACATGGACATTCCATTGTTGGCCGATAAATCCATGAAGGTGTCTCGTGACTACGGTGTTTTGGATGAGGCAACTGGCATTCCATTCCGCGGTCTCTTCATCATCGACGATCAGCAAAATCTGCGCCAGATAACGATCAACGATTTGCCAGTCGGCCGCAGTGTGGAGGAGACACTGCGTCTGGTGCAGGCCTTCCAGTACACTGACAAGTATGGCGAGGTGTGCCCAGCCAACTGGAAGCCCGGCCAGAAGACCATGGTGGCCGATCCCACCAAGTCCAAGGAGTACTTTGCCACCACACCCTAAGCTAACCATATATGTATGTATATATATATTCGCCCAACTTTGATGCGTTGCGATATTCTTCTATTGGATGGAAGGGAAAAAGAGAGAGAGAGAGAGAGAACGAAGTGGAAATCAAACTGCGTCGCACTTGCATTAAATGGAGAGGCTGCTCACATACACACAAACTAGCACACTCACACCTACACCCATATATTATAATATAATGATAATCTAGCGCTAGTTCGCACTATACATATGTACCAAGTACTAACTTACCCCAAACCCTTCCCCCTACAAATAACACACATATAAATGTATACATGTAATTTAAGCAGAAAGTTTTCACAAGTTCTGTCTACTTGCAACAATAAAGCCGCATTGAATCGTAATTGAACACGTGGGCCGCTGGCTCGCATATCATTTACTTATTTTATCTGCTCAGGTTTAGTCGCTGCCTTCCGCCGGTATTACCGGCTATGTCGACTTCGACTTTGCCTTATCTTTCGACTCTGCACACAGCTGATGAACTAACTGGACGACCGTCTGGGCATGATAACGATTATGGAAATCTTTAGCCGCTTCCCGTTAAAATCGACGTGCTGCACGGGTACGTGTGTATACATATGTACATATATGAAAGTGACGCTAGCCCATTGGCCCACTGCCCAAGTGCAATTCCCGTTTTCCATTTCGTTGCGTGCGAGTGTGCAGCAATAGCTATTGATGCAGTGCTACCACTTCCACTTCCACTTGCTACCCGCTAGATCTATCTTTTTCCCTGGAAGAGTCAGCGTGCTATTTTAGTATCCAGCCCATTCCAGGTTACAGGTTGAGCTTCTCAAGCGCTCGCAGTGCTGTCGGCCGGTGTCCGCCTTAGCGTTGGTGCCAGCATCACAACAGACTTTGTTCTCATTGTTGTTCTTGTTGTTGTTACTACTGTGATTCTAGCTCATCACGCGTTGTGCCATTTAAGACAAGGTCTACATACATTCCCCTCTCTTTTGCCAAACTCGTTCTTACACACACACTCTCAAGCACACACACAAACAGAGGCGTATGTATCGGCAAAGCTTTGAGCGGTTGCTGCTATCTCATAGAACCAACTAGAAACCAACCAACAAAAACCCTTTCAAATCATTCGCCGGCTGCGCTGCTTTTGTCAAATGCACAAACACATGTGTATACATTTGTATGTATGTGTACATGTATTTATGTATGTACATATTTTACCAGCGCTAGTAAAGCAACAGCTGCTGGAAAAAAGTTTTTGCTGCTTCATTAGTGTTTGTACGTGTCTACAGACAGTGCTGGAAACGCAAACATACATACATTTTTATGAATATTTATGTAATTTTAAAGCAAAATCCTAGATTATAGATTTTATGTATGTATATAAGTATGCATATGTATGTGTGTGTACATACGTATGTATGTACATGCGTAAGAACGTTTCTTGATCTGCTCTAAGCCGCAAATCTCCAATTTGTTGTAAAGCATTTTTGAGATAGCACTCCAAATGATAATGAGGCCATTTGTTAAAACAATAATATTAATAGTTGCGGAGCGGCTGAATCATAGAAACAAATATCAGTGCTTGCGTCTGGTAATTTCAATTATTTTTGCGAGAATTGTGAAAGGTAAAATAAAAGTCGAAGAAAAACCATTCTCTAAAAAACAACAGAATCATCATGATTATCAAAACACTCGCCAGACCGCCAAGTTGCACCGCAACAGCGAATCGAAGACGTTGTCAATACTTCCCCAGGCGATTATTTGGAAGCTCTTAGAAAAACAGGCATAATTGACAGGTTGAGTGCGTTACATGAAATGACATTGCGATAACAAGTCACAATGAATGCATACATATGTATGTATGTACATATGTATATGTATGTATGTATATAAGTTCGCCGGCAATATAAATTATTAGTTTTCTTGGCGCAAAGTTTTATGGGTAGCTTTGATACCAATATACATATATACATACATACATATGTATATACGATGAATATACATACGTATATTTATAGTCAGAAACTGATAAGGAAGGTAGTCGCGATAGACGCCATTCGAATTCCGTGTTGAAAGGCGTGTATATTTATGAAAGTAAGGATATACCTACATACATATGTATGTATACATATACATACTACTGTATGGTATGCGTATATTTTGGGTCCCCAATTTCAAGTCGCTAATCTGGCGTATCATTTCAATTAAATATGACCATTTGTACACGTTCATGCGGCCTGCTTAACTATGCTCACACTTTGAAGAGATGTTAAGTAGCATTTGGCGTGTGCTACCATTCGAATTATTGATAAATCTAGCTAATTGATATAAATCAATCTAGATAAATATTTCTGTATAACATGCAATGGCGACGATGACGATGCTTTATTGCTTTTCTAATCCCTATGTAATTACTGTAAATTGACTATTGATTGGGGTCCGTTGCGTGTGCCAATAAATTGCCAGTTGTTGAGTTTGTTCCATTTCTCGTTTCTATTAGAATATTAACAGCTTTTAATCAAACCCTAGTTCGATCAGTTGATTATCGATAAGTGATAGTGCCTAAAAGTGTGCAGCACTGTAATTTCAAATGACCGATTAATTAGCGACCTGCCAACTCGGCTTAAACACATTTTGCTAAATAATAGATGAATAGTTGGTTTTTGATTGTTCATTTATAATCAGTAAACTTATTCCTATTTGCTTGCAACTTTTATTCTAAGGCCATCAAAATTGCTGTTTGAGCTGTGATATTCTATATAGCTTGTTTTTCTTTTCCTAGTAGCGATGCGAGCGGGATTATTTAAAGAAATATCGGTTACGATGTGTAATTATTGCCAGAATAACTGATCGCTAGAACAGTTACTTGTTTTTAAGCAGCAGCGCTCACAGTGAGACAATTCTTAATATATGAATTGCAACATATCAATGTGTATATTAGGACAATCTTTCTACCTCTTTCCTAATTTAAGGTGTATCTCACTATTCTTGCCGTTTATATATCATACATAATCCATAGTTTTAGCTAAAATTATTTTTGCGGCTTTCCATATGTGCATACGCACAGCTAGTCCAAACTGCTTGACACACAACAGATATTGTTTATAGTGAAATTTACTGTAGTTTACTTAAGAGCTTAAATTTTGTATTTCATATAAAAGCGGATTGTTATTTAAAAATTATGTATCCATCATTTTATTTCGCGTTTTATTAGTGGAACATTCTTCTGTCTTGAATGAATGATGTTATTTGCTGTTCAATTGAACGTGAAACGTTTTTTCATTTTATCATTTATCGCGACGGGGAAATAAAACAACTTTTACATATTTCAACTCCCCACACACACAAAATAGCTTTAGATGTTGTTAGCTTCTTTCTCCTACTGCTCCGCATTTAGAAGAAGAATCCAAGGATTTTGCCACCAAGATGTTTTCTCCTGGCTTCCTCGTGATCCATAATGCCGCCGGATGTGGTCAGAACGACATAGCCAAACTGGCGAGAGGGCAACAGGTTGTTGGTCCACTTCTCGATATCGTTGATGGGCACATCGAAGCGTGGCGAGATGACGCCGCATTTGTTCAAACGTCCGGTTAGATTAACAACGATCTTGCCAGATCGGTGATCGTCGACAATCTCGAATTCGCCAATGTAGCCATGCTTCATCATCACAGTCAGGAACTTAATGATGACTTTGGAGCAGGGGCGCAGAAGCACCTGACGCTTGCCGCGCTTCTCGGCGTTGTTAATGCACTTCAGGGCATCGGCCAATACGTTCATACGCACCATGGCTGCAATTAAAAACAAATGAGTTTCCGTTTTATACAAAAAACAACAAAAAATATTTCGGTATGCAAAAAGAAAACACGTGCAAGTACGGCGCCTTGAAAATTTGTTGTGCGTGTTTGTCTTCTTTCTCTTTCCCTCGTCATCCGATCACTAAAGTATTAGCAGGGCGAGAGCTCTGTGCCCGGCTATGTAAACAACAACGCAAAGTTTTGAAAGTTGTCTCGCACATTATTCAAGTGCTACCGGCAGCATTTGATTGCGACTTTTCTGACATTTTCCACTACCAGATCTCAGTTACCATTAAAGTTGTAATAGAACTGACAAGCACAACAACAGCAGCAGCCACAGTCAGAGCACAGCTGATACTGTCAAACATGACCGCCAAAGGCGGCGGCCTTTTGTACATTTTGTCACAAAACAGAAAAAAAATAAATTAAAAAAATCTTATTGCATAGCATTGATTTTATATGCACTGATAATCTCAGTTTTGTACATTTGGCCAGCCTTTGGCGGTGTACTGACGCTGTCAACACATATTTTAACTTTCGTTTCATACACAATAAAAAAAAATGCAAATGCCTGAGTATTTTGCACAAAACTTTCAAGGCGCACGCACAAAATCCATAGCGCATATTAGGCAAACGCTAATTTGTCAATATTTGCTGTGTTTCTAACAAGACTTCTGGTAAAATTTCACGTAGATTACCTAAGATTTAATTTTGTGGTTTTTCAACACAAATTTACACGACCGCGAACGTATCGGAAAAGAGGAAGTCCATCTTGCCGCATTTGACAGCTGCAGCTGTCAGTGGTACATACACACGGTTGCTAATAGAGCAGGGTTGCTTTGAGTAAATTGTAAGCATTAAGCAGCACCGATTTTTATTCGAGCCTTTATCAACACTAGTGCTGTAATAACAATATGTCGAAACAGTAAATATTTATTCTTATCTAAATTAGAAATATACTAATTAATTTATATGCTCATAGGTTTGGTTTAATAATACCTGGAAAACAGAAGAAGCAATCAGAAAGGACGCCGCAACCACCAACCAAGCCTTCAATCTTCGATGAGAGTAGCAACAGTTCAGTTAGTGATAATGATGCAGTTGGCCCACAAAAACGTCTCACCGGCAAAGCCGGCGTGGTTTGTGGACCCAGCCTAATGGAGCGTCGTGTGGCAAAAAACATTCAGAAGAAGGCGTTGGCCGAGGATCCAACTATATTCCAGTATGACGAGCTATACGATGATATGGACAACAAACGGGAGGCGGCTAAAGAGACGAAAAAACTTGAGCCACGAAAAGCCAAATATATTGGCCGTCTGCTGGAACATGCTGAGCGACGTAAGCTAGAGAACGAACTGCGCGTCGAGCGCCAAGTGCAAAAAGATCGCGAAGCCGAAGGCGAAATGTATAAGGACAAAGATACATATGTAACTGCTGCGTATCGTAAAAAGCTAGAATCCATACGACAGCTGCAAGAGCAGGATGCACGCGATGACTATCTAGAAGCTATTGGCGATGTGACCAAGCAGAAGGATCTCGACGGTTTCTACAGGCATCTATATGAACAAAAATTGGGCACACAGCAGGAAGTAATCAAGCCCAACACGGCGCCAAGCACAGAGGAGGTGGCTTATAAGCCAATCAAGAGAGAAGGACAAATTTCGAGCTCAAATAAGCAGCGCATCTATAGAAGACAGCGCTCCTCGCTGGATGACGACGATGATACGACTGCTGCAGCAACTACTCCCTCAGCTGATAGCAAAATAGGAGCCGTAAAAGCGCATTTGGCTAACAATATAGATGCCGATTCAGACTTTAGCATTGACGACTCCAGCGACGAAGGCGATGAGCAGACGACAGCGAAGCCAGCTGGCGACAGCAATGTGGAAGACCAGTCAAAGCCATCGGCAGAGGTCTCGGACAAAGAAAAGCAGCCCACTCTAGAAGCAGAGACCAAACCGCAGCAGGAAGAGTCACAGCCTTCAGAGCAAGCTGGCGACAATAGCATTAAGGAATCAGATGTGGAGACAGTTGCCCGACAGCCCATTGATCGCAGCTATATTTGGCGAAAGCGAACGGTGGGCGAGGCATTTGATAATGCTCTAGCCCGGTATCATGAACGCAAACTGGCAAGACGTGCTTGATCCCTGATCCTGTAATTTTATTGCTCACATAAATGCTGACTGCTGTTTCTCCAATTTCCGTCTTTTGTGCATTTTAAACAAAACATACATATGTACATATTTACTTGTATGTATGTGTGTTTAAATGTGAGTTTGTGCTGGCTCTGTATAAATATTTTGCACAGCTGTGGAATGACTGGAAAGAGGACAACGATATAGTAAATACTTGCTACATGTGAAAGGGCGCCAAGTGTTAGTCAGATTTGTTAAAAAAAAAGTTATTTTGTAATTGAAACAACTAAATTATAATAATAATTATAGGCTTGAATAGTGGTATTATAATATAGAATTAAATCCTATTCATATTTCATATATAAACAGAAATAAATAATTTACTAACATTTTTGTCATTTTTGCTTTAAGCTGTTTTCACTGTACTCCATTTATTTTGTATGCACGAAAAAAAAACCACAACAAAGCCCAAGTTGGCGTTCTTTTTTATTTTTATTAACTTTTTTCAATTTTACTTTTGCTTAGCCACAAATGCCGCAAATCCCTTTTATAAATATGTAGGTGTGTCCGCCATAAAAGTGAAAGCCGGCATCGCTGACATGCTTGGGCGCTATTTTTGTTGCAGCGCATTGCAGGCGTTGATATAAAACATACAGGCACATATATGTATGTATATACATATATATATATATATATATATGTATTTATAGACTGCAACCAGGACTAGAACGTGCTTCTGTCAGTAGCATTTCCTTACTTTTGATGCTGTCAACTCGCCCGTGTCCTCGCCCTGGTTCTTCTGCTCCGCCTTGTCAGCGAAATTAATAGCGAAATCCATTTTCTATTTGGCAAAGCGGACTAGTGTCCCCATCTCGGTCTTTCGCAGAGCTGCAGTCCGGCTGCCTGATGTCTTACATATACGTTGTGTTTTATTCATGCTGCTGCCCCTCCGCTCTCTCTCTTTCATTCTTTGCCGTTTTGCTCGTTTTCTCATCCGCTTTCTGCTGTTGCGTTGCTGCCGCCTTTCAAGCAGATGGCTGTGGCTTCCTGCAGGTGGCTCGGCTTTGATTGTGTCATCAATCACAAGTTGCGGTTGTTTTGTTTACGCTAAGAGCTGTACTATATTTTAGGCAAATTAATAGACATGCTAACTGCAGCGCATGCTGCTTACGCTGGAGTGAGAAAGGGTTATGTCAGATCGACCAGAATGATTCGGCATCTCGCTCTGCATCGTGCAAGCGATCGCGACTTAAAGCGTTTTTTGTCTCGCCGTCTATTTTGCTTACAAAATTAAAGAGCTATTATGCAGAAGGGATATATGTACATATGTATACATATGTATATATGTGTATGCGTGTAGGAGTAACTGCCAGCAGAGTATATTCTATTCGACTATTCTAGCTTATTTTAGTAAAACACGTTACGGTTATTCTTAATATTTTTTGCCTGGGATTTATTCATACATGCATATGTACATAATATGTAAGCTAAGCTATTACCACTACATTGTATATGACCACGTTGCAGTAATATGACCCAATTGTCTCAATATGTACGAACAGTAGCAACAGCAGAGGCTGCAACGTGTGCCCAATGCGCCCTAATCAATTTGTGATCATAATTACATGGCTTTGGTTTTGGTCATCCGCCTCTTGGCCTTTGGCGCAATTCACGAATCGAACAATTTCAATCTGGCCAGAGCGTTCGCAAGGCAAACAATGCAGCGTATGGGCTCCATCTATACCCAGAGCAATAAACCAGAGCAAAGGCTTAAAGATGTGATCATTCACGTGTAAATTCAATTATCAAAATTTCAAATGGCCCCGCTTCCAACTGCTGTGGTCACTCGACTCCTGGGGCCTACTCACTGTGTGTATGTGTGTGGGTGTGCATGCACTTGAAGAAAAGCTGTGTACATAGTCAACTGAAATAGTTTACAATTTTGAAATAATACCTTATTTATTTATTTATTTATTTATTTATTTATTATTATTATTATTATTATTTTTTTTTTTTTATCTAAAATATAATTTTAATTAAATGTTGTTATATTTAATATATTAATATTAACAAAAAATATATCAATTTAAAAAGTATTCCACATAGCTTAGAATTTTTAGATCTGGCAATATTATTAATTATAAAGTGGATTGCAAGCTTTTCGTAAAGTGTTGTCGCTCATCTATGTGTGCGAGTGCCGATGCGTTTGTAAGAGTGTCTGTGTGTGTGCTGGTGATTTATATATGTGAGGCAAACGCAGGCCAAGGCACAGGAGCAGGCGCGTCCAAATTCCGCTGCAATGGACAGCAGCAGCCGTGTAATGAAAAACTGCGCATGGCTCGAAAGATGTGTAAGGGTTGCCCAAAGGGGCGAAAGTTGAGAACGGGCGAAACTGCCTGTCGCCAAGGCGAAATGACAAGCACACACACATCGTATCTTCACCACATCTCTTTGTGTGTGTGCGTGTGTGTTTTCGTGTGCGGGGGTCGCCTAATAAGCAGGAAATTAAAATGTTATATGCATTGCCATTGCCCCATGGCTGTGCTTCGTCTTTCGGCTGGCATTGTCAACTCGGCGGCTGCGGCTGCCTCCATTGTGCCAGTACCACGCCCACCGTCCCCCGCCTATCGCACACCGCCCACCGCCTTGAAGTATGCATTATTTTTACGTGTCAGTGCGCATTTTTGGCATAATTGAAGCACAAACTGCGCTCTGACTGCCTCACTGCCTGTCCTGTGGCTGCAGCTGTGGCTGCGGCTGTGCCTGCTGAAGGTCGCCCCACCGACATGACATTGCGTATACGCCAGAGCCGGACGGAACGGTGTGTGAGTTGAGAGAGTGTGAAAGTTGGGAGGATGTAGGCAGGGGGTTGCTGGGGCACTCGTTGCATCCAAAATTTTTGCTGCTTCAAGTTTTGGTCGACAGTTGCGCATTAAGGCAAGAACGTTCTGCCGAACTGTTCGCCAATACCAACAACAATAACGAAATGCAAAGACTAAAGTTTGTAGTTGCCCCCATCTATTGTAACGATTCTTTTTGGGTGATAATTTTGAATACTCTTTAAGCAGAGAGCTCGGTGCAATGGGAATTTTAGTGCACTCTCTGTTATGCATATGACTATACATACATACATATTCACAGTTAATTGCAAATTTTTATGCCTGCATAGGCAGCAAAATTGAATATATAATACTTAAAATCATTGTATTATTGTAGTATAATTCTAAACAAATAAAGTTATTAAGCTATTTATCGATAAATCAGCTAGATATGTACATGCGGGGTATCAGGCAGTCGATCAGCCGTGACGCCTATTTGTTTAAAATAACTTTCTTTTCCTTTAGCTGCAATTTTTCAGCAGCCCCAACCCCGACCGAATTCTGGCACTCTTACGCACGGGCGTGTCGACCGCCCACTTTTTCGTGTTCCATTACGTTGACCCTGCTGCATTGTGGGGGAGCTCGCGTACTGTGCAAAACCTAATTAAAAGTGCTTTATTATGCAATTAATGTCAAGATAATATCGCATTCGCATTGTGCTGCACTGCACCAGCCACAAAGGAGCAAGTGTCAAAGTGGTAGATAAAGAGAGAGTGAGAGACAGAGAGAGGAGAACATGAAATAAGAGCAGACGCATACATGATCCCTTCACTCTGAAGAAAATTGAGCATGCACACTTCAGAACAAAAATTCCTAACAAGTTACTACTCCACCCCCCCTCTCCCCCAAAAAAACAACATTATTTTTATTTATTTAATTAATTTTCGTGCTTATGTCTTTGGTTTAATAACGTGTCGAAAAGCGCTCATCTCTATGTAAACTATCGTGCTGGCAGCCGCTTTCTCTCTCGCTCCCTCTCTCCTACACACGCTCCACTAGATTGTTGACAATTATTTTGCATAAATTTCATGTGAAACACAAGAATGTAGTAAAAATTGGCATTTTATATGTACAGATGTACATATGTATGCATGTATGTAGTATACATATGTACTCGGCCATTGCCCTGCCCGTTCGCCCGTTTATCCGTTCGTCATCAACAAAATTGTGTTGAGGCTGGGTAGTTGCACCCACCCAGCTTTTCGGTCTTCGTCCTATCTCTCCTTTGCATTTGCTCTGATTTATGTGCCTTTTCAGTTTTGGCACAAAAATGCGATCAGCTTTTCTGTTATTGTTGCTATTTGCGTCTTCGCAAGCGCTGCAGAGAGAGAGAGAGAGAGAGAGAGAGAGACAAACGAGAAGGAAGTCGACAGAGCACGTGTAGGCTTAGCTGTCTCTGCTTGTTCCTCTGGACTTGCTCAGTCGTACAACACACAAACACACGACTTGCCTATGTATGTATGTATGTATGTGTTTGCAGTTGTTCTTCTCTATTGCTGCTCACCCACACATTGTGTTGTTGTTGGCATTTCTGTTGATATGATAAAACGCAAAGTATGCTAATTTATTGCTGTTGATTTTAATAACTATGCTAAACTTTATTGAGTCGGTATGTTTCGGGGAGAGTGTGCAGCTGAACTGTTACTTGGCATTTGCTGCATTTTATTTTGTTTGTGGCTTGGCTTGGCAGCAGCTGTGTTCTGCTAGGTGTTGCCACACTGCTAATTGCATCTCAAGATATTAATTGCGATCACACTAACAACGATAAAGCATAAAATCGAGCTCAATTTAATTTAACTTTTTATTAACTGTATAATTTTGGTTTTTGCTACAATAGATGTGAGTGTGTATGTGAGTGAAAGACACTTTTTTGCAGACAACGAGAAACGGTCAACAATTATTTACGAACTATGGAGTGTAATAATAGAGCCTGCCGAATGCTCAAGTTGGGCTCTTTTAAGTCTCTATATGGACGGATAAAGATTAGCAAAATCAAGTGATTGTATAAGTCTTCCAGAAAACTCTCTCTGTCTCTGTCATTTTCTATCAGAAGCACACGCTGTTGAAATTGGCATTTTGAATGGCATATTCATAATTGCAATTGTAATTAGCCTGCATTCAATGGATTCATTAGGGCTATTCCCACATTTTGACTTGCAGTTGCAGTTGCCTTAATTGCCAGCAAACAGCAGTTGAAATGCGTTCGCTACTTCCCCTTTTCTTTTCCTTTCGCTTTCCAGTTACACTCCCATTCTTCCCATTCTGATGCCACTTCCATATTTACCTCATCCGCCCTGTGAATAATAATAATTCCAATAATTTGTACGAAATTCTCTCTCAGTTAAAACTCTGCCGTCCGCTCTTCGCAATTGCAAACAGATTTCAATGTACATAAATGCAGCTGAATTTCAAAACAATTTTCTCCTTGTATCGAAATTTGCCTATAAATCTACATATGTATATGTATTCAAGCTGAGCTGTGCAGTTCAATTGAGCTGCTCACTCAAATGATGAACTTGTTTAGTGCTGAGCAAAAATTATGAAGTTGATGAATATCGTGTATAAGCTGAGACCTGCGTTGTTATATTGAATGAAACGCTGTATTGAGAGCAAATGAGAGTTAACTAAAATGAAATGTTGGAGTTGCTTCGTGAAATTGAACCAGAGCTGCCAGCGCTAATTGTGTTAAAAAAGTTAGCCTAAAGAGAGGAGTAAAGAAGGGGGAGGTGTTGGGCGTTGCCAGAAATTCAATTTCAAATTGCATTGAAATAATTTACAATTTTCCCCCATTCGTTCCATTCGCCATTTCCCATTATTGTGTTTTGTGTTATTATTTCGGCTCGCTTTATTCGCGCAATTTAAATTTTGCGCAATTTATTTACTTTGACTCTTCAACTTTTCGGACGGCCACTCGAATTATACAAATTTGTTTCAATTGCTTTCGCATTATGTCCTTATTGTTATTGTTGTTGTTGTTTTTGTTGTTGCCTCTATATCCATGACAAAACAAAAATAAAACTAAGCAGAATGAAAATTGTATTGGGAATTCTCTTTTATTGAACACAGTTGATTGCAATTACACACACAAATACGGACATACATATTGTACAAGCGAACATTCCATAAACGAGCATAGAAAACGGTTCTTGCTTAATCATCATCATCGGGTGGGTCAAGTTTGATCGAAGCTTCTGTTCTTTAGAATTGGTTGATAAATCGTGGACCATCACATGAGTGGCCCTGTGTGCGGGAGGATCTCGATTGCCCAGTATATATGTCCAAAATCGCTCATAAATGTATTATATAGTTATGAAATTTTCCAAAGCATTTATACTTACATAATCATATATTTAACTGCATTTGAATCATGTAACTGTGCTAAGGATCTCCAAAACTGGGCCCATTTATATATTTTACACTGATAGTATGAACTAACATATCAATATTTATTTTAATAATAAACATATATAATATAATATATTGTTATTATATCAATGCAAAAACCGAGTTAATTTAATTAATGTAAACAAAAAATAATCTGACATGGTTCATGTCTCTACTTGCGTTTGTGTCTAAATAACTTAACATTAAAACACATTTTGTTAACAAATACAGGACTGTTAAGTACACTCGTTAAGTTTTCATGATTTCGTTAAGTGTGGAGTCGCCTGCGACCTTACAATCCACATCAGCTAGTCAAGCTGCCAACCAATTTCCATTTTATAGCAATAGTGTGTCCCAGTATTGTGTCCCAAAAGCCTGGTCGCAAACCATACAAAATAGGTATAACTAAAGCTCAGACAAAATCCGCAACTTAAGAGGGCGCTTTAGATATATGCGCGTTATATATGCGCATAAGCAGCTGTGCAATAACTGTAGCCTGTTTTTGGGCGCGCTTTCCTGCTCAGTTGGCCAAGGGATGTCGTCCAGCAGGGACAACCAAGCCGCGGACGCTGCTTTCGTTGGCTGCCAATTAGCCAGTCGTAGCTCTTATTGTTGGTGTAGGTGCTGCTGTTGCTGCTGTTCGCGCGTTTGTTATTGTTGTTGCGCATCTGATTCCCCTTGTGGTAGTCATCGTAGCTGTTGTTCTTTTTGCTGACGGTCAGCAGCATCGCGCTTTTTGTTATTGTTGTTAAGTGGTGCCCTGTTAAGTGTTTGTTGCCTAAAAAATATACAAAATATACAAGAACAAAAAATAAATAGCATTTACTGTTACTTTGCCTGTGGCGCCCTGTGATATTTGTGTAGCAAAATTTAAAAGCAAATTAAGACAAAGAAATATAATATTGGAATAAATATACACACATACATACAAAGTGAAAATCAAAGGTAATTTACACAAAAAGTGAACAAGAATTTAAAGAATTTTAAAATAATACAAAAAGGCAAATATAATATATGTATGTAAATAGTAATGCATATACATGTATGTACATACATACATATGTACATATGTGTGTATAAAGCTTAAGCTACTTGCAGTTTCCGCTATGTAATTGCTCAAGTGTGCATGCGTGTGCATGCATGCGGGTGCGCGCGTGTGTGTGTGCATGTGTTAGTGTTGGTTTGTTCTCTGCTTCCGCCGACATGCTCCAATTTTGTGTTATCTGCTGCTGCTTCTTCTTTCACTTTTGATTGCTTTGACTTTCGCTGATTTTTTGTGCCATCTCCAACTTTTACTTTTTAAGTAAGTGTGAATGTGTGTGGCCGATTGTTAGAATAGTCTGACGTGACCAACATTCATTTTGGCAGCCAATGGACATACTGTCCGAAAAAAGCAGGTCACTTCTCTCTGCACAAGCCAAAGAACTCTCCCCACCTACAGCATTGTATGCGGCATGTATATAAATCAACAAGATAACTAGTATTTATGCAATACATAGACACACACACACACACAAACACACAAAACCACACAAATATATTGTCACACTGTGCACAGTGGAATGACCTCGCAGTAGGTTAATGAAAAAAGCCCTTGTTGTTGCAAAAAGTTCTGGTTCTGCAGCTACTTGCCAAAATGGCCGACACTCTTCCGCTCTCTCCCCCTCTCCCATACGCTCTTCTTGCTCATTTGCACTTTCGCTCTCCTATAGTGTATGTGTGTGTGTGTGCAGCTCATTAAATGCTTATTTAGTTATAATGCATTTATGTTGCTGCATAATTAAAACAAAATGTCGCCGCCTGCAAATTTTGGCAGTTAAGTGAGAAGCTGTGCTACTTGGCGGCTGCCCCTCTAGCCACCTCTCCTCTTGGAATCGTGCCGTATTAGGCTAATGGGTACTCAGAGGAAAGAAGCAGAACAAGAAGATGATGAGCAGATGATGTCAGCTGTAAATGGCCTGCTGAGCTCTTTTTCTAACACACACACAAATACGCATGCACACGTATACATATATGCACGTGTGTATGGAGGTATGCAAGCGAGTGGACATGCATGTATGTACATATATAAAAGCTATTGGATTGTCGGCGTGTATTGCCTGCTCTGCTGAGATACTGTGGTCTGTTATAAAGTCAGTTATGTGATGTTATAGCTGGTAGCTCTATAACAAGCAACTTTAGTTTCTTATTCCGTAAAAGCGATTAAATTGTTTTTGGGTTCTTTTGCCCCAATCAGAATCATGTTTAATGTGTAACTGACACAGAATTCAGCAAATTATGCAGTTGCATATGTATCTAAGTCTTAATCAAGATGCTGCAGAGAAAACGAAAGCAAATTGAGAGTTGTTTGGTTGCCTTGTTGACATCATAGCATTTGTGGCCAGTGTGAAATATGGGAAACAATAATTTTGTAGGATGCTGTCCGTTGACGGATGTTTGGCCTTTGAAGTGCAAATGCTGCAGCTCCGGTTACAAATTCAATCAAAAAACTGTCAACTGTCAGCTGACAAGTGTTGGGGGTGTGGCAGACCGGGGGAGTTGTAGGTGCTGTGAAGGTATAGAAATAGAAATGGAGAGCGACACCTGCCTCACACAATTATCGCCGATGATATGAGCTGGCAGACATGATAGCGTCTTCTTCCATAAGAGCGACAGTGAGAGAGAGAGAGAGAGAGAGAGAGAGGGGGGAGGGACTGGGTGCTGCTCTATCTGTAAGGCGATGCTAGATGAAAGCGTTGACGTTGACGTCGTCGACGTTGTCGTTTGTCACTCGTTTCATTTTCATTGTGGCCATCTTTAGCTTTGTCTTTATCGCTGTCTCCATTGCGGACCTGCTCACTCATCGTTTTTCCCATGAAAAGTTTCGTATATGGGAATGCAAAACTGTGCCAAGTAGAGCTCAGCGCGTGCTCAAGGGGTTGTCCCTTTGAATGGGTGCCGTGCGCTGTGTCCAAGATCTCTCCCGATAGACTATAAAACGGGTAAGAGAACAAAATAAACCAATAAAAAGCTGTTATGGTTAGGATGTTGAGCCACAAAAAAGGAAGTGTCTTGGACAGTAGCAAAAAGGAGTCCAGGGACTCCTTGCCAGAGCGGCATAGTGGAAGACAGAAACAGGTCGAAATTATGAAAGAACGGTATAAAGAAGAAGAAGAAGGATTTAAGTATGCCACAGTGATAGGATAACCCAGAAGATGTTGTAAATGCAAATCAAGATTAAGGAGAGAGGGCGGAATAGAAAAGAGTAGTAATGAGATATGAAAAGAGAAGACAGGGGAGAGAAATTGATCTTATTTAATTCGATGCTAAGGGACAGTTTCAGGTTAAGTACTTCTTATTTCCCATACTGTTATTCTAACCTCACTTTTATTGCAGCCATCATTCAAACGTGGAAATGTGCACTGCTAGCGCCAACGGCTGCTGCTGAACAAATTGGCAATCGCTTTCACAAGCTACCTGGCTAACAAGTTACCTGGCTACCGAGACGATGGACGGAACACCATTGTCGCTGACATTCACCAGCCTTGCGCTGTTGCTGCTGCTGCTGCTGATGTGCGTGTTGCTGGGCTGCCATTGTCTGGGTCCTCGCGCCGCCAGCTGGATGCGAATGCGCTCTAGCAAGGAGGAGAAGATCGGGCTGTCCAATCACAAGCACAAGCTCTTCCATCCTAATGGGTATATGGCAAGTGTGAGTAGCCACAGCAGAGTCAACGATGAGGGTGTGTATTCTAATTGTTTCACGTTTGCGCAGATCCAGTCAGGTTCGGAGTTTTTACTGAGCACTAGCGGCAGCTTCAAGCGCTTCGATACCATTGACAAGGACGACCACAATCGGTCGCAGCAGCAGCTGCAGCAGCTCCAACTGCAGCAGCAGCAGCAGCAACAACAATTGCTGCTGACCAACGCTGTAGACTCGACGACGCCCTTGTGGAATCTCCCGCAGGCGGATGTTTGCATTCCTCCCCAGCCGCTGCGTCCGGCGCCCGCTCCAAATAGTGCCGGACCCAGTAGCAAGACCGTTACCTTTTCATTCAGTCAGCTCAATGAGGCATCAGAGGCACGCTCCAATTCACAGCGCTCACCTTTGCGCACAGCGGCTGCAGCATTGCCACAGCCGCTGGAGGCGCCTCCAGCGCCGAGACTAACGACGTCTGCATCCGTGACGCTCTCTGCAACGGCTATACCTCGACCCATAGCCAAGCGACAGATCTCACTGCAGCAGGGCATTAATCGCACCACGGAAGCAACGCAAGCTCCTACTCCCATGGAATCCAAGGTGGAGCGTCGACCACCTGCGTTAAAGCGCCGCAACTCCAGCACAAATCCCTTCCTATGCGAATCCACAGAGCAGCTTCCTCCGAGTCAGCCAGATCTTCAGTCCCAGCCAGAGTCGCAGGCTTTGCCTGAGCTTCAGGTTCAGCCCAAAGTCGAGTCAACGCCGGCTCCCTGCCCCAATGGTAATCCCTTTGTGCACGAGGGTCAGAGCCTTTCCAGCCGCCTCCTGAAACTGCACAATACCAACAATCCATTCACGAGTCTAACGCAGCGGGTGAAGGGACCGCACATGCTGCAGAAGACCATCTCTGAGGATTATTTATTCCGCAAGCTGCCCAATGGCCATGGCCTGAACCTCAGCAATGGCTTAAGCAATGGATTGGCCAATGGACTGAGCAATGGCAATGGCAATGGCAACTCCACCTGGTCATTTGGCCGTTCGCTACTGCGACAGGAGTCGAGCATTAGCCTGGGTCTGGGCAGGCGCAACAGCTCGCAAGTGTCGCTGGATGGATGCATGGATGGCATGCAACTGGAGCATGCCATCTCCTGTGATTCGGTCAATTCGGATGCATCTTCCCTATGTCTGGATCAGCTCGATCAACCCTACACACAAATCACGGGCTATCTCTGCGTAGGCCTTCAATACGAAAAGTAAGTTACTAAAGTCAGATTAGGTATCCCTTAAGTGAAAATCGTTTTGGGTTATTCAGGCACAGCGAGGAGCAGTTAGAGCTAACGGTCAGCGTGCTGGAGGCCAAAGGACTAATCTGTCCGCTTAGCATGGGACTGGACTCTCTGGACACATTTGTGCGCATCTATCTGGTGCCCGATCATGCGGGTGGCATGCAGACCAAGGTAAGTAGAACCAGGCATTGGAGTTCTACTGCCCGCTATATCAACTACAACCCTTCTCTGCCTCTTACCTGACAGGTGGTGAAATCGACGCTGACACCCGCATACAATGAGAGTTTCAACTTTCGATTGAAGCGACAGACAGGCAGGCATTCGCTCTGGTTCCATTTGTATCACAATGGGCCCGCCCACACGCTGATCGGGGAGGCGGAAATGGAGATTGGCGAGATGGCCAAGCCGATAACCACTTGGATACCACTCTCTGATTCACGTAAATGCAATGCTCGCTGGGGAGAGCTAATGTTCTCGCTGAGCTATCTGCCCACAGCGGAGCGCTTGACTATAGTCGTGGTGAAGGCGCGGAATTTAAAACTGGAGCTGGATAACGGAGGAACGGAGCCGACTGCATTGCAGAACATCTTTGTGAAGGTGAGTTGTGAAGTTGCCTTCACAGTGATTCTTTAAATACGCTCGTCTGCTTGTCCAGGTTTATCTGATGAACAACGACAAGAAGGTGCTGAAGAAGCGCACCTCGCTGAAGCGCAAGGATCGATGTCCCATCTTCAACGAATCAATGATCTTCAGTGTGCCGCCCCAGGGTTTGACCACAGTTCAGTTGCGTCTCACCGTCTTCGGTGTCACGGACGGTGGGGCTATTGTGCCTCTGGGTCACGTCATTGCCGGCAGCTGTGCGGTGGGCAAGGGCTTGCGCCATTGGCATCAAATGCTCTCATCTCTGCGCAAACCCGTTGCCATGTGGCATGTGCTACGTCGTGCCGCCAATCAACCGATCTTCATTGGTGGCGCTGAGGCTGTGGTGGCAGCTATGCAGAGCACGCTTCAAAGGGCGACCGCTAAGCGCAATAGCATCGTCTAAACGAGTAGGATCAAGAAAGGTGCAGAGGATGAGGTGAGACAACAGGATGTGACAAAATTACCAGAGAAATGGAATCAGAAGAAGACATCACTTTAGCGGAAACGAAAGAAGATAACTGATGTAAGACTTGGAGCGAAAGGACCTAGACAATTAAAGAGTAAAAACTATAACTGATGCTGAAGTTGGTTGATATGCGTCACAGCCCAGTCCTGCATCACAGTCCAGTTCTGCCCCCTACCCTACCTTTTACCGTTCCCCGACCGATCCACACTGTAATGTCTCCCTCTATTCTACCTGACGTCTAAAGAATATACCCTCTACATTGCATTTACTAAATTTAGTACTCGGCATTTTTCTTACTTTTTTACAGAGGATTTCCTAGAACATATTCGTCACAGGGCAATTAGACTTAGGCATTATCTAATACATAGGACATACCACTTATAGATCCATATTATATCTGATACCACTAACTAAAACTGTAGCTACCAAAAACAAATACCTAAACTAAACCCGCACCAAAGGACAAAACGAGCCTAAATTAACTAAATCCACATTCTAATACATATATATATACGTATAGCTCTATATATACATATGTATATGCACACAATATATACCTAACGACTATAGCCGTCTTTCTGCACAATATATTTAAATTAGATAATTCATGCACCCATTGTTATCAAGCATTTATACTAAATATCGACATCGATAATTATTCAGCAACGAAAATAAAAAATCTAACAGATGAAATATGAACAAAAATAGATTTGAGTTTGCGGCAAGCCAAATATGCCATACCCTTGTAATACTAGAATATGTCTAATAAATGGTTGATGTGTTGATGATCTAGTAATATGTTATCAAACACTTTGTTAAAAGCAAAATGATCGACTGATTGATTGAACGATTGACAGATCAATTGATTGATCGTTTATGCTCAGATTTTTCTGAAACTTTAAACTAAGTGGCATATGTATATGATTGAGTATAATTTGATTGATACATTTTGTTGAATGATTGATGTAGACTTATGTTATGTTAACCTATTGATTGATTGACTGACTGAGGATTAATAGGTGGTGATTATTGATTCAGTTTTGGCATATATGTCGATTGTTATAAATAAATCATATGAAAACTGTTATGAATAATTTAAGCAACATTTGGTCAAGGATGCTTTCGTATTAAATGTTAAATAATATACAGATATATATTCTATGAATAGATAGATCGTTTACTGGCAATCATCATTGTTGAAATATTATTATTAAAAAATAAGAGTAAAAATTTATTGCATTTGGACGTGGTAGTGCAATGTGATATGATATAATTCAGATGTATGTAATTATAAATATTTTTTATTGTGTTAAGAAACCAGCAAGTATTTAAAAAATGTATTATATATATATTCATATATATCCACAAATCAACAGACTTTAGAAAACGTTTAGAGTTTTAAGATACTTTTTTGCCGAGAATTTCATAATACATTTAATTTTGGAATATACGAAACAAAAAATAGTTACAAGACAATAAAATTGCAAGCATTTAAAACAAAGCAGAAAATTATTATTAAATAGTGAACAAAGCAATTTTCGTTCATTCAATCCAGATTCGCACGTCACTGTCTTAACAAATTAACTTGCTATATCTATGCATAATCCACACATTTTACAAATATCTAAGCAAATGACCAACAAATTCAAAAAGAAAACAAAAAACCTGGCACAAACCTTAGCAGCTTTAATATTCCAGCTAATTATTTGAAAGCGTATATTGGAAAGTAAGATTAAATAGTGTTAGTGTGCAAAAATTCAAAATACTTATAAAATGACAATTATAATAAAAAAAAAAATACAAATATTAATTATATTTAATAATAATAATACAAATTAATACTTATACTTAAAAAATATAAACAAATAATAATACAAAAATATAGCATTTATATTAAATATACATACATATATATAAGATTTGTTGAAAAATTAAACAAAATTAAATAATAGTATAAACATTAAAGAAAATGTATTTAAAGCAAACATGATTACTTAAAAAAAATATCAAAAATATAAAATATAAATTAAAACGATTATAAAATAATGAACTACAAATAAAACTCATAAAAATCACTCAGCTAATATCTGATATAAGAAATGATTGCGCTTTAAAATTAATTAATAACAGTTTTGTACTTTAATTGACAAAATATATAACTAAAACTCGAAAACAAAATTTGGGGAAAAACAAAAATGGTTAAAAAATGGAATTTTGTTAAATTTCTCATGTTATATTTGTATTTACATACATGCATATAAGTTCTATATATATACACCCACGCATACATATATATACATTTAAAACAAATTATACAGATACTATACTATATATACAGATATACCATATATGTATATATCTATATTGGATAAATGTAAATGATATATAATGCAAATGCTACAAATCGTCGTTATACAAATCCAAATCAAATTGAAATAAATTAAATAAATATAAACAAGTATAAAACTGACTCAATTGTGAATATATTCTCTGGTACACAATTATTATTATAATTTGTGCTCGACATCCTTATCTATTCTCATAATATTCTCTTGATAAACCGAGATTCTTGAGAATATGAGCACGACTTAAACAGTTTTAATTTAGAGAAATATTACATGAGAAGTTAAGGATATAGACCTATGCCTCTCAGCTGGATAAATCTGAACATAAAGATACATTCGTATATCAGTGAAACAAACATAAAGATATGTTCATGTCTCATACGAGAAATACATTTAATACATCTCAATTGCATATCCCAGAACAGACACATAGATACATTTGTATCTCAGCTAAACGTCTATAATAAACACATCTGTATCAAAAAAAAAAAAAAAAAACTAACGGAATGATACATTTGTATCTTTTCTGCGGTTTTCAATTGAATTTCCAATTTCAATTTGGCTGATGGCAGCCAGCTGTGCAGCCATTGGATCGTCTATATATAGACGATGCGATTAGCAGCCAATGGGCGGGCAGAGGCAGACGCAGAGGCAGCAGCAGAAGACTCTGAAGCAGAGGCAGAGGTAGTGACAGAGCTAGACACCAGCAGGGTAGACCACTTGACGTCGTCGGACTGTCTGGGCGAGCAGCCAGACGATCCTTTGTGATTGTGTTTTAAATAAGTGAAGACGTGCGCCAGATCCTTTCAGTATTTAGCTGAACGCGCAGCTGATTAGATCAATATATATCTCTCGCTTGGCCTCTCTAGTCTGACACTTGGCAATGCAGTCTCTTTCGGTTAATCTGGCCAGCGCCAAGGAGCGTCGCCTGCTGAGAACACCCAAGTGCGCGCGCTGTCGCAATCATGGCGTCATCTCCTGTGTCAAGGGTCACAAGAAGCTTTGCCGCTGGCGTGAATGCTGTTGCCCCAACTGTCAGCTAGTGGTCGACCGTCAACGTGTAATGGCTGCCCAGGTAGCGTTAAGACGCCAACAGACCATGGAAGCTCTGGAGATTACCCAAACAACGTCGCAGCAACAAGTTGTGGAGCCGGCCAGCGACGAGGAGCAGCAAGTGACACCCACCAAACCAAGCCAAATGGCAGTTAATACGCTGCGCACGCGTCAAGTTTTGATCGCCCAGAAACGCATCTACAAGCAGAGGCTACGAAATCTGCAGCAGTCCACGCTGCACATCACAGCCGCAATGGAAGGTAAGCGAAGCTAAATCAGTGATGGCACAGCTTAAATGCCAAGCCAAATTCATTAAATAGCCGAAAACCAGCTAAAGAGCAAAATCAAGTGTAAATCTTGCTAAGTGCCTTTTCTGGAGGCTTAAGTGTGAAAATATTGTGTTTTTAGCTGTCATATTTTTCGAATAGTTCCCAAAGCCCCAAGTCTAAGAATTAATTTCTTTCTCGTAGGATGAGAAATAAGAATATATGTAAAGTTTTATATAATAGCTTATTCTTCAGCCTCTAATTGCAATACCTGACTAAACGTTCAGTTCACTTTCAAGCCAATCAGTACATAATTAAGTATATAAAAATGCTAGACTTTGCTCAAAAATAGCTAAAATGCTACCACTGATCCAAGGCGGGCGCTCGCCATGCGGTGCCAGACTGTCTGGCAAGGCTTGTAATATGAGTAAAGTGTGAAAAAGAGAACGAGGGAAACAGAGAGAGCGAGAGCGTGAGTGTGAGCGGCAGGAAATGCATGATTCGTTACTAGAACAACAATTACAATAAGGAGAGCAACAAATTTGTTAAAACGTCACCCACTGAAATTGTACGCCTGTCGTATGCACGCATATTGTCCGTTATGTCAAAAAATAAGAAAAGAAAATCAGACTGAGTAGAGGATGGAAGAGGAGAGAAGAGAATAAAAGAAACGTCCAATCTGTAGGGCAAGCCCAATTTTCATTTGTGTAAATTGATACGTGAAAACGGAAAAACCTCTTGAAGCAAATGTGTGGCAAAAGTCAACAGGGCAACGAAAACAACCAAACCAATAGAATTTTCATTTGTTCACTATTTTTTCCATCTGGTTTCCAAGTAAAAACACAAACGAAAATCCACACAGTCAATATTTGGTGCCGTACTGTCTGGTTATGGTCTTTTGGTCTAGGGTCTGAATATAGGGTTCTGCGTAGCTCAAATTACGATTCAATTGCCATGTGCTACACGCACAGAAAGAAATAAGAAATTCTAATACAATCAGAACATTATTATCGTTACTTGAAATTGATAGATACTTCAATTTGGTCTCAATCAGTCAAATAGTAAATCAAATCAATTAATTTTCTTTACTACTTGACTGATTGAATATAAATATCGAACATGTATATTAATAAATAAATTTCAAGATTGAATTTCTTATATATATTATATAAAATATATTTATTCAAAGATTAGCGCACCGCTACCAAAATTTAACTAATTCTATACGAATAACTACGTTAATTCTAATCTAGGATATGTATTATTAATTATCAGTTATTTAATGGGTTTTAGATTCACAGTTGTTCAGGTCAAGATCCGATCCAACAGGTCTTGAATTTTGAAGTAAATAAATTTCAATATATATTTTTCTCTGAGTGTATGCACACACACACATGCTGAACGAATTGAGACAATTGGAAAGCAATTTGTACAACAGATTTGACGCCAACGTCAAAGAAAGAGTGAGATCAAAGAGCTCCACCTCTGCCTGCTTTTACGTACGCGATGCGTGTAATTTCAATTCTAATGCCCTGCCCTTTCCTGTCTTCTTATTCTACTTACAGAATACAAACAGCGGTTTCCCACGTTCAATTCACCGTTACTGGAACGCATGCGCAAGCGACGTGCGTTCGCTGATCCGGAACTGAACTATGCAATTGATACAACGCTCCTTGGCAGCTCCGCCTGTGTCGGCGGCGTCGGAGGCGGCTCAGCAGCTCCTTTGTCAACGCCACCAATAGCGATTGGCAACGCCTTTTATGATCTATTAGGCAATGCCGCCGCAGCAGCTGCTGTTACGCAACAGAAGCAACATCAGGCATATCAATCACTGCCGCACTTTACGCTTACTCCCGCGCCAACGCCCATCGCCAAGAAACCTAAGTTGAGTTTCTCAATTGAGTCGATTATTGGTATTAGCACATAGCCAGAGCACCCTGAAATATTATCGCCATAAATTTGTATATATGTAGACCTGTATTTTTATAAACATTTTTTTTTTATTAGCATTATGATTCTTACGAAATAAAACAATTTTCTCATATATGTTTGCTGCTTGCTTATTTTAAAATTAACAATTTGAATAGTTTGATAAGTGCGCGCGCATCTACCGCACTTATCGATAGAACGGATACTGATAACGCAATCGCCGCTGAAATTTACTTGCAAATGTTTGGAACTTATGACTGTCAAATAATTTAATATATTTTCGTAAATAGTTAATTTTGAATATGAATTATAAACCATTTAAATCATTTATTAGAAGCAAACTTAATTTGCTTTCATTTTCATTGAGGCGCTGCCACTTGTTGATATTTTTCGATTAACTTGGAGCTGTCAAAATTGCGTGACTCAGTCACTGCTTTCCAGCTTTCACATGTAGCTTTCACATGTAGCCATAAACAACGCTCTCCTAGTTGACTCGGAAGAAATGACAACTATTTTTTTCACCGAACCCGAATTGGTGCTTAGCCATGGACGTAAAGTGCTGTTCCTCAATCCGAATGACTTGCAAATCTTCAAAGATATCGAGGTGCCAGCTGACCTAACCACATGTGGATTTAAAACCGAAGGAATGGACGAGGGCGAGCCGAAAGCGACTTGTGGCTCCAATTTGGAGGTATCAATATTAAATGTTTGCTATTCACCAGATAGACAGTTGATAGCACTAACCACTGTCGGACAAAAGGCTCTGCTGCTCTACAAAAGCCGGCCGGAGAATGCAATGCTGCTTTCTGTGCGTGCCTTGGCTCGTGCCTCGAGTGCTTTGGCATTTGCACCTGACTCCAGCTCCGTTCTTGTGACAGACAAGACCGGGGATTGCTATCAATACGATTGCGTGGAGGTTGAGGCACGCCCCAAACTGCTGCTTGGTCATCTGAGCATTGTTTACGACATAGTGTGGACACCGGATCTGAAGCATATCATCACCTGCGATCGGGATGACAAGATCCGGGTGACCAACTACCCGGCTACTCACGATATACACAGCTATTGTCTGGGCCACAAGGAGTTTGTATCCGGACTGGCATTGCTGCCAGGCAACGAAGGCCTTCTAATATCCATTTCAGGTGATAAAACATTGCGCTTGTGGAACTATCTGACGGGCAAGGAGGTACTAC
This sequence comes from Drosophila aldrichi, assembly GCA_035045965.1. Taxonomy (NCBI): domain Eukaryota; kingdom Metazoa; phylum Arthropoda; class Insecta; order Diptera; family Drosophilidae; genus Drosophila; species Drosophila aldrichi. The sequence goes on from JAWNOM010000484.1 coordinate 220,874, forward strand.
AGCAACAGTTGCCAGCTCCAGCTGTGCGGCTTCAGATGCGAGAGCTTATCCAATCTAAGCGATATCTACTAGCCGTGCTATTCTATGACCATGTAGAAGCTATTGGCCTTTATGAATTGGAGCTGAAAGAGGATGCTTGGTCGATTGCCAAGGAGTCTTTGGTGCGCGCAGAGGCGGGTAGCTGGAACATAAGCAATTTTGCTTTGACCAACGATTGGATCTATGTGGCTGGTGCTGTAAACGAACGCCTAACGCTACGCGTTTACAACAGCGCCGATGGTAAACAAGCGGAGTCCGTGCCAGAGGGTTGGCTGGACATGGTTATGGAAAACTTTGCGGGGCAAACGTGCGTGCCAGAAGACCTGTCTGTGTGGTTCAAAAAGCGATACGACAACATCAGCGAATACCTGGAACGAAAAAAGCGACGAATCGAAGACCAACAACAACAACATCAGAAATGAGACCCACAAGGACGAGAAGCAGCAGCAGCAGAAGAAGAAGAACTGAAAGCTGCAACAGCAATAAGAATACCAATAGCAACAGCTGAAATAAAACCTACAGCAGCAGCTGCATCAACAGCAGTAGCTCATCTAGTCTTGGTAGATATTTTCCTCAATGAAATCTCTTGCATACAATGAAGAGAAGAGAAATATATGTAAATTGTATTTATACAAGTTGCCCTTTGTGCATTTTTAGGATGTCGACCTATTCAAGGGCTGCATTTTGAGTGTATGTAATCGTGATACTGCTGATAGCCAAATATGATTCACAAATTTATAATAAACTCAATTAAGATTCTATTTCATTTGTATATATGAGTGTATTGGTATCTGCAGACAAATATGTTTTATATTTAATATTTAAAATAAATGAAAATTAAACCGGTTTATAATCCAATTTGCTTTCGAGCTTCTTGTTGTCCGAGACTTTGCGTACGGCCTTCATGAAGTCCTCCTGAATCACATATTCCCGTTCAGCTCTGCAAAAGAAATTAGAACATGCGCATGAAGAACTGGGCCTATAATAGCTATATCGACTTAACTTATACATACTTAGACACAACAATATCGAGGACATTATTAGTATATTATCTAGGGTATTACCTGATTGCAAAGAGGCCCGCCTCGGTGCAGACATTACGCAAATCGGCGCCATTAAAGTTGTCCGACAATTTTACTATAGCTTCGTAATCGATTTCGCCATGCTTTGCGATCTTAAGCGCGTGAATCTTTAAGATCTCCAAACGCGCCTGCTCATTGGGTAGGGGAATTTCAATTTTTCGATCCAAGCGACCGGGTCGCAGCAGAGCGGGATCCAGGGTATCTGGGCGATTAGTGGCCATAATCATTTTCACCTGACCCAACGAATCGAAGCCATCCATTTGATTGAGCAGCTCCATCAGTGTGCGCTGTATCTCACGATCGGCGGAGGTGCCCTCTGAGAAGCGTCGACCACCAATGGCGTCGATCTCATCCATGAATATAATGCAGGGCTGATGGTCGCGTGCATAGTTAAACATTTCACGTATCAAGCGTGCGCTCTCGCCAATATATTTGTCCACAATGGCCGAAGAAACAACCTTCAGGAAATTCGCATCCAGCTGAGAGGCAACTGCGCGTGCTAGCAAAGTTTTACCCGTGCCAGGCGGCCCATAAAGCAGGCAACCCTTCGGAGGCGTGATACCAACGCGTAAGAAAAGCTCAGGATTAAGCAACGGCAATTCGATAACTTCACGCAGTTCACGTATTTGCTCTGTAAGGCCACCGATTGCCGAGTAGGTGACATCGCCAGGATCTTCATGGGACATGTTATAGACCAACGGATCGACTTCACGTGGCAAATAACGCATTATGGTCAAGGTGGTCATATCCAATGCAACGCGAGTGCCAGACTTCAATTTGGCCTTATCCAATTGGCGACGGCAGCCAACCACATAGCGCGGCCCATTCGTAGCCTTCACAATAACTGTAAATAACAAGCCATTTACATATATATATTGCACCAGGATATTCGTAGTCGGCTTACACTTATCCTCTGTCAATTGCTTCAGCACCTCGCCGACAATTTGGCCCACACTTTGCAGCGCCTTCAAATCATTCTCGGATTTGTCATATAATTTGGTCAACTCCTTCAGCTCTTCACGCTCTGGGTAATTTAATAAATTTTAACTATTTGATTGAAGAAATATTCGTTTTTAATGCTATACCCACTTTCTTTGAGTCGTCCCTCAACTTCTTTGTGTTCCAACAGCTTTTTTCTGTAGTCGGACAGGGCCTTTTCTCTTATACTTTCGTTGCATGGTGCGGCAGTCACAGTCATCTTACCTGTTTGTTTTTGTAATGTTTTTAATAACTGTAAACCTAAACGCTTTTAACTTATAAAAACGAAGCCGTCTCTAATGATATTGCAATTTTGCAGAACAGTGTGACCGGCACATGGTTAACATTTTAGACAAATTTTAATATACCAAAAATGTTAGCAAAATAATTTAAATTCAGTACGCTGTGCGCTGGCAATGGATAAATAAAATATGTATATCAATATTATATATTTTTGGCAATATATAATTCCTTAAAAAGAATTAAAACAGAATTATTATTTGGTAATTTCTTGAGCACTAATTAACACAATTTAGAACAGACCGTGTATTTTTGCGACGTCAAACGTAGCAAAATATAATGTAAGCTACTTCACAAAATTTTTAGGATTATAAATAGCAATATCAAAACAAAGACAAAGCAAGCATTATAATTTGTTGAGCACTTTAATGAAATCAAATTAAAAACTTTTCACAATACTATCAACGGGCAGTCCTTCTGACGTCACAAATAAAAAGCAAAAATACTGCATCACATTGCATAGTAGACAACCTATAGAAGCACTACTGTCCTGTTGTGCCATAATGCCGTTAACCGCTCAATTTGTGCGCAATTTGCAGCGATTCCGACTAGTGACCTTTGACGTAACGGATACTCTGCTCCGACTTAAGGATCCCATCAAGCAATACGCTCAAACGGCAGCAGCATGTGGAATAAACGGAATAACCAAAGAACAGCTGGAACCCTGCTTTCGACAGCATTTTAAATTGATGAGCAAAACGCACGCAAATTTTGGGAGCTGTTCGCCAAACATGAATTGGCAAACCTGGTGGCACCAGCTGGTGATTGATACATTCACGTGCGCCGATGCCAATCTACCAAAGGCAACACTACAAACGGTAGCCGAGCAGCTTCTCGAGGTCTTTCGCACCAGCGCCTGCTGGACACGAATCGATGGAGCAACCAGCTTCGTGGAACGCGTTCGGGACACCGGCAAATGTGTGGGCATCATCTCAAATTTTGATCCCTCACTGTGTCAGGTGCTCAACGCCATGGGATTTAGTGATAAATTTGATTTCATCATCAACTCCTACGACGCGGGTGTCATGAAACCGAATTCCGGTATATTCCAATTGGCTTTGGAGAAGGGCCGAAATATTGCACCTGCCGAAGCGCTCCACATTGGCAACAAGCTGGACATGGATTATATGGGTGCACGAAATAGTGGCTGGAGCAGTCTGCTCGTCCAGGAAGAGAGCAAGAAGCAGCCACAACAACGGAGTAACCAGCAGCTGCAGCCCGAGGCCAGGCACAGCTTTGCGAGTCTCGCTCAAATGCTACAGGCGCTCGAGACTAAAGAGATATCCTGGTAAAGGCACAGTAAAAGTTCGCTAAAGTGAACAGCCTAACCATACAAAAACATATTCTTGTTAATTTATATTTATAGTTTCCTTTAATCTCCATTAAAAACCAGATCTTTCTATTTATAAATGTTGTCAAATATTTACTTTTTAATTTAAGCAAACAAAATGTAAAATACAAATTATCGTATTATTTTATTGTTCTTTTAAATGTTCTAAAATAAACAACTGGCTGTTTTTTTCTTTTCTTTTCTATAAGTTCTTCAGTTAGACTCATCTAAACTTTTTCATAAAGAAAATAGAGAATTAACTTTAACGCTTAAAGGGAACTAAAATTTACACACACACACATATATATATATATATATATTCGATTCTTCTTTTCATTGAAGCTTTTTAGTCCAAATAATTAAAATTATTTATTTGCATTTTTTAACAACAAACAGCATTCAAAACATTTGTAAATAATATAAATTGTAAATAAAAATGAATTTATAAAAATATAAATAAGGGCTTCTTAAAGAAAGACGTATAATTTGCAATAATTAATTGTTGGTTAAAATAAAGTAAAATATTAAAAATGCCTGTTAATAATTAATTTAAATCATTTTAGCTATGGAATAAAAAATTTGGTTTAAGACAGCAAAAAAAAAAAAAAACACATTTTTGTATTTGTTAAAATATATGTATATGCATCGGAAAATAGGTATTCTGAACATAGAGTATTCTGCAATCGGGAATGCCTGACTGCAACGTTTTTACTTGCTTAAACTAAAATTCTTAAGAAATATAAAAAAGTTTTTCGACTCGAAAATTAAAAAACTTGACTTAAAAATTAGTTTGAGGCAGTCAAAACTTAATGAAATATATACAAATAGATAATTATATAAAAATATGTGACATAATTTGTATTTGTGTATGTAATCTTATCTAGCAATATCTACTTATGAAATATTATATAAATACATATATTAAATATTTACACTTAAAGGGCATGCGAAACGAATGAATGATAAACATTTTAAAAGCAATTTTACAAGAATAGTTTTTTTTTTTTTACAATTCTCTTAATACATATTTTCAATTCTTGCCCTCCTTTCCGCTTTTATGGAATGCAACTGGAAGAGAGGGAAAGCAAGAGCTTGGATGTCTCCGACTCCAACTACGTAGACTTTGAAGCTTTTGCGGGCATTTGTGCCTTGGCTGCCTTCAGCTGTTCCAAATTGAATTGCTTGCGTATTTCGGTGGAGACTTGGCGAATAACACTTTCCGTGCTGGCCATCAGATCCCGCTCGAGCACCTCGATGTCAATATCCTTGCTCTCCAAACGCATCTGCATGTCGGAGTAGAAGTCACAGAAGAGCACCGGCTCATCGGAACCGTTCGGCGTCCGGGTACTGCAATATTGTCCTCGCCGGTGCAAATCCTCGTTGTTGGCCCGCGAATCGAGGAAACGGCGCGCGCCAAGCGGCAATTGTTGCTGGACTAAGCGCTCGTGGTTTTGGAAAATACGTTGCTTCAGCTTCTTGAACTCCTTCAGCTCGTTCTTCATATACTTTACATAGCTGTACATTTTCGATGTCTTCTTTGTGAGATTCTCCAAGCAGGTGATGAAATTCCGCACCTGCTGTGTGCGTGGTAGGGTGCTTGGATCCAGACGTTCCGCCTCATCGAAATGAAACTGCGAACGATTGAAATCATGTTTCATAGCTAGCGCCGAGGCCAACACCACATGATTCTCAGCCACGAGCGGTGCGTGCTCCACCGCCGCAGTCAATATCAGGTCCGCATCGGCTAGCCGGCCCATGCGAAAGAGAATGGTGCCGAGACTTAGGAGTGGAATGTCTTTGTGTTCGGGTGGAGCTAACATAACTGCAAGGCGGGCACAGGGTAGCGCCTGCAACGCATTGCCACGCATTCGCCAATAGTAGGAGCTAAGCGTATGGAATTTCCATGAATCGGGCTGCCTTTGTAGACCCTCTAGAGCAAAGCGACGCGTCAGCTCAACGGTGGCCTGGCCAATGTTCGTATCATGTTCCCTCTCTACGTATGCGGACTCGAGCACCTCCGGCTGGAAGCTATCCAAATGATCATAAGTCGCTGGACCCACGCCCAACTCCTGATAGTTTTTGCAGATTGGCTCCTGATCACGGTTGGATTTACTTTTAAAGCCGCTGTGCGGCATGTGTTGCTGTAGCTCACGGTGCTCCGGCAAATTGATGCGTTTTAGCTGATCCGGTGTTATCTTCAGATAAGACATGCGCTTCTCTAGCAGATAATAGTCCATGGCGCATTTAGCCTGCTCGGCCAGATCCTCGCCGAAGCGCATGGAAAAGCGCAAATGTTCAACAATTTGCTCACGTTTGCGCAACAGCTCCAAGTAGCTACGCTCCACGTACTCATTGTAGCGTATTTGCTCCAGAAAGGCAATCAAATTATGAGGCTCACGCATAAAGAAGGGCGAATCCAATTTTTGGACAATTTGCTCATCGTTGAGCACCCAATGGTTACAGGCGTATAGCACGTGGATGCAGCAGATGGCAACTAAATACGGATATAGTCTCATTATGCATTGGTTGTGCTTTGATTACTCGCGTTGCAGTTGTCTGCCAGTCGAATTACGGCTAAGAACATTCACATCGACTCCTTTTTTGATATGTAAATAAACACACCGACAGCAGTTTGTTTTGTAGTCTGTCCATTTTTAGTATATGTTAGGTTAACAGCTATATTCACCGGAAGATGTAAATTGCGATGTTAAGGACAGGGCTGCCAGAGTAATTAAACGTAAGTGTTTTTTAAATGAACAGCAAAAATTAACGTAATACATTAATCAATCATTGAAATACAAATACATTTATGTTGATAAACGTTACTTTTTTACTGCAGTCCATATTTAGGGTATTTTACGTTAACGACTATTTTCGCCGCATCATATGTGCTGTTAGCTAACATAAACACTTTTAAAGCTGAGGCGATATAGATGAAACATGCAAAAGAATTGTAGTCTTTTTCTGCGCATACATATGTAACTGATTTGAATCTGGATCAATTCTCCTTGAACAAATGCTGGGACAAAAATCACTAAATTGTGATTGTATTGGCTAATCAGCAACCACTATAATTATAATCACTCTATATATGAATTTACAAACATGCACTTTATTATCATTCATAAAAATAAAAAAAGACAGATATATTCAGTATTTTTCCGCGCACACCGTCTTTTTCTGAATGAGTGCTTGTTGGTCACACAGATTGGTACATAAAATGCGAAAAAACGGAATCGCGGAGAACTGTAACGCGGAAAAGTACATTAAAAATAATCGTTACTCGCGTGCGTGTTTTTTTTCCTCGGCCGCAAGCCTTGCATTTTATTGTACAAATAAATTTAAATATATTTAATTACCGTTAATAATACACGCGTCATAAATAGAAAAGAAATAATGAGAAAATGAGACGTCGCGTTCATGCAAAGTAGTTGAAAAAAGAAGGCACACACATACAACATACATACGCACGCACGTCGTTGCGAAGGAATATATGTATCTACACATGCATGTATGACTGTGTGTGAGTGTGCGCTGGTGTTGTGCGGTCGTGTGTGCGTGTGTGTATGTGTGTGCGTGCGTTAGCTACCGAGTTGAGTCTCCGACTCAAAGACAAAGGGAGAGGAAAGGTGGGGACAGAACGTCGGCGTTTGAGCGTTGAAAGAAAAACATAAAAATGAACTGGCACAGCCGACGGCGATTACTACAACAAAACAAACGCCAATGTATGATGTTCTACTGCGGCTACAACTGTGATATTTGGATTTAAAGCATATACAAAGCCGCCCCACACCGTAATAAAACAAGCCTCGTATGTATAAACGTACGATAGTGCCTCTGCCGCTGGACGACGGAAAGAAAGATTGAAAAGAGGATAAACTGAAGCGATTGAAGCAACAGACAAAGTGGCATCACCCATAAGCGAAAGAAGCGACCAGCAGACAGCAGCAGCAGCACCACCACCACCACCTCAGTGAATATTATTAAAGGTACATACACTGGTACATGTATGCATGTACATACATGTGTATATGTGTAATAGGCGCCGCCATTTTCCGTGTGATCCATGTAACAAGCAGAAAGAAAGACCTGGACCTAGGGTTGGCAATGTGCGCATGAAAAACAAACCAACCGTTGCTTGCAATGCTGCATTATATTGTATTTGGTTATGTATAAAGCTTCCTATTAAGGTCTCAACACACACAGCTGACAAACAATTCTTAGCAATTACAATTCGCTAATATAGAATTTGCTACGTTTGTTGCTGCAAAACGTTTGACAACCCTGTAGTCAACCTTTTTCTTTGTTGACATTTTTGCCTATGTATGTGTGAAAGAGTGTTGTTCATGTAGTTTATCGGCGATGGCGCTGCCAGAAGTCTAAAGTTTTGATGCAGCCCTAGCAACTAAATAGTGCAACAAAACATTTTTATTTGCATTTGGAATAATATTCGAAATAGCACTTCCATTCCTTATTTATTTACTTAGACATATAAAAGATTATCCAAAATACCAAAACTTACTTTTACTCAGAAGTGGCAACCTTGCGCAGGTCACTCTCATTTATTTGGTCTGCAATGCGCATGAGTGCATAGTAGTCTCTCTCTCTCTCACAGCCAAGTGTCTGGCTGTTTTTAAAACAGCTGAGAGCTGCAGCAGCTTTTAGGCAAAAAAAAAAAAAAAAATACACACAGACATACATACCCATTTGCAACTATTGCAGCAGTAGACAATACAACAAAGCCGATATCCGCTGTAATGTACATTTTTCTTTTTGTACATTGTTTTATAAGTTGTGTGTGCTGTGCAAAATTAAACCTAAAAAGTTTTAAACTTACATTCTATTGCTATAAGCAAACTTGTGATTGTATTAGTGATGTTAATATACATGTGCTGCCATGTTAATTGATTTTTGTTTTGCACGTGTATGAGTTTAAAGAGAGCGGTGGTCAGTATTGTGAGAGAGCAAACGCGTGCCGTCTGTCGACCTCGCAATTTTTTTTTTTTTTTTCTTTATTTCCACCCACCCACAGCATAGGGCGAAGCCATATTTTTTTATCAAGTTAAATTTGCCGATTTTATATTATGGAATATTGAAATGATTGCCCATAGTGTAATGTATATGTATGTATTTTTTTCTGTTTTTTTTTCTGTGAATCGTAGCTAGCCGTCTGGTTGGCTACTCGGCTTGACTCAGAAATTGTGTACGCTTATCACTATCAGCGGCGTCAGCAGATACAATTTTTGCTTCTGAGAGCTTTTCTGTAAATTCTCCTATGTGTATGTGTGTAGGGGTAGACATTCCGTGCCTGGAAATCGATGTTGCCATCTAGTCTTTTTTTCTGTATAAAATTTCTGTTCATAAACAAATAGGAAAGACGAGGCATTATTTACAAACATGACTAATTAAATGAGCTACGTATTAACCATATCGCAAAATAACAAAGAAACTAAAATTACAATTGGACTCTGTGTTTCTTCGCTCTCACACTTCACAGATCGAAAGCAAGTTGCCATATCATTAAAATCATTCTTTTTTTTTTTTTTTAATACTATTTGGTATGCTGTTAACCATTCAAAAAGACTAACTGTAAAAATACCAAAAGTTATAAAAATAAGGAAAGGAAATATATATTTTTAATGTAGTTAAATATTTGTATAATATTGAGATGGGCACATTGTTGGTTGACATTAAGCAAAATCAGAGTGCTGAAAGTAAATCTAATTTATTTTCCTTTATTTATAAATTCGATTCTTGTATTTATGTTCGTTTCTGTTTACAGACTGCATATTATACAGAATGGTCGTCGGTTCGAATCATACGCGGCGCAGTGAAACTGCCGGCAGATATACAAATAGCAGCAGTAGCAACAGCGGCAACACGAATAGTGGCAACAACTCCACCAGCGCAACGTCTTCAATTACAAACGCCTCCTCAGTGGCGGCGGCGACGACGTTGTCGCCGTCGTCGGCGTCGTCAGTGTCACACAACAACAATAACACCAAAAGCCAAACTCTCAACAACAATAATAGCAGCAGCAACAGCACCAACACTAACACCAGCAACTCACATCAGCAACAGCAGCATCATCCTCATCACCACCATCACCATCATCATCATTACCAGTCGCAACAGCAGCAACAGCATCTTAGTTCTGCAACAGCAGCAACATCATCTTCTTCAGCAACATCAACATCATCATCCACATCATCAACGTCTTCGTCGCATGGCATTGGTGCAGTGGTTCATATGGGTGGCAGCCTTACCGGTTGTAACGGCAGCGCCGTTAGTCGCCTATCACAATCTACGGGCATGTCCCCGCGCGAGCTGTCGGAAAACGATGATCTGGCCACATCGCTGATATTGGATCCACATTTGGGCTTTCAGACGCACAAAATGAATATACGCTTTAGGCCTCTGAAAGTGGATACACAACAGCTGAAAGCGATTGTCGATGACTTTATACACACACAGAACTATGACATTGCCATACAGCGCATCTTCGATGGACCCTGGATACCTCGTCACCTCAAGAATAAGAACAAGATAGCCACCAAGCGGCTGCAAGACCATGTAAGTGGTTTGAAATCTATCACAAATTGCTTCTCAGGTGTTAGTATTACCTTAAAGATGCAGCTTGAATTGTTATCGATAGCTACCGCTACTGCTACTGATATTGCTATCAGAAAATTTATTTATATAGAGTATAAGCAATGCATTGGTAAAAAATAACATCTTTGATATGCCTTTTGTGTCTATCTCTCTCTCTCTCTTTCTCTTTCTGCCTTTTACACTTGTACTACGAAAACACTAATTTAAACAAAACTGTCCTTTCTATTGTACATTATCAGATTATACGCTATTTGCGTGTGTTCGACAAGGACAGTGGCTTTGCGATCGAGGCATGCTATCGATATTCGCTGGAGGAGCAACGTGGTGCGAAGATTAGTTCAACGAAACGTTGGTCGAAGAACGAAAAGATCGAGTGCCTGGTCGGTTGCATTGCCGAGCTAACGGAGGCCGAGGAGGCGGCGCTGTTGCATTCGGGCAAAAACGATTTCTCTGTGATGTATAGTTGCCGCAAGAACTGCGCTCAACTGTGGCTGGGACCCGCCGCCTACATCAATCACGATTGCCGTGCGAATTGCAAGTTTCTTGCCACAGGCCGGGACACGGCGTGCGTGAAGGTGTTGCGTGACATTGAGGTGGGCGAAGAGATTACGTGTTTCTATGGCGAGGATTTCTTTGGCGATAGCAATCGATACTGCGAATGCGAGACGTGCGAGAGACGCGGGACAGGCGCTTTTGCGGGCAAGCACTCGGCCAATCAGTTAAATGAGGCAATGCTTGGTTTGACCAACGGCTTAGGCCTGGGGCTGGGTCTGGGCGCTGCCGGCGGCGCCAATGGCGGAGGCTATCGCTTGCGTGAGACGGATAATCGCATCAATCGCATCAAGAGTCGCGCCAACAGCACCAATAGCACCTCCAATAGCAACAGCAACGACAGCAGCAGCAATGCCGGCAACAACAACAGCAGCAACATCAATGGTGCTCTTGCACCGACAGCAGCAACAGCTGCAGGCACAGCTGCTGTGGGTAGGCCTAAGAGCAGCAGCCTGGAGTTGAATGCAGCTGCCTTGTCATTGGACAAGAAGCAGCCCAATGTGATTGTCTCGCCGCTGACTATGAAAGAGCTGCGTCAGAAGGGCATGACTAAGTACGATGCCGAAATGATAATGGCTAATGCGGCCTATCATCAACAGCAGCAGCAGCAGCAACATCACCATCCGCATCAGCAGCAGCATCATCATCATCATCATCATATGCATCATTTTCACACTCACCTGCCACACACAACAGGAGCAGCAGCTGCTGCCGCAACAGCCAGCAGTACTGCTGCTGAGGCCGCTAGCCAGGCGACAGCCATGCAAAAGCCACAAGCAGCCGCCGAGTTGAGTAATGGGCGAGCTGCTATTGCTGCTGCCGCTGCTGCTGCAACGTTGCGTAAATCGACGCGTGTGAACAGCACCAGCAGTACCATATCGACCGCATCTACTGATGAGCCGCCACTGGGCACCTATGCAACAGCAACAGCAACGGCAACTGCAACTGCAACTGCAACAACAACGACTGCAACAATGACAACTAAGGCGCCTGTGGTACTGGTACCGCGTTATAAGCCAGCTGCTGTTGCTGCAGCATTGCAGCAGCAGCACCAGCAACAACAGCAGCAGCACCAGCAACGCCAGCAACAGAGGCAGCTTAGACGCAGCGAGCGGCAAACGCAGCGTCAAAAGGTCAGCAAGGATGCAGCACAGATACTAGGCAAATATCTAACGGATAGCGAGAGCAGCGATACGGATTTGCAGCATCACCAACAACAGCAGCTAAAGCTGCAGAAACAGCAATGCAACGAAGTAGCAGCAACAGCAACTTCACAAGAGAAGCGCGTAACACGCAACAGCGCCGGACGTGCAGCAGCAGCTGCGGCGGCTGCAGCAGCAGCAACAGCAACAATAACTGCCAGCAACAACAGCAACAGTAACAGCAGCAACATTAAAACAACGATAACAAATTGTAATAATTTAAATATTAGTAATAGCTGTAGAAGTAATAATGTTAGCGCTAGATTTAGTGATCGCAAACTAAAATCGACCGAGCCGGCGGCAGCGGCAGCAGCAGCAGCAGCAACAGCAACAACGGCATCAACAGCTTCTTTAGCAAACATGATGATGCCCTCGTCGTCAAACTGCTCCGCGGCAGGTGAGCAGCAGGAACAGGCAACGGCAGTAGCAGCATCAAGACGTAGTCGCAGCAGCAGTCCCGCATATAAAAAGAACCTATTGTCTAGCTTTGAGCAGACTAGCGCAGGCAACAACAAGCGTCAAGCGACAACAACAGCAGCAGCAGCACCTGTTAATGAGTCCCCACAAAAGCAGAAGCGTAGTCGACGTGCCGCTGCTTTGGCAGCTGCAGAGCATATACACTGCGAGGCTGTTGGTGGCGTGCTGCAACGCAAGCGTCATCAAACATCATCAGCATCAGCACCAACAACACCAACAACAGCAGCAGTAATTAGCAGCAGTACTGTGGAGCCTCTTTTGAAGACGCCAGAGCGACGGCTAAAGCTTACATTGAGAATGAAACGTTCGCCAATTCTCGATGAGGTTTTCGAGCTCGGCACAAGCTTGGGCGAGGATCGACAACATGCGCTGCAAAATGGACATGTTGCTGGCAGCCGAACAGGACAAGCAGGCAACAATACGCGCAGCAACAACAGCGGTAGCAATAGTGGCAATCAAAACAACTGCAGCAACAGCAATCAAAACAACAGCAGCAGCAGCAGTGGCGCCAACAACAACAATGCCAGCAGCAGCAGCAGCAGCAGCGGCATTGAATATGAAATATTGCGCATGGAAGGCATTTCGGAGCATGGCAACGATGATGATGACGATGAGGAGGAGGAGGAAGATGAAGAAGAGGAAGAGGATGAGGAGGATGACGGTGAAGCTGAGGCTGAAGCTGAAGACGACGAAGCGGCAGACGAGGAGGAGGAAGTTGAAGAACAAGATATAGACCAGCAGGCAGTGGACTCAGAGCAGCAACAAAAGCAACAACTGGATGCCAGTAAATGGCGCTGTAAAGAAAAATCACGACGCAGTCGTCGCCGCGGCTTGAAAACTGCCAGTAGCACACCACCGCCAGCAACAGTTGCTGCCAGCACTAACAGCATCTATGGCACGCCGCAAAAAAAGCGTTTACGCCTAATCTTTGGCAACGAGTCGCATACAATAGACATTCCACCAACAAACACAACAGCCATCCATGCCGCAGCAGCGTCAGCAAAAGAAGCCAGCGGTGTCGATGAACTCAACAGCAGCAGCGGTGCTGGCAGTGGCACCAGCGATGAGTCCTTTAATGCTTCCTACGCCAGCAGCAACAGTAGCAGCGGAGCAACCAGCATGACTGTCAACAACTCGTCGTTGAATAGCAACAGCACGCCAACATCGACAGCATCCGATACAGTTGAAGCGATTGCAACAACCACAACACCAGCAACAGCGTCATCCCCAACAGGAGCAGATGCTACAGCTGCGGCTTCTACTGCACCTGCTACTGCTGCTACTGCGACAGTTGCAATAATTGGTCAGCCACGAATGCCTGCAGCTGACTCGCCCACTTCGACAACATCCAGTGTAAGCTCCTTTCAATCGGCCTGTACCTCGACAACCAAGTTCTTTACACGCTCCAAATCGCCGACAAGCAGCTATCAGCTGAATGGCAGCCGCAGTAACAGTAGCTACATGGCCTATTACCAACAGCCACAGCAGCAGCAACAACAACAACAGACAACATTTGGCAGTACCAAACGATCTGCAGAGCAGGCACAGGCTGTCGTTAGCAGTAGCAGCAGCAGTAACCATGCCAATAGCAATAACAGTAACAGCAACAGCAACATAAACAACAACAGCAATAGTAACAGCTCAACAATTAGCAGCAGCAACGGCGCAACAATTGCTGCAAGCAGCGTGTCCAGCACACACAGCTTTCTTTCCATGCCTAAACACACCTTTGGCACGTGCGCTCTGCTCGCCCCAACCAGCTTTGCCGGCCTGCAACAGCAACCACAGCAACAGCAGGTATGCAAATTGTCTGAACAACAACAACAACAACAGCAGCCAACATCCTCATCACCACAGCTGCAGCAGCAGCAGCAGCAACAACAACAGCAACAGCAAAATAGCAACAAATAACCAACGACTGATCTCCATGCGAATTGACTGCGCTGCTGCCATTGCCAACAACAACTGCAACAACATTTGAAACCTGCCCTTTGCCTGCTGCTAGCTCTGAAGCTGCCGCCCCAACGCCCTCCCCTCCTTTGTGGTTAGAGCTAGGTCTCGTCTGCAGGTGTGTGTATGCTTCAAACAGTATGGCAACTCTGACAGCAGAGTCCTAGTGAGAGTCTCTTATGTCCGTTTGTTCTAATACTAACAGTTTTGCGTAGTAAAAGAAAGCAGAAACCATGCAAGCAAGAAAAGAAAACGAAGTCTGTTGTTTTAGCATATATTTGATTATACATTTCATTTTGCTTTTCTTTCTATTTTTCTCCCTTTTCTCTCTCTCTTTCTTTTTTTCTTTATCTCTCTTTCTCTCTCTCTCTCTCGGCATTGCAGATGGATATTTAAAACATAAATGTAGCAAAAAAGCGTGTGTTAAACAAATTGTTGCAGTTGGTGATGGTGGTGGTGTTAATAATAATGCTAATAAGTTTAATAATAATAACAACATCAATAATAATTACAATAGTAACAACAGCAGCAACATAGTTAAAAAATTAAGAATAGAATTAAAACGCATACAAATCCTGTACAGTTAAAATCGAAAGAACAACAAAACGAAATGATATATAACTGTTAACAAATTCAAAGTAAATCAGTGCAAGGACCACTGGAGCAACAACAACTACAGCGCAGCCCGAGGCAGCAGCGAAAGCAGTAACGACAGCAGTTGGAAGAGCAAGGAATATTAATATTGCCATTGATTGAAGAAGAGGAGCACACACAGGCAGAAAAACTCTCTGTCTCTCTCTCACTCTTACTCTCGGTTATCTTTGAAACGTTGTGAACAAAGAAGCCAACGGGAAAAAATAACAATACATATAACAAATATATTCTAAATGCAATGCACATCAATACACACACACATGAATACGCAAAATTATACACAAACGCAATTAGCAGCGGTTTTAGACGCCTTACAATTAAAGATATATTTATTAAATATTAAAGAAAAAAGAAAAGAAACTAAAAAAAATAATATAACCATATGTGTATATGAAATGAGCAAACAAAGAATATAAGCCAACAATGTAGAGCAGTAAATGAACAACAATAACAACAATAGAAGCAAACAATAGCATCAAAAGCAATATATTATATACATATATATATGTGTATATATGTATGTCCGAACTCAATTTACATATACATACACATACTTATATAGGTGGTATATATAAACAAGAAATGCATACAAGCATTAATAAACCAAAATTCATTTTACACAGACAAAAAATGTATATAAAAATATAAAAAAAAAAAATATATATATATATATATATATATACATATGCATATAAAATTTATTTAAACAACAATTAAAAGGATAAACATATATTAAAAAAAGAAAGAAAAATAACAACAACAAATAAACGCTGCAAATTGAAAACAAAACAACAATAATTTTGATGACTTGCGAAAAAGTTGTTTCATTCACTATTTGTATTTGTATTTGTATTTTTATTCCTTTCATTCGTTATGTTGTTGCAAGAGAGGAGGAACATACACACATGCATGAACACATACGTATGTATATACATATGCAGTTACAAGCAAGAATGCAATCTGTATGTGTGTATGCACTTGCAGTAATTTTTGTGAGCCTAGGCAATATTCATTGACATTTTTGTGCAGTTCATGTTAATTTTAATTTATTATTAATAATTTAAATTATACATAGTACACACACACACACCTACAAATTTGTATTTGGCCCTACAAATCATTTTTGCATAATTATACATATTACTTTTTTTTGTGTTTATAGCTTAAGTTTGATTATTTAAGACTATCATATAAATTAGTCGATATACAAACAATTATACAATATTTACAAATACAATAAGTGCATATACATACATACATACATTAAGTGCAATGCCCGGCGTATCGCTCTGCCTGGAAGCCGCAGCTCCTCGCATTGAAGGATAGCAAACTATGCAGTTCATGTGGAGCGGGCAAAAATATCATAAATGTACGCCGCCGCATCAGCTAATTTTATTTAATATAGTTTTATGATTTTTTTTTTTAATTATATACAAACATACCGATTCACATGTAATTGTGCTGTGCACCCTTTGCACGGCAGCAGCGCATACATTCATAATAATAATAAATTAAACAAACTAGGTTTGATCATTAATATTTGTGTACTTCCCTTCATTAAAGACATCTTTGGGCTGAGGGCACAGCTGGCAGTTTGATATGCAAAATCAACTGAAAGAAATAATTTTCCAGACTACTCATTCACGGCTCAAACCGCGTCAGATCCATTTGCCGATTTGCCACTCCCCCGGCAATACAGGATGCCAGCAGCATAAATCCATGCCTCTGTGGACGTAGACATTTCATACTAATTCTTAAATGGCGTCTACGGTAACGTAAGTGAAAAGTTTTGAAAATTACAGGGTATTTTGCCACGTCCTCAAATGGGCGTAACAATTTGTTCTGGGTCATCGAAAGCCTCCAGCAACTCAACTATCCAATTTGTATTTTTATAGCTCTCGTACTTTAAGAGATATAAACTTTTGCTGGTTGCCACGCCCCAATGGGCGTAGATATATCCGCCATATCTCTTTTGCCTTGGGTTGTCAACCCGAGTATACATTCAAAATTTCAAGCGTTAATAAAATACATAGTAGGATTTGTATGTATATGTAGCCAGATCCGATTTACCACACCTATAGTGGGCATGGATCGCAACAGCAACTACCATGGTTTCTGAGTTACTGGAAAATACATTTGCCAATTTATCACGCATCTAGCAGGTTGATCGAGGGTATACATGAATATACATATGTTCAAAATTTTAAGTCTCCAGGAGCTGCGTAAAAATTTCAATCAAACGGATAGACGGACAAGATGACATTGCACAAATGTACTCAAGATATTAATTTACTTTTTTCAGATCATATACTGCTAAGAGGATTGTCCAAAAACAACAGTTAAATATTAACTAAATCGTAAACAATCGTATGATTCAATTGAATTCCTATAAATAAATTGTGCAATAAGAAATGAAGACTACGCTAATTCACATTGTGTGCTACCAGCGGCCGGACCATTAAAGCATTCCACGTGAACTGGAAACTGATTAACGGTAATACTTTTACTACTGGAAGCATTTCGAAGTAAACAAGCAAAAAAAAAAAAAAAAAAAAAAAAAATTACTTGCCTATTTCCAATGGGGGTATAAAAAAACCAACAAACTTATGTGTGCAACATGCCATTTCTTATATTAAACAAACTCATGATTATTAACCTAAGTTTGATATAGATTGAGGACTTGTCTTGTGCCTCAACACACCGATAATACACGGCGACGTCAGTATCCTATTATTTCTTTATGTATTGTGTGTGTGTGCTCGCGCGCGCGAGTGTGTGTGTGTTTGGTTGCTGTTGTTGTACTTGTAATTAATTGTATTTCAGTTGTTGCAAGTCTTAGTGTCCATACTTCTGGAAGTCCCATTCGCGATTATCAAGTGGGCAGACCTGACGAGTCTTAAGCCAACGAGAAATGCAATGGAAATGAAAAGCATGATTGCAAACGCCCCAGGCAACGGTGCACTCCTCGCTGGTGGCCGATGCCTGATTTGCTTGACATTCGATGCATAAGTCCATTATATGATTGCGGCAAATAGCGCAATTGTCCACAACGATATCTGCAATAAGATATGATTTATTCTTTTTCTTATACATTTACATTGTATTTTGGTTTGGGAGCAGACTTACCCCATGCCCATAGTGCTACGGCATTCCACTGGAAGTACAAAAAAGCATAAGAGAAAACTTAGTTACACGCCATGTTTTTGCAAATTCGCCATTTTGTGCGTCATTTTTTTAAAAAAAGAAATTTGCGTATAAATTATTGGCATTTACCTTCTTAACTTCAAAACGTTTCTTTTCTCCTTTGCTGCTACTCGATGGTACTTCGAATTCATCCTCGTCGACCTCCATTGCAAGCAGTAAGTTAGTAAAATTGTTTCTCCGTTCGCTTTGTTCCAATTTATGAGACTGATGCCTGCAACTGAACTCAGATGTCAAACGTCGATATACGATTGCTTCTACATCTGCATTATACGATAGACATCGTATACTACAATGTTAACAGTCCTTGAGTCGTAATAGTTTTAATCGATTGTACTGTCAAAAGACATCAGTGCTGCCACTGGCTTACATTTTCTTTTAACGAATTTAAATAATGTATTGGACATTTTTATGGTGCCCACCGCTGAAATTTTATACTATGTTTCTTATTTTAGTGGCTTCTTAGCATTTGCCGGATACCTGCTCAAGTGCCCGCCAAACCATATTTCAGAGAAAAATAGCACTGCCGATAATGAATCGCTAGAACAGAGCTGTTAGTTAACATTAAATGAATAACCCGAAGGGCCTCATAACAGTGGCGGTCTTTTAACTAACTCACTAAAGTTGATCTATGCGAGAAATGGAATCGTTATAGCGAAAGAGCAACACTAGAGATCGCTAGACACTAGAATGGATTATGATTTAAATAATGTATTGGCTATTTTTATGGTGCCCACCGCTGAAATTTTATACTATGTTTCTTATTTTAGTGGCTTCTTAGCATTTGCCGGATACCTGCTCAAGTGCCCGCCAAACCATATTTCAGAAAAAAATAGCACTGCCGAAAATGAATCGCTAGAACAGAGCTGTTAGTTAACATTAAAATGAAGAACCCGAAGGGCCTCATAACAGTGGCGGTCTTTTAACTAACTCACTAAAGTTGATCTATGCGAGAAATGGAATCGTTATAGGGAAAGAGCAACACTAGAGATCGCTACACACTAGAATGGATTATGATCTGTTCCAATCGGACGACGATGAGGATATACTCACAGCCTTCTTACAAGCAACACAAAAGCCACTGCCAGAGCCAGCAGAGGAGATACAAAGCAATGATCACCTTGATCATGACGAGTGTATATTGGAGCTGCTACCCGAGTTTAGCTGCGGTGGGAGGGATACTATTAAGGGACAAGCTGACTTTCCCCAACATAGTTTCGTGCGCAATGGATACGCGTTAAAGGCGCCGCTGCCACGCAGCCGGCTGGAAAAATTGTGCTTCGATTTCGAGCCGGAACAGCTGGAAGTCTGCGCTGTTTTGCGCTATGTGCATGGCGAATCGTGGTGAGTATTATAGACTGGCATCAATAAATATACATGAAATACATGTACTTATCTATTATGTCCGCCTAGCAAGCAAATACAGAAGCTCAGCGCAGCCGTGGCAGGTCAGCAGCAGCTGCAATCCAAGTCCTCATTGCATGCAGCCAGCAGTTGGTACAAGGCACGGCAGCAGGTCACTCATTACTATCTCTGGCTGCTACACGAGGTGGACGAACAGCAGTTGCAGCTGCTAGCGCCAGCTATTGTTCAGCTGCGCGAGCTAATCAATAGCTGCCTAGACGCGGACACCTGGCGCATTCTGTACTTTGCGGAGCATTCCAAGGGCAATGAGTGCCAGGCGCCTGCCTATCATTTCTATCACGGCGCACTTGAATGGCGACTGCTGGACTTGTGCCTGTTGCACAAATTGCAAGAGCTCGATGCGACGTCACAGCTCGTGTACTTGACCCAACTGGAGCGTACACTGGACGACTTAGTGCTCTGCGCCAGTTTCTATTATAGAAGCAAACACAGCGCAGAGCTTCTGCACAGTTCGGCTTTTATGTGCCGCTGCTGCAAGGAGTTGTGGCTGGTGCTGCAGCATCAGCACCCGCATCAACAGCAAACAGACACAGATACGGATACGGACACTGCCTTCTGGCCATTGCTACACAGAGCCATGCAGCGTCACAAGAAGCAGAGTAAGACTTTTAAATGATCATTGCCGAATAGTACTTGACATGAATCTACTTCCAGTGGATGCTGCGCCTGCGCTGGCCTATCATGAGTTCTACGCTTGGCTGCGCCTGAGCCTTGCCCGTTTGAGCGCCTACGATGCGTGTGGCATGCAGCTGTTGCGGCCAACGCCAGTGTCTGCAGAGATGCTCCAGACTGGTTGCCTGCTGAAGCAATTTTTGGCCTGCCACCCGGATGAGCAGCAGCGGCGTGTTTACCTCTGTTTGCTGGCGCCGCTGCAGCTGCGTTGGGGGCAGCCTGATACGGATGTGATCTGTCAGCTGTGGGAGTGCCTGCATCGATCGCTGAACTGCAACTTTGGCGGCCTGTCTCAGCTGGATCAGCTGCCTTTGATATGCGCCAGTGGATCGGCGTACTTGGAGCGCTATCGCACGCTGCTGGCAAAGCCGCTGCCGGATGACTTGAATCTAAGCAGCTTTACGCTGTTCGCGCTGCTGTTGGGCAAGACGCTACAACAGCTGCCGGCACTTGGCCGCGGCAATCAGGCCCAGAAGCTGCTGGGACGGATCTTCAGCAAGTTTAGTGCAGCGAAGCTTCTCGCGCTCAACGAGTCGGGCATACATCATGTGATTGAACTGTTCCTTTGCCTGCTACTCACCTATGGTGAGTTTAGCGAGCTGGCGCCAAAGCTGCGCGAAATGCTGCTCTGCCTGGCCTTCGACAAGCTGCCTCCGGCTCGCCGCCAGCTGGCGGCCAAAGGTCACATGGCTGTTCTGTTGCTGCACGCGCAACGTCGCCAGCCGTTCGATGAATATGTGAGCAAGTTGCTGGCTCAGCTGGCGTCTGTGCGCAATGATCCGGATGTGGGTGGTGTCTATGCGGCCACGTTGCAGCCCATCTTTGAGCTGGCTGATGACTTTGCACGTGGTGAGCAGCTGCTGCTGGCGCCCTGGCTAGCCCACTACATCGAACACAGTGCACAGGCGGCCCAGGAGCGTGTTTGGCAAGCTCTCCATCTGCTTGCCCAGAAGCTGAGGGCCAACATGTCCGTTGGCATGTGGGACGCACTGCAACAGCATGTGCTCCCACAGCTGCGTGTGCAATATGTCAGTGGCTACAGCAGTTGGCTGCCACAGCTTGCTGCCGACTTCGTGGCACTAGACAGGGATAAGAAATTGCTAGAGGTCCTGCTCCAAGGTGCCGAGCCGGCCAATACGGCAGCTAGTGCGCAGCTGCTGCTCCATGTATTGCGGGACACGACATCAGGTGGCCAACAGCCGTCCAGCATGCTCATCATTCAGGTGTGGATCAAGTCTCTGGTGCTGCTCAATGCACAGCACGAGGCGGTGGTCGCACTCAATCCGTTCGTCATCCAGCTGGAGGAGGTGTGCGCCTTGGGCCTGGATGCCGATTCGCTGGCAGACCGGGAGCCGCTCTGCGCATTCTTCGGCGCCCTGGGCAGACGCGCCCAGCAGCAGGAGGCGTTGGCACACGTCCGCATGCAGCTCAGCCATAAGCTGCATGCTTATGTGGCGCACTTTGATCAGTGGCTGGCGCCACAGAGCCGACAGGAGCGCCCCGAGCTGGGAGCCCGCTTCTATAACTTTTTAGCAATTGTGATTTATAACTGTCCGACGCTCTGCTATGTCCGCTCAAAGCCCAGCTGCTTCTTTCATCTGGCCATGGTGCGTTTCCTGCTCACGACTCAGTTGCAGGCGGGCGTTGCGCCCGAGGGGCGGTTGCCACAGCTGTTGCACAAGATATTTCCAGTGCTGCTGCAGGGCATTGGACGCCTGCCATATCGCACAGATGCGTATCTCAGCCGCACGCTGGAGCAGCTCGTGCTGCACTGGACACCACACTTTGGCTTCTCGAGCAATGTGAAGCTGGTGGCGCGTCCATATGCCACGCTCCTGCAAGCGGACTCCGATGGCGAACTGGCGCACTTTGTGCTGCAGCATCTGGCGAACCAATTCCTTGCCGTGCAGCGCAGCCAGGCGGGCACGCATGTGGGTCTTATTCTGACTGTGCTGCAACAGCTCTTTGTGGGCTTAGATGACCTGGAGCTGGGTGGCGAGGCAGAGGCACAGCTGTTGACGCTGCTGCGAGCAGTTCACGTGCCGCTGCTCGAGCACGTAATGTTCGTTGGCGAACTGGAGCCCAGTCGGGTGCAAGTGCTCAGCCTCTATGCTGTTTTGGTGAACTTATCCCAGTTCCAGCGTTCTGCAGCTGCCCGCGACATCTGTTCGGCTGATATACGCAATCTGGCTGAGAAGCATTTGGCGCACTGCACCTACTTCTACTTCCAGATGCTCATCAAGCTGGCGGAACGAGCTCCGCAACTGGTGGCGCCGCTCTTTGGTTTTGTGCGGGAGCAGGCGCACAGCGTGGAGCTGAAACGCGGAGCTGGCGAGGATGTGGGCATACGTAAATGCCTGCAGCGCCTGCAACAGGTGCTCAAGGTTGGTTAATATAATTATTTACAAATATATAAGGATAGTCAATAAAGTACATATTTACAAATATATTTGTGGTATTCTAGTAATAAATAAACAGTTGATTAAGCCGTAAAGGTAAACGTTGACTAACCTATCGTCTTGACATAGTCTTACTTTGAAATTACTTAAATTAGTTCAGGTGGTTCTTTTCTAGGAGCGATCTTCAATCACATCTCCAACACTTGCTCCATGAAGTTTAACAGGGTGCGTGTTAAGTGCTGACGCAGCGCGCGTGCCTCCTCCGTGGAAAGTGCTCGCATTTCAGACAAAAGGTAATCACAAAAAGCGGCATTGGCGTCTGCTTTGGAGCAGCCATCGTCAACACCGTTGTTTAGCACAGCGGACACGTGGGACAAGGGCGCAAGAGAAGGAGTGGATAAGCGTGCTGCTGGCGAGGAAGAGGATGTCGGGCTGGATGGAACGTCAGTAGACAATAATAGAGAATTTGCCAGAGCCGGTGCCGTTGCGGGTGCGGGTGTAGGCGAGATCGATGCACGTGCAGATGCTGGAGTTTCAGAGGAAAGGCTAATCGCGGCTGGCAGTAAAGTAGAGGAGGAGCAGTCAGGACGGCCGCGTGTACGTCGTCGCTTGTCTATCGGAGGCAATGGACTTTGCACAGGTGTGGTCGACTCCTCCTTGAGCTGCAAGAGAAATACAAACCAATTAATTGTAGCCCTATGCAAATATAAACCGATAAATAGTCTACCAAAACATTGGATTGATAAGCCTGGCAACTGGAGTTCAAGAAGGACATTTGATTGAAATATCGCCAGACAACAGCGTTCCCGTTCGTCGAGCTAGCGTTATTCATTTTGCTCAAGTTTAGACGAAAGGTGACACGCAGCGAGGACCATTTGGTTTTGGCCTCATTCACGTCGACATCAGCGATAGCCAATTGGGCCACAACAGCGTTCCAGCAGTGCTTTCTGGCTGACTTATACTGCAGCGGTCCTTCCATCCAAATCGATGGCTCCATCTCCACAGCAGCAATCAACCGGTTAATTTCCTCCTCCTTCCAGTTGTGCTGTATTTTCCTTTTCAACAATTTTCGTTTAACACGTCGCGGTTTCTTCGTTGCAGTTGGCAACAGAAGATCGCTATCTTTGTCGATGATGGCCTGGGCATTCCTTAAAGACAATTTAAGTGCTTTATCCGTCATGTTGTCCGTTTGCCTTTTTCGTATTTCCTGATTGACAGTATTTAATAATAAAAGGGCATACTCCAGGTCCAGCAGCAATTATACAAATCTTTCAGCGATGATAAAAACACTATCTGGAACAACAATAAATTCTGCATGTTTTAGCATGCAAGTGGACAGGCAACGACAATTTCATTCAGGACTCACATGCGCGCATGCAATATCGATAGCCATGGTCATGGTTGGCGCAAATATCGATAGTCAGCAGTTTTACGCGCTTTCAGTTGACAGTTAATATACTATTTGCGGATTGTAATGTAAATAAAATGGCCGAATAATAATGGCATCTAAAAGCATTTTTATTTATAGAGCTTCAATTTACAATTTGTATGTGCCAGCTATAAGCAAAAACTTCAACTTATTTACGTGCATAGTAAAAAAAATAGTCTCATCTGTGGACAACAGAATTTGTATGTTTGCATACTGATTGTTGAGGTTAAATACCAGCCTTGAGGGAAGGAGCAAGGAACAAGGAGCGAGAAGTATTACGTCTCGAGATTACAGTTAGACAACGTTTTTTGCCTCTCGTGGTATGCGATTGGTCAAATGCTTAGCGGGTATGAAGCCGGTATCGCCTAAATATTTGATAGAGACATTTCCGGACGGACTAATCGTTAACCATGTGATTGATGCATGATTAATATTAATGCGCAGCCAACCCTCTGGCGGAAATTGCAAGGCGCGGCAAACAAAGTAACGTATTACATTGCCGTGTCCCACAATCAACGTATAGCTCTCCTTTTCCTGATCGGGTAAGGCACGATGGAAATACCGTCGAAAGGCCGCCTCAATTCGTGCACCGTCCCGGAAAAACTGCTGCAAGTGAAGTCAAATGGTAAAGGGTTAAAATTGTTATAGAATCAAAATGAACATAATTCCATTCCACTAGGACTACATACCGAGGCTTCTGGCTTCCAGTGTCCAACAGGTGGCTGTGGTGGTATTGGTGCGCCTTCACGCAAATATGAACAACTTTTCACTTTGTTCTTGTCGAAGTCGATTTCATTGAGAATGATCTCTGCAGTTTCCTGCGCCCGCACCATATTTGAGGCAATCACCTTGTCCCACTTGATGCCAAGCTCGTGTAAACGTTTGCCCGTATATTTTGCCTGTAGCCGTCCGCGATCTGTTAGGTGGTGCGTCTCATCCGTTTCACCTACGTCGAGATATTCCCCATGCCGTATTAGGATGATATGGCGTGCATATTTCGATACATTCTTTTCCAGATCGGCGTTATAGCGATTCTGTTCCTGCGGCTTATCGCTCTTCATGGGCCGTGCCAAGCTCTTGGGGTCGCGGAAATCCCAATTGCTGTCCCACAAGGCGCACTCACTAATATGTCTCTCGCTGTTCGTCCACGAATTGTGCACCACCTGCAGTGGATCGCGCAGCTTCTGAAAGTAGTAGGCGGCGAAACCGGCACCAGTGCCGCATGCAAAAGCTGCGAATTTTCTCATTATTTACTGATTGTCGGAGTAGCAAATGAATGACCTTCGCATTTATCCAATGGAAAATGCGGGACTAAACAGCTGATGATGCACTCATTAGGCGTTGCCATTTTTCTGTGAACGACCACCACGAGTTCGTTTGCGATGTGGCAACGCTAGAACGAAAGTTTAAATTCAAATTGGATTTTTACACTTTATTAAACTACTACCAACATATTATATAATAATCATGCATTAATAAGTATGAGTTTTATATAATACTGTGTCTATATATTGTATTACTTTACGTTATATATTTATATATGTATGTATGTTTACGTTTCAGTATTTATTTATAAATAGTTGCTCTCTCTCTATCTTCCTTTTTCTGTTCTTCTTCTTTCTTTTAGTGTCTTCAGTGCTGTTTAAACACCTAATTATAAAGTTAAACTATGCTTTAAATCTAGATTATTGCAATTTAAAGCTGCCGCTTTACTAGTTTGCGAATTATTTCGAAACGTTCCCATAAGTCCGGTTGTTGACCTCCATGCGCTCTCTTTCCCTTAGGCATTCTCGGCTGTTACCACCTTTTCTGATGTCTGCCCTGATGCCTGCCCTGAAACTTGTTCCGAAACCGGCTCAACACTGACCGTGCGGACAAATGTTGCGCTGGCTTCAATAACAATTGTGGGCAATTCATTTAAGGAATCAGCTGTAGCAGCACTAGGAGCAACAGGTGCTGGTGCAGCTTCAGCTGACACAGCAGCTGCAGCAGCATCAGCTAGAGCAGCAGCAGCTGGAGCAATAGTCGAAGCAGCATCGGCGGGCACTGCATCCGTTTGAGATGCACTTGCCGGCTGCGCCTGCTCTGTTGTAGCTGCTGGCGTAACTTCTTTTTTAGCTGCAGTTTCCACTGCAGGCGGCTGATCGATGACAACAGTTGGCACAGTTGCCTCAATTGGCGTTGCAGTAGGTGCAACGGTAGCCGCAACTGCAACGGGTGCTGCTGCTGATGCAACTGCAACAGGAGCTGCTGCTGGTAGTGCTGCTGCAGCTTCAGCTGGCATGACCTCCGTTTTGTCGGCAGCTGCAGGCGAAGGTGATTTTGATTTGGATTTCGACTTGACAGCCGGCGAGGGTGTACGTGACTTGGAGGCGCGTCGCTTCTCCTCCAGCACTTTTAAATTCTGCTCGTGTGCACTTTTGTCGAGCAACACCGATGTAGACTGAGGCGCTGGACTGGCACCCCGTTTAATTTCCTCAACCTTGGCATTCAACTCGCGGCGTATTTCCGCAATGGGTCGAAGCAGAAAGATGGGCACATCGTCATCGCGTCGTTGGTAGAGCATCTCGCCCTCGAAGTCCAGTAGCTTGTGCTTGCGGGCGCGTAATAGGATGCCAACAACTTTGTCCGAAATGTAGTTGTAAATCTAAACGAGTGAAAGATTAGCTGAGATTTGAGTCTTGTGTTAAATGAGAACAGAATTTACGTTGAACAACTCCCCAAAGGGTATGACGCGCATGGTGGGCTCGTCCTTCACTTGGTAGCCCTCGGAGTCAATGATCTGGCATAGCTCCAGCATCTCCTTCATCACATGCATATTGGCCTTCTGGCCGCGCATCTCTGTCAGACTGCCGGCCAGCGGCTTTCCATACTGATCCTTGGAGAAAGTTGGTTTCGGCGACGGTGCGCGGCCGTCGTGCGAGAATGGGTTCAATAACTGCGACTGCTTATGCTGTGTCGCCTGGTTGTTAAACATGGCTACCTTTGATGATAGTGGCGAGTCCTGCAATAAGGCAAACACAAATTCTTTCAATCACGACGCTGCCAAAGGAAGCCTAAAAAAGATTCAAGCTTAAGCCAGTGTTGCCAGAGCGCTGGCTGCTCTAAGCCTGTCAGGCAGTGATTGGCAGTTTGACTTGGCGGTACATTTTAAAATTTTAAATCATATCATCAAATCATATTAGTTGAATTTAAACGCTATACTTAAATATCTTTACATATTATTTAATTGCCCCTTCTATGGTTTCGTTCGATCAGAATACTTCCTCAATATCGTCAAATACTCAAGACAAGCCTTGCCAGATCTTAAATAGTTGAAGTCTGGAACAATTATATGGAGGCTGCCAGGCTGTTTATGAGTTTGTGCCGCATTGCCAACCCGAATTGGCGGCACTCTTGAAATTTTGAATTGAAAACGGACACGTGGCAAGTTGTTTAATTAATGAGCTGTAATTAAATAACAACAAATTTACATGTTCCTTCATTTTTCATTTAATAAATGCAAAATGCTTTAGCCATGAGCAACATGTACACATGTAAATACAAATGTATTATACTCTCTATACTATTTATACGTATATATTTAGTGTACAAGCAAATGGGACGAAAGGAATGCGCAAATGTCGGCCCATAAATAAAAACAAATTTTTGATGAGAACGAAAACTCGTATAAAGCACTACTACACTACACTTCCTCAATCCCAGACACAAAAGAAATTTCATAAAAAAAACAAGCATCCTAAATAAATAGAATTAAATTTAAAACCCAACAAACGACCTTCATGGCCAATTTTTGCTAACGTATTTTTGTTTGCCCCAAAACATATTTTGAATAAATTCATACTATATTTATATGCATGTCTATATATTTGAATATATACTTATGTTAAAATTGTTGTTTCTTCACTTTTTTTTTTTTTTTTTATTTCAAAAAACGTCTGTTAAATTTGTATTAATAAATAAAGCAAATAAATGTTACCCAAGCCAATGACGTTGTTGTCAATAATCAATTTGGCTTACGCCATCTCGTTTGTTTCATGATTTTTCATTCATATATTCGATAATAAAAATAAATAAATGAAATGCGCATCAAATCCGCCCGATGAATGAAAATGTTGACTAAGATGAATTCGCCAATTGCCAAAAAGTTATATATTCACTATGCTCTATACAAAAACATAGCTACTTGTCTATATACATATGCAAACATATGTGCATATATTTGTAAGTAAATTTGCATTAGGTGAAAGTCTTTGATGTGAAAATGCATAAATTTCAATTGAAATCAAAATTGCCTTTTTGTCACATGCTGGGAAATAATGATAAAAAGCAACAACAAATAAAAAATAATAATAATAATAATAAAAGTTAACACGTGAAGCTAAGCAATTAACAAAAAAACAGATATATTAACTAGGATGTTTGCATTTATTTAATAACTGCATTAAACTGACTCAATTTATCGGCAAGTCTATGAACCGAAATGGCTCAAGTGAGCGAGTCAGTGGCCAAAGCCGTAGAAGAGGTTGCTCGAAAGCTGCGACAATGCGCATATCGACTGTCATCTGCGACTGTAACTAAAAACATTTCGATTTGTTGCTGTCACTCAGCGAAATTCGTATATATATATATACATATATATATATATATATATATATATGTATATATATACATATATATATATATATAGAATATATACACATATACATATATATAGAATACATAAGGCTATATAACATTGCTATTTCAACTCAAACGATGGTCATTGCCAAGAATTTTTCCGTGTTTTGATCTTTTGCACAGTGCGACAAAAAATTTGTTTCTTTTGTCAGCCAATATACATATATATGTACATACACACATATACATGTTCATGTACATAAAATGAATACATATATAATCACATACATACACATCTCTGCTTTTTTGGTAATTCATTTGGCAACATATTAAAGCAAAGGCACTGAAAATTGAAAATTGTTTTTGCAAAATAACTTGGAAATTTATGTTATTTCATTTGAACGTTTTTTAATCGCACCGTTTTTTTCATACCCACATCTGCTGGCATCTGACATTTTTCGTATTTTTCTTTATTTTCGCTCATAAATTATTTGGAGGTATTTGTTGCACGAGATATGTTTGCAATATAACAATAATACAATACCATTATAATGCTCATGGGAATTATAAAAATAAAAAATGAGAAAATTTCTCTTTTTTTTTTTCAAATATACTTAGGGATTTTAGTCTGTACGCCGCATTCCGTAAATGTCTTTTGTTATAAAGCGCCTAAATTTTTAGCTAATTAGCTCTAATATTTTAATTGTGTATTTTTTTAGAGCTTAGCAAAAAAAAAATGCAATTGATTGTATGCATAAATTGTGAGTTTGGTTTGCAATAGAGCGCATCTCGAAGGATATGAAAATGATTCATTTCGAACCGAAATAAGGGCTAGTCTATAGATTCAAATTTAGTTGGTTGTTATATGAGCATCGATAAATGCGGGGCGTGAATCTTAAATCTTAGAGCTTATTGTCGATCACATCGCAAAGGATCAAACTTTTATATGCATTTTTAATTATTTATTATTTTTAATTAGAGGAAGTAACTTACCACTACAAAGCGTAGGGCGCCCAACTCATGCGATACATCGGTCATTTTGTTAATGGGATTTGGTACGTTTTGCTGTTGTTGTTCTTGCAGTTTTGTAAGTTACTTAGAAAAGCGCTCGCTGGAATTTTCGACACTGCCCCGTATAAGACTCGGGTATCACCACAGATGGTCGCGATCTCAATTTGAAAAGTTGAACCTCAGGTTTGCCAGCAGAAAAAAAAGCATAAGCAAACGTTTCGGGTACTGTAAATGTAAATAAAGGCCAATTAAAGTTTGCGAAATTTCAGCTGTTGCAAAAATAAAATACAAAGAAATGAAACAAAACCACAGCAAACAACTAAACGGAAAAGAAACGCTACTCTCGAAGACAGCCACAAAAACAAAAACAACAATAATAATAACAATGAAAATTTGTTTCGTTTGAGCGCCCATTGTGTTGTGCCCTAGCATTGCTACACAATATACATACATATGTATGTATTTGTGTGTATTTCTTTTTTTTTTTTATTATTATTTAGCATTTCTTTTGTGACCCACAGTCAGCGCCAAAAAAAAAGTTGGAAATAAAAACAGACCTGCCCCAAAAGAAAGAAAAAAGTTAAATTACTCGCAGCAAAAGAAAAAAAGAGGAAGAAAATAGAGCGATGCCACCTGGGCTGAACTCTTGACTCTGGCATAGGCTGGTACGCATGCGCAGTGCCAAGGTCCCATCTAGTACATAAACTAGAAAATTTACGTTTTGCCGCTGTTGCGCTTGCGGCGCTGCCCCGCTGCGGCTCATTAGCCGTTTTCTTTTGTTTCTTGCCTATTTTCCCACTGTAAATTACACTTGCCCCTGCCACATTCGCACGCCCATTTCCCTTTCGCACAGGCTGCGTGTCATGTGAATTTTTACAATAGTTCCACTGTCGCCTTCGAGGCACAAATTCGATCAATTTTTGCACTGTTGACAGTTGGCAGCTCAAAATGGCAACAGCAACAGGATGGCTAATTAAAAATGGCGGCACAACTGGAACGCTGCAATTTAACACTCACGCTTTTTTGGTTCTTTATTTATATTTTCTGAATAGAAGATTTGTATTTGAATTGTGTGATTTCTCGATGCTGCTTTTGTGTTCCGTTCTTTCGGTTTGTATTGTTTATGGAATTCCTTTAGGCTTTACACTACGTACTCTCACTTCAATGCAAATGCACTTGAACTTGGGAAATATATGTGTATTTTGAATATTCAAAATATTGCAACACTTCTTATACAAAATATGTATATATATTTAAAAAAAATAGTAGGAAACAGTTTGTGATTTAATTTTCTTTAGATTTTTATTAAATTCTCTGTTTGCCTGTACAACGTTTTGGTAGCTGCAACCAAAAAGTGAGCGCTGAAAGCGAGCGCGCTTTCTTTTTATAGCAGCGGAACACACACACCCATGCACACCCATGTTGCCACTCTCTCTCGCACAGCTACAGCCAGAGTCGACACACTCTCGCTCTCTTTGCCTCTCTTTGGCTCTCCCCTGCCACAAGCCGAACAACGTTTTCTCGGTTTCTCGTTTTCTCGTTTGCTCTCAATACTTTTTCAGTTAATTTTAGACAATGCAATGATAAGGCAGACGATATTAATCAGTAGTTGATGAGAAACTATATCAACTCCTCTATGCATACAAAAACTTCATTATTATTCTTTCGCACATAAACACGAATTTGATTTCTCATAAATCCATTCATAATAATTTCTCAGTTCGAAGTCTTTTAAAGAGCTGTAATCATTGCATATTTCATATATTTATTTCAAACTATTCCACGCTATTCTCGAAAACTGTGAATGCAACTGATCGAAAACACCCGATTATGCCCAAGAGCAGGATTCTTCAATTGAATTTCGAATGTATTGTGCATTTGCACTATATTCAGTAGCGTTACTTCGACTTTATTTCATGTTCCAAAATAAAAGCATTTTGAATTCTTGATAGGCATTTGGTCTTGGCGAATACTGAAAGAGCTAGAAAAAGGTGTGCCACCTGCTACTAAAGAAGGGAAAACAAAAAGAGACGCCAGTAAATGGGGAAGGTAAAGAATATGCAAAATGTTTATGACTTGATTCGCTTCATGCTTGAGGCAAGGGAATTCCACTCCGAAACTGATCGTTGCGCTTCGCTGCATTGCTGGGGCTAGAATTTGGTGAGGTTCTCTGAGGTTCTGGGATCTGCTGCCGCTGCTGCTGCTGCTGCTGCTGCTGCTGCTGCTGCCACTATAGGTAACCGCAAAGCCAATCAGAATAACGGATCGGATCGATGATGATAAAAGGAAAATGAAGATGAAAAATCGAATTGTGAGAAAGATAAAAAGTAAATGCAGCTGTTGCTATGCCACGCCCCCCATACACACATGCAGACACAAGTTGCGCCCCTTTTCGAACCGGAAGTGAGCGCCGGCTATATAGAAACCATATAGTCTCGAAGACAATCAAAAATAGATTGTGCCATCAGGGTAGCAAGTGATCAACTTTTGGACTCCCCTCAACCAGTGTTCAGGTATATAGATATACGATATATATACGATATATATATGTATATAGATATAAACTAGAATGGCATGCTTTAAGCGGGAGTATTCGACTAGGCTACACCCTGAACCTTGTGCCGAGATCGATACACACACACACACTCACACTTTAGGAGCTTCAAAAAGATATCCTTACATGCTTACAGACACAGAAGTTCAGGATTCTATGAATTGTTAATCTACATTAGGTATTCAAGGATCAGAAATGCAAACAATTTGCGTGTTCATCACACAAAACAAGAAAGTAAACTCGTAAAATGTAGTGTCTATTATATATGTACATATATACATACATATATTTAAGACACATTACAAATGTAACAACATGATGCACTGTGCTGTGACGCCTGAGAAATTTGGATGGCAGCTATATCTATGTTGTACGGAACGCAGAGAGAAATGCGTTTAGGGCGCGTGCCCAGCTGCCTTGGCTTGTCAAAGCGATATCATAAATAAAATGCCTGTCTATACAGAATGTGTACAATATATACAAACATACATACATATATGTATATTGTATATGCATATGTATATATGTACGATTCGAGTACGTTAATTAAACAAAATTCGAATTGCATTGTTTTTAGCTGCTCGTCGTTTGGCTGACAGCCACAAGTGCATGGCAATTGTTGGGCAATTGCTCATTACGATCAGCCATATATATGTATACAAACAGGTAAGCTATTGCTATATATATTCTATATACCTAGCTGCATATGTATGTACAGATTTAATGTATATAGACGCCCGCGCTCTGCAGCCACATAAATAAAATCAAGTCATGAATGAAAATGCGTTCGCCTCAACGATTTCCTATTCTGCATTTCACATTTTACATTTTGCATTTTGCATTTTGCATTTGTCTTTAACAATTTTCTTTTCGTTGTCAAACGCTATTTTACACTCTCTGTTGATACTCGCTCACCCAAAGTAAAGAGCATATTGGCTTTGCCATATTCTCAATCATAGGATTCCCTCGCATTGACTTTGATCACTATTGAAGCGTGGATCTATCAAAATTATGGCTATTGATGCACCCTATATATATGTACATACATCTTATATACATTACATATATTCATATATCGACCATTGTGGGCGTGGCAAAACGTTTATAACAATACCTTTCTTAGCTATGCCTAAATTAAAGCGAGTGAGCGCGTATTGTGCAGTCGTGCTCACCCAACGGCACAATTCGGGCTTGTTTTGTATTTATTTTGCTTAGAGCATAAATAATTTGTTGAAAGGCTTTAAGCAGCTCAATTTTTACTTCAATTGCTTTGGCAGCCGGCCATTGCCAACTTTTTCCGATGCGAAATGCAAAAGTAATATTATATTAAAATTTATATCTAAGCAAATTGTGTAAACATTTTCATTTAGGAATTTCCTAAGATTTTATCTATTGCTTTAAATGTTTGATTCATTCCCTTGATTTGTTTAAACTAGCCAACAAAATTGGTTGGCATTTCGTGGGCAAATATTATCATAGTTTAAGACAATATCGAGTAATACTCGAGTATTAGTCCTAGTTGAACTGAATCTGGTAGCTAGAAGCTAACTAATTTCTGGTAAATTCATTCTGAAACTTCAACTTCTCATATTAAAAGTATTATTAACGGATATTAATTATTGAAAACCTCAATAAGTTACGTATCTGATGGAATAAGACAACCTTTGTAAAGTGATATATAGGATATGTATGTATATACATAAGTATATTAAGAGTATATAAAGTTCCTTGATGCCTAATAGAATTTTTTTCTACTTGGAATTTAACGCGCTACAAACTGAACTTGAAAGGCTAGAAATTGTCTTCAGGTGTAGATATGATTATTTAAATACATACATATGTATATACATATGTATATAGATATGTATATATATAATTGTATAGGATGTTAAGTATGTGCTCAGTACACAAATATATTAGAATAATATAGATCTTGGCAAAAACGTTGCGAATAACGAGTATGACACATGTCGGCACAATTGTTTCAAAATAGCAACTGAAACGTCAAATGGACAGAAATTGGGCAAAGGGGGCGTGGCTGGGCGAATGAGTCATCGAAATAGTTGTGGGCATAAGTTTTGAGGCTGCCAGTGCAAGGTGCAAGTGCAAGTACAATACCAGCACTAGAGACTTACAGATAAATCGAGAACAACAAATATTCTATGGATATACATACATATGTATATGTATGTATGTATGTGTATATAATTGCGAAGAGCGATGCTCAAAAGTTTTTCTGCGCAATATTCTTTATACGTAACTCAAGTAATGTAAGGTTTCCTTTACAAAATATTATATATATAATATATACATATATGTATTGTACACTCAATAATCATCAGCAATTTGAATTTCCTCCAAGGCTTGTGTAACACGTGGCGTATGCGCAATGCGTTAAAAATTGCGCATACGCAGCGTTATACGACACATGCGGCTATTTCGCCCATGTTTATTATTAAAATCGTTGATTCTTTTACATTGTTGTGGTATATAGCTGTGTATATGTACATTTAGTACAATCTAGATGCATATATCATATACTTATATATGTATGTATGTATATATACTTCTATGTTGGTTAGGCAAAAAGTTGCCTTCAGCTCTTCAGCGCCAAATGACGCAAAATGTGTTGAGCCAAAGCGAAATTTTTGTTATTATTATTTAAATAATATTTTTGTTTTTGCTTTTAGCTCTTGTTTTTGCACTTATGTTGATGTATTCATAAGAGGTGTGCTTCAAAAATGTGGCGAGTGTTGTTACGAGGGTTAATCAAAATCTATTATTGAATATTCATTTTAGATTTTCAATTCACATGCTTTTGGCTTTCATCCCTCTTATGCTGAGAAGGCTTCCTAAACTGCAGTGGCCTGTGCAAGGACGACGCTATGAGGAAATGAGGAGAGTGCAGACAGCGCAAGATCAGATCATTGTCACAAGACTCTTGTAACTGATGGGGCTAAGAAAAACTAAGATAACTTTTTGGACAGACCTCGCTTAGCCTGCCGTTTCATCAAACGCTCCATATGGCACGTTCTGGCCTCGTTGGCCTTTGCGGCTCTCTCTCTCATTTTCGCTGTCTCTCCCTGATCTATGGCAAAATACAATCACTCGAGTTCACCACGCTGAACTCTTTGTATATACGTACATACTTATGTGTATGAAGAAATGGCAAAGAAATCAAAACAGAAAAGCAAAAACAAAAGCGAACAAAATTCACAAAATGTACAAAATTGGAAATGCCAATGAAATTCCAATGCGCACACATCTGAGCGATCTATAAGCAATATGTATACATCCTATATGTATAAATATATATATACTAGGTATATGCTATATCCGACAGTGAGAAATCGTTCAAGAAACTCTTGTAAGACATGTGTAAATATTTACGTTTCAATTGTGGCCCGCAGTGCGAATCATGGGCCGAAATGACGTCGACGACCGACGCAAGAATTTTGGAATTTGGCATGCTCGAAGGACGCCTAGTTCGCCATACCCTGTACACACAGACAGTCGGCAATAGGGTATGAGGCGAAACGAAACTGTTTATTGAGTCAGCCTTACACCTGTTAAAACGTATCTTATACATACATACATATATATAAGATATACGACATATGTAGGATATCACTTATATAGATACATATTTGTGATCAGCTTAATTCCCTCGTAGTTTTCTTTGCAGCTAAAAGCGTAATTCGACCATCCAATAATTATCGGAAAGATTTGCCCTGACGCTCTAATCATCAAAATTAAATTAATATAAATAAATCATTTCAGATTTAAATCAAAGGTATGTACATTTAAAGGGTATAGTTTAGTCTGTAAGCAATCTCTTGTTTGTTCTTATTGGCAGTGTTTCTCCTCCTTCTCTTTCCTCTTCTCAATAGCCAACTCGCTCTTCTTGTTGTTGTGTACGTAACGCCGAAAATTCGAGTGGGCATTCGCATTTCTTATTGGAATTTCTAGATGAATCAGCTGGCGCCAGAATCCAGCTGCGAAGGCGAATGCAATTTGCATTCAGAATTCGCTTGGTTCCACTTGAGTAAGTTAGCCAAGTAAATTCATCTGCACATGCCTTCAGCAATAGCTATAAAATGCAATCATCTTAAATTTTAGTTTTATTATAATGAGTTCAGAATAACGGCTCAGTTTTAATGTCTATATTTAAAATTATTTGTTGATTTTCTTGAATCGCATCCATTAAAGTATTTATTTACTTATTCGTGGTCAATTTGCATATAGCGATGCAATTTTGTGTTAACTTTTCATCTTTATTTCGCACACATTCCGTGCATGGTGTTGCCATCTGGGCAGAAAGGCATCTGAACTTGAATGTTAGTGACGTCACAGCTCCATAGCAAAACACGATCGAATGTAAACACACCTAAACACCCACACACGCCTATTTGCCCGGGCATGGCGTCATAGTTTGCCACTTGCTCTATTTTTAAAACGGAAAATTCTAATTTCGGCAGCGCCATGTGGCGGGTGAGTAAAGTAAATAATAATAATAAAGAAGCAAACCAATAGAAGTGATCTAGGTGGGCCTGTACGACTAGAGGATGCCACGCACTAAATTGATGCATTGTTAAAATGCACTAATTCGATGCTAGAAATTCGTACGTGCTAAGACTTAGCATATAACTTGCTAATTTGTATAGGCAGGGTATACATTGACCACTAAAGCTGACCTTAATCTTTAAGTTAACAGATAACCTTCTGGCTAGACTGCAACTGAACTGATTGTGAATCAAAAATAGCTGGAAAGGCTCATTTAAATTTCAATTGTCGATCGCCTATGTCAGCGAAATGTCTCTTTCGCTGCCGCTGGTCATTGCGGCCGTGTGCATCATCGCGGCGCTGGCCGGGATTAGCTGGCTGCCATTGCTGGCGTGGCTGCGCCGACGTCGCCGCACCTACGAGCTGGCAGCCCAGCTGCCAGGACCACGCGATCTACCGCTGCTTGGGCATTTTCACATGTTTTTCGGCTTGGAACCGTGGCAAGTGCCGCAGCTAATTGCCCAGTTAGCGGAGCAATATGATGGCACCTTCAAGCTCAAAATGGGCAGCAACTTTAGTCTGATGATGTTCCAGCCACGGGACATGGAAGTTGTTCTCAGCAGCAACCAGCTGCTGGACAAGGCTATCGAGTATAGCTTCTTACGCGGCTGGCTCAACGATGGGCTGCTCCTGAGTAGTGGCCAAAAATGGCATCGCCGTCGCAAGATTATCACGCCCGCCTTCCATTTCCGCATCCTCGAGCCATATGTGGAGATCTTTGATAGGCAAACTCGAGTGCTCATTCGCAAGTGGCAGCAGACCCTTGGTCATTCCTTCGACCTGGGACATGATGTGCATCTATTCACACTGGATGTCATTTGTGGTGAGTTAGATATCATTCATTCAAATACTTGATGCTACTAAGCTAAGAACTAGATTAACTTGGCAAATCAAAACCTATCTGCATCTGAAATCTTACAATTTTAACCAGTTTACTCTGCATTCCAACATCTAATTTTACCAAAAATTTAATGAGAAGACAGGATAAATCAGGTTTGTGAATGTAATTAACTGCAAACGAGAATTAGAGAGACGAATTGATGGTTTAAATTTTATTTGATTTAGTTGAGATCACTGGTAATTCCCATCAAATTCACACTAGAACAATTATGCGTATTATATAACCGGACCTGTGCATATTGACTAACTATGCCTATTAAATTTAAGCAGATATAGCACCCATTGCAAATTTCAGCAGAGTTTGAGCGACAGTTTATTTTCTGTCTTTTAATCGTGCACTTCGTGTTGCTGTTATTTGTTTGTTTTCAATATGCTTCTGGTGCTGGCTCTTATTCTGACTAGCGTTCTATTTGTGGGCCTGCTCATCTATCGGCTGAAGTTCAAGCGTCTTATCGAGCTGACTCGAGATTTGGGTACTCCACCCTCGTGGCCAGTGGTTGGGCATGCTCTTCAGTTGATTGGCAAGGCACCACATGAGTTGGTGCAGACGCTTGGTCATTACATAGATGTATATGCCAAGGATCACACGCTCAAAGTGTGGCTAGGTCCAGAGCTCAATGTGCTGATGGGAGATCCCAAGGATCTAGAAGTCGTCCTTGGCACTGTTCGTTTCAATGAGAAGGCCGGCGAGTACAAGGCCCTTGAGCCATGGCTCAAGGAAGGCCTCCTCATTAGTACTGGATGCAAGTGGCAAAAGCGTCGCAAGATCATTACACCCGCCTTCCACTTCAGGATTCTCGAAGAGTTTGTTGATATTTTTGAGCATGAGTCACGTGTGCTGCTCAAGAACTTGGAGAGACATCGCCAGCAGCATGGTTTCGATATGTCCGAATGGATCGACCTCTTCACTATGGACACCATATGTGGTAGGTAGACGAGATGTCTCCAGCGCGACTGCTGGGGCTCCAACTTATAGCCCATTCCAATCTGAGCTGTTTTCAATATCAAGCACTGATAGAGATATTCATATGTTCTTTCGTCAGCATTAAGATAACATAACTGTAAATATAGAATCGATTTGTCTTCATATTCTGATTAGCAGCAATTGATATTTAATGGGGAGCAGTATTTGCTTCTAATCTAAGCAGCTCGTTGTTTATTTATGAATCCTCTAATCAGCACTTGGAATTTGACCAATCTACTATAATTTCTCTCCACCTCTCTATCCCTCGCCTTTTTGCCATAGAAACCGCCATGGGAGTCTCCACCAATGCACAGACGAATGCCGACTCTGATTATGTTCGCGCAGTGAAGACCATTTCGATGGTGCTGCACAAGCGTATGTTCAACATCTTCTATCGCTTCGATCTGACCTACATGCTAACTCCTCTGGCTAGAGCCGAGCGTCGAGCTTTGAAAGTGCTGCACAGCTTTACAGAGAAGATCATCGTGCAGCGTCGTCAAGAGCTGCTTCGAGCAAACGGCTCAACACAGAGTTCAGATGATACAGATGTGGGTGCCAAACGAAAAATGGCCTTCCTGGACATATTGCTGCAGTCGAAGATCGACGACAAGCCGCTGACCAATGCAGATATACGTGAGGAGGTGGATACCTTCATGTTTGAGGGCCATGATACTACATCCTCGGCACTGACGTTTTTCTTCTATAACATCGCGTTGAATCCGGAATGCCAGCGCAAGTGCGTTGAGGAAATCGTGTCTGTGCTCGGCAACGACAGAGAGACGCCTGTTACATACGATCTGCTCAACAATCTCCATTATATGGATCTGTGCATCAAGGAAACGTTGCGTATGTATCCATCGGTTCCCCTGATAGGCCGCAAGGTGCTCCAGGAGTGTGAAATAAGTGAGTTTCGATTAACTGCATTTGAAATATATTCATACTCTACTAACTTCTTACTCATTACCCAGATGGAAAAATCATTCCGGCCGGCACAAATATAGGAATTTCACCATTGTTTTTGGGTCGACGTGAGGATCTGTTTAGTGAGCCAAATACGTTTAATCCCGAGCGTTTTGATGTAATAACGAGTGCTGAGAAACTCAATCCTTATGCCTACATTCCCTTCTCGGCTGGCCCGCGCAACTGCATTGGTCAGAAATTTGCCGTACTCGAAATCAAAGCGATAGCGGCAAATGTTTTGCGCTATTATGAAGTTGAATATGTTGGAAACGCCCAGGAGCCACCAGTGCTTATTGCTGAGTTGGTTCTTCGTACCAGGGATCCACTCATGTTTAAGCTCAAGGAGCGCGTCCTCTAACTTATTTGTAGTACATTATTTACCCAACACGTTTTCTTTTACACATCTTAAATTCCGTTATCATTTTGCCTATTGAGATGTGAATATCTAATAAATACCTCAAAACTATCGATAAGTAAATATCCATTAATTATCGTTTTATTTAAGTAAAGGAATCAAATCGATATTTAAGAATAAGGAGAGAAAAAGAAAAAAAGAGAGAGAGAGACGTGTGGGAATTGCACATCACGAAAATAATTGCCGGTGACAATTAAGCAGAAAAATATGCAACGCTTGAACACCTGAATTTACAGCCCCTTCGATCTTGGTCGTGCAGCCTTTTTAATAGAGCATTTATCTATATTTTGAAATCATCCTTTATTGCTTCAAACTGTTTAGCTTTATCCATAGTCTCTGAAATAAGAGCAACTGATCTCAAACCAAGAACCAGTTAGGAATAGGGGATAGATTAAATAACTACGTATACAAGGAATTGATTTGGTGTGTATGCGATTAGATAGTCCAACTTTAGGTATTAGCCAACTTTACAACTGTTTGTATTTCGAATAAGCCACGATAAGATTCGCACTAAAAATATTGGTAATGGAAAGTCGAAATTTCAGTTGATTTTGTGAGTTGTTGCGATCAAGATGTTCCTGGTGTTGGGTCTTATTCTGGCTAGCGCCCTATTTGTGGGCCTACTGATCTATCAGCTGAAATTCAAGCACCTTATCGAGGTGACGCGAGATTTGGGTAGTGCGCCGACGTTGCCAGTAGTCGGTCATGGCTATCACTTCGTGGGCAAGGAGCCTCATGAGCTTATTCTAAAGATCACGGATTTCATGGAAACCTATGCCAAGGATCATACGCTCAAAGTGTGGCTAGGCCCAGAGCTCAATCTGCTCATGGGCAATCTCAAGGATGTGGAAGTGGTCCTTGGCACACTTCGTTTCAATGACAAAGCCGGTGAGTACAAGGCCCTCAAGCCATGGCTCAAAGAAGGTCTACTCATCAGCCGTGGTCGCAAATGGCATAAACGTCGCAAGATCATTACACCTGCCTTCCACTTCAAAATTCTGTACCAATTCGTTGATATTTTTGAGCGTGAGTCGCGTGTGCTGCTCAAGAATTTGGAGAGGGAACGCCAGCAAAAGGGCCAAGCTGGTTTTAATCTATACGATTGGATCAATCTCTGCACAATGGACACTATTTGTGGTAAGTCGCAGGATCCTAAGCTTAATCAGATTTGCCTTTTCCAAATATGCATAGTTTTATAATAATCCTCTTTCCTATTTAGAAACCGCCATGGGTGTCTCGATCAATGCTCAGACGAATGCCGACTCGGATTACATTCGTGCAGTGAAGACCATTTCGATGGTGCTGCACAAGCGTATGTTCAACATCTTCTATCGCTTCGATCTGACCTACATGCTAACTCCTCTGGCTAGAGC
The DNA here is from genome assembly GCA_035045965.1 of Drosophila aldrichi. Taxonomy (NCBI): domain Eukaryota; kingdom Metazoa; phylum Arthropoda; class Insecta; order Diptera; family Drosophilidae; genus Drosophila; species Drosophila aldrichi. The sequence continues at coordinate 262,536 of JAWNOM010000484.1, forward strand.
CGAGCGTCGAGCTTTGAAAGTGCTGCACAGCTTTACAGAGAAGATCATCGTGCAGCGTCGTCAAGAGCTGCTTCGAGCAAACGGCTCAACACAGAGTTCAGATGATACAGATGTGGGTGCCAAGCGTAAAATGGCCTTTCTGGACATATTGCTGCAGTCGAAGGTCGACGACAAGCCGCTGACCAATGCAGATATACGTGAGGAGGTGGATACCTTCATGTTTGAGGGCCATGATACAACATCCTCGGCACTGACGTTTTTCTTCTATAACATCGCGTTGAATCCGGAATGCCAGCGCAAGTGCGTTGAGGAAATCGTGTCTGTGCTCGGCAACGACAGAGAGACGCCTGTTACATACGATCTGCTCAACAATCTCCATTATATGGATCTGTGCATCAAGGAAACGTTGCGTATGTATCCATCGGTTCCCCTGATAGGCCGCAAGGTGCTCCAGGACTGTGAAATAAGTGAGTTTCGTTTAACTGCATTTGAAATATATTCATACTCTACTAACCTCTTACTCATCGCCCAGATGGAAAAATCATTCCGGCCGGCACAAATATAGGAATTTCGCCAATGCTTTTGGGTCGACGTGAGGATCTCTTCAGTGAGCCAAACACGTTTAAGCCCGAACGTTTTGATGTAGTAACAAGTGCTGAGAAACTCAATCCGTATGCCTACATTCCCTTCTCGGCTGGCCCGCGCAACTGCATTGGCCAGAAATTTGCCGTTCTCGAAATCAAAGCGATAGTGGCGAATGTTCTGCGACATTATGAAGTTGAATTTGCTGGAAATGCAGAGGTGCCTCCAGTGCTTATTGCCGAACTGATTCTTCGCACCAGGGATCCAATCATGTTTAAGCTCAAGGAGCGCGTCCTCTAACTTATTTCACATATGTATATACATTTTCCGTTATTATTTTGCCAAAGAAGATGTGTGTTTCAATAAATACCTCAAAGCTATCGATAAATTAAAGTCGCCCAATTATTGCAACAAAGCAGTATATGATGTTGAAGAGTGTCTTACAGGGAGAAAGAGAGGGCATGCATATTGATATTCTATTAATAATTGGAATACACAAAGAATTGATTTCGTCCAAATATAAAGTATTTATTCCCAAAAAGAGAAAGACAAGGGAACGGCCTCTTATGATGAATCATTTATACATATTATAGTGTCTTTGCAACACCTCATTTGCGTTCAAACAAAATTCAATGATTCTTTAGTTGAGTGCTTAGCTATGTGGAACTAAAACTTAAAATTTATCAAATCAATTTTTAAATTTGCAAAAGAGGAGCAATTCTCAAATACTATATCCATATATGTATGTATGGATGGAGCTTAATACTGATGAAGTTAATTAATCGGACTCCGGTGGGTCTTCCTTGGTGGCTTGATCATGAATGGCATAACAGAGTGTCTCCAGAAAGGCTGGATCCATTTCACGAATAATGCTGAGCGCCGAGCTCAGTAGATTCGAATTGCGGATTAGGCGGCGTTGGTCGGTCTCTTTAGGTTTAGGTTTGCTCGAGCTCGATCGTGTACTGGCAAGGTCAGCCATGCGCATATATGGAGCCTGTTTACGTGCAACGGCGTCAATGGCATCTTTACGCATTTGGGCAACTACTGTAGAGGCAGCTGCTGCTGCGGCTGCTGTGGCAACTCGAACTTGTTGGTGGGCATGCTCCTGCAACTGTTTCACCGTGCGACGATGCATTATACGCTCATCTTTGGAGCGCTGTTGTTGCACAAAACTCTCTTTCGGATGACATACAAAAATCTGGTCGTCTAGTGTGCGGCGAAGGCGCTGCTGATGATAGAGATAATCATCCTGCGATCGGCGGCCAAGTAGAAAAATATCATCTGAAAACCGGCCAATTACCTTTCTGTCCAGCTTTCGGGCAGGCAGGTCATCACCCATCATCTTTCGAGAACTGGGAGGCTGTGAGCTTGGCCTCTTGTCCATTAATCTACTCGACGGCCGTCTTACCGCCAGAGGCGGTAGCAAGTGTAGGTCATTGATTACCGGTTGTGTAGTTCGAATCACTTTGATTGGCTTAGCGTTGCTCAACGTCATTTCCAGCTCACATCTTTCACGTTCCACGCGTAGCGCTTTGCTGGCAATGCTCTTAAACTTCTTCAGTTGCACCGATGTCTTCCGATTTGCCATGTTTGGGCTGCAATATACATATATACAAATTTGAAATGCAAATAAATAAATTTATTTTACGAGTTATTCTGCCATCTACAAGCTACAATTGTGGAAAATGAATAAGAAGTAAAATTCATAATTCATTTTGAATATCAATTAATTTCCCTATCTGATGATGCCACATCTCAAAAAGATTCGCTCGATAGGCAGCTTTACTCAACGATGAGATTAAATAATTAATAATTAATTAAAAGTCAGCACACCAAAGTTTTGCTAGAAAATGGCTCGAGACGACGTCAAGAAAATTATAAACAAGAATCTGCATTGTCTTATCGTATAAAAGCAATAATTATTATTTAATCTTGTATATCGATTTTTTTGGGCTTGTGATGGTCTTATTGGTAAGCAATAACTACTCGATTACTAATTTAACATTTTTAATAATAAAGTATTGTGAAACAAGGCAAATAAAACGGAGTGCGTAAAAAATATTTATATATAGCTCTAGAGCTTTTCTACACACGCGTAAATTTGAATGTTACTCAATTTTGAATAATTACAGCTGTCAAAATTGATTATTCGATTGAAAGCTGCAAACGTTCCACGATAAATTCAGTTGCTTACAGCAATCAAAGAGGAAAACATCAAGGAGCGAAAACTCGGCGTCTTATTAAATAAAAATGTCTTTTGGTGACAATAATAAGGTTGACTTCGATATGGAATTATTGGAGGAACAAGAGACTGACCAAACTAGCTCTAATATAGCAGAAATACCAAACTTGATCAAAGAATGCGCTATGCAATGTCTAAACTATGTGGTAAATAAGTGGCATACCTCTACAATTGTAAATCTAATATGTAGTTGTTTCACAGGAAACGAATAATAGAAAACAGAGTGAGTTAATTACTTTTGAGCAAAACAATTGTTCAAAAGTAGTGTCAGATAAATTTGCATTGATGTGTGGGCTTAATAAGCCAGTTAACATCAATGTTTCAACGGCCCTTAAAATATGCTCTATGCACAAAGAACAGTTGGGAAAATTTGACCGTTTGTTTAAAGCCGAGGATGAATGTGCCCAGGCATATGCCACACACTGTACCGAGGCCATCAAGGCCACCGAAGCGAATGCACTCAAAGAGGGATTTGATGAATACACCGACATGGTAAGTGTGAAAAGCACATCTTTAAAATATTGCATATCAAAAGTAAACTCTTGTTGTCTAGCCTCACAACTTGTTGGGTGATCACATAATGGAAATGAAAAATAAAATAGAAACCATAAAATCGGATACTGCAAGTTTGAATGCTGAGTATAAGATGCGTTTGGCGGAATATGAAGCCAAATTCGATTCACTTTCAAAGGAGATAGATACTCTTGAGAAAGTTGAGCTAGAGGCAAACTAAACGGCTTTAACGGTTATAGTCGACAATGATTTGAAAATATATATACTTGTCTGCCATTCCAGCGATGTCGGACAGGAATTTGAAGTCCAAGTTCGTTAAAATAGGAATGGGCTATAATAATTTAATTCTCTTATACTTTTTTTCACACACAATTTCCAAACGTTCTATACATGTCTCAATATATACTACAATAATAAAGATGTACACCTGTACATGACTTACTCTTCAACTGTTACTGATTGTTTATTTTTTGACATTGCTGATGTGGCAACGCCGTAATTGTCATCGGTCTTGAGGCAAACCAAAACAGCTGTTACGTGTTATCGAAAGGCGCTCTGGCACATTGCTGACTTGGTAATGCTCCATTAGTCATTTTTGGGTTATTAGCTTTAATTGTGAAATTATTTAGACTAGTTAGCGAAATTCTGCAAACATGGACGAGCTGTCACGCCAATGTATGGAAGACTGGCACGTGCGACCGCCAAGCGATGTGCGCACAACGTAAGTGGATAATTCATCACGATTATCGCCATTAATACACTTTTTATGCGTAGGAACGTTCAGGCGCCACCAAAATCGGTGGGGGACAACAAATCCCGCAAGACGGAACTGCACGTTCTGCGGCTCAGCGATGAGTCGCAACAACTGACAATGGACACATTGCGCGCCATACACGGACCAGACTTCAAGCTTGATGACATCGCCAAATACAAGGATCGGGGGCGTGGCGGGAAAGGTATTAAGCATGCCTACTGGGAGGATCGCGGTACACTCCAAGTGCAAAGTGTTCAAGGTGTCAGTGCGTCGTCCAGCAGTACAGCCGATGACGATCGTTTGCGTCGTTATGCATTGCTCAAGCTGGAGAGCTATGGCTTCCATCCTGCTCATTGCCTAGAAGCGTATGAGCATTGCTCACACGATACAGAAGCATCGCTGCTGTTGCTTTATAAACGCTATATGCGCGTGCCCGTCAATGAAATCCTGGAACTAGAGCCACACGACGAGGCGAGTCTGCTAGATATGCGGGCCGACGAGAAGGAAGCGCTGCAGTCCATTTACGACAAGGCATTCGAAGAGCGTGAATATAACAGCGTTTGGAATCTTAAGTTTAAGATTGAACATCTGCTGGCACACAGCCCATCGGAAGTGCGCAAGGCGCGTGAAGCAGCACTTGCAGCAGCCGCTGCCGTTCGCCAAGCGGCATTGGACAAGAAGAAGAAGGCGCCGCAACGTTGTCGCAATTTTGATCGTGATGGCACGTGTAAATTTGGACCCAAATGCCGATTTGCCCATGTGCCAGCACAGCCTGAGGTGACGGAGACACCGGAGCGTAAGCGTGCCGACAATCTGGATGAGAATGAGAATGAGCAGTGGTTCCACGTGGAGGTGCGTTTTCCGCCGGGCAGTCGTTATCCATACGAAGCGCCATACATCTACCTCAAGACCACCTGCCACGATATACCGCATGAGCTACGCTTGCGCTTCGCTCGCCATCTGTACCAGGAGGCGCGTCAAATTTGCCGAGACGGCATTCCCTGCATCTACAGCGTATGTGAGATGCTGCAAAGGGATGAGGGTCTGGCCGGCAGCCTGGACACCGCTCGCTTCCCCTCGCCCAAGCGTTCGCTCTTCTACGATGAGCCGGCAAATGGCGCTGATCAAGATGCCAACGAGGGGGCAGAGGCAAAGCCGCGTCCCAGCCACTACGAGCGCGGACAGACGTCGCGCAACGATGGCGGCACCCATCAACGGAATGCCGCCGCATTGGCATCTATGAATCGCACTCTACTGAAGCAGTTTAACGACCTCCGGCGCACTGCATCAAGTAGCTATGTCAAGTCGATCGAGGGTCGCAGGAAACTGCCTGCCTTTGCCGAAATCGAGCGCATTATGGCGCTCATCAGGAACAACCAGGTGGTTGTCATCTCAGGCGAGACGGGCTGTGGCAAGAGCACCCAAGTGCCGCAGTTCATATTGGACGATTGGTTCTTCCAGGGCTGTAAGTCTTCATCCGAAGACATGCCCCATGTAGAGATACTCTGTACGCAGCCGCGTCGACTCTCGGCTATTGGTGTGGCTGAGCGTGTCGCTGCCGAACGTTTGGATCGCATTGGCCGGCTGGTTGGCTATCAGATACGACTCGAGAACAAGATATCAGAGTACACGAGGCTGACCTTCTGCACCACTGGCATACTGTTGCGACGCTTGTCCTCCGATCCGCTGTTGACCAATGTTAGCCATGTGATTGTGGACGAAGTGCACGAGCGATCGCAGGACTCCGATTTTCTGTTGCTCATACTCAAGAATATATTGCGTGAACGCAAGGATCTGAAAGTGATACTCATGTCCGCCACGTTGAATGCGTCGCTCTTTTCCAATTACTTTGGCGGCGCACCTGTTTTGGATATACCGGGACGTACGTTTCCTGTGGAGCAGCTCTTCCTTGAGGATATACTGGATGCATGTGATTTTGTTATGGAATGCGACACGAAATTCTGTCGAAAGCTCAAAAAGAAGGATCAAGAGGAGCTGGAAAATTTGCTGGAATTCGCCGATCTCCAGGCCAGCAGTGAACCGCCTGGCCCTAAGATCAAGGACGAGAATCTAACGCTAGCCGACACCTACGCCCGCTATGCGGGTAAGCTAAGCAACAAATGGAATAGCAGACTAAACTCCACATTCCTATCCATTTTCAGATTACAGCAAGACGACTTGCAAGAGTATCTACCTCATGGAGCCCATGATGATCAATCCAGATCTTATTGAGTCTGTGCTCAGGTACATTGTGGAGGGCGATCATAATTGGCCGCGTGAGGGCAGCATTCTCATATTTCTGCCCGGATTTCAGGAGATACAAGCGGTGCTGAACGCGCTGCAGGACAGCGCACTCGGTCCACGCTCTGGCAAATATATGCTCATCCCATTGCATTCAGCCTTGTCCAGTGAGGATCAGGCGCTGGTCTTCAAGCGGGCACCGCCGGGAAAACGAAAAATTGTGCTTAGCACGAATATAGCCGAGACATCTGTCACGATCGATGATTGCGTCTTTGTCATCGACTGCGGCCTCATGAAGGAGAAGGGCTTCGACTCGAACCGCAATATGGAATCGTTAGATCTGGTCTGGGTGTCGCGCGCCAATGCCAAACAGCGCAAAGGCCGAGCCGGCCGTGTCATGCCCGGCGTGTGCATCCATTTGTATACCAGCTATCGATATCAGCATCACATTCTGGCCCAGCCGGTGCCCGAGATACAGCGAGTGCCGCTCGAGCAGATTGTGTTGCGCATCAAGACGTTATCAATGTTCGCCTCGCGCAATACTCTCTCCGTGCTTCTCGAAACACTGGACGCGCCCAAGGAGGACAGCGTGCAGGGCGCGCTGATGCGATTGCGTGATGTCGGCGCCTTGGATATCGACGATCAGCTAACGCCCCTTGGTCACCATTTGGCCGCGTTGCCCGTGGATGTGCGCATTGGCAAGCTGATGCTTTACGGCGCCATCTTCCAGTGCCTGGACAGCGTACTCACCATCGCCGCCTGCCTGAGCAACAAGTCGCCGTTCATCAGTCCGCTGAATAAACGCGACGAGGCCGACAAATGCAAGCGACAATTCGCGCTCGATCACAGCGACCATCTGACCGTGCTGAATGCTTATCGAGTAAGTGAAAAACACATGGACAACACTCAATGCACATGCATAAGCAAAGCTTATCAATCAAGTATACCCAATTGATTAGATTTGTTGATCAGATCGTCAGTCGATCCATAATCGGGAAAGGCAAAGACAGTCATATAGCTAGTTTGTTAATTAATCAATCTATTAGCCCATCGATCATCGGTCGATCAATCAGTCGATCAGTCTATACCTATACCTAAGAAAGACAGTAAATCAATCAGTTAACAGTCTAAAGTCAGTCAGTTGGCAGAGATGTAGAGAGAAAACTCTTCTCTAATCCTCAATGCTAAAACTCTTCTTTAATGTCTCTTCTCTTGCCTCGTCCTTGCAGAAATGGCTCGCTGTAGCGAAACGTGGACATTATGGAGCCAGTCGAAATTATGCGAGTACGAACTATCTGTCCATCAACACGCTGGAGATGATTGCAGATCTCAAGTATCAGTATCTGGAGTTGCTCGTCTCGATTGGATTTGTGCCGGTGAATGTGCCACGCCGCAGACCGAATAGCAGCGACAATGTACTCCAGCTGACAGGTGAATAGCTAGCTACCCTGCTCCTCATTTAGTCGATATACTTATGCTTTGCTGCTTCAGGTCAAGAACAGAACGTGAACGGCGAGAACAATCGACTGCTGACGTCGTTGCTCTGTGCAGCTCTCTATCCAAATATTGTGAAGATCATGACTCCGGATCGCGTCTATATACAGACAGCGGGGGGCGCAGTGCCGCGCGAGCCCGGTCATCAGGATTTGCGCTTTAAGACGCGCGGCGATGGCTATGTACGCATCCATCCGTCCTCTGTGAACTCACAGGTCGCTGTCTTCCAGGCCCCGTTCCTTGTCTACCAGGAGAAGGTGTGCACCAGTTCCATTTACATACGCGACTGCTCAATGCTGCCCCTGATATCCCTGGTCCTGTTTGCCGGCTCCGATTTCAAGGTGGAACTTCATGATGGAGATTTCCTGTTTCTACTGGAGAGCGGCTGGATCATAGTGAAGGCGCACAACCATGAGACGGCTGAGCTGATCCAATGTATGCGCACCGAACTGATCAAGCTGCTCGAGGAGAAGATACGCGATCCGTGCCTCAATTTATTGCACCACAAGAATGGCTGCAAGATCATAGCGAACATTGTGCATCTAATAAGCAACAATTATTAATGTCTAATGTATTAGCCACTCATTGTTTCCTAAATTCAGTCTTTTTGTATCACATCAGTCATGCCAATAGCAAAGCTTATAATATTTTACAAGACAATTAAACAAATTTTTACAGCCAAATGGAATTACAATGTTTTATCAATCAATCACAATCACAGTGAGTCAATCAATCAATTGAAAATGAAAAAGATTATCTTAGAGGGAGAGAGAATAAACTAGAAAGCGGCAAAGGCAGCTTGTGCAAAAGAAAGAGATAGGTAGATACTATACGTACAAGATAACTATAAGGTGTATATTCATTAGCTTTACAGCTATAAGCTTAGTCTTAATTGAAAACATGTAAGATCACTAAAACTTGTTAGCACGTGAATCACATAGAAAGGAAACAAACTTTCCTCGTTGCATACACAAATACCTTATATAGATTAATATAAATAAATGTGTATTTATATGTTGAGCCAGATATATGTACATATGTATATACATATGTGTATATTTTAATCCATATAGGCCTATTAAAGTCGCAAAGGGGTTTTCTTTCATATGTTTTAAAATAAATGAGAATTGAAGCCGGCTACACCTGACGGACCAATACTTGTTCAAGAACCAGAAATAATACAAAAATTTATATATGTATATATATGAGCATATTGTCTTCTCATATAATTGATGCAAGTTTATCTAGCGAGCTCAAGCAGCCGATTGCAAATTTCCAAAATTTGAATGTAAAAAAAAAAAAAAAAAGAAACAAAATTTTTTAAGTAAAACTAAATTAAAAAATAAAACATAATATTAAGCATAATTTGTTTAATATTCAAAAAAAAATTTTTTTTTCTCTGGATTGAATTAATCTTTATTTTAATTTTTAATTAAAATACAAATCTGTTTTGTACATATTTCTAAATTTCTTCAGTTATAATTATTAAATATAAAAAAATTATTTTTTTTTTTTAATATTATTAAATTTATTATAAATTTATTCAGATTATATTATTAAGTATATGTATGTATATATGTACATATATCAATTTCTTATTGTAAGAAAATGAGTCAATGTTTACAATGGAAACGTTTAATAATTTATTGGATAATTCACATTTTATTATTTACTCAATAAATTATTCGGGACATATTATAGACTTGAATTTTGTATGATTGTTATTTACTTTCCATCAGTCAAATAAATGTTTGACTTTGATTTTGATTTGTCAACTTTTAGGCGCAGACATCAGAGCAAACAGCAAATTAATCATATTCAGGTGCTGACATTGAACGTTCAACAGGTGTGTGTGCATGTGTGCGTGTCTGTATTTCATGCGAAACATCGATCGATCTATAAATCAGGTGTGTGTATGTGTGAGTCGCAGTTAAAACAGAGTTGAATTTTTGCGCCCATCAATTACAATTCATTTGAATTTATTTAAATACACTTGACTCGCGTTTTTTTTAATTTATATTTTTCATGAAATGTTGTTTTTTTTTTCATTGAAATGTTCGAACTGTTGATATCAACGTCGATACATCAAAGTATCAAATGCAGCTAATACGATAGTAATAAATTATACTTATCAATGATAAGCGAAAGAAATATGCGCTCAATGCAAATGAATCACAGCTCAAATCAGAATTTCAATTCAAATTTAACGATCTCTTTACAGCAGTTCCAGTTCCGCAAAGAATAACAAGAGCAGGAGCAAGAGAATCACACTGTGTATTTTAACAGTGGACTGTGCATCGCATGTCAATTGCTCATATTAACAGTTCTTTGCTTGACGCTCTCAGTAGCTCTCTCTGTGTGCGTGCGCTCATTCTACACTCAATTTCGCACTTCCTTTTCGTTGAGCTCAATTGCATGTTTTAGCACCTCGTTGAGTTATTTTCATGCTCTGATTTATCGTCTTATCGGCTGTGCGCCCTAGTCGCAAACTAATTCGGACTTAACGATTTGCGTATGACGCTTGTAACGTATGAGTATTTCAGTTAAGACTTGCACTACTTTGTATTAAATAAATAAAAATGATATAAACTTATGTCAACAAAAATAAACTAAGAAAATATTCTTAAGCCAAATTTTGATTTTTATGGCCAACTAATAAAAGAATTTATAATTCTGTCTGTTCTATCTCTTTGCTAATTTGTACAGGTTTCTCAGTTATCTCAAATAATCAGAGTATAGCACTATATGCCTTTGTTTTTTGTTATTATGTTCATTTTGTGATGGGAGGACTTACTGCTTGGAATATCCAAGTTTTTTTTGTTGCTTCCAACTTGAAAGAGTTCGATAAATTTTTAATCATGCGTCACAGCACACGTGAGATATGTTTTAACATTATCAATCATGTGCAATGTTGCTTTGCCGTTTCTTTTCTTTGAATTATTGTTAAACACTTTTGAGTAGATTTCGATGGCTGCGCATACGCCGAGGTTTCCGTAGGGCATTGCATGCTCAGTGCTGACCAATTGCCACCATGCTCGCTCCGAGCTGGGCGATCAGCGGCGGTGGTGGTGGCGGCCGTTTGCTCCACTTTTTTGTTGTTTTTTCGTTATTTTTTTTTTTTTTATACACACTTGATTTTTTTGCAGCTACCACTTAAGCGTGAGTTTTGCTTATGAGCGTTAAGCCTGCGCTGGCGTCTCTGTAGGCGTGATTAGCAGCAGCAGCGGCTGCGGCAACGACATCTGCTTCTGTTATCCAGCCATTTGAGCGCGAATGCGAATATGTGTGTGTGCGAATGTAAGCTCTCGAGTGTCTGTTATCAACACTATCTCTTGCTATAGATGTTCCACTGCCACTGCTGCTGCTTCTTCTTATTGCTTCTACACTTACTTCGCCTTCGCTGCTCCCGTTGATGATGCCGTTACTCGTATATTAAGCTCATGTATGTACATACATATGTATGTATGTAGGTGTAGAGCTATAGTATGTATGTATGTGTACAAATGTACATACATATGTACATATGTATGTATGCATGTGTGTAGCTATCTGTGCTCAGGTCTTAGGTAAAACAAATTTGAGTCAACAGATTAGACTGTCGAGGGATAGGGCAGAAAAAAACATTGTGATAATTCAACTCAAATAATCTGTGTCATCAGTCGTATTATTGGCAGATGCAAAACGATGCGCGCGGCGTGCACGCGGCCCTGTGCACCAACCACAGTGTCCGCACTCCCAATGAATACATGGTGAAAACTAATTGAAGGACGCATGCGCACCGGTGCTGCCAGATCAATCGAAAGGATGGATGTGTCAAATGTCATGTGATGATGGAAACTTTATTGTGGGCGGGTCGCATGGTTAAGGTGGGTGTTGGCGCCTTCGTCGTAAAGCACTAAATCCGTAGACAAAGCATTTGCGCTCCGGCAGTTGCTGTGTTGTCTTTGTTATTGCTGTTGTTGTTACTGATATTGTTGTGGGTGTGTTTGGGTTTGTCGGCATTGGGATCGACGCGTCGTCGCCATTTGGGAAGGGGGAGGCCCATGGCCCGCACATGTAGTAGTAGTCGAAACTGAGACCCGTTGGGTGGGTAAATACGCTGACAAATTCGCTGCTATGTTAGTGAAAATAGCAACAACAACGACAGCAACATCTAAAGAATATAAGAACAATACAAAGCCGAAATCAATGGCTCACTGTGCACAGTAGCAACTGATTGGAGGAAAAATTAAATCAGAGTCTAAGCCTATTGTTAAATTGGATTTTTCGTCGTTAACTATATATACCTATATATCAGGTAATTTATATACATATTTAGTTTTTACTTCTGTTTTATTTATTACATTAAGCTACCTCTTAAATCATATATCATAGATAGTTTATCACTAAATCTAAAATTTAGATCAGGCAACTTAGCAACCGATAATTAAAACTTAGGTTTATTATCCTTTGAATTAGCTATAGAGTGTGCTTAGCTAAGCACGCCAAGCCATCAACATTGTACCACGGTGCGATTGCTCTACTGCCGTTCATTGGTAGCAAACCGTAAGTACTACATGCTCGAACTGCTCGTTCAGCGTGGAAGAGGGGAAGCGGTGAAAAGGAGATGGCGTTAAAAAAAGTGTTCGCAATTTTCGTAGTTGTCTTTTGTCGATCGCCGATTTATTTACTTTGTGATTTTCTTTTTTTCTACACGTGTATTAGTTAGTAGCAGTAGACAACGGCAAACCGTGTACTGTGTGTGTGTGTGTGTGTGTGTGAGTGGAGGTGGAGCTGGGATGGGACGTGTAAGGGGATGTGAGGGGGCAGGTCGACGTTAGCTCGTCGCTGTTTGACACAAACCACTCACTCAAACCAAATTCCCCGATCGGATTCACATGCGCGCAGAACGCGAAAATACTCCAAATCAACAAATTCGGCTCAAAGTGAGTGAACAACGGGATCAAAAAAAGTATACACATACATAATATACACACGTGCATACCTACATATATGTATGTATGTATGTACAATAATAAAAAAATTAAGTACTATACTAAAATTCTCACACATGTTTTTACAAAGCGAATGAGCAAAGGAGAGCACACAAGTGAGTGAGTGAGTGGTTAAGTGAATGCGCTCAACTGTTATTCCCTCTCTCTCTGTCGCTCTGGATGTCGTCAGTGTGCGTGCGAGCTAGACGAAGACGATCGGCCGTCAAAAGGAGGTGTTGATAGTCGGACTTGGCTGTAGCTTTAGCGCCGGATATCAACGAGCAGTCATATGATGGACGTATCACGCACCGTAACGGCGTAGCGAGCGTTGTGCATTCTGCGTGTGTGTGTGTATGGGTGTGTGCCCTCTGCAGAGCATTAAAGCCTGTAATCGCAAGCGTAACTGTAACTGTAACCGTTACCGTTACCGCTAATGCCGTTTAACCGTTAAGCCGTCAACGAAAATTCTAATTCCAATACGTCAACGCTGGCTGCGCAGCTGCCGCGAGCGCTCGGCTGGTGGCAGAGACGTGAGCTATCCAAGCATTTCAATTTAAATCAACGTTACACATACATGCGCACAGACGGAGACTCGGAGACACGGACACACGGAGACACACAGGCACACACGCACACAAACAGACAGGGGCACACACTAAAAGTGTCAGACCGCCGCCTGCAGCGCTTCAATTTCAATTCAATGCGCGCCGTGTAACGGTTAACGTCCTGTTCGTCGCGATCAACGGTTGCGCTTTTATTTTATTTATTTATTTTTTTTTTTGCATTTCTGTTTCGTTCGTTCTGCAGCGGCTTTAACTATTTTTTTCTCGCCGCGCACTGTGTTATTATTGTTGTTTTTGTTTTTTGTGTGTCTGTTTTTTTTTATTATTGCAATTTTATAACGGTACAAAGTAAAGATTTTTTGTGAAGTGCGAATAATTTCTTGATTTTGTTTGCATCTCGGATTACTTAAGTGTGGGTATTAAATCAAATTATAATCATAAACTATACTTAAAACAAATAATGCAAAAAAAAAAAAAAAAAAACAAATAATGTACATACATATATCCGCTTATAGAAATAGTGCAAAGAAAATACTGAAATTTCTGCAGATCCTGTGTTAAGAAATTCGTACGTGTGTTTTGGTTTGTTTATGGGACAGCAAAAAATACATACATATGTTTATAAATTAATCAGAATCATTTGATATCAGCTTTAATTCAAATCCCATTACTCGATTGCTATATCATTTATATGGCAGGGCTAATGAACTCTGCTTTAATATTACAATCACATATATACATATCTGTATATGTATATATGTATTTGGTATATGTGTGCATATAGGCTTGATCCATTGTATTCCTGCCTTCTTATGTCCAGTGCAAGTGTCGAAATAATTTTTCTGTATTATCAATATGTACTTCTACATGTAATATGTATAAGTGTCTCTGACCAGCTTATCAGATGATCCGGTTTTGCGAAAATGTGTCTATATGTATGTAAATACATATGTGCATATGCATATATATGGAAAAATAATTTGTTAAAAATAATATATATTTTTTTTATAAGCAGCTCTTTTATATTTCTCTCTTTTTCCTCTTTGTCTTTTCTATCTCTCTACTCTTCCTTTTTTCCATAATTTGAGGATAACATCTTTTTGTCAACTATATATTGTCTTTTTAATTAAAATGTTCTAACCTAGTAAATATCAACAAAAAGTTTGTGCAAGTAAACTCAAGAGAAAAAGAATATATGTATATCCATTTTAATTTTTATACCCGTTCATGAAGTAAACAGTCAGTATATTGGCTTCGTGCAATGCTTGGCATGCAGTCCGTAGGTTCAATCCAAGATCAAATATATATAATAGGTATATCCATTCTGATTGTGTATATATAGCAATAGATTTACAGCTGAATTGAACATTAAACACTAGTGCAACATTCTTACTTGATTTATGATAGATACCGCTCGTATATGAATATATTAAAAACATATAAACTAAAGGTTGATTCTGAATTCAGTTTTCTTTTAACGTGACTTAAGTGTAGTACAAAACTATGTTCTCTTCTCAAGTCTGAAATAATAGATATTTATGTTTTAAGCATAGCTTCTTGAAATATTTGCTTAAATTGAATTTTAAGCACGTTTCATTCACTGAACAATCTAAACGATCTTTAAAATGCAACTGTGCTCCACTTAAGACAGCACGTCTAAACAAATATATATACAACAAATATATATGTATGTAAATATACTTTATATAATTATATACTCTGTAAGTAGTACATATGTATATGGCTGGAATCAATCTGAGTGTGTGTGTGTGTCAGGCCTTTAGACCCCCTGAATCGTATTGCTCTATAGATTGACTGTCACTTTGATGAATGCGCTTAATTAGCGAAATTGTTGTATTGTAATGTGATTGTTTTTCGACCGATTGTTTTTTTATTTTATTTTTCAATCCTAAAACCGACAAAAACATAAACGAAACTATAGAAATTATAGCATTATATGATATATTGTATACAAAATGTGTTGTTGCTCATCTTATCTCTGTGCTTTAGTTTTTAGTCGATTTGCTTTTGTTTGCCATCAATCATGTTGCTGGCAACAAATGTTGCCAGAGCCCCAAATGTTGCCAGCAACATTTGTGATTGCATAGCAAAATCCTTCAATGATCCACAGATAAAAAATACCATGAAAAAGTGAATGAAGTCGGGTATAATGTATTCAGTGCATATTTATGTAACAATTATAACTACAACATTTACCATAGCTGATCAAGCGCCTTGAATCACATCATATTGAATGAAGGTATTTCATATGATCTATAAATATCGAAGTCTTCTTGATGGCTTTCTTTATTGAGCTTTCCAAACTATGTTAAGCAGAGCAATTTATAGTCGAGCATATGTGACGCATTTAAACGTTTGCGTTATTAGTTATTTGGGACGATCGTTTTAAACATATTATCGAAATTTCTCGGTTTGTCAGTTGGCATTATTAATTGTCGTGTAACTCAGCGCCATTGGCTTCTGCTCTGTCCCGCTCACTCGCGCTACGTCAGCCGTGAAACGGCATCAAGTTAGTTAGGAGTCGGCGGAGTCTTGTTTCTTATCAATGGCACCAAAGACAAGAACTAACGAGAAGACACGATTGACGATCTACGATGGACGATCGAAGTCTGGGACATTGATAGATCGAAATGCAATTAATCATGCATGTGAAATGGTTTGTTTAGCAAATGTCAACATAATTAGCATTGCGATCGAAACGAAACTTGGCAAAAAAATAATAAAAAAAAAATTAAAGAAGTTAAAGAAAAGAAGCTCGTACGAGTCGTAAAATGTATGTCATTTATCCAAGAGATAGCCCTCCCTCACTTCTCTGTCTCTCTCACTCTATGTGTGCCTGTCCAGATCATACGTCAGAGGAGCTAGCCGTAGCACCTTTCGACATAGCCGACAATGTCGTGATTATTTACAAAACGTGTTCATTTGCAGTTGTTGCTATTTATTATTGATTATGCGACTGTTTAACGTTCAGTATATACATATATGTAAATATTTTTTATTCAAAGAGAAATATAAATATATGTATAAGTATATGTATATGTATGTACTTATAATACAACAAGTAAATTATGCATGCTCGGACCAAATGTAATTCTCCAAATTCTGAACTAACTCTCTATATATCTCATTCGTTCTCTGTCTCTTTCTCTTTCGCTATCTCTTTTCCTGTCTCTCTCTCTCTCTCATATCATAAATATCTTTCCAAAATTATATATTCTTAAGTTCTTTTATTTTATAGTCATTTGCTTTGTCATCCACGACAAATCATTCAAATTATAGGGTATTCATGGAATGTCTCACATTTCTGGCACTGTAAGCTGTGTAGAAATTGCTAATTCTAATCATTTGATGCGATCACTGTAACTTGATCTTCGATCCTTGTAGTTTTTTGCTTTCGATCATTGATTTTTTTTTGGGCTACGATCGATTGCTTTGTGGATTGTGTGTGGGTCACATTGATGATCAATTAGTAAGCTTTATTGCTGCCATATTAAACGCTCTGTTGTTTTTCGCACTTAGCAATATCAAGTGTAAAATTAAATTCATTTGCATCATCATAGACTGCCGCTACTTCGTCTTCTCTCCATAAAAAATTCTATTTTTTTGTTGTTGCTTGTTTCGCTTTTTGTTTGTGCAGAATGTTCCATGCCACAAAAACATTTTGCGACAAGCCCAACTCAGGGCAACAAAAACTGTTTGCTTTTCCTCTTTTTTATAATGAACTGAAATAAAATCAAATACAATAAAAATCCAAAGACTTTCATTGAATTGGGCGTCATCACATTGGCGAACGCGCCCAGTGGCGAGGCAACAGAGCGTATACCCTCGGTAGACTCCTTGCATTCAAAACAACTGACAGAAAAAGGTGTGGGTTTCACGATCTTCGTGCAATCTAATAAATATATATTGACGAGATCGATATCTAATAATAATTTGATTTGTAGTTAAGCTTTGGTATGCCCATTCATATAAGTGAGTTCTAGGGTAACTGTCAGTCAATCACACCGAATACTTGCATTTGTTTACTCTGTGCTTTTATTTTGATTATTGTTAACAAAATGCTTAGCCCAGTTTGTTGGCCATACGCAATTCTTATTGCCTTTTCAAAGATAACTCTTAGAAAACATTCTCAATACTTGTTCCCTGATTTATATTGGTATTGGTATTTCTAATTGAATAAATGATACAATAGTATGCACTGATACATTATCAGCTCTTCACTTGAACAACAATTCGAATATACATATATAGATATATATATATACATAATAGATCGTTGATGCCTTCTGAACGAGTTTGGTAATAACAAATGTAATAGTTAAAGTGGTTGTAAGTAACTGTAAAACGATTTGGAGATAGCAGAACTTTGAGCTCAAAAGAGAAAAGAATAACAAGCTGCAGAAACTGCTCTTTTAAAATTTATCAAAGTTATTTACCAGATGTATTGGGATTTAGTAAGCTCTTAAGTTCGATATTTATCGATATATACTTATTTCTATGAAATGGTAAACTAGAGAGAATCGGATAAAAGGACAAAGAAGGAGAAAGTAAGATTGAGGGAGAAAGATAAAAAGAGAGATAGCTAGAAAGAGAGTGGAAGAAAGTGAAATGTAGATAGGTGATATAATGATATAGATAAGATAGTGAAGAATGAGGGCCAAAAAGGTAGAAAGACAGACAGGACAGGACAGCATAATGAATGCCTATTTAAGGACTATGAAGATTGATTTAATGATCACCCAAGACGCATATGCAATATAAATGTAAGGCTACATTCTCGCAGATCTATTCTCTATAAGTAGACTCTCATTACAATCCAGATGACTATATATATGCATATCGATAACGATGTACATATATACATACAAGTATTTTAATAAATCGAGAAATTGTGAAATTAGGTTTTTATTACCTTGTAAAAATATACCTTTCACTCTACAGTGCTTATCAAAAATTTGGCTCCAATTTATTCTGAAAAATTTCCTTTGATATTATTGTGAATGTTAAAGCAGCATGCTTATATTCATGTTAGGCTCTGTGATGCGGCAACAATACAGGGTATAATCAACATAGAAAATAACTTGGGATCTATTATGTACGTAATGCCCCTTCTCTCTCTATCTCTCCCTCTCTGACAATAAACACCATAAAAAGTCTGATATTGGCACTACTTATACTATGAGTATAAATATGGAACTACCTCAACAAGTTCTAGTAGTTAGGTGCAATTATCTTTACGATTTTGCAAGAAGTCGAGCAGAACATTGTATTAATATTGATTTGCTTGTCTTATTATCGTCACATTATTTCACAAAACAGCTAAAATCGTGGCAGGTGCGAATCGTTAACATCTTAACAGTTTCAGAGTTGTCAACCTATTCAACTTTTCTCGATATACATATGTCTATATATATATTTTTTAGATATTTTGTATCGAGCTGCTAATTGAAGGTGGTAAATTTCCAAGCAGGTAGGCAGTTTGTCACCAAACCTAATCCCAGACAGATAACAAGACATGCCCATTGCCAATGGGTTCGCATAGCAGCTGATCGAGTAGGAGATACCCTCGTTATAGGGAAAATACCTGAAAAGTATTAATAATTTTAAGAACTTATAAAGCTCTTAACGCTTTTAAGATGTGTTCAGCTAAATGACATCGATCTTAATCGATTCTATGTCGAAAGTTATCTATGATTCGATATGACTTTCATCTGTTCGAGCTTTTACACTTAGGGGAGTCTACAAATTTCAAGTCTTAAGGGATGAGGGAGATGGAGAGAAACACAGAGAGGTACCCGAACGGAACAAGGCACGCCTTCTTCTGACTGTCACATACATCACATAAAAACACAAATGCCCCGTTTTAGGCCAGTTTCAATAGGTAGAAATAAGTAGCAATACTCGGGCACTTTGCGTCTTGGCGATATGATTAGATGTGTCAATATGTTAACCCGACTAAATGACGTCGCCTCAGCATTGTCCACACTGACGTAGTGCCCGGTAGGAAATCTGTGAGGGGGCCTCAGGGTGATCGTCGTAGCTATGTAGGAGTGTCTCGAGTGTCTCATACGTCGAAGCTGAAACACCCTACACGATCGGGTTTATGGATATGTAGATGACTATAGAGATCGGTTTGATACATTATTTGAAGTATTTGCTTTATAGTTTATGAATTCATGTGGAACCTAAGCTGTTGATATACCAGGTAGCCAGAAATTAGTACTACGCCTGATCATGAATATATGTCTAAATACACATGTAGTTCGCTTACTCTGCACACGTTTCACCCGTTGATAATACCCTACCGTCGCGTTTATAGACCATGGATATAAACTTCGGTCGTTGCGCCGGTCTTATGGAGGGAGCACTGGCAGCTGAGAGAGCTCAGCTATATGAAGACTGAGCGTTGAACCCATAAGACTCGCTGCATTGCAGGTAGCGCAGGTGGCACTGCCCCGAAAGAATTTCATAAGTTGGTGTATATATATATATCAATATACAGAGACAGTTAATCGCAATCAAGCGACGATTAATGCTGATACAAACCATAAACAATATTTCTCTATGTATAACTATATAACATTTATAGAAAACTTTTGAGTGCAATTTACAATTAGCCTAGCCCTCTGCCGAATGGTTGTTTAATTTTCTTTTGTGGCTACTATGTCTGGTTGCAGCCTCATCTTTTTGGGCCAAGTTAGCGACAGGACGAGCATGTCGCCAAATCGCTGGATACTTTTGCTCATCTTCTACATATCGTATCTGCTGTTTGGCGCTGCCATCTACTATCACATCGAGCATGGCGAGGAGAAGGAAGCACGTGCCGAGCAGCTAAAGCAACGCATTGAAATCTATGGTACGTACACTTCACCCATATACAACTATATAGATATATAGAGTCTTGCATGGCTAGATAGACAGTAGCTGTCATTATCATCAGCCGCAACAGCCGAGCAGTTTCGTCTCAAATATCACAAGCATAAATAATTTTATGATCGCATTTTTCGTGTCCATGTGATATCTAACAACTTAAACTGTCTGCCACGAATTCTTGGCCAAAAAAGAAAACAAACAATTTTAGCAGCTACTTGCGTAGTTCCCGAAAAAAAAAAAAAACTCTTTTGAAGATAGGGCCGATACATCTATCGAATGTGGGCAACTTGACTTTGACAAACACTTGGACGCTCTTAACTTAGCAATTCATGTTTTGCAGGCACGAATGTAGGTCAAATCGATATTTAGACAGTTTGATCAATTGTTTTGATCGCCAGATATCAGATTAATCCGGCTCAATTTAGTCATTCGTAATTGAAACTGTAGTGAAGTCACATTATGTGAAAGGAAATGTACTAGAAAGTCGAATTTCACACTGTAAAGTCGCCTTTGTTATTCAATAGTGAATTCATGAATTACATGGCATGAACATGTTGAAACCGTTATACATTTTTATTGCTTAATCAATCATAATTTGAAGTAATCTCAGTTAACTTGCTGATAAGCATTGCTTTACTGAAGCTAATCCGATTTCACGAGTTGCATGGCATAAACTTGGTTAAATTCATATTTAAACAGTTTTATCAGATATAGCCAAACGAAATGGCTTAATGACCGTTAACTTCATGGCTTAATAGGAAATACATGAGCTGCACGGCATAAACTTAGCTCAATCTATATTTAGCAAACGAAATCAGTTCACGAAATTAGCAAAATATAAACTGATTTATCATTCCACTTCGACACACACGGGAGTCAATCATAAAAGTCGTCTGATTCGCATCCCCACGCAATTTAAGCGCAGCCAACTTAATGTGATAATTAGCTGGTCATGAACTGCATGGCATAAACGTTATATATGTATATATGTGGTAATGTATTTATAGAGCACAGCCAATTCGGTGTGACAGGGCTGAAAAGTGAAATGCAAAAGAAATGACTTAACTCGACTGTATTTTCGTTTTGCCAAACGTGCGTAAATGTTGAGAGATATATGAGCTTTATAAGTTAGCAAGTGTGCGAATCGGATTCGTGATTAATTGCACTGATACGAATGTGATTTACATATCTGTTTGTCTGTGTGTAGGTATGTGTGTAGGTGTGTGTGTGTGTGTGCGGATATCAGACACACAGATCGCGATCGTATTTATTTTGAGGGTTATTCCACTATAATTGCAATAAAATCGAATTTAAATAGCACGTAAAAATGTGCTAATTGCTCAGATAAATAAACTATAAACGCCAATTAGACATCGTCCAGCCACGACGTGCGACGATATATAACTCTATGTATATATAAATATATGCGTATGAAGTTAATTCGGAGTGTATTGTCTGTAAATAGATATTGCTCAAGTTTATATTACACTCATATAATGGTATATAATATATGATAGCGTATATACATATATACTTTTCTATACATATATCTACGATTAATCAATATACATACATAGTCGAGTTGATCTAGTTGAATCTGCTCTTTCATCTGCCCATCCCTGCCCCTGTTCATTGTCCACTTGTATCTGTCCTTCCGTTGGTCTATATACATATCTATGATTCCATCCAACTGTTTTTTCCGCCTCTCTGTCTGTTTGTTCTTTCATCTTCCTCTCTGTCCGTCCGTGCGTCTGTCTATCTGCCTATTCGTCTACGCCTTTCGTCGTACTTGGTAGATCGCAATTTCTTATTAAAAGTGAAACGGACACAAGATCTCTATTGCGCAATGCAAGAGTCATTCCAATATATACTTATATATATATAACTTGATACATATATATTCAGGCTGGGTTAAATCAGTTAACAGCTTTCACGATCAATGAGGTTGGAAGCTATAGCTTTATACACTGATCCCCCCTTTTGAGCTGAGTCTTAAAATGGCCTTCCCTTATCACATATACATGTAGTCCTAGACTATGGTCGCACTTGATATCGATTTCAATATTAAGCTATTGGGCTTCCAAAAGTACTTCAAATGCGCATTCATAGCACCCTATGTAGCTTGCTCTAAGACCCTGGATCACATATCATTTGGAAATGTGGGCACAAACATGTGATGTTGGCATTTACAGTTAATCACCTTAGATAGCCCCGTCACTGATAAGCGAATGAAACACGTTTGACCCTGGTGATCTTGTTGTCATTCAATGAATCTTTCCCTAGCTCAATATATAGTTATGTATTGAAGACTGAAAGATCAGCGACCTTTGCTGTCTTTGATCTTTCGCGATTGAAACATGCATAAGATCTGGATCCAAGTTTTGTCCTTACTTGTTTCATACCGGTCTAGTATATTTCGACTTAATTCAGAGTCCTTTAAGTGATGTTTCACCATCCGTCTCTCTCTCTCTCTCTCTCTCTCTCTCTTCGTCGCTCTGTCCCTTTGACCTCAAGATCAACAGTTAAATTGATCAATTTGCTAGCCATAAACTTTTTCGTTGCTCCCCAAATCATCAAGAGACAACACACGAAAAACATCAACAAGATAAACGTCATCCAAAAACTTAATCTCAATTAATGTTCGCTAGTTTGTGCCGTTAGTTGGGCTTCAAAGATTTACAAGAATTTGAGCTAATGATCGACGTCTATGAACAAATTGCCCGCAATCACAATCAAAAAAAAAAAAAAAAAAAAAAAAGAAGACCCGGATGACAACAAAAGGCAACACGATATCACAGCTCATGTCTCATGCTGGAAAAATAGAAATAGACAGAGAGAGAGATAGAGAGGAAGAGAAAAAGAGATGGAGATAGATAGAGAGATTACTATTACTATCTACATGGATGGATGGAACTGCACTGGGATCGTTGAAAAGTGAATTGCCCACAATTGCGAACCAACAACAACGAGCCTCCCACTGGGAAGGCTTTTGTTAAATATCAGTCTGTCGCATTTATTGAATTATGCAATTCGTTAAAAGATTACGGCTAGAAAATTGTTGTCATTTGCTGCATTTGCCTGTGCGGGTTTATTTAGGGTTTATTGAATGATTGCACTCTGTTAATTTCAGACGAATTGCACTCAAGATCAGATATATACATATACATATGTATGTATATAACACATACAAAAGGTAGAGCTATACATGTGAATGAATATACCTTGTCAGCGATGGATATAACTCTAAACGAACGAGATCGATATAGTTGATAGTGAAGATCAACTGAAAATCACAGATCTATTTGGAAGTCAAGAGCTCCGGTCACTCGATCTGCTTGATCCAGATCAATTAGAGATCTTTCTATGAATATAAAAATTTATTGATCTATATAAATGTTTTATGCCAAATCTCGTCTATTTTAAGTTAGTTTTAATCGACCTATAACAAATCATATCTTTGCATAATATCAAAGCAGCGTACACTCCCAATGGTCGTTACGATCCATGAAGCATGCCAACGTGTGGATCGCATTTTAAACAGTTTTAAACGGCCGTAAACTTACCCGGAATTGCAACGAGAGGGCAAAAAACCCAAAGCCGACAATTGACAATCGGCGATCAGTGATCAGTGATCAGTGATTAGCGATCAGCGGCTTGAGTCAGGGTCAGGTCAATCTGTTGTCACGTTGGCAGTTGCGATTTAACCCTAAGCCAAATAGCTGTACTTGCAATTGTTTTGCTTCCTCTTTCTTCTCTATGGAAAAGCGGAAGGTTAAATGGCGTTTGTAACACGATCAGTCGGACGCCCGCTTCCCATTTGCTTCCGGAACACGTGTAATGGAATTAATTAAATTTGATTTGATTTGACTTTATGCTTCATTGCGTTTTGCAGTGCTGTTCCAATAGAACTTTTAACTTATCTAGATACTGATTTTAATGGTATTGAGCGGGTGTAGTCGACTTACGGAAATTGTTTAGCTATAGCTTACATTACTAGAACCTAGACTTATCTTATCTCGATGCTTTTTTTTGTCCATACTTTACAGAGTATCTCATGGAACAGCTTGAAGGTAAGAATGTGACCACACAAGACGAGATATTGGAACGCATTACGGATTATTGTGGCAAGCCGGTTACGGATTACACAAAAGATGAACACGAAATACCCTATACGTGGACATTCTATCACGCCTTCTTCTTTTCATTTACCGTCTGCTCAACGGTGGGCTATGGCAATATATCGCCGACAACGTTCGCGGGTCGCATGATCATGATCGTCTATTCGGTGATCGGGATACCGGTGAATGGAATACTCTTTGCCGGATTGGGCGAGTACTTCGGACGTACGGTAGGTGGATAGAAACATAGATACATGAATACATATATACATAGATACATAAGAATACCTAAATAATATATATATCTTTAATATCTAAACATACATCTAATATCTAAATATCTCTCGTTCCTCAGTTTGAGGCCATCTATAGACGATATAAAAAGTACAAAATGTCGTCGGATGATCATTATGTGCCACCACAGCTAGGATTGATAACCACGGTGTTCATAGCCCTAATACCGGGTATAGCCTTGTTCCTATTACTACCAGCATGGGTGTTTACCTACTTCGAGAGTTGGCCCTATTCGATTTCACTGTACTACAGCTATGTGACGACGTCGACAATTGGCTTTGGTGATTTTGTGCCCACGTTTGGGGTCAATCAGGTGAGTTTCGATCAACTGCAGTTCGATCCACTCACAGTTTGGCTATAGTGAACGGATATTCGATGTTTTAGCCACGCGAATTCGGCGGCTGGTTCGTGGTCTATCAAATCTTTGTGATCGTCTGGTTTATATTCTCCTTGGGCTACCTGGTCATGATAATGACGTTTATAACGCGGTAAGTGGAAGGCTGAATTGTCTAAATGGAGTACTGCATGATTTGTTTTGCATGCTGGGACTGTCTAAAACATCTCGCTCTAACCTACCATCAAAACTAATTTATATACACTATAATTTTTCTTTCCTAACATAATCGAATGCATATGTTTAGAGGGCTGCAGAGCAAGAAGCTGGCCTACTTGGAACAGCAGCTCTCATCGAATCTGAAGGCGACACAGAATCGTATATGGACGGGTGTTACCAAGGATGTGGGCTATTTACGACGGCTGCTCAACGAGCTATACATACTGAAAGTCAAGGTAAAGCCTTTAAGACATAGTAAATATGTGTATATAAACATATGGGAATTTAAATAATCAATTTTATAATATTACTTTGAGGTTTTTTATATACATATGTATGTTTGTTAAGCGGGAGTTTTACTTTTCGAAACAATATTTTAACGATTTACTTCTAACTATTGGGCGCAATTTTGGCATTCGCTGACGTTGCGGCTGCGTTTGCGTCTGCGTTTGCGTGGACGTCAGTGTGAAAGCTGCTGAAAAGAATACTAATACAATTTACTAATACATACACAGACAATGTGCGCAGCACTAGCATATAATGTATGTGTATGCGTTTGCGTGAGCATGTCTGTGCGTATGCTTAATCAATGATACGCACATATTTCCGTTAAGTTTTCGTTTTTACTATGCGTCAACTATCAACAATAATAACAACAAGAACAATCAACAATTGGGCTGCGCATTCACTAAATGTTTGACTAAGCGGGCGAACATTAACCGCAACCACCCCCAACACCCACCCATCCGATAAGTCCGTTAACAATTGAAATATTTTCTCCTTTTGTAGTTTTCTCGAATGGGAAATAGAAAGAACGCGAAGATTAAGATTAAGCAGCCGCCGAAGGCGCGTAGGCGTAAGTAATATAAATAAGTCTAACGGGATTTACAGACACCGATGTCAGGGCTAGCAGGAGTGTGACAGAGATAACAATAACAACAGCAAACAACATTTGAACTTTACACTAATACCAATACCATATGTTGCGCTCTCTTCTTTACATGTACAACAACAACAACAACAACTACATCAATGAACACGCACACGTACACGCACTCTGCCATTGATAATCGATTACCGCACACGATATTCATCGCTAATATAAACAGCCCGTTTACACCGACACAGAATTTGCATATACAGTGCCTCGGTCCGCCTCCTGCCCCGAGCTCAGCATGTATCGTGTGGAACCCGCACCGCTTCCGAGCCGGAAGCGTGCCTTTTCCGTGTGCGCCGAACTGGCTGCTTCCCAGGATCCCACTGCTATGGTGCATGCCAATTCGGATACGGAGATAAGCAAATTCGATCGGGAGAAGACCTTCGAGACGGCCGAGGCTTATCGCCAGACAACAGACCTGCTGGCCAAGGTGGTGACGGCGTTGGCCACGGTGCAGCCGCCGCCTCCGGAGGCTGATGATGCGGCCATGTATGGTGGCTACCATGGGTTCTCCGACTCGCAGATCTTGGCCAGTGAATGGTCCTTCTCGACACTCAACGAATTATCGACGCCGCGTCGTCCGCGTGGTCGTGCCTGCTCCGACTTCAATATTGAGCCACCACGACGACCGCTCCGAGCGCCGCACAATCACAACGAATGGACCTGGAGTGGTGACAACCAACAAATCCAGGAGGCCTTCAACAGCCGCTACAAGAACCAGCTCAATGGGGCCGCCAGCGATCCGCATGTGGTGCATCTCGAGGAGCCGGACAACAGCGATGAGCAGCTCAAGAAGAATGGAACAGCGGCTGGCGCTGGTCGCGTCAAGAAGTTCTCCATGCCGGACGGGCTTCGCAAGCTCTTCCATCGCAAGCGGCCCTCGCAGGATCTGGAGCGCAAGCTGTCCGTGGTCTCCGTACCGGAGGGCATCACTTCGCTGCCCACGCGTTCCCCGCTGGACTACTACAACAATACAGTTACGGCAAGTGCCAGCCAATCCTATCTGCGCAATGGCCGCGGCCCGCCGCCGCCCTTCGACTCAACCACCAGCCTCGCCTCCAGCAATGGCAATGCAGGCATCAGCAATCCAGCCTTCCATATGGATGACTCCGACCAGGCGACGTTCGGCTCGACGGGCGCCTATCAACGTAAGTCTGCTGCTGGCGTGGCGGCCGGCAAGCGACGCCGCGAGTCCATCTATACCCAAAATCCAGCCCTCTCCGCTAGACGCGGCAGCATGTACACACCGACAGCAACAGCAGCTGCGCTCCAGATGCAGCGTCGCGGCTCCGGCTCGGCGGCTATGGCAGCTGTTGCGGCTCGGCGTGGCAGCCTGTTCCCGGCCACGGGCGGAATGACAAACAACGCAACGCCGCGGCGTTCCAGCATCTTCTCGGTGACCTCGGACAAGGACATGGATGTGCTGGAACAGACCACCATAGCGGATCTGATACGCGCGCTCGAGGTGGTACACACGCATGCCGTGCTCGATGAGCATCAGAAGGAGCAACAGCAGGCGGCGGCGGCTGCCGGCTCCAGCTCTAAGCTGACCAAGAAGCAACGGAAGCTGGGCAATGCCGGCCTCGATCCGCCCCAGTTGCCGCCCATCTTGTCCTTGTTTGCGGGTGACCAAACACGTACGCTGCAAGCAACAGCGGCCAATCGTTTGTACGCTCGTCGCTCCACCATTGTGGGCACCATGTCACCGGGCGCCAGCAGCGGCCTGGCCACCCGTCGTCCATCCGGCATACACAATTTGGAGCCGCCACCCAGCTACAGCGAGAAACCGTTGCCACCATCGACTTCCACGCCTGCTGGGCAGTCCAAGTTCCGGCGGCGCTTCAGTGTGCGTCCGACAGCTCTGCAGATCCCACCTGGACAAGCGCCGCCACCAGGTGCCAGCCTCAGCGAGGAGCCCAGCCCATTGACCAGTTCCCAGTCAGCACTGCAACGGCGCCTCTCGCTGCGACCATCGCCTCTGGCACGCGAACTGTCGCCCACATCGCCCACAGGGGCTGGTGGCAATGCTGGCCAGGATGAGCCAGGCACATCAACGTCGCGTCTGTTGCCCTCGTCGCTAATGCGTCCGAGCACAAGCAGCACGCATTCCCCATTGTCGCGCATTGTGCAAATATCGCAGGCGCAGCGGAAGAGCAGCATGCCGGAAGGATTCGCCACGCGCAAGCCAGGCGCCGGAAGTGGAAGTGGGCCAGGCAGCGGAGCAGGAAGCGGAAATGCTAGCGAAAAGTAGATAATCGTCTCTCAAATGTGTTTTCTAGTTTGTAGTTAAATTAATCATTGTTGCCAGCAATTTATGTCTGTAATCAAGTAAAAACTATTTACATTCCCTATGTGCATATAAAAACATACATATATATCCACATACCTATATATGTATGCATGTATATTTAATTATACGAAATGTTAGTTGTCTAGTTCATAAGTCTTCGCCAAATTGCCTTAAAAATCTTGTAGAATTAACTTATATAATTGTTGCTTAAGAATTGTTAATTAGCGAGCATGAACAAAAAAATTAATAATATATCTTTATGTATGCAATGTTCCATGAATTTTTATTCGCTGACGGATTTAATTTAAAGATATCGGAAATGTATTCTTTTTCAACTGAAGCTCGATTGTTTCTCAATTAATTGTGGCATCTTGAAACATTTGGGGGAATGGAACTTCGAGTTGGCCTAGGGCGTTGCTGGTAAAGTTGTCTCGTCATTCGCCGGATCATCAACGTGTGCTGGCTCGGCAACGGTTGGTTCGGCTGGATAATGCTGCTGCTCCAAAGTTGGTGCTTCAACGGTGTACTCCTCGAAGACGGGCAATTCTTCGCGTGCCGTAATCAGTGCAGCCTCTCGGCGAGCCTGCATTTTGGCCTGATGATTGCGATACGAACGATAGATAACTACTCCGCAATATACGCTAAAAAGTGCTGCGGCCGTTAAATAGTTACGCGGCTTTGGGTTGTAAATTAATGCACTGCACTGTTGGACACAATTCAATTGTGTTAACGTTATGAAGTCTTCCGACAAACCAGCCATACCCATGATGCTTTATATGTATTTTTTTTTTTAATTTATTTCCGAAGTTATTCTGCCCGAAAGTTGTTTTGAAATGATAAACCAGAAAAACTCCTTCAACTATTACAAAGCCGGCAAAACAAAAGCATACTTTGTTTTCCCATCTGTTTTCAATACAAATACAAAATTAAATAAGTGCGCCCTGCGTGGCTGGTCACTCTGTCAACTATCGAGTGAGATATTTATCGGAGGGTGCGAGGTATGTATCGATAGCTATTAACAGCTGCGCTGCCAATCGAACTTTTGTTATTCCATAAATTGCTGGACGTTTCAATAGTCTTCGTGCATTGCTTTTTGCTGCCGCCAGCAAAATAAATTTTGTGAAGTACACGTAAACTATTCACAGCATATAAATATATTGCGCATATAAATTTGGCAATGCCATTAACTGTGGCTCAATAAATAGACACATATACCAAAACATCTATCTAAGAGCAAAGAAAAGAGCTGCAACCATGGCTAATTTGACCTTGTTGATCCTAATTTTAACACTTTGCGTTGCCAGCACTGTGCAACGGCAATTGGTGCTGGAAGACATTAACGGGAAACAGAATTTGGAGAAGGATCTAAACATAGTGCATTATCAGCCAGAGCAGGTGCATCTAGCATTTGGAGGTATGTTCCTAATAAATGTATTCTATTAGTATTACATGTATGCAAGTACATATATACAGTGGATAACATTAATATTCGGTTTTTTTATTTTTCAACTTTAACCGCCCATAAAACATGTAATATTAGATTAAATTAAAAAAGTGAAAATGCAAAATTGTAGATTGAAGAATTACCTTTCCGATGATGTATATATCAATATACTAGATTTAATATAACTAACCAAAATTATACGTAAACCGGAAAAACCCAAAATTTTGCGTTACTTTAATATTCGGTTTTTTCTTTAACAACTGACTATATTCGAGTTCTATTAAAAACGGTTGACATTTAACATTTTGTATGATATCTATTATATTTTAGAGTGTGTCTTAGATGTTTTTGTATAGTGGTTATAGTTTTTGTTGTGTCCTTTGAGCCGATTTTGGCCCACTCTTCCTGTAGCCATGTCTTTAAGTAAGATATTGAAGATATCGATGCTTTGTGACCTCGGAAATCTTCCTGGCTTCAAAATTTTTTTATTGAGGTCAGGTCTGGGGGCTCGAGAGGTGTTTTCAAAAGTTTTTGGTAACTGCACATTAACCAGGACTCGATTTTGTGGGATTTTGTTTTGGGTAATTGTGCTGTAACAGCTTAAATGTGTCTACAATACCCATTTTTTAACCGATTATTTCCCATTTTCTTTTAAAATTGATTATGATTTAGATTAAAAAGATTAAGACTACTATCTTAATTCAAAATATCATCAAAAAAACCCATATTTTCATCTCTGTTGGTGGAAAAAAAGCCCCAAACCATGACAGAAGGTTGAGTTTGTTATACGGTTGGCGACAAATAACATCTGTTCAGCTCTATATGAAGTTTACGGCACATTAGTACTTCCGAACAAGTTGAATATGTTATCGTCAAGGAATATTACGTTCCCTTACCAAATCTGGTACACTTTGGTGTACTCTGTTATGAATAATATCGGCCATTCCCGGTTGCGGTTTGTGAGCAATGGCATTTTCATAGTAATTAGGCCGTTGCACCAAAGTTTCGTTTATGATAGATCTAATTTTTTGAGTTGCCATAGATTTTACATGCTCAGCAATGAGTTCAGCTCTCAATTCAGGAGCAATTAGTCAAGGATTACCTTTGATTTTCCTGAAAAAATGGGTATTGTAGACACATTTAAGCTGTTACAGCACAATTACCCAAAACAAAATCCCACAAAATCGAGTCCTGGTTAATGTGCAGTTACCAAAAACTTTTGAAAACACCTCTCGAGCCCCCAGACCTGACCTCAATAAAAAAATTTTGAAGCCAGGAAGATTTCCGAGGTCACAAAGCATCGATATCTTCAATATCTTACTTAAAGACATGGCTACAGGAAGAGTGGGCCAAAATCGGCTCAAAGGACACAACAAAAACTATAACCACTATACAAAAACATCTAAGACACACTCTAAAATATAATAGATATCATACAAAATGTTAAATGTCAACCGTTTTTAATAGAACTCGAATATAGTCAGTTGTTAAAGAAAAAACCGAATATTAAAGTAACGCAAAATTTTGGGTTTTTCCGGTTTACGTATAATTTTGGTTAGTTATATTAAATCTAGTATATTGATATATACATCATCGGAAAGGTAATTCTTCAATCTACAATTTTGCATTTTCACTTTTTTAATTTAATCTAATATTACATGTTTTATGGGCGGTTAAAGTTGAAAAATAAAAAAACCGAATATTAATGTTATCCACTGTACATATGTACATATATTGCATATTGATAGAATAGTGTTAAGCAAAGGCGAAATATGCGTATAGCTGTAAATAACAGTTTACAGCTGTCATTTATAGGAAGTGCAACAATCAAGCTTAAAGTTCAGCGCGAGTTTTTTGACCCCATGTCCAAAAACAAAAGAAACTGCGAAGCTAGCTAAAACTTACCGGTATTTTTCGTTGATATCAGCGTTTAAATTGTTTTGATACATGTTTTTTTGCCATTGTCGAAATTGCTGCGCAATAGCTTAGACTTGATAACATGACGATTGCTACCCCCCAATCCGATCCGGATATGTATGTACAAACACTCATGCAATATGCGGTTGCAGTTACAGTTACAGTTGCAGTTGCAGTTGTTCCCATACAAACGCCCCTAACACGAACAATAACAATGACACAAACAAAGAGTGCAAAAACAACTGCAATAGAAATTTGCGCGTGTCATCCGTTAACGCAAGCTACAGAATAAGGCTAAGGCTGATTTGCTGATAAATGCGTATAATGCATATTAATATATACATATGTTATTAATTAGTTCTCGTATGTTAGGTATCGCCATCACACACTAAAAAAGGTCACACAATGACTTCAGTCACTAACCAGTGCTTCAGTTTAATTGGTTCTCATATGCGATCCCGTGATAAGCGAAATGGGGAGCAAAGCAAATAAATCAAATGACAATAAATATTCTGTAAACTAATTCAAAACATAAAAAAGGATAATGTACTTCATTTGGGTTCTGTTTAATTTTTAAATTTCTTTTAAGTATTTATTTACTATTAAGTGCTCGAACCTTCGGGATCATTATTATACTCTAATAAAGGTCACACTCTAACTAGACTTCAGTTAGAAAATGTTGTATGTGGCCGTTGACGCGATTACCGAAACAAAAAGCGAATCAGAAAAGCATGTTCAAGCCTTAATAAAAAATAAATAATTTAGTTCAGTAAACTTTTTTTTACTCTCGTCTTTTGTTTCCTTCTCCGCACTTATCTCTAAGTATTTTATGTTTACTGCACAGTGCTCGAATCGTAGGGATCATAATCATACGCTATTTAGGTCACACCCTAACTAGAGTTCAATTTGAAAATTTTGTTTTTTGGTGTCGCGATAAGCGATTCGAGGGACAAATCAACAAATCGAAAAACATGTCGTAAAGCAAATTTAAATATAAATTATTTGCACCAACTGTTTTTATGCAAACACAAATTTAAATAAATATATTTCGGCCAACAACTGAAGCTTGTTTTTCATATTTGTCTTGTCTTCTCTTTCCGTTTTTGTTTACTCATTTTCCCGCCTGATACTGCTCCTTCTGCTCCTGCTGTAACTAGAGCGCACCGCCAGCGAAATTGTTGTCACTTGGTCAACGCGCGAACTGCCGCCATCTCCTGACAGCATTGTCGAATATGGATTGACAGATCTTAAGCAGCGCGCTTATGGCAAGGCCATTCGATTTGTGGATGGCGGTCCCAAGCAGATGTCTCAGTACATACACAGGGTACGCACACACACACATCCTCACACGCACAGAGATGTGACTCAAGATTGTTAAATTTAACTTAGGTCACGCTTCGCGAACTTAAGCCCAACAGCACCTATGTATATCATTGCGGCAGCGAGTACGGCTGGTCTGCCAAATATCAATTCCGTACGATTCCCAGCGCTGATTCCAATTGGTCGCCGTCACTGGCCATCTACGGGGATATGGGCAATGAGAATGCCCAGTCGCTGGCCCGGCTGCAACGAGAGACGCAGTTGGGCATGTACGATGCGATCATACATGTGGGTGACTTCGCCTACGACATGAACACGAAAGATGCTCGAGTGGGGGATGAGTTTATGCGCCAGATCGAAACGGTGGCCGCCTACCTGCCTTACATGGTCGTTCCGGGAAATCATGAGGAGAAGTTGTAAGTTGAGCAGCAACAGAACAGATCGGATGAGTTCAGATAAGGAGATTGTTTATTGGATTCGCCTTGCAGCAATTTCTCCAATTACCGGGCACGATTCAGCATGCCGGGCGGCACAGAGAATCTCTTCTATAGCTTCGACCTGGGCCCGGTGCACTTCATTGGCATATCCACGGAGGTATACTACTTCCTTAACTACGGTTTGAAGACGCTCGTCTTCCAATACGAGTGGCTCAAGCGTGATCTGGAGACGGCCAACCAGCCAGAAAATCGAGCCAAGCGACCTTGGATTATCATCTATGGCCATCGACCGATGTACTGCAGCAATGAGAATGACAACGATTGCACCCACTCGGAGACCTTGACCCGGGTCGGCTGGCCATTTGTGCATATGTTCGGATTGGAGCCGCTGCTGTACGAGTACGGCGTGGATGTGGCCATATGGGCGCACGAGCACTCATACGAACGTCTCTGGCCCATTTACGACTACAAGATACGCAATGGATCACTCGGCTCGCCCTATGAGAATCCACGTGCACCGGTGCACATTATTACCGGATCGGCAGGCTGCAAGGAAGGGCGCGAGCCTTTCAAGGGCAAGATACCTGAGTGGAGCGCCTTCCACAGCCAGGATTATGGCTATACACGTCTCAAGGCGCACAATGCCACCCATCTCTACTTTGAACAGGTCTCCGATGATCAAGGGGGCGCCATCATCGACAACTTTTGGCTAATTAAAGCCCAGCATGGGGCATACAGCGAACTGTAAAAGGCTCAAGAGGCTCAACTAAATCAAACTTAAACACACACACAATCACAACTGTAGTAACTGGCAGTATTACGAATGCACATTCTTCTATATATACACATACATATATTCTTCAATATATATACATATATAGAAAAAGATCAATTTATAGCTTATTTGATAAGCTTTCGCTCCCTTACACAACTGCAACTGCAATTGTAGCCCAGTATAAGCCCATAAACGGATTGTATTTGATAACTGTGAACATTCCTTGAATTCGCCAATTTTATTTGTATGCTTTTTTACACTTTTAATATGTATGTACAAATGTATGTATATGTTGATATATGAATGGGTATGGGTATATACATGTATGTACATATATCAAATATACATAATAATATCCGTAATTTTTTTATCGTTTGTAATTTTGTACTGTTTTTACTGTTCCCATATCAAATGTCATTGATTATCTCAATTTACCAATGCCCAAAAGATGGTTACCCATTCTTCTCGAATAGTTGCTTATCATATTAAGTTAGATTTAATGTATATATTAGTAATATACATAATAAATGTCCATTAAAACTAATTGCTAATAAGTTAGTTCATTTATAAATCACGCTATATATAGCGGAAATCTATGATCGATAGCCAAATATTTAGCACTCAGCTAGATGTGCGTGCCACGTTCATCGATTGGCGATAAAACGTTAGACGCGCGCAGCTCTAGCTGAATTTGTAAATACTTGTAAATATACGCATTCGTGCATACAATTATCGACTGTGAATAATTGGCAACGTGTGTGCCCTGTGCTTCTCCCAGAAAGTGTGCTGGACATTGTCGTTACCTGGAACACGCGTGACAATACAAATGAATCTATATGCGAGTACGGCATCGATAGCATCACTGAGCAGAGCGCCAAGGCTCCTCAAGGACCCACAGCGTTTGTTGATGGCGGCGCCCAGAAGGCCACACAGTACATTCATCGCGTAAGTAGGCAAGCATTCAATGAGCTGCCAATATAGCATACCCCCATTGACAGGTGACGCTGCCCAAGCTCCAAGCGAACACAACGTATCGCTATCACTGCGGCAGCCAATTGGGCTGGTCGGCCATCTATTGGTTCCACACGGCACTCAATCACAGCAACTGGTCGCCCTCGCTGGCCATCTACGGCGACATGGGCGTGGTGAATGCCGCCTCCCTGCCGGCACTGCAGCGCGAGACGCAGCTAGGCATGTACGATGCCATACTGCACGTGGGTGACTTTGCCTACGACATGTGCAACGAGAATGGGGAGGTTGGGGATGAGTTTATGCGGCAGGTGGAGACGATTGCCGCCTATGTGCCGTACATGGTCTGTGTGGGCAATCACGAGGAGAAGTAGTAAGTGTGCTCTGAGAGTACACAAATCTATTAGCTGCAACCTAATGAGTGACTCTCTGATTCTCTTTCGCCGCACAGCAATTTCTCGCACTATGTCAATCGATTCAGCATGCCGGGCGGCACGGACAATCTGTTCTACAGCTTCAACTTGGGACCGGTGCACTTTATTGGCTTTAGCACCGAGGTCTACTATTTCACACAGTACGGCATCAAGCCAATTGTCATGCAATATGAGTGGCTCGAACGTGACCTGATCGAGGCCACCAAGCCGGAGAACCGCGCCCAACGTCCGTGGATCATAACCTATGGCCATCGTCCGATGTACTGCAGCAATGACAATGGCGACGACTGTGCCAATCACGAGACAGTCGTCCGCAAGGGTCTGCCCGTCTTGAATTTCTTTGGTCTCGAGCCACTCTTCTACAAGTACGGCGTTGACGTGGAGCTGTGGGCGCACGAGCACTGCTATGAACGCATGTGGCCCATGTACAACTATACCGTGTACAATGGCTCGTTGGCGGAGCCGTATGTGAATCCGGGTGCACCGGTGCACATCATCTCCGGCGCTGCCGGCAATCATGAAGGCCGTGAGCCATTCTTCAAGGAAATGCCACCGTGGAGCGCCTTTCACAGCCAGGACTTTGGCTATCTGCGGCTCAAGGCGCACAATGCCAGCCATCTGTACTTTGAGCAGGTGTCCGATGATAAAGGTGGCGTCATCATCGACAGCTTCTGGGTGATCAAGGAACAGCATGGACCATATACCCCCTGAATATGTGATATTCATATCTATTCTCATACATACAATATAACAGCACATATATATTTTTATACCATTATTCAAATAAAGGAGATGCACATTAGCAAAAGTTGTTTGTTTGTATAGTTCTATCAGATATCTGGATATATTTACCATATACACTTTATGCATCGATGCTTGCTTTCCTTTTGCAGACAGCCTGCAGGACATTGTCGTGACCTGGTCGACGCGCAGCTCCACCAATCAATCCCTTGTTAATTTTGCCCAGGACTATGTGCACGATGCGCTTAGCTCTGTCAGCGGCACCTGGCAATTCTTCCAGGATGGAGGCAAGCAGGGGCGCTCCCAGTACATACACAAGGTGACGTTGTCGTCTCTCAAGCCCAACACTCACTACGAGTACAGCTGTGGCAGCGATTTGGGCTGGTCGGCGGTGTACAGCTTTAAGACGCCGCCAGCAGGTGAGGATTGGTCGCCTTCGTTGGCCATCTACGGGGATATGGGCAATGAGAATGCCCAGTCACTGGCTCGACTGCAGCACGACTCGCAGCTGGGCATGTACGATGCAATCATTCATGTGGGTGACTTTGCCTACGACATGGACTCGAATGATGCGCGCGTCGGCGATGAGTTTATGCGTCAGATCGAAACACTGGCCGCCTATGTGCCGTACATGGTCTGTCCGGGCAACCACGAAGAGAAGTAGTAAGCATAGTAAAAACAGCTATTTCATACTCATCCTCTTATTAATCGATTCACTTGATGCGCTGCAGCAACTTTTCGAACTATCGCGCTCGCTTCAACATGCCTGGAGATGGGGACAGTTTGTGGTATAGCTTCAACATGGGTCCCGTGCACTTTGTCTCGTTCTCCACGGAGGTCTACTACTTTATCAACTATGGCATGAAGCTGCTCACCAAGCAGTTCGAGTGGCTGGAGCGTGACTTGGCCGAGGCCAATCTTCCTGAGAATCGGGCCAAGCGACCCTGGATCATTACATATGGCCACCGTCCAATGTACTGCAGTGACGACAAGGAATACGACTGCAATGCCAAGCTGGAGACGTACATACGCAAGGGTTTGCCCACGCTCGAGTGGTTCGGACTGGAGGATCTCTTCTATAAGCACGGCGTTGACGTTGAGTTCTTTGCCCACGAGCA
Source organism: Drosophila aldrichi (assembly GCA_035045965.1). Lineage (NCBI taxonomy): Eukaryota > Metazoa > Arthropoda > Insecta > Diptera > Drosophilidae > Drosophila > Drosophila aldrichi. The sequence goes on from JAWNOM010000484.1 coordinate 300,139, forward strand.
TTTCTATACACGCTTGTGGCCCATTTACGATTTTAAGGTCTACAATGGCAGCGCCGAGGCGCCTTACACAAATCCCAAGGCCCCCATACAGATCATGACTGGCTCGGCGGGTTGCAAAGAAAAGCGCGAGCCCTTCTCCGATGATTTGCCCTCTTGGAATGCCTTCCATAGCAATGTGAGTAACGGCTTATATTTTTACAGGCAACAAAACTATCGCTTGGCAATTTATCGATAAGTTTGGCAAGTTTTCTTCAACACAAATGAAACCTGCTGCAAAGCAGCTCCAATACTATAGTATTTCCAGGCTTACGTTAGAAGCTTGTTAATATTATTACTAATGGAACTAATTGTAGCATATACAAGTTTCTTCTATCCACTTATCGAAGTGGAATTCATGTGAGAGTAAAGTCCATCACAGCAACATTTGACGGCAACATTTCTGCGCCGGCCACAAATGTTGCTAAAGCAACCGCAAATGTTGCCAAACATTTTTGTCAATAAATTCACGTTTCTGATTGAGTTTTCTTGGCTTTCACTTGCAGGACTATGGCTATACACGTCTTAAGGCCTACAATGCAACCCATTTGCATATCGAGCAGGTCTCCGACGACAAGGACGGTCAGATTGTCGATTCCTTCTGGGTGATCAAGGATAAACACGGTGCCTACAACTGAAGCTGAATTAATAATAAATATGTAAATTTGTGGCTTGCTTATTTCATTTAACATATGTAAAATATTAAGTTAGATAAAAAAAATATAATATTGTATACTCATATATATATATAAATCTATACATATAGTTTGAGGGAGAAAAAAAAAAAATGAATTGCACTAAAGCTGAAATCGTTGACGTTTGCATCCTAGTAGACGGTGCCTGAAATGCCGGCACCGTAGTTGTAGCCAGCTCCGCCAATGGGTGGCACGCCGCCCAGCGCTCCCAGACCGCCGCCCACGACGCTGTTGCCATAGTTGCTGCTGTAGTAGCTCGACGGGTAGCCGCCGGCGCCGAAGCGTGTGTTGTAATACGGATAGCCAGTGCCGACGCCAGCGCCGAGCCGTGAATTGTAGTAGGACAGCGCATAGGGATTCGAATTGTAGCCGCCGACGCCCAGCCCAGAGCCAAGGCCGCTCAGTGTAGATCCGTAGGCGCCCAGAGCGGAGCCATAGCCTCCTAGAGTGGAGCCATATCCTCCTATAGTGGATCCATATCCGCCAAGAGTGGAGCCATAGCCGCCCAGAGCTGAGCCATATCCAGCAGCGCCATCTAGCGTCGAATACAAACAGTAAACGAGATTAGTTTTTGCATAGACGTAGCTTGTACGCTCCTTTGCTTGCTTGCTCACCTAAACCAGCCAAGCCGCGCGATCCATATGGATTGTAATAGCTGTCCACGCCGCTGCCGTATCCGTAGCCAGCACCCAGCGTGGAGCCATATGCTCCATAGCCGTTGCCGTAGCCGCCATAGGCGCTGTTGCCATAGCCAGCGTTAGCGCCGTAGCCGCCGTATCCGCCGTAACCAGCATAACTGCCGTAGCCACCGTAACCACCGTATCCACCGACATAGCGCTTGTCCTGCTTCTTCTCCTGCAGCGGCGCATAGCTGCTGGCGGCGCCCACCTGATCCGCCGTCGGCGTTGCCGCCACCTGTTCCTGATCCTGCGCCTGCACCTGCGCCGACTGGCTCTGCGCCTGAGCAGATGCCAGCAGCAATGCTGCAACGAATACAATCTGCAAGCAAAATAATTCTTAGTGCTCCGCCCGCCGTAATCCAAGCCAGAGGCGAGCTTCGCTCGTCGCTTACAAAGCACTTCATGTGGTGGCCGCCTTTGGTTCTGTGGATGTCACTTGGTTTGGCTGCTCCGACTACTCGCTGAACGTTTCTAATGCGCACGCGTCACCTGACACTCGTCTAATGCCAAGCCAACCCCAGTGGCTGTCGCTTTTATACACCTGCCCAGCACACATACACATACACAGACGTAGGGAGAGTGCGAGACAGCTTGAGAGTTGAAGCTGCAGTTGCGGCTCGTGCGAGTGGGCGGATTCAGTGGCTGCCGCCGCCTTGGATCGATGCGGTCAAGAAATAATGTTGGGTTAAGTTGAAAGGCAATTTGAGATGACATAAAAGAGATGGGGGGAGACGGAGAGAAAGAGAGAGAAAGAGAGAGAGAGAGAGAGAGAGAGAGAGAGAGAGAAAAAGAACGAGAGTTGGAAAGAGTGTTTAAAAGAGAGAGTGAGTAGATAGTTAGATAGGGAGCAACAAGAGAGTTGGAGAGAGAGAGAGAGAGAGAGAGAAAGAGTTATGTAAAGAGATTGAGGAAGCAGAAGGAGCAAACAGAGGGCATCCGTGTGTTAAGAGATTAGAGAACATATATATATATATATATACATAGAGATATATACTATAACTATTCCATCTGTTCTATTTACTATAACACGTATACCGGCATTGTGCGTCCAATCTCCTCTACTTATTATAACATTTTATATATTTTCGGGCTCGACTTAAAGTTACCAAATCAAACATTTCATAGGAACAATGAGTTGAAAGGCAATTTGAGATGACATACAAGAGATGGGGGGAGACGGAGATAAAGAGAGAGAGAGAGAGAGAGAGAGAGAGAGAAAAAAAGAACGAGAATTGGAAAGAGTGTTTAAAAGAGAGAGTGAGAGTATGGGATCTCTAAGAGATTGTCTCTTCGAGCTAGCTAAGATTCTATATTTGAGAAATGTATAGGTTTTGAAGGGATTTCCTAAAGAGTAATTATTGGCATGGGAAACAAATGATCCTTATTTCCCATTTTATTTTGTCATCCATCCTATTCATATCTCTCTCTCTCCCTCTCTTTTCCTCTCAACAGCTCACGTTCCTTCCGACCTTGGGCACGATTTGATTTATTGAAAATATTGCTGATGATCGATAGATATACGGAACAGAAGATAACCAGTTCGTCAGATCGTCAGGTCAGTAGCTCACTAGATCAGTAGATCAGCTCCACAAATCGCCGGCTCGTCAGATCGTCAGCTCGACAGGTCGACATTTATGACAGTCGGCGTGTCATGGAGCTAACGAGTATTATCAATATTCCCACGATCTACGACAATTACGAACTATTGCGAACGATTGCCAAGCGCGGCTTGCGGCTTGCGATGACAAATGCTAATTGAATCATTAACTTGACCCTGGCTATACTAATTGCCCAACATAAAACAAAGCTAAACAACAACAGCAACAACAATAATAACAATAACAAACATCTATAATCGGAGTCTTTAAAATGGAATCGGTGCCAAAAGATAAATACATATGTACAACGTCTATTGCATTTGCTTCTACTGTAGGAACGGATGCGCAAAACTGGGTCGTGATTCATTTGGATATGGATATGGATATGTACGTGGATGTTGATGTGAATTTGCCTCTCCTTTTCACTTTTTACAAAAATAAAAACTTGTTAAAAAAAAAAAACAATTATTTTTAAATTAGCCAATTTTTATTTGTTTTTAAAATTTTTACTACTTTGAGTTGCCATTTTTTTTTTGCCACATGTCACACAAAGCGAGCATTTGTGAGTATTAGCTTCCAATTGGATTTTAAGCTGGAAACGGAACTCATGAAGCCATGAAGGTGTAAGAGAGAAAGAGAGGGAGAGAGAGAGTTGCCATTTGGAAGTGCAACTGGAACAATGAATATGGCAGAGTACAGGAATAGGAGTTGGAACTGGAACTAGAACTAGAACTGGTACTCGATCCCAGATGTAAGGAAGTAGAAGTACAGCTCAGACCTAAGAAAATTTCAAATGGAGGACAGCAGTAACGCCGCTATTAACAACATACAATGCTCATAAGTGGAATATAATCAAATATATTCAATAATTACTGGATGCATATGAATCATAACACCCATTGAATATCCCAATGAGCTAACAAGTGAGCTCAAACTTCCAATTGGAATAGTCAAGCGGCAGTGGATCGAATCGATGGGTGAATCATATGCAATTGGAGGTAGATGAATGTGTGTGAGTGGGACTCCAATTGGAAATCTGTAACAGCTAATGCGTTTGACAAACAACTCCAATAAGCAAACGCAATCGGAACTATGTTTACAGAAATGAATATGTTGATAGAAAATAACTATGTGCACATAGATTTATGTATATGTATTTGTGCACGTGTGTGTGTGTGTGTGTGTAATGCTTTGAGATATGTAGAAATCGTAATTGTCATAGATGTCAGCCACAAAAATATGAGTGAAGCCACATTGTTCGATACATGTGAAAAGTGTTAATTCGTTTGGCTAAGCGTCTAAGCAGCTAAGCAGTGAGGCGATGGGAGGGGGCATGGCCGCCCCCTAAAGCTGGCCCTGGGACTTTTTTTTTTTTGTCTTCTTCTGTTAGGCATAGCGGCACACAATGATTCTTCAAATGCCACGTGAATCGAGCTGTGCGACATCATTTCTTTAGCCAATGAACACACACACACACACACACACACACACACACACACACACAGAGGCACGCGCACTCCGGATCGTATACGCAATGTGCACTGAGAGAAACAAACTTTGACTAGCATTGAAATGTTAAGGAAAAACAAGATAGTTGCAACTTGGGATCAGATGCTCAATCCATTCTTTATTTTGTTAGTTTTATACTCATTCACTCAAATGAAGAGAGTATATTGGTTTTGTGCAACGTCCCTCACGATGTGCGTCAGTCCCAATTGGAATTCCAAATGCATTTTTACTCCAAGTGTACTTTGAAGAATGCCTATTCGCAAACATTTCGTGCAGTGTACGATTTACAACTTTACTTTGGCAATGGTTGTTTGCACCGTTAGGCTTTTAGGGCTAAAACCAAATGAAACAAAAAAAATGATTTCTTCAGCAACTTTTAGGCGTTGTTGTTGCTGTTGTTTCGAATTTATTCAACAAATGCTTTTGTGTGGCAAAGTTTTCAAAACTAGGCGTCGATGTGTCTGTGACTAAACGAAACGAACAACAATTGCGTTGTTCTAATTCACCACTCAAATCATGAACAACCCATAACAACAACAACAACAACAACTACAACAACATTGGCAGCTCAACGCCCACCAATTATATTTACAAACCCCTTTTTTAATTATAATTGAACAACATCTCTCAAAAAAAAAGTTAGCATTAAACTGAACAAGCAAAAGTGATCTAGTCGGGCATGCACGACTTGCAAATACCCTGGGCATACCCTGGCCATACATATAAGTGGAGTGAACGAGTATGACAGCTCAGCTGAACTGAGATTTAATGTGCCACTTCCTTGACCACGCCTACTTTCGCCTATTACATAGAACCTTTCAAACCTATATCAATGGGTATCTCAGTTGCAGCACAATTTGAAACCGCAATCAGTTTCCCAGCAAATGAAGCGAGTCCAATCAGGAGGGCGTAAGGCGTAAGGGGAGCAGGTAGGCAGGGCGTGGCCGTTGAGTGAATGGGGCCCCCCAGCGGGGGGCTGATAGATTAATGAATAACTTGCGGCAGCGAATGCCTTGAGTACGGACGGCTCAACGTTGAACTTGCACTTTGCATAATTGCAAATTTGTTTTTCTCAGTTTTTCTTTGAAGTTCTCTTTTGCTTTTCAAGAAGTTTCACACAATTATCCATTTATGTGGGCATAAAATTCTTGTGCGAATAACAAAAGGAAAGAAAAATCAACAGTAGTCAGAGTCAAAAGTCTCACACACTTGGACTTGGCCCTGGGTACGAGCTTGGACTGGGGTTTGGGCCTGGGCTTGGGTTGGGTTGGGTGAATGCAACTGCTGCACTGAGCGAAAAAAATTGGATAGCTTAAGCAAGTTAATTTGACAATATATCAAGTACTATAAGCATATCTTCATCATCATCATCTCACATATTATTTTATATATAATTTTTGATCCTCAAATAAATACTGTTCTGGTTTTTGACGAAATTTCGGATCTTTGGTATTTCCACAATTTGTAGGCACACTATTTTCTCGCTGTGTAATCCAACTGCAATAGCTGCAGCTCGAAAATTAACTCAATTTTCGTAATTTTTTTGTTTATAACATCCACATAAATTTGTTTACTAACAGAGTCTTCTCTTCTTCTTCTTCCTGAATTATAGTAATACACTGAGAAGAAAGTGAATTACTAGACTCTACTTAAATATATTGCTTCATGGTACTAAAGCATCTTCATGAACAGCGTATCTGCTCTATTATATACCCGACTGGCGCATTGGAAATATTTTCCAACTGAAATTGTTTCAATTGCAAATAATAGAAGACTGAAAGCATAAATGGATAGCGAATTTCAATGGATCGTTATAGTAAAGAGAACAATGCCTACTAAGTCTGACTCTCGCCCTGACTCTGACTCTGGCTGGGGCTCTATCTATGTAGGGTTAAGAGCCAGATGACATTTTCATAAATCTTTTCGCGGTTCAATGTGAACTGTGAGAAGAGCGCGAGGCGAGCATCAATTGTAATGGCATTGTCTTGACAGCGATCGAATGCCGATCATAATTCACAGATCAAAGCGATCTGACAATGGGCAACTGCGAATATACAAATATACATATTTGTAGTATGCATAACATTGTAAATGGAATGAATGTTTATGAATTTATATGATCCCCTTATCGATCACATATCATATAGAGATAGAGATATATGGGGATAAGTAGATCTATACATATGAGGGTTATGTCTATAAGGAGATCTATATAAAGTTTCAACCATGTCTATATAACACCAAAAAAGTATCGATGAGCATCCAAGGAAATCCAGCTATATATCAATAAGATAAGGCTCGAAATTTGTTCAAGTTATATTTGAAATACCTATAGCTACGCCGGCTAATCATAGAATTTCGTACATTTCGAAACCTTGAATGGAATCTCGAGTGGAGCTGTAAATGGAAATAATTGATGCATAAATGAAAACACAATTTACAATTGGAATGCTGTAAAAAACATATATATGTACACACACACATACATATGCGCAGATGTGCACATGCATATACATACATATATATACCACTGGGGCATATATATGTATATACACATAGTATATGTGTAGATATACATACATATATATATATATATCAGTTTTATTTAGTCTTCTTTCTAGCATGCTGCGCGCCGTTGTCCTGCGAATGGCACAATTATTATTATTATTTATTTATTTGTTAATTTCTTCTTCAATGTCAATTTCGATTTCATTTTGATTTTGTTTTTGTTTTTTTTTTTTCATTTTAGACTCTCATAATTTTTGTTTTCATCTTCTTTTTTCTTTGTACCTTTTCTTTTTTCATCTCATTTGTTTTTGTACAGAGTTTTGTGCTGAAAGAAAATTGTTTTTTGTTTGTTTGTTGTTTGTTGTTAAATTGTAATATTAACTTAATGTAGAGAGGGTGCAAGCGAGCAAATGGAAGCTCAGCCATAGACTAGAGTAGCTAAGCACTAAGCCAATTGCCAGCAGAGCGAAAGAGATAGCTATAGCTAACGCACTGCATTGCTTCGGCTGTGGTCAGCTTTGCTCTCTTCTCTCTTAAATATATATATGTATATATGTGTGTGTGTGTGTAACTTAAGGAAACTGTGTTTTTGCAGTGGTGTACAACAAAATGAGGTCAGTTACAAAAAGTATAACAAATCAAATAAATGTATGTATATATGTAAGACTAGGTGGTAAGCTAGGCCTAAGCATAAACTATATAATATACTATATGCTATATATATAAATATATATTTATATATATACATATACATATATAAAGATATTTAGATTTAGTTAAACTAGTTTTCTTAACAATTTGTAGAAGGGAATTATTTTTGAACGAAAAAAAAAAAGGTTTTGTTCAGAGTTACAATAGTCAAAGACTTGCAAATTAAAATAATAATGGAATAAGCATACATATATACATATGTATTAGATATAAGATATATATGTATATAATATCAACTAGTTACTAAGCACTCAGCTGCTTCTGCATGTTTCCTTTTTCCTTGTATCACATTTAAACTATGGACAAACACATTAAGATTGATGTAGTACATATACATATGTATATAGTCATTTATCTATACAAATGTGTATATATAACTATATAGAAACGGTAGACAGATCTATATAGATATATATGCACACATACATATGTGTATAAGTAAGTATATGGAAAGTGGAAATTCGTCTTAAAATCTAAAACTTTTCCTGTTGCTCAATATGAACTATCAAGCAAATCAAGTAGTAATGTCAGTAATGGCAACAATAATAATGATAATAATAATAATATTAATCATAATCATAATTTCTATATATGTATATAAAAAAAAAAAAATATGGTGAATCACAGACTCGTTATTTTGTGTTTGTTTTGTGTGTTTGCTTAACCGTTAGATATATATACTATATAGTCATGTTTGTTGTTGTTTTTATATATATATGAAATATTTATATATATACATTTATATCTATTTATGTGTGTGTAGTATATTTTCATTTTTATTAATTCATAATTTAGTTTTCTATATATATGTATATATTTATTTAATTTCATTTTATTGTATGTGTGTGTTTGTGGTCTTATTATTTGATTATAAGAGTTTTACGTTTTTGTATAAGACCTTAAGTTTTTAAAAAATTCTGCATGCTCTTGGGTCATACAAACATTAACTAACGCACACACACACACAGCATAATTATATTTTAGCATTTGTTACTTGTTTTTGTTTTTTGTTTTTAAATTTACATTGTTCATATTGAATTAAATACAATGTTTTCTTTTATGTTATATGTGCTTGCTTTAATCTGAATATACATATATTAACTCTTGAGTTCAGTTTAAAAAAAAAAATTAACAAAACTTTGAAAGCGTCTACAATTTGTTTTCTTTTGAGAATATCTTTGCAAAAAATATATATATGTGGAAAACAAAAGTTCATATAAGAGTGTATAAGATTAATAAATAAAAAAAAAATTGTTAAATTAAAAAAAAAAAACAAAATTGTACAAGTGCGATTCACGTTCATACAATCTTGCACTTGAATCTTAAATATATCGAGATATATAAGTATACATATATATAGCTAAAGATTAAGTTTGTATAAGAGTATAAGGGTACTTCACTGCCCTTTGTTTATGATCATGTCTGTTCCATGTCTCATGTTTCATTATCTTAATATATTAAATCGTATAAGTGTTGCTCTCTTATATCTCTCTCTCTATCAGAGAGGACTGTTACACTACTCTTCATGCTCTTATACAAACTTAAGCCTCCAGCTTATATATAGATACATGTGGATTAAAAGTGTGTGTTTACTCTTATACAAACATAAGCTTCCATCTCTTATATGGGTATTTGCATATAATATATTTCTTCATTTATATATATGTATACATTACTAGATATATTTTATTTAGTTTTCTTTTAGCTTGACTTTGTAAATCTCTTTGCGCTTAATTAATACAAATTACGAGCTTAACTGCAAGTTTTCAATTAACTTTTACAGTTCAAGATGTTCTTTCTAATATTTGTTGTAATTTAGTTTTAGCTAAGGGCCTTATGCTCTCTCTCTATATATATATATGTATCTATATAGATCTTTAGTTTTTGCATGTTTCATTACATTGTATATTCTTTTTATGGCAACACACACACACACATACAATTCTATATGCGTGTGTGTGTGTGTGTTTTATGTACATCAGCTTAAGTTTAAGACTTATAAATATATAATTTATATCTATATATAGTGCATATATATATATATATATATGCACTAGTTTTAATATATGGTGTTTTTTTTTTTTTTTGCACTTGCATTTTGTTTATTTTGTATTTCGAATTTTGGTTTTCTTCATGAACAGAAAAAAACTGCCATATTTAGCTTTTCTAACGGATTTTCCCTAACACTTTAACAGGCCATTATGGTAATGCTTCTTTGTGCTCCTCCTCGGTTGAAGGAGACACGTTTCATTTATATTATTATGTTGTATAGTTTTTAGAGTTATTGAATGTATTTTGTTTTGTTTTGTTTTATTATGCAGGCCACAAAAAGACAAATGAAAAAAACGTTTAGAAACATCAATACGAACAAAGTTCAAAATTGAAACAGCTTTGCATGTGGCGTTAATATAAAACATAAATACACATACGCATCGAGTACAGTCAGAACAAAATGTTAAAAAAAAGTTAAAAATTAATAGGAGCGAGAATTATTACTACTACTGCGCTTGTTCAGGAAGTATAGGTTAAGAGATATAATAAGGAAAGTTTAAGCATACTATTCGCTCGTTGCGTCTGGTCATATAAAATCGTTAGACTAGCATAGAACTTACAAATATCTTCAATGTCTTAGGGCTATAGATGTATATGTATATATGTGTTTGTGTGTGTGTGTTTACTTATATTGTAGTACAGTTACTAGGCATGCACTATATTAGATATATAAATATATATATATTTGAAATAAGCGCTCAATATTTAATTGAATTATTTACGTTTAAATTAGTCTAGTCTTCAATATAATAATAGATATATGTAAATAAAATACAAGTGATCAAGTTTGGATTTCTTTTGCTGTTTGAGATATCAATGGGTTTAACAAAAAATTTATACATATATATGTATTAATATATATATATTATTTTATAGAGATGCGCATCATTAAATTCTAATTGTGGTTTCTTTGTTATTTGTACAGTTACAGTTAAGTTTATGCTTAAATATGTATGTGCTAATTACTAATGCTTAAACATTTGTTTATATATATATATATATATATATATAAGTATTGTAACTTTATTAGCTTAAACCTAGGGTTTCTGTTCAGTTTCTACTGCTGCGACGCTTGTCAAATAATAGTCAAGTTCTATTTAATAATGCTCTTATGCATATGCGTGTGTGTTTATAGATATATGAATGTGTGTATAGGTATATATATATATATGTATATACATAGAATTAAAACGTTTTCAATACAAAATACATTGTTGCTTCTGCTGATGGACTTTAAACACTTAAGAAGTAAAATGACAAAATGATGCCGGCGACAGCCTCTGCCTGGGCAGCAGTCGCTTCAGTTGCAGCTTTATAGAGATATATTTATATATATATAAGTAGATATATATATAGTTAATATTGTTAGTTAACTGTATGGGGCCTGCTGTTGTTGATTAATCGTGCTTGAGTACAATTCGCGTTGGCGCTTTGTTGCGCTGCTTGTTGCCGCCTCCACTGTTACCTCCTGCTCCTCCTCCTCCTCCTGACGATGTTGATGATGCCGCCTGTCGCTTTTCCAAACGTTCAAAGATGCCGCTATTAGCTCCAGTTTGTCCAGCGCTGCTGTTGCCCTTACGCTGCAATTGCTGCTCCTCGCGCTGACGTCGCTCCCGTTGCCTGTTGTTGTTGTTGCTGCCGCCGCCATGCGACGCGGACTGCTGCTCAGAGCCGCCATTGCTACTGCTGGATGGTTTGAGCACCACGCGCCGCTGCCCCGCACTGAAGCTGGCAGCACCGCTGCGCGCAAGTTTCGGATTGCGTTTGACCACAAGCAACTCCGGTGTGGCCGAACGCTTAATGTTGGGACGCGACGACGACGACGACGGCGGCGGTGGAGATGGTGTGGCCAGCAGACGATCCTCCTCATCCAACATCAGATCATCGTCGTCATAGTCGAGGTCCACCTCATCGTCGCTGGGCGTGCCCAGCCGCAGCACGCCGCCAGCTGGCGCCGCATCACGCCCCTTGCTGGTGGTGCTAATGATGCTGCTGCTGCTGCTCGTGGGCGGTGTGCCGCCAGCGGCTCGACCGCCACCTGACAGCTGTTTGCTCGATGGCGCCAAGTGCTCGGTTATGCTACGCTTCGCCTCCGGCGCAATCTTTGCAGCCGTCAGCTGCTTGCGCACACCTGGCGCATGCTGTTGCTGCTGCTGCTGCTGCCGGCTGCTGCGTCCATTTCCCGCCTCGACATCCTCGCGGCGCTTCAGCGAAATGACTTTGCGCTCATTGCCCTGCCGCTGCTTTTGTGCGCTGCCAGGCGCTGTGCTCGCCGCCTGCCCGCCGCCGGCTTCCAGGTCGTCCCGTGGTGCCGGACTGTGCTGCTCGACGCGCTTCTCCTGCAAGGCGCGAAAATGATTTTAGGTTTCAATTCAAAACTCATCCAACTATTCTCTTTTACTAGCTTAAGCATAGACGGTACGAACCACCAATTAATTTGTCCTTTCTCTCTGTCTCTCGTGCTCTATCTCTATCGCTCTCCTGCCATTCAATGATTCTCTTCATACTTCAATTCAAGCTTTCTCTACTGTCCATTCACTATCTCTTGACTGAAGCACTTCTGCTTGACATACTTCTATTCTTCTATTTGCAATTGCTTACGATATTGTTTTTCACTTTCATAATCGAAAAGAATATTTCCCGATGTACGACAATAGGACAAAACAGAGCTAGTCCCACAATAGACTCCATTTACATTCTTTCTTTCTTATATGAATATAGTAGTATAGGTCACTTATGTATATATGATTCTTATATGGTACATGGATATGGAGAGTTACAATAACACAATAAACCAATTAAGATAATATTCTATATATATTTACCTCGTGCTGCTTCTCCTCGGCTGCGCGTCGCCGCTTCAGCTCCTTGTCGCGCATGATTTTCTCGCGCAGCTGCTTCTGCTTCTCGATCTTCAGGCGATAGGCGCGCGTCTCCTCGTCCTCGTCGCTGGGCTGTAGAAGGCAAAGTAAATGGATTTAGCGAATGCTCGCATGTTAGCTGTAGCTGGTGGACTTACCAGGTTGCGACTGCCACTGGCAGCGCCCTCCGCTGCCCGGTTGCGCGGCTCGCCTGAGAAGGGATTTCGTGGTCCATTTGGCGATCCACTGCGTCGCCTTTTGGGCGGTGCAGCACCGACTGCACTGCGATTCTCATCGCGTTCTCTGCTATTGACCGCGCGTCGATAGCCCCGATTGTCACTACCGCTGCTCGCAGCTGGACGAGCTCCTCCTGCTCCGCCTCCTCCACCACCGCCTCCATAACGATCACGATCTCGTTCTCTGTCGCGCTCTCGCTCTCGCTCCCGCTCCCGTTCCCGTTCCCGCTCTCGCTCTCTGTCTCGGTCCCTGTCGCGATCCCTTTCCCGTTCTCGCTCCGTGCGCTTCAGTGGCGAGTAACTGCGTCCACGGGATCGACTGCGCGTCCGACTCCTCCGTCGCTCGCTTTGGGCACCGGACGCCGTCGCCGAGTTGGCGCTGGGCGGCGGTGGTGAGCGTTCCATGCGTCGCTTCTCAAAGTACTGCCGATTCTTGAATATGAACTCCTCCTGTTGTCGCAGCAGCTCCGCCTCGCTGTTGATGGCCGGCACGAAGTGTGTCTCCTTGATGAACTTGTTGGTGGCCGCCTTGACACCGCCCTTGAAGTTCGGATTGATCAGCACCTTGCTGACAACGCCGAGCGGCACCGCCGACGGCTGCACCACTGATTGCTGCTGCTGCTGCTGTTGCTGTTGTTGCTGCTGCTGGTGAGGACCGGGACCGATTGGTGGTGCGGCACCTGGCGCCACTGCCTGTGGCTGTGGGACCTGCGTTGCGGCACCTGGCGGACCGGGATTGGGCTGCTGCTGCTGCTGTTGCATGTGCGGATGCGGGGCACGCATATTCATGCCGTTCATGTAACCGGGTCCGCCCGCTAGCAAGTGCTGGGGCAACGCCTGCAGCGGTGGGCGTGGCATGCGCGAACCAGGCGCATCGCTCTGCGGCCGCCAGCCGTTGTGCGGTCGAATATACTGGCCCCCCATATGAGGATCGTAGCCGGGCACAGGAGCTCCGGGTCCGGGACCAGGTCCATGTGGGCCATAGCCAGGCGGCGCATTGCGATAGTGCGGCGGTGGCCGCATGCCGGGCGAGTGTGGTGCAACTGGGGGCGGATGTGGTCCCTGGCCTAGCAACGCGCCATTGCGATATGTGGCACTGCCATAGGGCAATGGCAATGGCAACGGGGGCTGCAGCAGACCCACTCGCACCTGGTCGTGCGGATGCGAATGTGAATGCGGATGCGGCAATAGATGCGGCGGTGCCAATCCGTTGGGGCCGCCCCCACTGTTGTTGTTGCTGGCATTGTTACTGCTGCTGTTGTTGTTGTTGTTGTTATTGTTGTTATGTTGCTGTTGCAGCAAGTGCGGATTGTGTAGATGCGGGGATGGAGTGGGACCGGGACCGGGACCGCCGGATGGAACGGGGCCTGCATTGTTTGTGGTGTATGGCGACTGTTGTTGTTGTTGTTGTGTGGGTGTTGACGGTGGTGCTTGTGGTGCATATTGGCCTGGAATGAATGCAGTTTTGTTTTGTGTTAGTGTCTGTTGCTGCTGTTGTGGCTTTTGTTGCTGCTGCGGCTGCGGCTGCTGTTGCTGATGACGGGGCGTGGCCTGTGGCGTGGCCAAAATACAAGCAGCCACTGGAGCTGCAACAACTGCCGGCGGCCCCGTCATCAACGTGGCCAGATGTGCATGCGAGTGCGCATGGACATGTGGATGTGGTTGTGGATGTGCATGTGCATTACCGGGAATCAGAAATCGTGGCATCGACATGCCCAGCATCCGTTGTGGATTGAACATGTGCGGGCCGGGATTGCGCAACAGATGATGCCGAGCGCCCATTCCGCGCTTACTGTTGCTGTTCTGGTTGTTGTTGCCCGCCATGAATCGTGGACCGCCAGAGCCACCCATGCGTAATTTGTCTGCGAAAAGAAGGAGTAGGAGCACGATGAGCACAATATATCAAATGATTAGCCTATGTTGTAATTATCATTATAATATGTATATGTATGTATGCGAGGAGTAACTAAGATCATGCTCCCTATCGGAGATCATACTAAATAATGAAGATCAGACTCCCATGTGGCCATGCTAGTAATAGATCATGCTCCCTGATGAAGATCGTGCTATATAGAAAGCTGCCTTTGCCATGCATCAAATGGTCATAATCTCTCTTTTTGGATTTCCCACAATCGTATATGTATCATGCAGATAATATTGCACATGTTTAGGAAACTACATAATAACGATCTCTCTCTCCCTCTCCATAAGTCTTTCAATACTCTAATGAAGGTACTCCACAATGTCTTTCTAACTGCATAATGAAGATGATAATCCATAAAGACAATTCTAATCCATAATGATGATCATACTCTCTAATGAAAATCGTACCCACGAAGATAAGTTCCATACTCCTTAATGAATATGTAGCCTAATAATTTCTGAATCATGGCATATAAGATCTTGCTTCATAATAAATACGAATAATTATCTAGCTGAGAATATTCACAACAACAAAAACAAACATGACTTGACATGCATTATAAGCATACGCCTGTTTCTAGTTCTAGATTCGTTCTACATATGATAACTATCGCTATTGCTCTGAGCATCAGTTCTATAGCTTTTCAGCTATGTCAATATACTTGGCTAGCAGTAGTTGGGATTGCCTTTAGATCACCTACCCGCATGATGTCGCCTCTGCAATTGTTGCTGCTGCGAGTGTTGCTGCTGCTGTTGCAAATGTTGTTTCTGGTTATCGGAACGTTCGCTGGCAGTTTTAAAATTGGTGCGCTCCTCACGCTCCTCGTCATCCTCGCGTGGATCGGGCAGCTCTGAGGCAGAACTGGTGCTTGGCAGACTCTCCTGTGAAGTGGCCAATGCCGAGGATAGGCCGTCTCTATCTGGTGTCTCGGCATCGCATCGTTCCGGCTCTGGTTCTGGCTCCGGCTCTGGCTCGTGCTCTGGCTCTGTCAGTTCCTCTCCTCCTCTGTGCTCCTCGTTGACTGCCCTTGAGCTGTCATTGTTCTTAGCTGGACTAATGCTGCCCGTTGTTGGGCTGTGATCCTCTCTCGCCCGGTGCTCTCTCAGCTCTTCGTTCGACTGTTGTTCGCCACCAGCAACTGTTGTCGATGTAGCCGCAGCGAACTCTGTGACCTGCTGCACTGTCTCAGATGCAATCGGCGCTGTCGTTGTCTCAGCTGCTGCCACAATCGTGGCACTGGGTAAGTCTCGACTAGCTCGTCTCTCTTTGCTCGCTGCAGGTGAAAGGGCCTCAGCAGTAGCACCAGCAGCAGCAAGTGCGGCGGATTCTTGCTGTTCCTGCTGCTGCTGTGTTTTTGTTGCTGCTGCAGCCGCTGCTGCTGCTGCTGTTGCCGCCGCCTGTTGTTCCTTGTGCTTGCGCAGCTGTTCCTGAGCCCATTCCTCGGCCTCGGCGCGCATCTGCTGTTTCTCCTCACTGGTGACATCCTTTTCCAGCTCTACGAGAATAATATCAGTTGGATGCAAGTCATTAAGCGGACTGTCCACACATATAGCCAAAGACACTTACCCTCATCGGAGAGCAGTAGCTCATCCTCATCGGCGCCTAGCAGCGCCTGGTCATCGATGTCATCGCCCAGACCTAACTCATAGTTGAGCAGATCGTCGCTGAAAATATATGTAAACACTTTTAAGTATACATTGCTTGCATTTTTTTTAAACTAAGTTCATATTTCGGTATTATTCATATCCATTGTCACTGATATCATTGTAACGAATTGTTAGGACTGGCAAGTCACTTTTTGCAATAATCAATATTTGTATTATTGATATCCCCTTGAATGTAAGTAAATAAACACATCTACAATGTGACAGGCAATGTTTCTTAGAGAAAGTCTCATATGTTGTATGCACCGCGTATTTATATGCTATTTTCTGTATGTTTTCATGACACGCAGGTTCTGCTGGGCACTGCACCCACACTCACTCACACACGCAAACATAAACACACATATTCACTTGCGCAGGCAAATACCTTGAAAATATGTATGCATGTATTCATGTGTGTGCGTGCGCGCGTGTGTGTGAGTGTTGTGTATGCAGTAGGTACACATAAATGGCAATCAAAATGTTGCACATTTTGCACTAATTGAATAGGACTGTAACAGCCTTTGAACATTTATCACTCGTTTTATTTTTCACTCTTCTTGGTTTCTTTTTTAATTTTGTATTTTTTTTTTTTTTTTTTTTTTTTGCAAATTTTTGCATTTTCACGCAACTTACTTAATGTCCGACATTTTGACTGTGGGACCACCACCACCACCACCAGTAAGGCAGAGAGAGGAGGCGGTAGCGGCAGCTGTTGACACTCAGCGGCAGCGCTACTAAAGCGCGCGTGTGTGTGTGAGTCTGAGTGTGGTTGTGTGTGTGAATGTATGTGTGTTTGTGTGCGCGTTATGTGGATAAAGTAGAACAACGTTTGTCTACTTTACGTAGGCCGATTATAACATGTTTGCTTGTTGCTTATATTCTCACTTTTACTTAATATACGCATTAACACACAGCACGTTAACTACTTTTATTCAATTTTAACGCACGTTAATTTCACTAAAAACGCTGCTCTGCCAGCGTTTTCCACACGCAGTTTTATTAGTTTTTTTTAGTTTCAGCACTTCAACACATTATCCAACACTGAACGTGCTTGCCTGCAGTGCTGCCAAGTGATAATTCAGCATCGACTCACGCTCACGCTAGCACGGCTGTATATCGATACAATCGATAACTGACGGGTGAAAACACGAATGGATGTTTCGATGAATTTCTAGCTTCATGAAGCAGTTCCAATTGGCACACGGTACACAATGTCGACCGCCAGCAGCTGTGCGCATTAATTAAAATAAAATAAATATTCGCTTCGTGCGAAAAAGAGTTCGTTTGACAAAATTTTGAAGTAAACCGATCCGTGGATGTATATGTGGAGTTAGTCATAAAATTGGATATGAGCGTCTGATAAATGCAATTAGCCAACAGTCGCGCAACGAGCTCGCGTCGCGGTGGTTAAGCAAAGTTGAACTTATAAAGACGAATATAAATTATTATTGTGTTGCAATTAGACAAGTCGCACACGCACACGAGCACACACTCACACGCGCACATAGATATTTTCGGTTTTTTATACAGTTTTTTATACACAGATACGGACACCCACACACGCGCGCTTGTAAATTGTAACAAGAAATCGAGTCCAATTAGACAAACCAATAACAAAACATTAAATCGAATCGGAATCGGGTCAGTGAAATGCGAATTTCAATATAGAATTATTTGAAATAGAAACAAAAGAGAAGAGGATAGGAAATGAATGACAACCTAAACGCGAATGCGAAAAATGCGCAAAATCCAATCGAACAGCTGACCAAAAGGGCGCCAACACCAGACTCACTCAGTCAGCAGGAACCACAGCAACAGCAACAGCAACAACAAGTGGTCATGGCCACAGTTCGCCTGCCCATTGTGGGCATGACCTGTGGATCGTGCGTACGTAACATTGAAACACAGGTGGGTCAGCTGCCAGGGGTGCTGAACGCACGCGTCCAACTGGAGGAGGCCGCCGGGTACTTTGACTACGAGCCCAGCCAAATGGACGCCGAGCGCATCGCCAACACCATCGACGACATGGGCTTCGACTGCAGCTACGACCCGGAGGTGAGCCCGGTTAGCGCCAGTGCGGACATCCGCGTCCTGGGCATGACCTGCCAGTCGTGTGTGCGCAACATCGAGTCGCATATATCCGGCATTGCTGGCGTGCAGCGTATCCAGGTGCAGCTGGACGAGAAGTGTGCGCGCGTCCAGTACGATCCACAGCAATTGACAGCGGCGCAAATCGCCGAGATGATCGATGACATGGGCTTCGACGCGAGCGTGGCCACTGGAACGACGCAGGCGACGACGACAGCGACGCCCAAGCAGTCGCCCAAACACTCGCCCAGACAATCGCCTAAACAGTCGCCCAGACAATCGCCCGTGAAGCAACAGGTGGCCAATGGAACTAGCAAAGCCGTCGGACAGGTGCAGCTGCCCATCGAGAAGGAGATGCTGACCAAGTGCTTCCTGCACATCCGCGGCATGACCTGCGCCAGCTGCGTGGCGGCCATTGAGAAGCACTGCCGCAAAATTTATGGCCTGGATACGATCCTGGTCGCTCTGCTGGCCGCCAAGGCGGAGGTCAAATACAATGCAAATGTTGTAACAGCCGAAAACATTGCCAAGTCAATAACCGAACTCGGCTTTCCCACCGAGCTCATCGATGAGCCCGACAACGGCGAGGCCGAAGTGGATCTGGAAATCTCGGGCATGACCTGCGCCTCCTGTGTCCACAAGATCGAGAGTCACGTGCTCAAGCTGCGCGGCGTGACGGCTGCCTCGGTCACATTGTTGACAAAGCGCGGTAAGTTCTCTCCCGACTGACTTCCAGATTCCCTATAAAATATAAATACGAACAAAAATCTTAATTATGGACTGAATTAATTCTCATTCTCATTAATTCCAACATTTAAATTGCTAGAAAGACTCTTTGCAATATAAGTAGGCTATGTTAGGCCTTGCTTCATCGTTCACTTAGTGATGATCGGAACTAGTTCCAGCTTATAGCTATAGTAAATTTAAAAGATCAACGCAGACTTTTGCAGTTTAGCCTCAAGTTTACTCCATTGAGTACTTGCCTAGTTAACTTCAATAAACCAGTTCCACTATATTATATTTAGTAGTAGTCCTATATGGAAGTATAACCAGATTTAGGATCAATTATAATATATATAATTCTTTTTCAAGTTAATGAATCTAATCGCTGCATTGGAGCCACCTTTGTTGCCCACCAGTGTTGCGTAATACATCTAGAATTACAAATGCTCCACTTTCATCAGCTTTTGAATTGATCAATATTTGCCTTTTATATAAACACCAATTGGAAACAATAGCAATTGCACTTCTACCATATGTTCCTATATTTATTCAGTTCTGTTGATATATGTCGTAATACTTTTATTTATATATACATATATATACTATAAGGAATAATGTATCAGATTCGTACACCTGTTGAACATGTTATTGATATCACGTGCCCATATGCACTCCCCTCCCCTCTCTACGATTTGCTCCAATTTAAATAGAGCATGGCACAAGGGAGCTATTAAGCTGTGATTTCGACAGTCTATTTTACACTATAGGGTATATATATAGGGGGTGTGAGGGTTTTATGCTTGATAAGAAATCCCCAACCAGGCCAATGCTCACATCACAACAAACAAAGAAAGAATAACAAAAAATTTGTGATTAACTGCGACTGGGTGTACTTGGTTCTCAAATACAGATTATCTGAACTATATACATGAGTATATATGTACATATGTATATATGTATATACTGCATACATACGTATAGCGCATCATAAATAGGGGGTTGAGCTGAGCAGATATGAAAAAAGTGTTGATATTTTCTCATTGGCATTGTCAGGATTTTATGGATACTAAATATACTACATGATACTATATATCTGTAAGGTAAATCTTGTATGTATATACTTTTAAATGCTTTTTATACTTCTTGAACAGAACTTGCAAACATTTCTGCCTAATAACATCAGCATCAACAACAAAGAACTACGATTAGTAATTAATGAAAACCTGTGCTTTGGGTAACCACATACATATATGATATATAAAACTCTGGAATCCCAGAGCTTTGACGAGTTCTTTCTTTCTAAAAGAAATTCTTCAACTTTTTCAAATGCGACTGCAAAAGAACCCAATTAAGTTTTAACGTATAGCCAATTATAAGGAGTCATTGGCAATGCAAAGTCGTGAATCAGCGAACCACCTCAGATATTTATATAGTATGTATACATACATACATATATATGTAGAGATCTAGATACCTAAAACGAGGGCGCATTTGCTTTGTGTGCACTCGATTGTTTTTTCTGTGTTTCAGACACAAATACATACATACGTATACAAATACACTTACACAGGCACTAATGTAAACACGAACACAACAGATACAGATACAGTTACAGCTATAGCTACATACAGTTACATTAATAAACTTATAGCAACGGCTACAATTGTTAAAACTGTTTCTGAGACCTTCGGCTAAAGCTTTGAGCCACACAAATTTTCATTGTAAATCAGTTTTAAGCTGAAAGTGAAAGAGCCTCGCCCTCCTTCATGCCAGCAGCAGTGCCCCTCTATCTCTCCTTTTCTCTCACACTCTCACTTGATCCGTTCGTTTGTTGCTGTGCTTATTTTATTTCTTTTGTGCATGTATTTTCTTCCGTTTTGGTTTTGTTTTTGTCCATCACTCTTTAGACTTTTGGTTCGCTGCGCAAGCGCAACGTTCACATTTACCTTCAATTCGTTGTTGCTTTCGTCGTATTTCGCAGATTTCAAATGGGAAATGTATGTATGCTCGCACATAAATACATATGTATGTATGTACATACATACATATTTTGTGCTTATAAAATTATGCAAGAGCACGCGATGCATTAGAGTTGGACGCGTGATGGCTTGCTGGAAAAATACATAAAAAGAATATGTATGTAAATATATAATATACATATCATATATTTACATAATATATGTATGTACATATTTGCAGAAATCATATTGTATATCACTAGTTCGCTTTCAATCATTCGATATTTTAGCTTCAGCAAATATTGTTATCGTCCTCATGACATTCCGTGACTTGTTGACATATATTAGTACATATCGAACTTGCGGCCATCGCTAGTCTAAGTACTTACACGATTAACCGTTGATGTAATCGATTCTTGTTGTTCCCAAGCATTTTTGCACATTGTTTGCCCTCCCAGCAAAGTGCAATCAAACTGGTTAATGTTTTCTGTTTATATCACTTAACCAGAAACTGACGGCTGTAATCTTATGCACGAGCAGTAAAAGCGATCCTCCCATGCGATATAAATAAATAAACTTTTGCGAAAAGATTGTTTTGAAATGTTGATAATTTGATACATACATATGTATGTATGTACATATGTACATATTTATATGAGTTACACATTTCAGACTGAAATCTGATAATCTATTTTAAGTTCCAAATGTGTGCGTAAAAGAAATCGACACTCTTCTAGTTACATTTATAAGAAAATCAAAATATGAATATCCAAACAATTGGCAATGGAGGAGTCGGGGTTTTCTTATATTTTGCTTACTGTATACTCATGTGATATTGTAGTCATATCGTGAAGGTCGATCAGTATCGAAAAGAGAAACAAAACTCATTAGCATGCTGTAGAAATGTATGTTTACAACTCCAATTTGTTCGCGTAGAGATTTTTTTAATCAAAAAAACTTTGTCGAACAACTGCAACAAAAATTCTAGATAAAATGCAAAATTCTTTTCAAGCTCTATTGGTTTTGTTGTTGTTGTTTTGCCAAACAACTTGGGAAAACTACAAAAAAATGAGAAGTAAAACAAAATTTGTGACTTACGGTAAAGTTGTCGAAACATATGTTTTGCCTACCGTGCGACCGATGCTTATCAGATAAGTGACGCGGACGGGGCCCCAAGCTAATGGCCAAACGGGGACGAACGACAACAGCAACAACAACAACAGCAGTAGCGCCTACAACAATGGGAAGTGTTCTAAAAATGAAAACGAATCGAAGCGATAAGATGCAGCAACAACAAATACAAACGGTACAATGAACGGGACGAACTAAGTAAGCAAGCAGAAGAAAAAAAAAAAAAAATTAAATAATGTTTAACGAGTGAGTGGGAGCGGGAAGGATCGAGAAGAGAACAAAGTGAGATTGCAGCATTTGTAATTGTAGCTGTCAGAGATGTACATATGTATGTATACTCACACACACACACACACACACACACACAGATGCATAGGCACGCAGTAATGAAATGTTGATTAGCTTTTCGGCTGCATCGTGTGGCAGAGCCTCATTTCGATCGATTGGCTTCAATCGATCGTCGCACTTCGCTTTGCTGATAATTAGCATTGAAATTCGAATATGAACGGCTGTTATGCTAATCCCCGCTGATGATGCCTTCACTCGAGTTCCATAACCAAATTCATTTTGTTTTGCACACGCTTCGGCTGCAATTACGTGGCCCAACACATGGGCGACTAATCGAATACCCTGCTAAAGCATGCGCATGTGATGTTGTTAAATGCAGTTAGCGTTAGTTATAAATACATACATATATATATTTATATATTTATGTTGATGGACTAATTGTTATTACTTGATAATCTCCAGTTCATATCGAGTACATTTGCATACTTCTATGATTACAGGGTATAGTATTGAACAGCAATGCGTGTTGATATCAGTTTTGCACGCGATTTGACAATGCATATTGTCATTTGTATGCATATGTGTGTGCATACATGCATACGTACATATGTATATACGCTTAGCTGATATGTGTACTTACACACATATACATATACATGATCGTTGTAAAGTTCCTGCGATATCTCCCTCTCTCTCTCTCTCTCTCTCTCTTTTGTTCTTCCTGAATGTATGTATGACTCTAGCTGCTTGGCTGGTGAAATACTTATCTGCAATGATTCAGTCTGTATGCGGGAATTTTCTTGAGAAACTGCACAAATGCAAATAACCTTGGTGGTTTTCCAGTTATCTTAATGGTACGGCTCAAATGAGCCAAACAAGTCGGCCGGCCAACTATCTAGTTAATTGCATATCTTTCATTAAATACTAGAAATGTGTCTAGTCATGCGCTTAAAACTTCAAATTTTGAGCATGCCAAATGGGCGCCCCTCGCGCGCCATTAAAGCCCACAACCACAGCTACAACTGTAAAATGCTCTCGTATCTTATCTACACTTTATCTCGTTCCTTAACTTACACCAACAATTGCCCTGAATTGCGACAATCCCGAAAAGAAACTAAAGAAAATAAATATTTTAAATAAACTAGCAGTATTTTTGGAGCTTTGTCAGCTTTGTCTGCGGCTGGAACAGTCCGACGCCAAGTTCAACAGCCCATGTTGGCCTACACACACACATACACACACACGCACACACGCAAAAGTGAATGCATTGAAAATGTAGCCGCTATTCAAGTGATTAACGATATGTACACACACATGCATACACGTCACACACATGTGAGAGGGGGATTGATAGAAAGAGAGAGCAGGAGCGGGGGGGTGAGGCGTGTGTTGCTCAAGCTGGTTGTCTAAGCTTCAGTTGGCAATCAAATCCGGGCACTGGAACCGGTTAATAATAATAGCAAAATATAAACACCATTTGCAAAAAGAGAACTAAAAGTGAAGCTGAAAAGCCAGCTGAAAATGTTTAGCGCTCCAATTCCAATTGGAGCGCACTTTTGCGACTTCACTCTACAGGTCGGGCCAAAATAGTGTGAACACTTGGTGATTAGAGTTAATAATACCTTTGCAACTTTATTCACAGGCCTGGTCAAAAATGTGTTGTTATGTAAGCTTCTCATAATCCACACTGTAGCTGCAGTTGGAAACAGTTTAATATTTTATTGAGCTAGTTTTTGTTATTGCTTTAATAAGTTTTATATTCTTACGTGCTAATCTAATCTGATATGTCTGCATAAATATTTACTGAAGCACACCTAGGGCAATATTTTGCTTAATTTACAATATTAGCGCATAGCCAGCCTTTAGATGAATATATTCTCATACAATTCGATTTAATACATTTAATGTATAGAAGGAAATATTTTAGACTTGATTTACGTGACTTGAGGCAGTTAATTGGAACTAGTTTCTGCACGTATCCATGCGCTTTCACTTGCAGCTCAATGTAGGAGTTGTTGGATAGGTGGAAACGTGCCTGGCTGCAGCTTTCCCTCTCGCGGCGAGTTCTAGTTGATTTTGATGAATCAGTGCACTGGTTCATTTCTTAGTAGTTCATTTGCAGCTAATGAACGATACAGGTTCATCCATCGATCGTCAAAAATCTTTATAGACATAGCTCAATAGAACAGTTCGGAACAGCTCTATATAACGAAACAGACTGGGTGAGTGAGTGATCGGAAGATTTTGATCTAGATTTTTGTGGACACCACTGTAGTGTCGTACCACGTGTTCGAACATGACAACATTAGTGGATACCATCATGAAGGCAAGATGTAGAGCCTTTTTAAGACCCCACTGTAAAGTTTTCCTATGATATATCGTTCGTATGATAGTCAAACAAACGACGTGTTACAGCTTTTCTCGACACCACTGTAGTCTAATAAGATGTCGCACCTACATTTCTTTCAGGCAAGTTCCGATACACAGCGGAGGAGACGGGTCCGCGCACCATATGTGAGGCGATCGAGGCGCTTGGCTTCCAGGCCAAGCTGCTCAGCGGCAGGGACAAGATGGCGCACAATTACCTGGAACACAAGGAGGAGATCAGAAAGTGGCGAAATGCGTTCCTCATCTCGCTGATCTTCGGCGGTCCATGCATGGTGGCCATGATCTACTTCATGCTGGAGATGAGCGACAAGGGCCATGCGAACATGTGCTGCCTCGTGCCGGGACTGTCCATGGAGAATCTGGTCATGTTCCTGCTGTCAACGCCCGTTCAGTTCTTCGGCGGCTATCACTTCTATGTGCAGTCGTATCGCGCCATCAAGCATGGCACCACCAACATGGACGTGCTCATCTCCATGGTGACGACCATCTCGTATGTCTACTCCGTGGCTGTGGTGATTGCGGCTGTGCTGATGGAGCAGAATAGCTCGCCTCTGACCTTCTTCGATACGCCGCCGATGCTGCTGATCTTCATTTCGCTTGGCCGCTGGCTGGAGCACATAGCCAAGGGAAAGACGTCGGAGGCGCTGTCCAAGCTGCTCTCACTGAAAGCGGCCGATGCGCTGCTCGTCGAGATCTCACCCGACTTTGACATAATCAGCGAGAAGACTATATCCGTGGACTATGTTCAGCGTGGGGATGTACTGAAGGTGATACCCGGGGCCAAGGTGCCCGTCGATGGCAAAGTGCTCTTTGGCCATTCCAGCTGCGATGAGTCGCTCATCACGGGTGAGTCGATGCCGGTGGCTAAGCGCAAGGGCGCCGTTGTCATTGGCGGCTCCATCAATCGGAACGGCGTGCTCCTCGTCGAGGCGACGCACACCGGCGAGAACACGACTCTGGCGCAGATCGTAAGACTCGTCGAGGAGGCCCAAACATCGAAGGCTCCCATACAACAGTTGGCCGACCGCATTGCCGGATACTTTGTGCCCTTTGTGGTGGCCATATCGACAATAACGCTCATCGGCTGGATCATTGCCGGCTTCGTCAATCCCGATCTGGTGCCAGTGGCCATGGAGCACAAGATGCATATGGATCGTAATACGATTGTCATTAGCTACGCCTTCAAGTGTGCTCTCAGTGTGTTGGCCATTGCCTGTCCATGTGCCTTAGGCCTCGCCACGCCTACAGCTGTTATGGTGGCCACTGGCACTGGCGCTACGAATGGTGTGCTGGTCAAAGGAGCCACAGCCTTGGAAAATGCCCATAAGGTGAGTTTATAAGATAGATGACGAGAAAAAGAAAGAGAGAGATAGCCGCTGGCCACCGTTTCCTAGTGCGCTCTCAACAACAACAATGAGAGCGTGAGTGAGAGCCAGAGTATACAAGCTCTAAATGCATTAGCAATAGTTGCCGTTACTTCCTATTTACTCACTCGCTCCTTCACTCGCTTCAAGTATCCAGTCAGTGCGACCGAGCAAGAAATCATTAATGCGATTTATTCAAACATAAGCTAGATGGAACAAGAATAGATAACAAAAAAATCGAAATCGTTATTATTTGAAGCATAATTAAGCAATTCAGTGTTCTGCCTGTGCGCTTTTAAATTATTATAATCCGTTTCAGGAAAATAATTGAAAGTTGCTCGCATAAAAAGTTTGCAGATTGCATTATTCCCTTTGCGAAGGTCATTAACAAGTCGTTTTGCTTGAACAATGCAGAAACTAAATTCTGCAGGCAACGGCATTTTGTATGTATGAGTGTGTGTGTAAGTCTGCCTGCCTGTTGATATGACATTTTTGTTTTTGTGCTCTCTGCGCTCTCTCAAATTTATATTTGTATATGTGTGTGGGTGTGAGTGCGTTTGTGTATGCCCGAGAATTTGAGCTCCTTCTTAAGGAGCAGCATGGTGAAATAGCTGGCATTTTTGCACGATTCCTTTTGCGTAGGGCATTAAAGCATCGACTTGCTTTAGAAGTGTGAGAATGACGTATGCGCGTAGGCGTATGTATTAGTATGAGTGTATGTGTGTTGTGTGTGGGCGCATTACATTGCCTACCATATTGAGTTTATGTATAGCAGAAATTTAAAGATGGGCTTTAAACTTGGATTTTAAATTATGTACATACATGTATGTATGCAGACATAAGTAAATATGTATGTATATTGAAATAGATTAAATTATATCGAGCACACTTATTAACCTGCTCCCCATGTTGCAGGTGAAGACAGTTGTCTTCGACAAGACGGGCACCATAACGCACGGCACTCCGATGACCAGCCGGGTAACGCTGTTCGTGCCGCCGCAGGTGTGCAGCCTGGCGCGGGCCTTGACTATCATTGGCGCTGCGGAGCAGAACAGCGAGCATCCCATTGCCTCGGCCATCGTGCACTTCGCCAAGGACATGCTGAATGTGCAGAATAGCTTTGGCAAGAGCTCGAATTTTCAGTCGGTGCCCGGGTGCGGCATTCGGGCGACCGTCTCCAACTACGAGCAGACATTGCGGCAGGCCTGCAATGCGGAGCGCATCATCAACTATGAGAACCTCTGGCGCGCTCATCCACACACTGCCATCGCCGTGGACAACGGCGCCAGCATCGACCAGTTGCAGCTGCAGGAGAAGTACATCGAGCAGCAGCTGCTCGCCTTGGATGGGGCCCTTGATCTGGAACAGCGCCAGCAGCACCCACAGCTCGACCAGCAGCAGGCGCTGATCGATGGGCACGAGATCCATGTGCTCATCGGCAATCGCGAATGGATGCAGCGCAACGGCATAGAGGTGCCACTGGAGATTAGCGATTGTATGACACGTGAAGAGCAAAAGGGACACACGGCCGTCCTCTGTGCCCTCAATGGGCAGTTGGTTTGCATGTTTGCTGTCGCCGACATGGTCAAGCCGGAGGCTCATCTGGCTGTCTACACGCTCAAGCGCATGGGCATCGACGTGGTTCTGCTGACGGGCGACAACAAGAATACCGCGGCCAGCATTGCCCGTGAGGTGAGTCAAGATGAATGAGTAAATATAGATCTAGAAATAGGCCTATCCAGACTCATGGACTGTTCTTAATCTGGTTTCTCTCGTCTGCAGGTGGGCATACGCACTGTTTATGCGGAAGTGCTGCCCTCGCATAAAGTGGCCAAGATCCAGAGGATTCAGCAGCGCGGCATTCGTGTGGCCATGGTGGGCGATGGCGTCAACGATAGTCCCGCCTTGGCGCAAGCCGACGTGGGCATCACCATAGCAGCGGGCACAGATGTGGCCGCAGAGGCAGCGGACACTGTGCTGATGCGCAACGATCTGCTGGACGTGGTCGCCTGCCTGGATCTCTCCCGGTGCACAGTGCGTCGCATACGCTACAATTTCCTGTTTGCCAGCATGTACAACCTGCTGGGCATTCCCCTGGCCAGCGGACTGTTTGCGCCCTTCGGCTTTACGCTGCAGCCCTGGATGGCATCGGTGGCCATGGCCGCCAGCTCGGTGAGCGTCGTCTGCTCGTCGCTGCTCCTCAAAATGTATCGCAAGCCAACGGCCAAGACGTTGCGCACCGCCGAATACGAGGCTCAACTGTTGGCGGAGCGGACCAAGCGCTCCAAGGGCTCCGATTCGGAACTGGACAAATTGTCGCTGCATCGCGGCCTCGACGACTTGCCCGAGATCATGAACGGAAAACGAATGGCGGCCTTCAAGCGCTCCAATACCTCGCTCATCTCGCGCATCTTCGGCGCCAACGGCAACGACAATGCCAAGCACGAGGAGGGACTGCTCCAGGATGCCAACGAACGGACGCCAAGGATACTGCAGTCCCGCTACCTGGCCGACAGCACTGAGCTGCAGAAGCTCTAAGCAAGACCTAAATTTACCGTTCCACACAACTAGAAATCTGTATATAAGCAAAAGCATAAGAAAAATGTCTAAAGCAATCAAAGAAAAAAGAAATCAAATTTAGTTCATATTTTTACTATTCATATATATATATATATATATATATATATACATATGTATATATATATATAGATATCATATATACGCATTATATATATAATCTAATGTTTTTTTTTTAAATTGTTATTCCGTTATTGATAATACTGTTTTTTGTTTTTTTTTTTTTTTTTTGTACTCTAATACTTCATGTATGCTATTCTCGCTTTATCCTTAAGTTCAGTTGTGAACAAAATATCTAAGACCACATCAGACAAGACCATAAGCAGACAAACAACAACATTAACATACAACTATGGACTCTATATTGTTACTTACGCTTAAGAAAACAGATATATATATATAAATGGAAAGCTCAATATAAATATATGTGTACTACAGCCATGCGTGCTTGCATGAATACCCCTAGCGAAACAATCGAGATTTTTGATATACACCATATATATACATAGACTATATATATATATCTAGTATATGGCAACTGCATCTCCGTTCAAATCGTTAAATACAAATATTAATTCATAATTAATCAAGCACAAGTAAATTTAACGACTTGGAAAATGAAACAAATTTTTGATAGAAACAATATCATATATAGAAAATACATATATTTGTAAAGTTTATACGTGTACATATATATGTAAATATATATAAATATTTATACATATGTATATACATACGAATACATCGATGTAAATACAGACATAAACACAAGCTGACGTGTATAAATAAAGAACAAATAAATGATTGATCCTATACCAGCAAATGCGAGAGAGAAATATAGACAAAGAATGGGAGAGGTAGAGGTGGGAATGGTTGAAGAGTATGACACAACTATATATCATGCCTATAGGCATAGGTATAGGTAGAGCTATAGCTCTATTTACATATTCATACATATGTTACATACATATGTATGTATATACATATGTATATTTTCCCTACTATATATACATATATACATTTTTACCCTACCCACCCAGCTGTTTTATCTAGGCCATAGCTGAATCGATCCAGTGAAGATCCTTGCGAGGAAGATATAGAGGATCTGTGATCTGGTCTCCCTCAATGTCCACTATACAATATATTCAATCTTGGCTTGTCTACACGACTTGCCATGTCCGCTTTAGAAATATTTTGAAATGCCTCAGAAGACGAAGCTG
This sequence comes from Drosophila aldrichi, assembly GCA_035045965.1. Lineage (NCBI taxonomy): Eukaryota > Metazoa > Arthropoda > Insecta > Diptera > Drosophilidae > Drosophila > Drosophila aldrichi. The sequence continues at coordinate 330,332 of JAWNOM010000484.1, forward strand.
CTACATGCCTCAATGGTAAATTAATATATCCTTGTATATGTACATATGAATGTATGTGTGTATATATGTATATACATATATGTATGGATGTAGAAAAATGAGTACAAATAGCATAATTTATTTCATTTATTTGGTAAAGGTAAATTTAGTCGTTTTTCTTCAACTTGAATGTTCGTCGGAACAGAGAAATGCATTTATCTATTTCTTTAAGGTATAAAACGTCAATGTAAGCGTGGGTGGGTGTACATTTATGTAAGTGTGTGTGTGTGTGTGTGTACGTATATGTGTCAGTGTGAGTGGGTGTAGATGTGTGTATTCTTGTTACATTATGCTAATATAAAGTGGAGCTGCATTTTGGAAATGAGGCCTGCTTTTGTTACGCGATAGTTTTCTATCGGTCCTTATAAAGGATGTCATCTACCCACTCAGAGTGCGCACTCACAAATTTAAATAAATATATATATATAAATATATATATATATATAAATATACATATAATATAAATATATATATAATATAAATATATATATATATATATGAACAATTTACATCTGCTGTTGTTAGTTTTCTATGTGGTTGCATTTAGGTGTGTCAATTGTGTTTGTGTTGTGTGTTCATGACATCATCATATCCTCGATCAGTGTTGGATCGCGGCTGGTATTCTCGGTATTAGTCAGATTCTTGGGGAATAGATCCAGATTTGACTTGAATTCGGCAATGTCCACAATGGTGGTGGCGTCGCCCTCTTCTGGCAGAAAGACAACATTCAGTTTGTTTGCCAGCGCCTGGAAGAGTTCGTTCTCGTTCTGCTCCTCGTCTTCGTCTTCCAAGCTGCTCTCCATATCAACATCATCGTCAACATCGTCAGCGTCGTCGTCAGCGATGGAATCCGCCTCACTTAGCGTTCGCTGACCAAGAGCCTTAGTTTCGGCCAGCGACTTCTTCGATTTGGTCGTCAGTTGATGGCCAATCACTTGTATGGACACCTTGCGCATGTTGCTGATCTCGTTGTCCAGCAAGAAGGCGACTATTTCATGTTTTGTCAGAGTGCGCAGCACCTCGATCTGCTGGCGGCGACGGTCGAACATATATTCCTCATTGACAATTTCATTCCAGTTGCGCGACACCTCGCTGATCAGCGCTGTGTCGGCGACCTGCTTCAGCTTGATGAGGGAGTCGCGCGTATGGTCGTAGTCCTCCTGGGACATATCCTCGAGAATCTGCAGCATATTGTTGCGGAACACCTCAATGCGCTTCTCCACGTGGCTGGCCGTGGTGTTTGTCTCCTGCGAGTTGACCACGATAGAGTAGCCGGCTATGCCGTAATTCATGCGAACCGTCGCGCCGACGTGGTAGCCCAGCTGTTCCTTGGTGCGCAGCTGATCGAACAGCGGCTCCTCGACGAACATCATCAGCAGATCCAAAATGCACTCCAAACGCACGGTGTTCGGCCCGATCTGATAGTAGTTCGTGATCACAGTGTTCGTATCCTGTTCGTTCAGCGCGTGACAGCGTATGTAGTGTGCGCCCTGCGGCAACTGCACCGTTCGATCCTCCACATAGTAGTGCTCCTCGATCTGCTTGCAGCCGAGGCGACTCAGCAGCGTGTTCATCACATTGTGGGCCTGCTCCTCCGTTACGTTGCCCTGCACGAGGCTCTGCACATACAGCTGCTGTGGAAAGAGAGTGGCGAACTCCTGCAGATCCTTTAGTGTAATATCGTTAAGGCTTTTGTACTTGTCGATCATTAGCCAGCGCATATGCTCCACTACGCACAGGCGGATATCCCTAAAACAAATGGAGAACCATTAGAAATCAAGTCTAACAGACAGTGCATATGAGAGAAAGAGAGAGAGAGAGAGAGAGGTGTGTGGGTAATTCACCTGTTTAGGGCACGTGGTTTGATTAGCGTATTAAAGTAGTTTTTCCGTTGATCCTTGACAAAGGTGGCCACAATCTCGTCATTGAGCGTTGATGGCACTCTGATCATCGCCTCAGCAATGGACTCGACCAGCAAATGCAGCTTCTCATTGTAGCCATTCACTTGCAGTAAGAGACCCTTCTCGCCCACGCTGAAGGTATAGTTGAGTCCAGCACTGGTGGCTGGATAGAGTTCCTCACTAACATGGAACTTGACTAGCTCTTCATACAAGGCGCACATAGCATCACTGTAGGTAGAGAAAGAGTCAATTAGTAATAACTAAAAGTGAGAGTGAGAGAGATGGGGAGAGAATGCTTACTTTTTGGCACTTTTGCGTGGTAGCGGTGAAATTAGATAGAAGGTCATGTACGCCTCGGGTAGCTCGAATTTATCATCGCCGCGGAACCAGAGCTCACAGATCTCCGACTGCAGCAGTTTCTTGGGCGAATCGGGCAGTACGGGTTTGCCCATTTGGTGCCAATAGATGTCAAAGTTTTTGGTAATAAATCGATTCGATTCAGGCAGAAAGAGTTCGGGTATATTTTTGGGTTCCACATTGAGCCACAGATGTATCCACTTCTCTGGCATTGGGATGCTAGTATATTCCGTGCCAAACCACGGCTCTTGCATATCGAAGACCAAATCCCCGCATTTTCTAGCAGTTAGCATTAGATTAAATTTAAATTCGTTCAGATGGGCGATCAGGAAGATCAAATCCTGCTCGTTGTACTCGTAGTACAGATCCTTGCCGGTGAGCACATCTTTGGGCGGAAAGTATTTGCAGTTCAGCACCAGCTGTTGTACATTATCCATGGCTGGACGCTGTGGCTGAAAGCAAAAGCCAATCTCTTCGATGCCCTGCTGCTCCTCGTAGATAGTGCGCAGAACCTTCAGATCAGCCTGAGCAATGACTTTCACATAGGCAAACGTGGCCGCCAGGACATCGTCCAAGTTGTTGAAACCCTCATCGGTTAGATAGATGCACACATTGAACAGGCTGTACATTGAGTTGAGATCAAAGCCGTTTTCATCGATGCCAGCGACCAGCTCCAGGGCCCAGAGACGACGGCGCAGGTAGGCGCAGAGGCTGCCTTTGCCCTCGTAGCCGAGCAGAAATGAAAGAAATTGGTCCGGTTTGCTGCGATAGTATTGGCGCACGCAGGGCAGCACCCAGGTCAGCTCCAGTTTGGTAACATTCTCCACGGGCTTGACGAAGAATGCATGCTTATGGAACTCGGGACGAAAGGCATTCGTGTAGCTGAATGCGGATAGATCTGGCGCCATGACCTTATTGCTGGGTATGTCGGCAAAGTGGCGCAGTACCAAGGTCTCAAGCTCGTCGATGGGCAGGCGTGCTTGCACGCACAAGTACATCCGGTTGGCAGCGTAGTGGTTGCGTCTGACTTCGTGCAGCAGCTTGTGCAGCGCCTTGTCATCGACGTTATCCTTGAGTGACTTCATATTGCCCCAGGCGAAGGTGCCGTGGGGATAACCGTAGGTGGCCAGGCTGGCCAGCAGCTGGTCACGTCTTGTCTCATCCTCCTGCACGATCTGCTGGAATTCCGAGTCAACGGAGCAGCGTTCGCGCTGCATCGCCTCCTGCTTCATCAGCGGGTGCTTCATTAGGGCTGTGAAATAGTCCAGGCTCGAGTCCAAGTGTTTCTCGGCCACCTCGAAGTAGAAAACGGTCTCCTCGCAGTCTGTGATGGCGTTTGTGAATCCGCCGCATTTCTTGATATGTGCATCGAACATATTCTCCTCGGGATACTTTTCGGAGCCCATGAATATCATGTGCTCCAGAAAATGAGCCAAGCCCTGATATTCGGGCGGCTCGGCAAATGAGCCGTAATCCATGAGGATTGCACAGGCGGCCAGTTTCTCATCGCCCACTTCGCTATCGGAATCCGAACTACTGTGTCCGCTGCCGGATGTGGACGTTGTGTACTCGCTTGTGTTGTTTGTGGTATCAGTTTCTCCAGATGTCTCGCTTCCGTCGCCGGCCGATGATTCTGAAGTGGTGAACCCATCGTGGGGCATCGGAGTTGGATCCGATATGATAAGAGCGTGTAGTCCATTAGGTAAAAGAATTGATCTGCAAAGAGTGAAGTGAGAGATGAAATCAAGATAAACATACATACATATATTTAAATAAAAAAAGAGACCCAAGAGTATAAGACAATAGCTGTATATTAAGAAACTCATACTGTATTTACTGTTTCCATAAATCGTATACTCATTCCCCTAAACACTCTTATATTGCTACTAATCGCGCCTAAACACTGTTGGGCCTGGTGTTCTGTCTTCGCTAAGCTCTACAATCGGAGCATGGAAAATTAAACACAAATTGTTGCTCGTTAACAAAAACACGTGCATTTACATATGTATGCATGTACGTACAGGACATATGCTATGTACTTATGTATGTAGTTATGCATGTATATGTTTTTGTATTGCTATAATATGATGTGCGTTACTTACTTGTAGAATTTTTTGTCCATCGCCGATTTATCGGGGGTATCCAAGTATTTAATCTCTTGCGCCATTGTGTATAGCGCACGATTATGATTCCTTGAGATTAGTTTTAATTGTTTGTTATTACGTTTAGATGCGTGCCGTGTGAATTGTCCGTCCGACGACAGTGACAATATTAAATGACACTGAGAATTTGTTGTGATTGCCCCTGACGATGACAATGATCTGACTGGTAATAGGCAAAATTTAAGGCATCGACTGCTACGGTGTACCCAAAGCATTCACACTCCGTTTACAGCAAATGCATGGGTTGCTCCTTAACTGCTGAAGTCAATAGTAATTTTACTCAATTTACGTCAAGCTCACTGTCTGCCGCGTGTTTACCGGCCAAGTGATTTTTCACTTGTGTTGACTGCAGCCAGTGCTGTGTTTGTAAATGAAGCTAGATGGCGAGAAGAAGAAGCAAAAAGAGCTAAAATTAACGAAACTTAAGCAATGACAAGCTGGTTTTCAAAACACTATTTGAATTTGATATTTCATGATTTATAATAATAAAAAATACTTCTTAATATGATTTTGTATTAAATATTTTTTCTTGGGTACCAGCAATAGTAAAGTGCAGAGTAAGTTCATGCCGCATAGGGACTTAAAAAAAGCCAAATCTGACGGTAAAGAAGTAAAATGCCAGCACTGACGAGAGCCAACATATCCAATATATCGATGTTGGTATTAAACAAAAAAGTATCGAACAATATATCGAATCATGTTCTGATGAATTAAAAAAGAATTTTATGTAAAAAAAACAGTGCATTTGATAATAAATATTGCTTGAATTGTTAGATTATTACACTATATTTTAAATGAACAAATCTTCTTACCGATGATGTCAAAAGTAACTAGCAAAACTATCGAGCTTGGTAACTGCGGTGGCACTGAATCAGCTGACTGAAAGTCCACTCACATCGTCGATAACGATAGTTATTTGTGACACGAAATGAGTGTGCATGCGTATTTGTATTAGTGGCCAACGTATATACTTATATATATATATATATATGTATATATTTATATATATATGTATATACATATATAAGTATATATATTAGTATATGTATTAATGACAACAACGAAAATAATAAATAAATAAATGACTTTATATGCATGCATATGTGCGCTGATAGATGATGCACAAAGATGACATATTAAAGCGATTCCACGTTAAAGACCAACATCGAAAGCAACGCAAGCACTACAAAAACACCAATAAAATAAATAATAGGTAAGCTGGAACTGATAAACTTATCAAAATCGACGATAATTCTAATTTCGTCTATGCTTGGCTATGCGCTATGCTCATATATCTGTAACTGCATATGTGTGTGTGTGTGTGTGTATGCGGGTGTGTGCGTGTAAAGTTACACCAAACATATCGAGAATAAACTAAAAGTTTTGTTTTTTATTATTTTACATTCAGTTGTTAGCCATTGGAGGCGGCATTGGCTAACGGTTAAGCAGCCAGTTGCACGCAAATCAACAGCAGTAGCAGCAACAGTCGCAACAGCAGCAACAGCAGCAACAGTCGCAACAGCAGCAACAGCAACAACAATAACTACAACGACAACAGCAGCAGCAGAGACTTGTAGGCAAACAGGAAATAAGAAATAATTGAATATTCAAAGTACGTGCGGACCCACACACCAAAGTTGTTCGCACTGGCCGACCCGAACAGGAACAATAAGAATTATAATAACAATTATAATCATAAGCAGTGGCTGAGGATGGCCACTGGCAGCAATGATATGCCAGACCATCGAAAGCGCAATACCTTCACCAGCTACGTGGCGCCCATGGCTGGGGATGTGCGCGCCACGGCGGATACGAACGAGTGGTGCCTGCCCAGCGACCTGCGTGACGTGCACCTGGCTACGCCTCGCATGCTGAGCGGCGAGCAAATCGTTGCCTCAGCGCCCGCTTACATGTATTCGCCGATAGCGCCAATGGAGGGCAGCGGCAATAGCAGCAGCAGCAGCAGCAGCACCAGCAACAACATTAACAACAGCATCGGCAATGGGAATGGCAATGGCAACAATAGCAGCAGCAGTAGTGGTGGAGGAAACGGGCTGAGATACAGCAGAGCTGGCCACAAGGAGGCCACCTTCGGCCTGTTGACTGTGACCAACTTCAAGCTTGCCTTTGTGCCGCTGCACGGTGGTCAAGGTGCGCAGTCGGCGCCCTTGGCCAGCGATCTGTATCAGGGGAATAACTTTTTGGGTCGCAACGAGGTGACGCTTAACAACATCGACCAGATCTATACGATTGCCGAGCAGGGCAGAGCGGCGAGTGCGCTCCAGGCGGCGCGCATGGCCGGCACGAGCAGTCGACGGAAAAAGCTGGAGCCCGCCAAGCAGCACAATCTGAATGGCCGGATCGTGGCATTGCACATCATATGCAAGAACTTTCGGCTGCTCAAGTTCGCCTTCCAGCAGCAGGACTCGAAGCTGAGCGGAGCCAGCGACTACGGAAAACTGATTGCCTCGGCGCTGGCCCGCTTCGCATACCCGATGCGGCACGACTTGAGCTTTGCCTATTCGTATCAGGAGCCCTACTACTCCACCCTGGTCGGAGTCAGCATGTACGCCAGCAAGAACGATTGGGCACGCGAGCTGATACGCTGCGGCGCCACTGAGTGGCAGGTGGTCAGCGCTAGCTCCGTGCCTCTGCTCCAGAATCGTCTGCACGCATCAAAGTACACGCTGCCGCCCCACTTTGTTATACCTAAGTGCTGTGAAGTGGACCGCTTCCTGCAGTTGTCGTTGGCATTCTGCGACTCGCGGGCCGCCTTCTGGGTGTACAGCTATGGCAGCAGCGCAGCCTCGCTGGTGCGCCTGGCCGAGCTGCAGCCGAGCTCGCAGCAGGACACGAAGCTGGAGAACATTATGCTGGAGCTGGTGCGCAAGTGCGACGAGCGGAAGCAGCTGAAGCTGATCCAGCTGACCGACCAGCTGCCCAGCACGCAGGACGTGCAGCGGGCGTACCACAAGCTGCGACGCCTATGCACGCCCGAGACGCCGGAGAAGTTCATGCTACAGGACGACAAGTATCTGGCTCTGCTCGAGAAGACCAACTGGCTGCTGTACGTCTCGCTCTGCCTGAGGCAAGCCTCGGAAGCGGCCGCCACGTTGCGCGCCTCCGTTACCTGTGTGCTGCAGGAGTCCAATGGCCGGGATTTGTGCTGCGTGATTAGCAGCTTGACTCAGCTGCTACTCGATCCACATTTCCGCACCATGGACGGCTTCCAGTCGCTGGTGCAAAAGGAATGGGTGGCCTTGGAACATCCGTTCCAGCGCCGCCTGGGTCATGTTTATGTGTCGAACTGCGAGCAGGCTCCGGACAGTGAACAGAGTCCCATATTTCTACTCTATCTCGACTGTGTGTGGCAACTGCTCCAACAATTTCCGGAGGAGTTTGAATTCTCGCAAACGTATTTGACGACGCTTTGGGATGCCTGCTTCATGCCCATATTCGACACCTTCCAGTTTGACAGCCAGGCTCAGCGGACGCGCGCCGTCAGCGAGGGACGACTGGTGCTGCGGCCTGTTTGGGATTGGGGCGAGCAGTTCAGCGAAAAGGATAAGATGTTCTTCACCAATCCGCTCTATCAGCGTCAGCGAGGAGATTTGGCTGCCAGTCAAAATTATCGACGCTCCTTGGCCGTGGGTGGACCACACAAGGCGCTCTCAACGACTGGACCTCTGGCCACATCCTCTCCATCACGATACACCATCAATCCACAGCTGTTTGCGACGCAGTCCACTGTGCCGCAAGACCGTTACCTGCAGCCTTCGCATCGCATACTCGATCTGTCCGTGTGGGATCAGTGCTACTATCGTTGGCTTCCCGTACTGGACATCCGTGGCGGTGGACAGCCGCAGGTGGATCTCTTTTATCGCCTGCTGCTGAGCAACATCGCCAAGGCGCAGCGCTGCATCGATTTACAGAGCTTCGAAGATCTGCCCGACGCCTTCTACGAAGCGATGGGTGAGCAGCGACCTAACCAGCAGTCCCAGCGGGATCAGGATCAGCGCCAGCAAGAGGAGCCCGTGGAGTATGTGGATGGTGTGGAGCGACGTCGCAAGCCTGATCCAAGCGCAGGAGGAGGAGGAGGATCGACAGCAAATGGTCTGAATGTGGTAAATGGCGGACCACTGCAGCTGTCGACGCTCTCATCATTCTTTCCATTCGGCAGCCCCATTGCGGGCGATGCGCCCCACGAGCTGTACGACATTCTCAGCGGTAGCACTGAACTCTTGCTGGACACCTCCTCCATTCTGGACAAGTCGTCCATTGTTTGAGCCCTGTTGCAGTGTTTTACAACAGCTCCAGCTACCGTCTACTCGCTACTTGCTAATCGTTACTCGTTACCTGTTGTAACGAATAGCAGCTACGCAAAAGCTCGCCTTGCGCAATCCTTGTTCCAATTTGCTAATGCTGGTTATTTATGAAGAGCTGAACTTTAGAAGTATTACAAATCTACTTTTTTTTATATAACTACAAGCACGTATACACATATATATGTATCACCTTATTATATATATCGGTTTGTATACATATGTATGTATGTGTATATATGCTTGTATGGCATATCGCGTTTAACACTTTATTATTGTTTACTAATAGGCAAGTTATAGCGCATAAGTCTTTTTTGTTTTTTTTTTTAATTGTATGTAAAACTATTTCGAACTTGAGAAGAGAAAAACAAACACATATTACCTACAAAACAAACGAAACAATACAATAATATTAATTATTAATAAACAAGTTAATGGAAATCAACAACAGTAACAATGTTCATATGTCTAACGGTAATAACAAATGTTAATTTCAAGCAATATATGTATATACATATATGTATTTGTATGTAAAACAACAAAAAATATTAAGAAGCAACACCAACTAAATCAACATGTATTATATATTATATATTGTAATATTTAAAAATAAATGAGAGAAAACATGTAAATAATTTGCGGTCTGTTAAGGGCTAACCCTTTCAAAAACACCATAGGAAAAAATCCAACGGCCAGCGACGGGTTAAAGCGGCAAGCGGTAAATTGCAAAACTTGAAGCTCAGTTTTGCGGGCAACGCTCCGCTTAGTGGATGGCCGAACAACAGAACAACAACAGCAAAGATATTAAAAGCCGACGGCAAACGGTAAATCGCAAAAGCTCGCAGCTTAGTTCAGGAAGACCGCTCTCAGTGTGCAAGATGGCCGAGAAGCAGCAAGACAAACAGCAGAGCCAGGAGTCCGAGTCGGCAAATAGTTCTCGTCCAAGACGTCGTCCACTGCCAATGCCACCGGATGATATGATACGCAACACGATAGCACGAAGCTTGACGCAGATTGTAGTGAACATGCAAAGTGCGGAGCTGCAGCAAAAGTGTCGCGAGCTTTTGCAGGTGGAGGACCTAATGCAGGGCGCGCACATTCGAATATTGGCGGCGCTGGAGCAGATCGACGAACAGCGTGAACGTAAGGCCAAATAGGTCAAGCGGCGCGGATCCAAAGATCGCAATTGAAATATAGATATAAATATAAATATGTATATAAATATATATAGATGTACATATATTGAAAGATTCAACAATTAATTTTTAACTATTTTTGCTTTTGTTTATTTTTGGGTTACTTTTTCGTCGCATCTTTGGCCTCCTCGGCCTTTAGCAGCTCAGAGGTGATCCCCACCTTTTTGAGCTCCTCGATTAGATCGCCACTCTGATGCATCTGCATCATAATATCACAGCCACCGACGAATTCGCCATTGATAAACACCTGCGGTATGGTTGGCCAATCGGTGTATTCCTTGATGCCTATGTGTGATGGGAAAGTGGCATACATTTAGTAAGATTGCGATACACGCGCCTGGGATCTCACTCACCTTGACGCAGTGCCTCGTTTTGCAGGACATCATGTGCATCGTATTGCACGCCATGCATGCGCATGATTTGGACCACAGCATTGCTGAAGCCGCAGCGCGGAGCCTGAGGATTGCCCTTCATGAATACGACCACCTTGTTGGTGCGCACCAGCTTGTCCAGTGTCTCCTTATCCACTGCGGCCGGCGGAGCAGCTGCATCCGCGCTGTACCAGCGTGGAGATGCCACTAGCGCTGGCATCGTTCGCATTGTTGTAGCCAAATTGTTGGCCAGGCTCGGTCGCAATAAGATTTGGCAAATTTTGTTCATTTTTGCTGATATATTTATGTGTATTTCCAGGCACAACTTTTTATCAATTGGAAATAATTTTGTTTTATAATGTGTTGTGTGTTATGTTGACGCAATAAGCTCTAACATATGTGCATTGACGCAATTTTGCGCTACTGTTAACATAAATTTGCGCCTTACAGCGACAGCTAAGCTCCAAATTACGTTAGCCTATGCAGCTTCTCCCGTACTGTTAAACATTCTGTTAGTGGCGAAACAGCTCTGTTAGTTTGAATTTGAATTTCAGTTTGTAGCTCTCTCGCATAGATCAAACTGTAAATGTTTATGAGTGCATTCACATGCATGTGTGCATGTGCAGTTTTGTGTGTAAGCAGAACAGAAGCGAAGAATCATTGAAATTTCAGTTCCTGGAAGGGTTCAGAGGATATCGTAGTCGAGCCGTCGTGACAAGAGCTTTCTTACTTGTTAACTAATAAAATAGTATCATCAATTTTTATTCACTGAATCCATTGAAAATAACAAATCAGGGTATAATGGTTTTATTAATGTATGTAACAGGCAGAAGAAGGCGTGGCAGACCCCACAAAGTATGTATATATATTCTTGATCAGGGTGACGACGAGTTGAGTCAATTTAGTCTATTTCTTCTAAGTATTCCCTTTACGTACATATTTCCTTTACGTAATTCCTCTACGTATTTCCTATACGTATTTCCTCTACGTATTTGCTTAGCGTATTTCCTCTACGTAATTCCTCTACGTCTTTAATGCTTATAATTCACATACTCTAGTTCACTTTATTGCGCTGACCTCCACCAGGCCTGGACCACTGAAGACTGACTGAAGAAATGCTGCAGCTGCTGCCCTTTATATAGGGTCGCTTTTACTCAAGCACTGCCTCTCTCAAATTTAGGTAGAGCTCGATGCAGTCGAGCTTCAAGTGAGCAATGGGGACGCTCTCTGCTGCTAGCTTTGTTTTACCTAAATACAAATACCAAATGAGAACTGCTGCATACATACATATGTAGACAACTTTAATGAACTTCTGAACTTATTCTCTCCTTGCTTTTACTTTTACTCAAGTACTGTATGCATGCTTGCCTATGTGTGCCTATGTGCGTGCAAGTACATACATATACATATATGTACCTTCTATTGGCAGGGTTGTTATATTTAATTTTAGATTTCTCCAACATATATAAACTTTTAAAAGACAAAAACCAAGGCGAATGTCAATTCATCAGAAAATCGTTTATTTCCAACTGTTTTTATGACCTCAACACCAAAACTTCATAAATATCGTTTACAATTTGTATTTGTTGTTTCTTGTTTATTAATTTTTATTTTTATTTTCTTATTATTTGTGTGTGTGTGTGTTTTTAATTGTTTATGTTTGTTTCAGCCAAGGATTCTGCATTAGATTTTAGTTAGATTCTTCTTTTTATTATTCCCTTGACTTGTATGCTCTCTTGCGTTTCAAAAATCAAAAGAAAGTAAGGAACATTAATGTATATGTATAAATATATAAATAAACGAAAATAAAACATATAAGCTGTTGTATAGGCATGTATATATTGTATATATTATATCATTTATTATTTATATTTTCTCTATTTGCATTTTGTTGGCAAAGGAAATTGATTGATTGCTCTTTAAGGGATGCTTAAATACAACTAAAATATTTTAATTCTTGTGTTACATATATCATCTTATATGTAACATATTCCTATTGTTTTTAGATACATATATAGTTTTCAGATCTTGCGTGAAGATCAACATAATTGCATTAATCGAGGGAGTTTTTCTGTTAGTTCTTTTATGTGATAAATAAATAAAAAATAAACAACTAAGAGAACGTTAAATTCTAGTTTAGTTTTCTTTAATATTTGAAATAAATAATTTGTGAAGTGGGAAACATTTGCTTGTTGTTCTTGAGCAATCGATGCAAATGATACAAATTTCTATTTGTAATCATAGTAACAATAATCATAATAATAATAAGAATCATAATTAATGATAATGATAATTATAGTAATAATAGTAATACATAGTTATATAGTATGTATATAATCATAAGTTCATACGCAGCACTGTTAAATAGAATTTCATTTTCTTAACTTTCTTCATTGTTTTCTTTGCCTTTTGCTTTTCAATTTAGTATTAGATTTTCATTAGTTATTTATTTATTTATTTCTGTTTAAACTATAATTGTATGTAGTCGTAATAATAATTTTTATACAGTTGCTTGCTGTTAATTATATCTTTTCTTTTTTTTTTGTTTGTTTTTCTTTTCATTTTCTTGGTGCATAATAATAATAATCATATTATAATTAAATACACGCATAAAACTGTATTTTTGCTTTTTCATTTTCATTTGAATGGGCTTACTTATACCCTGTATTTTGTTTGACAGAGAAAGGGTAGTTTGTTGATGTACTCGTGTGAATTGCATCGAATTTGTGTAAACTATGTCAAATGTGTGTGGCCCCTAGCGTGGGTTAACTCTCTAACAATCTAGTATCGAATATATAACATATATCGAATATATATATATATGTAAAGTCTAAATAAAATCGAAATTAAAATTGACACATTGGCAAAATTTAGCCAAGCAAGACAGTTCACGCTCATACATCCGCTCTACGCTCTGATACTTTCCACTCTTATATATAAATAGCTTAGAGTGGAATTATACACCTCTGCTTTTCCTTTCTACTTTTCCACTCTTATCCTTCAATTCCCTTTATCTCTGTCTCTTTCACAAGCTGAGTCCAGGCTTCTGCGCTTTTACTCTCTCTGCTACCACACCAATACAGTTACAAAAGTGTTGCTCTTCGTTTCTATATCCGTGTCTCTGTCTGCGAGTCTAACTTTTGACCGTTTGAAATACACTTGTATCTAGTATGTTATGTGCCTTCTCCAGTTGAGGGCTTACGTTTTGACTAAGAGGCTAGGCCTTTCTCTAATGTATACAAAAATCAAAATAATGAATTTTTTGTGTTTTTTTTTGTTTTTGATTTTTTTTTTTTCGGGATTGGCACAGTATATATTACATATAATACAAAGGTAAATATCGGTTAGTATTTTCCCTTTTGTTAAGTGCACGAAATGACAAAAAAAAAAAAAAATAGGGCGTAATATCTAAATTTTTACTAGACATAATGTTGCAGACAATAATGATGAACAAACTGTTTGTGAGAACTAAGCAACTCTTCCAAATTTTGTTTCTTTTCAATCAAAATTTTTCTCGTTTTTCTTTTTTATCACATTTATAAAACGCTCGCAATTTTTTCTAAATAGATATAAATGGTCATAGGTTGAATAAATATATATATATTTATATATATATATAGTAGCTTTACCTTGTAAAAGTTAACTAAGATTTTCTTTTTTATTTTCTTCATCTAAATTTGTAGGGCACATTCAAGTGACAAAAAAAATCAATTTTCGGATTGATCTACAATTTTCAATATACAATTCTTATTCTTAGTATTTTTTGGGTATATTTCTTTTCGCAACAACTACAACAGAAATACGTTACAAATGTTGGAAGTGCATAAACCAAAAATACGAACTCAACTCGAAAACAAAATGATAAAAGGGTTATTTTCATATATTTCATTTTGTTTCTCATTTGGTATATTTCCTTGGCTAGCTTTCATTTGTAAAATTCGCGAAAGTATTTTTGCTGTTGAACGAAGCGAACGCTTCGCTTCATAAAGTTCTTGTAACAATTTTATTTATTTTTTTTTGATGATTTTCTAGTTATATATATATGCATGTATTTATATGTGTGGGTGTACCGCAAATCGGGCCCATATAAAATAACTATATATGGGTGTATATACATATACCTATACATACATATATATAGAACTGCCGGTAGGGGTGTTTCATTTGAATTGTTCTTACTAAAAAAATTTTTTTCTTTTTCTTATTTTTTCTGACATTAATATAAACACTTAAATGGTATTTTTTTTTTGCTTTTTTTCTTTTGTTTTCTAGCAGAATTGATCTATTTGGTTTTGAGGTTATGCACGCATAGTAAATGGGATGTACATTGACTGATATTTTATTGTTATTTCATTAAGCATCAACAGATATTTTAGCATTCATTCAAAATAAATGCTATTTGTTCTTGTATTATTTTTCACTTTAGTATTTAAAACCAATATTTTTGTATATAGTTTTTCATTTTTTTTTTTAATATTCTGCTTCTTCTTGTTTCATGCGCATAATCATAGTATATATTTTGTTTTGGTTTGCTAAGCTGTTAGGTGGAAAATTGGAAACACATATGTTATGCTATATATGTTTAGTATTTTCTTCAATTTCCTCATATATATGTACTACAAGTGATAGCTGTAACTGTTCCTCTCGCTTCTCTCGAAAAATCTCAGTTAAAATTGAAACTAAAAAAGAAAAAAATACTAAAGAAAAAGGCGCTTTGCGCTACGTTTCCAGAGAGCTTGGAAAGTATATATTTCTTTGTTTTTACTTATGGCATGGTCTAAGCTTATCGGTGTACCGTTTTATTGATGTATAAATACCAAAAGATCTCTTTTTAAATTTCGTTCAGTGTTTTATTTTTCTGGTATTTGGTTTTATTTATATTCAAGTGTTTTTTTGCAGTTTTACAGCAAATAATTTGAAATATTGGTATTTCCAAGTATTTGGAGATCGAAAACTTGCAAAGTTATTTCAACAATTTAGTTATAATATCTAAGCATATATATATGTATATGCATATAGACATTTATTTTTGTTGGATAGTTTGCCACGTTTTGTAACGTCTTAAATAAGTATAAAGCACAAAGTGTTGACTTTTTATTTCGAATACAGTTTTTGTTTTTTTTTGTTTGTTTTTGAATTGATTTTTTTCATCTTCTTCATATTTCTAAATTATATAGGCGTACACTAAAACTCTTCTTCTTCTTCAACTTTTTATATAGATTTCTTTAAGCTGTTGTTGCTCTTGTTGTTGTGGCTTAAGCATAAAACTCCGTCTTTCCTTGGGTCTTATAGGCCTCCTCCTCGATTTTGTACATATCCATAAGCTGTTAATGTGAAGTGTTGTTAGTTTTGATCATTGATCAGGGATCAGTGATCAATGTTCAGCAGCAGCATGATATATATGTGTGTGTGTGTTTGGGGGGAGAGAAAAGAGAAAAGAAGAGAGAGAGAATGGAATTTTGTTCGGTTAATTTTGGACATGATTTTGGTTGCGTTTCAATTTAGACGCACAGCAAAACGTTTAGCGAATAGCGGTAAATGTTCAAAATGTTATGTTAAAATGAAATTGTTTTTGTTTTTTTTTTTTATAGCATAAAATTGTTAAACCAGTGTGTGAAAGCGAGAGACAGAGAGTGGGAGAGAGAGAGAGAGAGAAACACAGAGATAGACAAAGAGAGAGAGAGAGAGAGAGAGAAATGTAAGACTAAACAGCTCAAGTATGAGTAGTACAATAGTTAGATAGATAATATACATATACATATACGAGGTGTGTTCAAAGAGTGATATGAATTTTCGATTTTCACGGAGTACGTATTATCGATTTTCGATTATTTTCTTGGCATTATGCTCTCGCTCATGTATCTCACTGATGCCGATATAATTCGGTTATTTTCCTCGATATGCTTTGGCTCATCTCAGGTTTTGACGGATTCCAATAGCTGGAACAAAGAAACTGTTTTTGGTCAAACGCAGGAGATCAATTAAGCTCTTTCTTGTGTATTTCGGAAGGAACTGAAAAGGTTCCTGAGAACAGTAACTAAAGAAAGCATTGATGAAGGAACAGCTGAACAAGATTTACGATCGGCAATAGCCATCATATAATGTCTAATGGGGATTACTTTGTAGACACACTCTAGATATATTGATCAATTCTTCTTGAGCAGACCTCGTATATATATGTAGTAGAGCTGCCTCGTTCTTTTGCTGGGAATTCAAGTTAACTGCCAAATACAAGTACTAGAATTTCAAACAAAAAACCGAAAAAAATACTAGATGAAATCTTAAAAAACAAAAACAACGAAAGATTCTATACAAATGTTTTTGGAAAGAGAAAACAACATCAAAACTAAAGACGAAGCAAACAAAAAAGAAACTTTAAAACAGTTTTCGCAAAATTAAATTGAAAAAAAAAAAAACAATAATTGAAAACAATAAAATTGAACAAATAAATACACATATACATATACACATATATAACATAAATTGATATATATATATACATATATAGGGAAATAAATGGATATAGATAATTACATCTTAGCAGTTAGTTAAAATTTTATTAGCAGCTACTCATGAATTTGCATTATTCTCGATTATTTCGATATTCGTTTTATCATATTTCTCTGCATTTTAGGTTATCTTTTGGTATTTTCTCTTTTTTTTATATTTTTGTTTTGCTCAAATGAATAGAGTTGATTTGTAGCGACTAGAACGTTGTGTATGTGGTTTGAGTACTCGCTACTCGTTACTCGTTACTCGTTACTCGTTAAAGTTTTTGTTTTTTTATTTTTTGCTACAATTAAAACTAGCTGTACGAAACACTGTAAAGCATCGGTTAGCCGGTTAACGTTCAACCGATTAACGTAATTTGGTATTTGATATTATTATTTTTGTTATTGTTTGATAATCGTTATCGGTTCTTTTGTGGTCTAAAGTACAGTCTCAATACTGGTTATAGTGTCGGTCTGCGGCCGTGTTTCATTTAGTACCTTTTGCACATCGGTACTAAATTCCTCAACCTGTTTAGCGTGTGCCAATTTCAATTTTTCCATGGCGCGACCCTGCTTAACGCCGATTTGCTGTGAATAACGATAAACGATAAACGATTAGTATCAAAGAGATTAAGTTTTATTGGATTGGGGGGATAATGGGAAGTTTTGGATGAGAAGTAAGGAAAAAATGAAGTCTAGAGGAGATATGTGAGGTACAAAGAAAATCCCAAATAAAGGGAAAATGATATTTCTATGGGTAGACTACAATTTGATCAAGGTACCATTTTGAAAGTAGCTAAATAGCAATGACACTACATAGAGCTTTCTACATCTGGACTGATGAAGTTGTCCTACCTTTTTCTCCTCCATAAATCGTTTGACATTGTTCTGACGTTTTTCACGCAGACGACGATCCTTTTCGTTCTTGGTCTTAAGGGTCTTGTCGTTTTGGACCTCCTTGGCGGTATCAGCCGAAGTCTTGGCCTGCTTGGCATTGAGTTCCTTGATGTCCCTGTGAGTGCAAACATGTGAATGAGTAGCCTTAGCGTTAGGAGTGTGTGTGTGTGTGTGCACTCACCTGGCATGACGATCCTCGAGCTGCTTGATCTGGGCCGCCTGCACGGTCAGCATGAGCGCCTTCATGGCATCCTGGGAGTCCTGGACATGCTGGCGCAGCATGTCCCATTCCTCCTTGCGGTGGCGTGCAATCATGTCGGTCCACTGCTTGGTCTGGTCGTTGATCGCATTCTTGATGGTCGCATCGTTGCGAATATCATCTTTGCTCTTGCCCTTGATCAGCTTGTCGATGGCCGCATTTTGGGTCTTCTGCACCGAGGTGCGCTCCTTGGCGTGCTTCTTGCGCAGCGTGTCCAGCTCCTTGATCTGCTTCTTGCCGACCTTCTGAAAGCCCTTCTCCTGCCGCAACGATTCGAGGGTGACCGGCTCGAAGACAAGCGGCGGCTCCTTCTTCTCCTCCTCCTTGGCCTTGCCGGCATCGCGAGCGGCCCCGCCGCTCTGCTCCTCAATGCCCAGTGCCTTCATTTGTTCGTTCTGCTGTTTGGCGGCGCCGGCAAAGCCGCGCGGATCCGACAGCATGGCCATGAAGTCCTCAAAGCCATCAGGTACATAAATCTTCAATTCGATGTTCACAAACAGCATGGGCAACGACATCGGGAAATTGGCCTCGGTACGCAGCGAGACGTGGCGGTAGCCAGCCTGCAGGCCATCCAGGGGCAGGATGCGTTGTCCAATCATTTTGCCACTCTCCTCATAGACGCCAAAGCGCAGCACCGCCAGATCCGGCAGCACCACCTTGCGGAACACGAACGGATCCTCGTTGTAGACGGGATTGAGGCCGTTGTTGGGCACCAGGCGCGTGCGGAATTCCTTCTTCACAGTGTCCGACGGCAGGCCAAACATGTCCACCTCCACGTAGGTGCCCACCTTCTTGTCCGACAAGAACTGGCCGGCAATCACCTTCACCGAGCACTGGGCCGCAATCACACCGTCCACCGGAGCATCGGCGAACGGATCGAAGTCCTTGTCGGCGCGACGCATAAAGTCCGGCTTCAGCAAATAGCCGCAGCCGCCATTGTACTCGAACTTGCCCTGATTCAGTTGCATGGGCAGATCCGATGTCTGGAAATTCAACGAGACCATCTGGCAGCCAGCGTTCCAAAACACCTGCGGCATATAATTGGACGAATCGGCTCGAGTGCCCTTCGGATAGATGCGCGACATCTGACGCTTGTTATAATTGACAAAGTCGATCGAGCTCTGCTTCAAGTAATTCATTCCTGCCGATTCCGCAAACGACGACATATTGTGGGCTATGTTCTTTTCTAGAAGTGTCAATTGTGAATTGGTATTTCAATTAGATAGAAATTAATTTGGGCTCTGTTTATGTGTAATTGTGTATGTAAGAGTCTGAGATGTTTAAATCATACTATATCACTAAAGGGAAGTTTTGAATTGATATATAGAGTCTATATTTACTACAGTTTTGGAGTCACTGTTTACCTTAGCAATAGATAGATATATTTGATGCGTTTATTGGGTTCTGCAAATCCTAAGCTATCATCTAGGATTTCGACTCTTCTCCTGCAATATTCTTGATTTTGTTTTCAAGCCAATATTTCTATTCCTAGTTCTACCGATATCTTCATATACTTATATATGCATAAGCTCCACCTCTGTCTGTCTCTCACTCGCATTAGTTTTTAACCTTCTTCTGATTCGTACTACGTTTTCAGCTCAGTTGCGTCTCTCTCTGTTTCTCGCTCTACTTCTTTCACACACTCTCTTTCCAGCTCTCTCTATCTCTCTCTCTCTCTCTATCTCTCTATCTCTCTCTCTATTTCGCACACTCTCTCTCTCTCTCTCTCTCTCTCCCTCTCTTTCTCTTACCATCATTAGATATATCTCATTCAATTTCTGTCTTTTTCTCGCTCTTAAGACCTGCATTTCTTTCTTCTAGCTCTACAACTCCCACTCTGTCTCTCCCACTCTGATTCTTTGCTTCTTTCTCACTCTTTCCCTCTCCCTCTCTCACTCACATTCTTCTTTACCACTTACCAATTGCCTTGTCGAAGCCCTGGAATTTGATGGGCTGCGCATAATTGACCATGGATGAGAGCCAGGGATGCACATTGGTGGTGGAGCCGCTGTAGTTGGCAGCAGCTGCTTCCGCCTCGGCACCGCCTCCGCCCTCGGCTGCCGCATCGGTGGCAGCTGCCTCTGGGGCGGGCGCTGGGGCGGCAGCTGCCTCTGGTGGCTTGCCTGCGCTGGCATCCTCCTCGGGATCGTCGTCGGTCTTCAGCTCGCCCTTGAGCCAGAGCTCCAGTTCAACCTTCTCCACCTCGGGCTTCATGCGCTTGTTTTTGATGAGAATCTTGCGCTTTAGCTTGCACGGCGGCGGCAGCGGTAGACCCGGATCAAGCTGATAAACAATATTGATTAGTTCCTGGTGGACTCTAGCTGAATTACCAAGATACCCACCGGATGATCCGGCAGAGGCTCCTTTAGTAGCAGATCACCAAAAAAGTCATCACAGTATTTAGCTAATTTGTATTGCTGCGCTCGATTGCAATGATTCTCAAAGGACAGAATCACCGGATATTCCGACGAGACAAAAGCGCAATCCGCTATGGCCTGAATGCAATCCTAAATGGGATAAACATATTAAGTTAGCAAACCTTCTCTCTCTCTCTCTCTCTCTATCCCTCTCTGTATTTACCTTAAACAAGATTTCCGTACAGTAGGCGTGACCGTGAGTAACAATTGGCTCCTCATCCTCGCCCTTGCCATTCCAGCAATCCAGCTCAACGCAACGACAGCCCGCGAGCAGAGTCTGCCGATACATTTCGACGGAGCTCTTGCCGCCGATCTGACGACCGGACAAGTACGTATTATGCGAACTATTGATGTAGTAATGCGCCAACGGCTGGTCCATTTCCATATAGAAGTCGAGCCGATCCAGAAACACAGGCGCATTCTCATCGGACATCAGGTAGCGCTTGAATCCGTCCAATGAGAGTTGTCCTGCAGAGTAGTGAATAGGTTTTTTTTTTTTTTTAGATATGTGCATAGATTTAGATCATATTCATATGTCATATACCATTCTTCTTCTTCTCCTCATCGTTCTCGTAGTCATTGATAATCTCCGTGCAGCGTTTCTCCTCATACAGCGGATAGAGGATCTCGTTCATGCGCGGATCGCGCTGCTTTTCGTTCATGAACTGTATGAACTGTTCCAGACTGATAAAATCCTGTTTACCCTTTGTGCTGCATAAAGGAAAATTGGGAAAAATTAAAAAATGTAGTGTGAAGAAAAAAAAGTCATTAAAGAATCACTGAATGCATTAACTACAGTGACTAGTTAAAATACTGAGTGTTCTGGAAATACTGGGAACAGTTTAAATAGTGAGCACAATAGAGGGATATCACTAAAGCAAAGAGTTTAAGGATTTTACTGGGTACTACCGAAATAGTTGTCACAGTTCAACCAGATCTTTGATTATAGTAAACAAATCAGAAAGGGCAATAATTTCCTAGGAATGGAACACTTCAAACTGGGAACAGTGCTTTGACTTACATCGATGTGAATAGCTCCTCGATATCGTTGCGCGGACAGACCTTGTGGTAGAGCGCGTAAAACTTATCAAATGTGAACTGTTCCTTCGTCATTGTCGCATTCTTATCGTCCGGCAGGCCCGCATCCTTGATGCACGTATATACCAGCTTCTCAGTTTTGCCCGATGCGAAAGTTTTGGCCAGCGTCTTAACTGGTATCTTGCCACTCTTTTCCACACAATAACTGAGACGCATCCAACTTGAATGAATTGAATAAAATCGAGAATTGAGTCAAGTGAACTGAATACACAGAGATATACATAGATATGTAAATATGCCAACTGTGATATTACGTACATGCATAAAGTATTTAGAATTGATATGGATTATACTTTACCTTCAAGCAGAAGAAGTTGAACTAAGAAAGAAAGAAATAAAGTCTAAGAAGACCCTGTTTTGTTGAAAGGTATGTAACAGGCAGAAAGAGGCGTGGCAGACCCCTTGATCAGGGCGACGAGTTGAGTCGATTTGAGTCTATTTCTTCTAAGCATTTTCTCTAAGTATTGCTTTCAAGTATTTCCGCTAATTATTTCCTCTTTTTTCTTAATATTTTCTCTACGTAATTCCTCTACGTATTTCCTTTACGTATTTCCTTTACGTATTTCCTTTACGTAATTCCTCTACGTAGTCCTCTACGTCTTTAATGCTTATAATTCACACACTCTACTTCACTTTGTTGCGCACACCTCCACTAGGCCTGGACAACTGAAGAAATGCTGCAGCTGCTGCCCTTTATATAGGGCCACTTTTACACAAGCACTGTCTCGACAACGGCAGGTAGGGCTCATTGCAGTCGAGCTTCAAGTGAGCAATGGGAACGCTCTCTGCTGCTGTGAGCATTCTAGCTTCGCTTTACCCAAATACAAATACCAAATGAGAACTGCTGCATACATACATATGTAGACAAATTTAATGATCTTCTGCACTTCTTCTCTGCTCTCTTTTACTTTTACTCAAGTGCTGTATGCATGCGTGCCTATGTGTTTGTCTGTGTGTGTGTGTCAGAAAGACGAGAAGATTGATTGAAATATCAGTTCTCCGAAGGGTTCAAGAGATTTCCTAGACGAGCAGTCTCGACTAGAGCTTTGTTACTTGTTAGTATACTATGTATGTTATTCCATTCAAAATATCTTCATATAAAAGTCTACTTTAGTTGGAGAAGGCCTTCAAAACACTTTAACTAAGCGAACAAAGCGTAAGTGCAAATAAGAATGTTTCAGTTGAGCGTGTGCTCGACTAGGAGATACCCTTAGCACATATATTTAGCTCTATTCCATGTCTTCTTCTTAGATATGCTGAGATATCTAGATTATATCCTGACAATAGGCAAACGTTTCAAAGAATCCTTCCTTCGAGTCCTTAGAGGTATTCAGATCCATGTCTGAATACATAATGCTCAACATCTCGCAGAGAGCTCTAAGGGGTATGCTCGTAAAAGAGCGCACTTATTTTCCGATTCAATGGGTCATATACAATTGAAAGGGAGCCGAAATTAAAGTGTAATTACAATCGATATTGAAAATGTAATTGCAGTTCGTAATTTGCAATTCGCAGCTCGTAATTTGCAATTTGCAATTTGCAATTGGCAATTAATTGGCAACCCAAATGATCGATGGGGCGAAAGTGCATTACAGCTGGCGGCGGCAACAATTCATTTAAAAGAATGTCTTGAGCTTAAATTCAATTTGTGCTGGCAACTGAACTGACCTCCTTCACTCACACTGAGTGCTGGACGCTCATTGGTCATGCGATGGACATTCATTACTTAGCGCAGGATTTGCGTGTGCCCCACCTGTGTGTATGTGTGTATGTGTGTGTGTGTAGGTGTGTGTGTGTAGGTGTGTGTGTGTGTGGGTGTGTCTGGCCACTCGAGAGACCCAATAACCTCATTCAAAGGTAGCCCAGGGTTAGGTTAGACAAGTAATTGCAGTTAATGCCTTAAGACCTTGTCCTGTCCTTCCCCGCTCTATCCCGCTCTGCCCTGTCCTGTCCTGTCCTGTCCTGTCCATAAGGAGAGAACAATCAACAGTTAACAATCAACAATAACAATTTTTGCAAACTGGGTCAACGCATTGCCAATGCAAACATTTAATTGCTGCCGCCGGTTCGTCAGCCCTTAGACTTGCAATTCGCTTTTAAACTGACTTGTAAGCCTGTCAGCGAGAAGCTTTAAGAGAAGTGCGAAGTGAATTGTTATTAGACAGATAATGGATAGACCTGCAGGCTGAGCTGGGGTAAGAGCAGGCAAGCAAGTAAGAAGTTCAGTGCGAGAGAAGCGCTGTGAGAAGACCTTGAAATGAAATCAGAGTATAGTCAAACAGAGAGAAGCTGCCATAGACTCCAGGGACTGCGAAGGGACTTTAAGAAAGCAAAGCAAGCGAGCAGCGATGCTGTACTCTTCGCAGTTCTAACAACAAATAAACCGATTTACTACGAAATCAATGATAGAAGTTAGACGGCCAACTTAGGGCCTAACAAAGGGAGAAGCGAAGCAGAAGCAATGCCCGACTGCAGCTGCTTAACTTTTGCTACAACAACTCGCACAGCAGTGAAAAGTGACGCCAAGAAGAAGCCAGACAATGTGATTGGGAAATAAGCTGCAGCAGAGAGAAGCGAGCGAAAGCAGTGAAAGGGAGAAGCGCTACAATAAGTTATTGCAAATTGCGCAACGAGACAAAAGTCAGCTGTATTTGTATTTCTTATAACTAGAAACTCGTTTCACATTGTGTCAGATTCTTTGGCAATCGAAAGTTGAGTAAGTCGCCCTGTCATTAATCAGGGGATATACTACATATGCACACATATTAAGATATATCCATACGGAACGGAAATAGGTTCATTTCTTCATTTGCCATTTTCATTCCGAGTCGAATGCAAATGAAATGAGATTTTTGTGTGTTGTGAAACAACGCCAACAATTTTCCAGTTGCTCTTCTCTTTTCTCTTCTCTATTTTTTTTTCGTCTTATTTTGCCCAAGTGAGGTTAGGTGGCAGCTGATGATGTCGTTTCCGTTTCCGCTGCCCACCTACCCACTTGCCCACCTGCCCGAAAGGCAACAGACAAGATTTGTTTAGACTATTTGCTAGCAATAATAATATACAATTTGCAATGTTCTCGTTCTCTATGCGATGCGCTTAATTTGCTTCGCAATGCCGTAAACATATACCATATATATAGAGATATCTAGATGTATTCACTCTTGAATTCTAAAGTCTATTTGTCTTTATTAGCTGCTTCTTATTTCCTCTGATTATAAACTGGCTAAAGTTAGTTTAGGAATCTATATCTATCTACCTACATATGTATATTCACTGGAATATCTCATTTATCGGATGTAATACTTACCAAATAAGAGTTAATAGATCGATAGACTGGCAATATTATCGATATTATTTAGATAGACTTTGAGTGACTTACTGTTTCATTAGATTGGTGCGTGGGCACACGTTGGTGGCGCGATTGTTATGCGTTATGAGTCGCAAGTTTTTTTGCCAGCTCTGCTCGGTTGTTATCGATAAGACGATAACAGGATAACGATTAACGATTAACGACAACACAATAACAATAAAGATAAGAACAAAAACAAGGCGCAAGACATGCAAATTAGAAAACAATATGAACACAATTATGTACAGTTACATCCATTTGATAAAAGAATCAATAAACATGTGATATGAGATATATGTATGTATATAGATTTAGATATATGATGTATGTATGTGAAGAAAGCAAAGTTGCATCGTGCTGTAACATCGCAGAGTATAAGAATAAAAATAAAGCACATTTGGTTTATATATATATTCTTGTAGACGAACACAGAGATAGAGAGAAACAGAGGGTATTTTATGGTGCGTCTATACGAAATTTCGTGCGAGAACTGCCAGAGTTCACTTACTGTTTTCTCAGACACATCATCGGACAGATATTGTTCGCTTTGACATTATGTGTTATTTTTCGTATGCCATCTAGCCAGATCTATAAGTACAGAGAGGTATGCAAATGCTTGAATATGATCCACATGAGCCAAATGATCTCTCCTGCCACTCTCCTGATAACACTGATCATCATCGTTCAGCGAAACTACTATACCTTGGCTGTTGCTGCATCGGGGCAAATAACATGATGATATGTTATATTGATATAGTCCGTGTTCGAGCATATGGTGAGTGAACGTTTATCCAGTTCCTGTATATTCGTGCCATTCTTTTTGGTTACTTTATCCAATATCTTTGGATCCTGTGAATCAAATCAAATACATGTAACGATTAGACGATATTTTTTGGGAATAATATAATTATATCGATAAATATTGCTATCGATAGGCTGTATCTATAACTAAACTGAACTAATTCATGGTATATTTGTATACCTTGTGCTAAATTTTCATATGTTTCTTTCTTTCAGCTAATTTCTTCGTTTATCAATAACAATTGCTCATAAAAATCGATAAATATCGTTAACCATATTATCTACTTATCACTGTTATTCTCTCTAAATCCCCTACACGGCATTCCCATTTGCAAGCTTTAAGCCAATTTTATAGCAATTTGCTAGTGGAGGCGTCAAACGTCACGTATACGACCTGTGGGCCCTTTTTGAATTACGCGCGTCACACATCTCAAATTTACTTATCAGAGCAATCACGGCCAACAGCCAACGGCAATGAACAATTTTGGATAGTTAAAAGGATCGATAGCTATTCGAATTGCAGTGGGGCGTAACCACAGCAATCTAAATTGATGCAGAAACTGTAATAGCAACAGCAACAGCAACAGCAACATTGACTGCAGCAGTAGCATCAGCAATAATAGTAGAGTTTGTAGAAATGACAATAGTAGCAGCAGCAACAATAAGCAGGAAAATCAACAGCAGCAGCATCATCTGTACCATCAGCAACGTAAAAAGCAGGAACTGCAACAGTAGGATTGGCAACAGCAATAGCATTTGTACCAACAGCAGCATTGCAACATTGCTCGAGAGCAATTCCAGCGATAACAGTAACAACAGCAATACTGGCCCCAGCAACAACATCAACATCAACACCAGCAACAGCAACAGCAGTTGAAGCAACATAAGCAGCAACTGCATTCAAGGTAAAAGAATCAGGCAGTACAGCAGCAGCAGCAGCAGCAGCAGCAGCAGCAGCAGCAGCAGCAGCAACAGCAACAGCAACTTCAATAGCCAAGGCAGCGGAAGCCATACCAACAACAGCAGCAATATCAACAACAATAATATCAGCACTAACAGCAGCAGCAGCAATACTGACCTTAGCAACAATAGACACATCAACACTAACAGCAGCAACAACAAGTTCACCAGCATTAGCAACAGCAACAGTAAGTGCTGCAACAGCAATAGAAATAGTAACAACAGCAACAGCTGCAGCAACAGCAGCAGCAGCAAAAGTGACACGAGCAATTCAGACTTCAACAATAAGAATAGCTACAGCAACAACAGCAACATCAACAGCAACGACAGCAACAACATCAACAGCAGCAACACCAGCAGCAGCAACACCATCAACAGCATCAGCAGCAGCAACATTAATCTCAGTTCGTATCATTAATCAAGGCGCAGCGAAAGCAGAAAGCAAATTGTATTTATGCTGGTTGGGTTGGTTGGTTAGGGGCTTGGAACGGATCGGTCATGGTTCAGTTGGAGGTGGAGCAGGCAGCAGCGATTCCAGAAGCATTTATCAACATTTGTACATTGAATTAAAAATAAATAAATCTCAGAGCGGAATTCCAAATAGGAAAATAGAATTTTAATTTCGCATTCGACCTTCGACTCACACGCACGCTAGTCAAAATAAATAATTCGAATTCCAATGCGAAAACTATCAGCAAATCGAACACACAGTTCACTGTACAGCTTTCAGCATAATTATGCTAGACTAGCATATACCCTGTATATGTGTAATAGAGCTGATCAAATTTGATATGTACAAAGGGGGACAAGGCCTAGGTATTTCCTTCAGTATACCCTGATCGATGAAGAGATCTGAATATCTATTTATTATATTTATATTCTTTATTACATCCTGTAATAGACTTGAATAGATTATACTATATCTTTTTAGCTGATGAATATTTTTGTATACTCTGTATTATATCTTGCTCTGGATACTTGACAGTGTTCTATATATAGCTTCACTCCTTACGATACCCTTTACTGTAGTGAATCATTCAAACTTATAGATAACTCTGTAATATATCTTGTTTAGTATCATTTAGTATATGCTTTGTTAACTTGAGGGTTCTTTACTATACCCTGCACTACATTTGACTATCTGAGTCTCGAGAAGTATATCCGGTACATGGTCATCATATACCCAGCTGTGGCTTCCTTATACCCTGTACTACACGCAACGCATTTGCAGTTGTGGTCAAAGTGTTGGCAATTTGTTGACATATCGTAGCCAGACAACAACAGCAACAACAATGGCAACAACAACAATATTTCTAAGAGTGGGAGTCAACAAAAGAGCAAAGTTTCATTGCATATGGGAAAACAAAAGTTGTTTATGCACGCAAAAGTGTTTAAAATTCTTGTTACGATTTGCAGCATAAATTTAACATGCGGTTCACATGCTGACATGAACTTTCAGCCAGTTGCTGGATATTGTAATGGGCCATATGGCAGACGGAGGCGCCACACAGCAATAGTTAATAGCTAAGCGAATGGTGGAGTTGAAGAAATATGCTCGATCAAATCCAGCTTAAATTCGAATTCGAATTCGAATTCGGAGTGGCAATTGCAAATGCCAATTGAGATTCGATGGCAATCAAATCGAGTGCAATTTGTAACAGTCGCCACAGGGCTCGAATCGTTGCATACTTTCGAGTGTTAAATAAGTCAGCGAATAAATAAGCCAAAATGAAGGCGAAGAAGAAGAAGAAGAAGCAGCAGCAGCAAGCAAGAGCAAAGCATTCAATACCAACAGCCAACAGAGGACGGCACAAAATGTTGGCCAAATATACAAAATGTGTTGCCTTTTCAACAGTTTCCTCTTCTCATTGAGCCCTCCTCTTCCTCCTCGTCCCTCCCCTTGCTGCTGTTCTTCTTTCTCTTTTTCATCGTTTGCTTGGTCCTTTTTGATTGTTGTCCTTGTTATTATTGTTGCTGCCGTTGCTGCTGTTTGACGTACTTCGTCAGCAATGAAGCTTCGTGCATTATTGAAAAGCAGCAGCAGCAGCAACAACAACAGCAACAACAACAGCAACAGCAGCAACAACAACAGCAACAACAGCAGCAACAACAGCAACAGCAGCAGCAAAAACTGCAATAAAGCTCAAATTTTGCGTTTTCAATATTTGTTGGCAGTTTTACTTGAGCTACCCTGGAAATTCATCTAGTTGGGCATATGCAGCTCGACTCAGAATACCCTACACTAGTTGTTCTAGTCAATCATCTACAATAGATCACGAGTTCATGTGAACTACCAGCTAGATTAAGAACTAGCTCATCTCGCTCACCAACTAGTTTAACTAGTTCCCGATACAGATACTTTCTCGAAATATATGTGACTCTTGATGCATATTAACAGTGACAGTCAAAAGTATTCACACGATAAACATATATCTATGTATATATAGTTTTCTGTAGGTATACAATTCCTACATCTCTTTAGTAAGGACAGGGTATATGAGTTAGCTATCAGTAAATTTACTTTTGCAGTTCAACATCTTACATTTTTTTTTGTTGTTGCCTGCTCTTCTTCTTCTTCTTCTTTTTTGTGCTTTGCCAAACGAAGCAACTTTTAATGGTTCATTGTGCGACTGGCACTTACGAGTTCCCTTTTCGAGCATATATACACATACATATGCATATACAAATACATATACATAAATATGTGTGTGTGTGTGTGTGTGTGTGTGTGTGTGTTTGTAAGTGTGTTAGTTGGTTTGTGTGGCTCGCTGATTTAATATTGATGACCAAACATTTCAAGTGCTGCCAGCACACATACACACACACACACACACGCACTTAGACACAGACATAATACACAAATACATTCACACAGATAGCAAGAAAAAGGAACTTTGAGTGTAGTCGTCCATTTACGATTTTAAGTAGGTAGATCAAAAAGTTCTTAGATCTTAGAATAATGCGATTCATTATGGATAAAAACAGTTTAATGTTTAAACAGCAAGTTTTTGTCCCAAATCTGAAATAAAATAAAAGTCTAATAGTCTATTAATAACTAAAACTTTATTATTCTTTAATCAAATCGATTGTCAGTCAGTCAATAGGACTGGTATTACTTTCGATAACTATATTGCAGCAGCTGTATAAAGTATCGATAACAAGCAGCTATTCACATATCCAAAAAGATGTTTCATTTGATTAAAGATCTAGTACTAAGAACATCGTTGTAAGGAAGGTCTTCATTGTAGACCTGATAAAAAAAACAGAGTACCAATTAATGTAGTTGTGGAATTGGATTTACTTTTCAGAGCGGAGGCCATAGCAAGTAGTATTGATGAAAGCCCAGATAAGTTGTGAGGACAGGAGAAAAGGATGGAGAGAGATAGAAGCGGTAGACAGAGAGAGAGAGAGAGAGAGAGAGAGAGAGAGAGAGAGAGAGAAAGAAAGGGACAGAGAGTGAGTGAGAAAAATTATATAAGAATGGGAGGAAGCGAGAGGGATACATAGACAAAGAGGGAAAGAGAGACGAAGGCATAGGCATAGACATACAGTTAAGCAAATCATCCACAATTGTAGCACTGCCGGTCAATCTTAGCAAGTCTTATGAATGATGTGCTACTCCATACATACTTGAAGTTAGGCCAGAAGCCATAAGTATGTTCATTGATATTGCCATGCTTTGTTAGAGTGAGAGAATGCTTCAATGAAATTCGATTGAGCTACTCAAGAGGTATTATATATATGTCTAATATGCAGCTACTTGTTGAGCTCCCCTCGCTGGCATGTGCAAGTGCAAACGCTTCAAATGTGCATACACACACACACACACAAACACAAGCCACATTTAGCTCTACCTATATAAATATGTATTTAGACACACATGTGTGTGTGTGTGTCTCTCTGAGTCTCTCTCTGTGTGTGTGTGTGTGTGTGTGTGTATACTTTTGTGAGTGCCTGTGACACACACACACACATACAGAGAGAGAGAGAGAGAGCAAAAGTTTTGCATTTTGTATTCTAATTTTTTTTTGCTGTTGTTTTTCTTTCAAATTTTATGTGTGGTCAAAAAACAAGAAGTAGAAAAAGAAAAAAAAGAGGAAAACTTCTTTGCACGCTCTCAACTATATATAAATTATATAAGGGTATGAGGTTTCTTCTTCCGCTTTTCTCTTATATTTCCCTCCAATACATATATATGTATGTGTATACATACATATACATATATATTTTCCTTTCTGGCCATTATACAAATTTCATGCGGCTACTGCGGCTGCGGCTGCTGTTGCCTTCTAGCCCGCATTTTCATACACACTTTGGTCCATTCTTTACTTGCCTTTTACTCTGACTCCCTATCTCCCTCTCTTCCTCTCTCTCTCTCTCTCTCTGTCTCATTGGCATTTGTTTTGCATTTTAATTGAATTTATTTGGCAGCTGACATGAAAACGGCTTGCCCAGCAAGTGTGTGTGTGTGTATGTGTGTGTGTGTATTGGCTCAAAAGGATTGCAGCCAGCTGGAAAGGCTTTAAGGCAAAGCACCACAAGTTGAGCACTTGAAGCAGCATCATCAGCAACAGCAGCAGCAAATGTTCCACTCGACTGGCATTTGGGGATTTTCAAAAAGTGTTCGAGTGGGCTTCAGGTGTGGGCCAGCTTGACTGATGCCCGAAAAGTAAGTGCTACACACTGCTCTCTTGCCTCTCAGTCACTATCTGTCTCGCTCACTCTCTCTAGCTGCACTTTAACGTTGCAGCAGGAATTGTAAAATCTTTGACACTTTTCAATTTACAAGTGCAACGATGCGCAGCCCTCGTTATCATATTTTTTCTACACTTTCTTTCTATTTTACTTTTTTTTGTTGGCTCGCATACACTGAGCAAAAACAACAATTGATGGATAGAATAGCAGAGAAAAAGAAATTCATTGAAATCTATCTGCATATCTAAATAAGGTAGCTACGATACTTTACGCTATGCTAAGATATCGATTCGATATCGAAAGGAATATAGCCAAGGCTAAAGGCTCACAAGATGAAAGGCGAGTTCTCCATCTCCTGTCATATCCATCTATCATGCCTATCTACAGACTGGAGATCTTTAATGAGAAAGTAGGATAAGGGCCACTTGGGCATCGACTCTATTATTTTGGATAACTTTGCTTGAAGCTTGAAAATCTTCATTTAAAATCATTCAAATCGATACTTATCGATACTTTAAAGCTATGGTTCGATAGGCACAGCAACAAATGTTACTCACTGTTCATTCCCATTGAACTTTAACAACATTGTAATACTTTGTATCGAGCTGCCACATAGACAAAGCTTGATAAGCTTAAAAGGCCTGATGGACGCTAAAGTTGAATGCATTTTTAATGAACAGCTTAATACAGTTACGACTTGTGTGTTTCGGTTAGTGTAAGCTGTACCTGTATATGTGTGCGTGTGTGTGTGTGTGTGGTTGTCAGTTAATGTGTCAATGTGTCACTTTGACTCTCAATGGATTTTTGCTGTTTTGGTCGTTGGCTGGCGTTGGCTTCATTTCGACGCATTTGTCTCTATGCGCTGGATTTATTGCCCATGGATGGTGCCACGCCCACAGCCCACAGCCCACAGAGCCATGACATATAGTGCAATTGATAGTTGTTGTTGTTGTTGTCGTTGTTGTTGCCACTAAATGCAATTTATGGGCTAGAGCTCGCGCCCATCGCTCTGCTTCCTCGCGTATTTTTTTTTGTTTCATTTATATTTTTATTGCCACAGCAAGTGGCACGTGGCACGTGGCACGCGTGGTAAGAGTGCTTGCAGTGGCAGCCTAATTGAGATATGCTCCTATATGCTCACTGTGGCACACTTTTTAATCGTGTCAGCACCTGTTCAATCGCCAATCCTCAATGCCCACCTTTGACACCTGCCAGGTGCCATCCGACAAGCGACAAGCGATGGGCCTTTGGGCCACAGGCACAGGATGTGGGTTAATGCACATCAAAGTACACCAAGCGCTGGCCAATGATGGTTGCAACCTAATTGCCGCAACTGAATACGAGTTGAGCGACAGAAAGAGAGAGAGAGAGAGAGAGAGAGAGACAGCGACTCCCTGATCCATTTGCAAAGCGTATGATATCAGCCCGTGTTCTGTTCATAAATAATAAAGGGCGTTACTGCAGGTGGGTGTGATTGAGCCGAATGCCAAATGATGTCAACTTATTCATGAGAACTTGACATATTGCCAAGCTCCTCTGCGAAATGGCTCTAATTGAATTTAATAACGGCAAAACGTTGCATTTAACACACTTTTTCGCTGAAGGCTGCGAGAATTTATGATTGCCGCTTGAAATGAATATGCATAAAGCGTTATATAATGCAAGCCATCGATATCTATAGATGTTGATATCCCAACTGTCAGCAGTTACATAACTACTGTTAACTATCCATAATCATCATGTTGCTGTCAATGCGAACTGCTACTGTTACGATTAGTTACAGATACTGTTACTGCTACTGTTAAGATTGCTTTAACTATGCTTGTTCTCCTGAATCTCACGTATTCTTAAAGTATCACTGTATCACGGTTTATGTTAACTAACATCTATAGAGATTTTTCCTATTCTCCAAGTATTAACAAGTGGCTTACCTTTGGAGTGCCGCCAGCTCGAATGTCGCTCACTTGACACAGCTCAATGACATCGCCATCCTGTGGAAAGATAACATATAAATCGATATGAGAATAAAGTTATCGACCTATTGGCTCATCGATCATGTGTACATACCCGTCCCTCGCTCTTCCAGTAGAGAAAGAAACCATACTCGTCGACTTTGAAGAGCGCATCGCGCTCAAAGTCATTTTCTTTGGTCTCCTTCTCGTTCTCGAACCAGCGATCGAAGACCGCGCCAGTTGTTAGTTCCGGCGGCACCGGAATTATCCAATCGAACTCGTACTTTTTGGTCATGATATATACAGTTGTCGTTAAAGTCTATGTGTGTGTATTTGGCTAGAGCTACAGCAATACATATATGCACATCGATACGCTCAATGCCTTTCCTATATTTGGTTTGAGTTAATCGGCCTATCGATTAATCGATCCACAGATTTCTTGTTATTGAGTTTGAATGGCTCGCTTATGGTTTTCTATTTGAGTTTGGCAACACTGGCACACCATGCATGTCATCTAGTGTTGGACAACGTCTTAGCAATTTTCTCTAGTTCATCTGCTTCTTCTGTTATTTAGATCACATTCTGCTCGCTTTCTCTTAGTTAGTTAAATTATTCAGCTAAAGTTTTTCGCTTTAGATTATTCTAAGCATATTGGATTTGCTATTTGTTAATTCTTCTTCTTCTTGTTGTTGTTGTTGTTTGCTTTTCCTTTTTAATTTATTATATTTTCTATTTATGTTAAGCTGCAAAGAAACAATAGATAAATATAAATTAGAAAATGTGCTAGAGCTCTAAATTCCACAAAATTCAACTGAAAAGAAACAAAAAACAAGTAAGAAGGCTCTAGTCGAGACTGCTCGACTAGGAGATACCCTGAACCCTCCAAGCTGATATTCTAATCATTCCGCACTTCTTTTATGCACACATATATACACATGCATCCACACGCACGCATAAACCCGCGCTCTGCTTACTGCGCAGTAAGCAGCGACTGCGCTTGGGCTGCGCTGCTGTGTGGGCAATATTATGAGATTTTATTTGTTGAATAATTTCTTTTGTAAACGTATGATCTTAATGAAACTTTCAGAGCGTAAATATAATGTATAAATGTGTGTACATTCCAAAGCACAAGTCTCTAGTACTTGATACACGTTTTTTACGAATTGGAGGCGAAGGGGGCGTGGTATCCAAAATCTGTAAAAAGCTAAATGTGTGTATCCATATAATGCATATACACAGTAAATCTGAAGTCTCTATGTCTAAAAGTGTTCAAATTAGGCTGAAAAAACTATACAAATTTATCGATTATCCTCGATAAAAAAGATATCGAATGAGTTATCGAAAAAATATGATAAACTTGTACTGCGTATGGTATACACGAGTCTACATACAAAATTTCAGCTCTCTAGCTCTTATAACTTCTGAGATCCTTTTGCTCATACGGACGGACGGACGGACGGACGGACGGACGGACGGACGGACGGACAGACGGACGGACAGACGGACAGGGCTAAATCGACTCAGCTCATCGCCCTGATCAAGAATATATATACTTTATGGGGTCTGCCACGCCTCCTTCTGCCTGTTACATACTTTTTCACAAAACCATTATACCCTGATTTCCCATTTTCAATGGGTTCAGGGTATAACAAGAGCATTGCACTCGGGCATAGCTGACTGCAGCATACTCGCTTATTTGGGTATTACGTATTTATATATTCATCCTGTTGCTCATAAAATCGTAAAGCTCTACTACGAAATGCTACAAATTGTATTTAAAATTTTAGTCTTTTAGAAAGCCAATATACTCTGCTTTCACTATTCAGGTGAGCATAGAAACACAAAAAAAAAAAAACAACAATCAAATTTAATACAAGAGAGGTGGGCCACAGACTATAGTATACCCTGTATTTCGGCATAGCTCTCAGCTGTTTAGATAACCAAAAACACTTCCGCACTCCAGGCTCATTATATGACAAAATCGTTTCGATTCTATTGAAGAACTAAAGCAAATTGATATAATCATGATATATGTATATTTATGTATAATAATGAATATATGTATATGCCACTTTTCTAGTATTCACACATCTCAGAGAACTATGAATTATGGCTTTGGAAACTTCACCTCTCGTCTTCATCTCTCACGACTCATCAGTGCCCAGTTGGTGTGCTCGCTACAGGGTATTATCAAATAAAATTGAATGCATAAAACACTTTTTGGCTCACGTACAAGCAAATGTCTGTCCAGCTGCACTCTGGACATTCAGCCATTCAGCCTTTGGGTGCTCGCTTGCGGCTGTGGCTGTGGTTGTGGTTGGGCGAGTGTTGCGGGCGGAAATCAGGGGAGGGGCGGCCGGAGGTGAGGCATGCGGTCTCGTCTGTGGCCATGTTGCATTGCCAATTGTGGAAGACAGCGAAATGTGTTGCATGCATGCATGCATATATGTATGTGTGTTGTGGGTGTGGGTGTAGGTGTGTGTGAAACTGCTCAAATGTAATTGAATAAATGCGGCTTTAGTTTTAGCAAGAAATTCGAAACTAGAAATTTGAGTTGGATTCTAGAGAGGATTCTATGGAAATGAATGCCACAAAGTGTGGAGAAAGCGAGACGAGAGTGAGAGAGAGAGAGAGTGAGAGAGAGAAAGAGAGAAGGAGCCAGAGAGAGAGAGAGAGAGAGAGAGAGAGAGAGATAGAGAGATAGATTGAGAGAGAGAGAGAGAGAGAGAGAGAGAGTGAGAGAGAGAGAGTGAAAAAGAGAGATATTGAAATTTAGAATATATTAAAGAGATGAGTGGGCAATTAGATTGAGAGAGTTAGAGAGATATAGATAGATATAATGAAAAAGTCAGAGAAAGATCGCGAGATAGATAAAGATGGCATACTTGAGAGATAGATTGATACAAAAAAACGAAGAGAAAGAAAGTTGTAGAGGCAAGCAAAGAGAGATAGAAAGGTGTAATGAGAATGGAGGAAGAAAAGAGAGATCGCTCAAAGACTCTGAATAATTGAAATGTAAGGGTATTCCATTTCGGCTTCAGCAATGAAAACAGTAACAAATAATGAAGAAAAGGTGATGAAAAGAAAAGTAAATATAATATAATAAGTAAGTATAAATATAACGCAAATATAATAATAAGAGAGAACAAAATAAGTGAATAAATTCCCATTGTTAAATAACTGATAAAAGAAACGTGAAAATCACGTAAGAGACGAAGAGATAACGGACACAAGATCAATTTAACAGTCAGTGAAACAGTTATGAAATGAATCGACAGACAGCGGATAATTATCAGCTATAATTAGAGCTTAATGAGATTGATTCCACGGCAGCAGGGGCAGCCCGTGCAACCTTTACGAATACGCCCAGCCCAGAGAGATGCGAAAGAATCGCTGGCAGAACTCAATTGCCTATTAGTGTTATACAAATTGACACAAAGGACAACAATGGAAGCGCTCGGCATTACGAATTGTTCAATTGGCTTTGCAATTTGTGCTCTGCATGTGCCAAAAGATTTTCACTTCTATGCTTCTCACTTTTATTTCATTTCATTTCATTTATATTTATTTTTATTTTTCATTTTCTTTTCTGTATTTTTTTTTATTCTTATTCTTTATTTTTATTTGACAGGCACTCGACATTGTCCTTTGCAATGCAATTGTCAACGCCTTCTCCATGTGCAAACAGAGAAAGAAAAAAAAAAATAAAACCTTGGACTGACTGATTGCTATATGACTGTGTGTGTGTGTGTGTGGGAGTACTCTCTCCCTCTCTCTCTCTTTCCCTCTCATTGTGTGTGTGCTGCTTTCACATGACTTCAAATTCAATGAGCTGCAAAATGTTCGCTCATTGTTAAACTTGAAGCTCGTTAGCGCCAAAGCCAAAGCCAAAGGTAAGCGAAGGTTGTCACCATAACTCTGTGTGTGTGTGTGTGTGTGTGTATATATAAAGCGGATATGATTTCCCAGCGTATGTCAAAACACTTTCACGCCCAGCGAACGTTTTATGAATTTACGCTCTTTGCGCTTTTGAGCACACCAAAAATAAACCAACAACAAATATCCTATACCCATCCGCTGCCTCCTCCTCCTCCTCCTCCTCCTCCTCCTCGTCGACCATCGAATCCTTCCCTAAATCAAATCAATGGCCAGAGATATGGAAACTTTGAGCTCAAGTTTCAAATAGCTCAATAACGAGTTGATGATGGGCGCAAGTCTCATGTTTACAATAAATGTATAAAGTAATCAAGCGCAACATATCTTTAAATGACTTTTCGCTGAATACGATAAATGATTGGGTACGAAGTGCTCTTGGCTCTGTTTTCAGTTCCACTTGAATTCCACTCGAAATCGAAATCAAAGCTTAATCGAATCGTGGCTGAGTCTTGAGCTACATTTATTTGCTTTTCCTTTATCGATTTTCATTGAAATCTGTTGTTGGTTTTTTTTTTTCAACTTTTTATATTAGCAAAATAGAGAGTAAACTCACCTGTATTTGTGAATTGACGAGGGGAATCGCCATAGATCAGGGAAAAAGAAGCGAGAGTTTCATTTATAATCTGAATTTAGGGGTATCATAATTCTGCTCTCATTACAGTACAGGGTATATGCACCCCACACCCCACAGCACGCACCACGCACATTTGGTGGAATTCTTGTAGTTTATCGCTTTGGCCTTGTAATTTGGCATTAAATGCAGACACAAAATCAAAGCGTTGCCTCTCGGGTCAACCTATGCAGCACCCACGCGGCTGCCAACTGCCACGCCCCATCGCACACACCTCTCGAATGCCTCAGGGCACCTGTGTCAATATATATCTATCTACACACACACACACACACATATATATATACGAGCTGCAAAAAAAAGTTTGGCGTTCAACTTGAAAGGTAAGCGCAGCAGCGTTGAAGTGGCAAGGTCCTGAGCATTGGGCGTGAGGGCAACACAAGGAATAACTTGCATAAACTTGGCCTCAAAGGACTCTCTCCCATACACACGCACACGCACACTCACACTCACACTCACACACGCATACGGCGCACGTACGCGTTGAAAGTATGCTACAAATATGCTCATTACGTGCGCGCCAAGTGGCAGAACCGAAGCCTAGCCCCTGCTCCTGCTCCTGCTCCAGCTCCTGCTCCTGCTCCAGCTCCTCCTGCCGCTTCAGTGGCTGCTCCCTACAGCGCTATCATGCCACCCTTGTTATCTCCATCCACAACCCCCTTCGGAGCAGCAACAGCAGCGACAATGGCTCAATTTATTATTGCATACTTTGCGGCCATATTACAGCTATTCGCATTTCTCTTCCCCGCCTCTCCCCCGCCCCACTTTTATGCCCTTTGCGTTGCATAATTTTAATCGATGATATCGAACAGATCAAATTAAGTTTTTCAACCAATGGCGATATGGCGCATTAAATTTTAAACAAACACTTATCGATAACACACTGATTTTATAGCAATGAAGCAAGAAATCATCAAATGTTTATGGCATCCGTTACCAATTGCTGTAATCGGAATGAGAACAAGCTTATTAAACGGGCGAGTAAATTTGTAAGCCAATCTTTAAATTAAAATGTAAAATTTATGATAACCTTTTGATTACTGATCGATTATTTATCTGTTTAACAATGAAGTTCTGATATGATATGTAATCGAACTATGAGTAGATACGCAACATATATGTAAATAGAACGAAAGATTGCTTATGAAGTATTTAGGCAGCTAAGCTATCAAATAAGTGTTATCGATTTATCGAAAATAGAACCAATGATCGAAACCTATAGGTTGATAAACAAAACATATTTACAGTACACAGGCAGGAAGCTATCAGTTATAAAATAAGGGTTATCGATTAATCGAATCAGTAACATAGATACTGTGATACACAATATTTCTTTTTAGTGAAACATAGATTGTATGAGGAATATAATCATGTTATATAAGTAGCCAATTTATCAGCTATCAAAAAAGGGTTATCGATTTATCGAACAGTGTTCTTCAACGGACACAACTGACTATGCTTTATTCTGGCATGTGCGCTTAGCTTGTGTCTGTAGGTCAACCTACAATCTAGCGAGAAAAAGTTCGCTTTGCTATCGAAATTAGTTGCGAACAATCAAATTAAACGGCAGAGATGTTCGATAGACTGAAGTGAACGACTCGAATATACTCTGTTCAAGCTCCTCTCATAGTCAAACTAGCTACTCTCTAATTAGAGAACCTTTCAACTCTCTCCCAGTCCCACTTCACCTTTAATGCCATCCTAGGGTATTTCAAAACTAATACTAGTTCGATTGTCCTTCAGTTAATGCATTCGTCCACTGCTGTTTAGTATGGCTTATGCTTAGCTGTCGCTCTTATTGTTGTATTTACTGTGGTTGTTGCTGTAGTTGTTGCTGTTGTTGTTGTTGTTGCTGTGTGGCAATTAGTTTAGTTTGCCAAATTGAATTTGGCAGCGTTGCTTTTGTTTTTGCGTTGCTGCTTTCTGAGTATCTGTGAAATTGGCATTTCAATATTTGATGAGCTGCTGGCAGAGCGCACAGGTAATAAAAATGCCCAGCATCCGCCCAGCCATGCCGCCCCCGGCCGCCTCTGCTGCCACGCCAGCAAGTAGGCCAGGCGGAGGGGGATTTTTGATTGGTTAAGGCAGCAGCACCAGCAGCACTTGACCTTGTTGCGTTTCTCCAGGTAGACGGAATTGGAATTGAATTTGTGGCATTCATCAATGTAAGACAGCAAATGCAGTCAGTCAATCAATCTGTCCGTCAATCAGTGCGTCAATCAATTCAGCTCAATCAGCTGCCAGCAGTCACATTAATCAAACTTGCGCCTCGATCTCGGCCTTCGCATAGTTTACCTAAAATTCTGTTATTTTCGATTGCAATCGCAATTTCCATCAAATGCGTGCAAAGCCCAAAGTGATGGGGAAATCATATTTTCGTTGAGAAAAACCTAGAATAATATTTTCATGTATATATCATATTTTATGACAGTTAAGATAGAACTTGAACTGAAATTGATATGAACTAAAATTGATTTCAGCAATGCGAAATTGCTACTGTTATACAAGACTGTCATACGCAGCAGTAATACAAATGTGTTATACTAAATCTGTAAATACAGTTATACACAAGTAGTTTACGCAACTGTAATACAATACCGTTAAGCAAAACTGTTAAAACAAATGTTGCTCGAAACTAATTAACGAAATTGTTATATACAAATGTAATACGACACCGTCCCACACTTTGGTAGTGTATTACAGTTATGCCAGCTTCTTTTTTTTTGTGAATCTCAAATAAAACTTAATTGCAGTAAGTAGTTTTTGGCCTGGTTCTGACAGTTTTTGGTAGTTTGACACGTGCATTGACCTACATATATTCAGCTACGGGCACTGGGTATACCAAATGCATTTTACAGTTACAAAAGCAAGTCAGGAAATATGCCAAATGACTTATCAAGTTGTCACTGCGAACAGAGTGTATGTATGTATGAGTGTGTGTGTGTGTGTAAGGTTGAGAGGTTTTCTTATTTCTACAACTTTCTCGCTCGCGGCCTTCCTCTAGCTATCTCGCTTGCACTCCTTAGCTGCTGTGGCTGCGCAATATGTCAGAGTTCATAAAACGATTTCATACTTTCTGCCTGGCAAATGAAATTTCTTATGAAATTAAAGTAAGCATCAAGCGACACACACACACACACACACACACACACACACTTTATTATTAAATTTGCGCCAGAAAAAAAAAAAAAAAAACAAAAGAGCCAGCAGGAAGCCAACAAAACAACAGAAAAACAAAAGCAAAAAAAAAAAAAAAATAAAAAAAATTAACTGCACGGGTTCAGTTTTTACAAAAAAATAAAATAAGATGAAGTTGATCCCTGTGCGTGTGAGCCAGAAGAGTCGGTATATGTCTGTCTGTGTGTGCCACAAAGACACCAAATTTGGGAGAAAAAAAAAAAGAAAATGTCGTCAAAGAGAATTCTCGTTACTAAAGAAATATATGAAATTTCCACGAAAAAACAATTGCGGTACTTTGGAATTGTAATTGAATTTTTTATTTATTTGATACATTATTATTATTATTTTGTTGTTGTTGTTGTTTCTCTTGTTGTTGTTATTAAATAAACAATTTAGATATAGCATGAGACAGCAGACAATTCGTCAATAATATGAGCATAAATAAGAACCTTTTTAATTTTGAAGACTTTTTAATGCGATTTGCGGTAAGGGAGGAGTTTGAGATGGAACGTATTTATATAAGACAGAGTTCCTATTTTTTGTATATTTATATAATCTAAATACAAAATGAGAAACCATTTAGACAACTCAAGATTTGAGTCATCCCAGATAAGTTCCAGTAATAACAAGTTACGAACTATTTTTCTTAATAATTAATGTACTTCATTTTTGATTGGAAAGAAAATTCTGTCTAAATTCTATGAATATTTGAAAATTTTCCCTAATTAAAGATTTCCAGTCTAAAAATAAAAAGAAATAAAAATACA
This sequence comes from Drosophila aldrichi, assembly GCA_035045965.1. Lineage (NCBI taxonomy): Eukaryota > Metazoa > Arthropoda > Insecta > Diptera > Drosophilidae > Drosophila > Drosophila aldrichi. The sequence goes on from JAWNOM010000484.1 coordinate 372,113, forward strand.
AATATATTTTTGGATATGGGGGGGGAATCCATTATGCGCACAATATAACGTAAAGGTTCCTCTTCGCATCCAAAGATATCCTCACCAACTATCCGGTGCAGATGACTTGTGCCAACAAGGTATCAACGCCTCAGGCAACATCCGAATGTCAAGCAGGAATCATGCTAAGCCAATGCATAAAGTCATTGCTGATGCCAAATGCAAACAGTTTCGGATCTGGAAGAGTTGATGGCGGGAAGAAGGGCTAAGCTATTGACATTATTATATTTTGTCAGTTTTGGATTTTGCCTTGAACATTGTCGGATGCCACAAGTAATACACATACATATAAAACAAAGTAGAGCGAGTGAATATCTGGAGCAGCGCGAGATGGGATCATAAAATCTGTTATAGCCATGGCCACGGCCAATGCAGTAGCCCTCTCTCTCTCTCTCTCTCTCTCTCTCTTTTCTTCTCTCTTATCCCCTTCAATTTGTGGCGCCAGTTGCCAGTTCCACCTTGCCCGCCCGTTTTGTGCCCCATTCTGTCGCTGTCAAAGCCAGCGGCATTTTGTCACGCATATCCGTCCAGGCACGCAACAGATACCAGCAAAAAAAAATCAAACACACACACACACACAGCCGCACACACGCCCACTTTTTGTCAGGCGGGTCTAACAAAATCAAAGTCGTGCGCACAGCGGCGGGGCTGGGGCGCTTGAGGGGCTTGAGGTTTGGAGCTGCTCAGAGACAGGGCATCCTTCAAACAAAACTGTCAGCAACTGTCAAAAGAAGTTAAACGAAAACCAACAAAACAAAACAGAACAGAAAACCAAAAGAAAAAGGACAACAGACGCACACACCAAGAGAAAAGGAATACAAAAAAGAAAAGTAAAAAGAAAACAAAAACAAACAAACAAACAAAAAATAAAGAAAACAAGTGTGAACATCCAAGTTCAATCCACCGAAGTTCGAATACCCTTACAGAGTTTTAGACTATTCGGGCAGCGAGCTCAAAAGTTTTCTACATTTCATGATATATATAATCCTTTTACTAAATTCTTATATGAAGCTGTTAGAGAAAATTGTGTATATGCAACTGTTATACAACATTGGTATACACAACTGCTATACATATGCATTATAAATCATATTTTTTACTAATTAGCATAAATAGTATATATAGAACCCTCAAGTACAGAATAAGAAACTGTTATACCACACAGCCGTACTGCTACAGACTATTTTATACAACTGTTATACACATAGCTTAACAGCTAGTAATCTGCTATTCAAATAATGTTACGTATTGCCATTTCCCAGTTATACGAAACAACGCAGATCTGTTATACATAGTATTTTGACAAAACTTCTATACAGAATTGTTCTACAAATCTGTTCTTTAAAAGAGTATATATACATAAGCATAAGTAATCTCGATCATCTTAAGTACTTTCCACTGTTTTACAGTCTTACAGTAGAAGATTATCATACAGTTGTAAGCAGGTTTTATAATAATGTGTAATATCCGGTCGACACATAAGAGCATTATACTGTTATACAATCTGTTGTACAAAATTGCCGTACAAAACTGTTATACAAAACTGTTGTAGCAGTTCCTGTAGTAAATGCAACTCAGTCATGCCAATGTTAACATGACATAGATGTTTACACGATTAAAATGGAATCGCTGCTTTCCATGTGTTACATATATCATTACGGAATTCATAGCAGCCTCTGTTCTCCACGAAGCGTATTAAAACAACAAAATACCACACACACACACACACACACACACACGCACACAGTCAATTTCATTGAGGGAAAGTTATACCATTTCAGAGCGCCATCCATACGCCCACACCAAGCGGCACATGTCCTGGTTCCTGGTTCCTGGTTCCTGGTTCGATGTCGTCGCGCCAGCGAATCAGCTGGGGGGACCCTGGGAAGACCTGAGAACTGGAGACCAACTGAGGGAGCTGAGGGAGAAACTGGGCTCTCTGTGATTTAGTCGATGGCACGTAGCAGCCGGTTTATTTTTAGCACCTTGCTCCTCCACAAACCCACCAACACACACACACACACACACGCCCTCCCAGCAGACTGGGGGAGAGAAAAAAAACTCACGTATTGCACCCCGTAAAGCCGACCCCCACAAGCTGCGTATCTACCCAATCTCCGTATCAAAACAATACATCATCAAGAGAGGGGCTCAACGGAGGGGCATCAAGGAATTACGTTCTTGTTCTTCTTGTTGTTATTGTTGTTGTTGTTCCTGTAATTGTGAATATTAAATATATGACAATAAGCATGCTTCGCAAAAGCAAAAGCAAAAGCAAATGCAAAAAAAAAATAAATAAAGGAAGAAAACAAAGCGAGCGAGAAAAAACCCCTATAATAATAATAATAATAAAATAAAAAAAAAAAGAAAATTTCGCTCCCAAAAAGTTTTCCACAGGCGAAAAATTATGCATGTTGTGTTTTCAGTTGTTGTTGTTGTTGTTATTTTTATACCCTTTGCAATGGTCACACTGTGGATTCTTACAACGGTATATATATAGCTTGATCTAATGATATGATATAATCCTAGCCAGACTTGATATTTGAAGAAGACCTTTCAGATGATCTAATTATGGTCTAATGGGATTACCATGCCATAGATATTACTGATTAGGAATATAGAACTTCGATCTATCATAATAGATCTATTATAGAGTATTTGTAAAATGCGTATAGCTTTTGGTCTGAGTTTGATTATTATTATTACTTCGTCTTTATATTGCTTTGACAAGGGTTTGAGTTTGGGTTCGAGCTGCTGGGACTGCGAGGTTGAGTTCCGTGTGTTTCTCTCTCTCTCTCTCTCTCTCTCTCTGTGTGTGTGGGTGTGTGAGAACTGGGAGATGAATTGGTCGCTAGGTAGCAAAGCATAAAGCATTTATACTAATTTGTCGATAATTTTGTTACGGTCGTAAAAAAAATGTACAGGGTAACGGTGAAAGTAAAGGTAGCGTTAAAGGAAGGAAATTGAAGTTGGGTGCTTTGTGAGTTTGGTTCTAAATAGAGTTTATATCGATTGTTGGGCACAATTATATTTAATGAGCTTTTAATTGAATTGATTTTTTTTTTTTGTTTTTTTGTTTTGTTTTGTTATATAAATATACACACATACACGACGAAGGACACTGGCGAAGCGAAACTGAAGTAGAGTCCAGTGACAGAATGATGGATATTACGGGCCAGCAGGGTCAGATAAACTGCAAGCCAAGGCAAGGTAAGGCAAGCCAGCCAATTGGCAGCGAGTAAAGCAAAATAAGATGAAGGAAATGAGATATAATATATATATATATATATATATATATATAATATATAACTATATATGTATGTATGTGTATATACAAGTACATTAATCGAAGCTGTCCGGTAGATGGGCTGGCAGCAGCATAAAAGATTGAAAATGTGCTAGGCCTTGAGATTGTTAAATGCAGCAGAGGCCGAACCAAATAACGGGGCTTAACACTGAGTCTGAGTGCCAGGGCAAATGTGATTGAGAGTTAAAGTGCGAAAGAGAGCGAGAGAGAAAGTAGGAGAGAAAGTATACCAGATGCCTGGGCCAAAGCAAAAATTAATCTTAAAGCGTTAACAATCACTTTAATATGCTGTCAAGTTCCACGGGACTCGCAGGTGAAACTGAGACGAACCGTCATGCTCTTGAACTAGTGTCAAAAGTGACAATAAATTTATCATGTAGTTGAATTTCTAATTTTGATTGGCAAAGCTAGTCAGTGCTTTAAGTTGTTTGTAAACTCAACTCAAGTTTGACTTGAAAAGATTTTCTAAAGTTTCAAATTCTCTATACTTTATTTTGATTTTTAGAGTTTGTCTGACCTCGTGATACCCTGTGATGGAGTGCTTGAATCAAGTTCGAAAAGATTTCATGCATTTTATATAGTTTTTGTACTCTGAGCTGGCTTTTCTTGGTGAATGCCTGACTTAGAGATACTCTATATATAAGTTGTTTCATCATTATCAAGATACTATTTTATACTTTTTTTTTGGAGTGTCAGCTCTCTGTCATGTTTAGGTATAGAAAAACCCTTGTCGTGGAATAGTTCTACTATATGCACTCAATAGTAGGTTTTAAATTCATTATCTGACTTTTTATACCCTGTCAGAAGTTTTTATTATACAACCATAAACATTGTCTGGCTTGCACAAGTCAGATATACTAACCTCTCTTTCCCTCTCTCTCTCTCTCTCTCTCTCTCCAATAACTTTTGCATCTATGGTTCGTTTATGAGAGAGCTTTTTTGGTAAATCAGGATGACAGTGAAGCATTTCATGCATACAATTCACTCACACACACACACACACAAAGTTTGCTCTTACGTGATAGTAATTGGAGAGTAGAGGAAGAGACACGAACAAATAGAAATGGAAGCAACTCGAGAGTTGACATTGGCATGTGCCTAATGAACACAAAATGCAGCAATTAGGTACGTTTCGCACTTGATGCGGCAACTGCAGTTTCAGCTGTGGCAGCACACGCCGAGGGAGGTCCTTGACTGACTGCCTGCCTGGCTGGCATCCTTGTGCGAAGAGCCTTGCCATTAGTTGGTCACATTATGCTGCTGCTGCTGCTGCTGCTGGGTCGGCTGTCGCTGTTATTGAATGGGACTCGCGAGCCGCTTAAACGCAACACGCGAGCTCATTGAGGTGGGTCGAAGGGCTTCGCTTTCCATGGCCCCGCCCACCTAGTCCCTGGGCGACTGACAGTTTCCATTGTGCGTCAAATGGGTCACTTTTCACGAACACAATACGCTAAGCTGAGAAACCTTTAGCGAGAGAAAAGATGGAGCAGACTATAAGAGGTTGCTCCAGGAACTGGAACGGGAACTGGGAGCTGGAAGAGGGACAAAGGCAAGCGGACAGCTATAGCTATATAGCTAAAGGGTCAGAGACTGAGACAGCTACAGAAGAAGAACAAAGAAACTGAGAGAGAGAGGAACGGGGGGAGGCAAAGAGACAATTGCAGAAGGGCAAGGGTCGCTGCAATGTCGACGGCAATAAGCACATCAAATGGACATAAACAGCGACAATATTTATTTTATTTTTATTTTTTTTTTTATTTTTTGTTGCACTTTATACAATTTATTATGTGCGTTTGCCATTCAACTGACGAAGTTACGTCGGGGAGGTGCGGGAAGGGACAGGAACTTGAGTTGAATCTGGTTTAGCAACAATGCAAAGCGTAATGCAATTTCATTTCTTTATTGCTGCAACTTTATTTATTTATTTCTCCTCCCCCCCTCTCTCATCATATTGCACATTATTCACTTAACAAATTTGAAGCTGGGACGATGCACAGAGCGAGACAGCGCGACTGCAGCAGGGTCAGTGGAAATGCACTGTGAGAAAAAATAAAAATAAAAGAGAGAAATGTGCAAAAATGTGGAGCTCCAATGTGCGCGTGTGTGTGTGAGTATGTGTGTGTTTGTGTGTGTCTGTAATTAATGCGCTTGAAAAGTATTAAATGAAATTATGCTGACACTTGACAGTTGCAAGAGCGACAAATTGTGTGAAGCTCACGACTGACATATACCCTGTAGATTGTTGGGAATGTAGGCTATATTTAATGGAATCTAATGGAAGAGCTCTACCATATATGTAAATATCTGCATATGGACAGACATGTGCGCCATTTCCTTTTTTTTGGTTTGTTTACAGGGTATAAACATAATAAGAATTAAGGATAACAGCAATCTAGCTGGCAGAGTGAAGAGGCAAGTGAAGAGGCGAATGAAGAGTAGAACCTGTGTGTGTGTGTGTGTGTGCGTGTGTGAGTTAACACTGACTGCAGGAATCCTGCCCGGAATTAAAGCTTTAGCGTTGCCAACATTTTGTGAAGGATTTTCTCCTCACTTTTTCCTTTTTCCTTTTTTTGTTTGCTGTTTATGTTTTTTTTTTCTTTCTTTTTCTGTTCACCGTGCATCGGAATTGGGTTTTTCAATGAGCTCCTGGCCGGGAAATAAAGTGTGAAGACCAAACAGACAAAAAAAATGAAAAGGAAAACAGAATTAAAACCAAAACTTTCATAAAATTAAATCTAAATTGAAATGAACTTCTTGTTTCTGTGTTTCAGCTCATTTTCATTTCGCTTGGCTGCTCCTGTTCCCGATGCTGTGTCTGACAATTGCCTGGTTGCCTTAATTATAAAGCAGCGTATAATCAGAGACCCTTCCCCCATCTGTCTCTCTCCCCATCTACTCGTTCGCTGCTTTTTTTTTTGCGTATGGTAAATTAGCTCTGTAACAGGTTGCTCTTGAGGTACATTAAGTTAACATTCTCTCGGTCTATCTATCTCACTCTCTTTACTTCTCGTTCCCTGCTGTTGACAGAGAGAGAGAGAGAGAGAGGGATACAGAAAGGGAGTGGAAGCGAAAGAAAGAGATAAAGAGAGGGCAGGCATTTTTTTCTCTAGCTGAGTCTCTGTCTCTATCTACATCATATTTTATTTCACTTTTCCACCTTACTCTCTCTCTCTCTCTCACACACACACTCTACCACATCTTTCGATCTCTCTCTATCACTCTCCCTCTCTCCCAGTCCCCTCTCCACACTCCTTTTCCACTCCTTCTTTCTTTCCTTACATTTATCTCTTTCTCGCACTTATTCAATCGTAATACTCGCTTAATTTTTACTCTCATTGGCTCCCACTAGATAACATTTCCCTGTAAATTTCTCTATTTATTGTCTTTATTGCCCTCTTCACACGTTCTATCGATATGTCTTTCCTAAACCATTTTGTTCCATCTCCTCCTCCCTTCTCCTTGGGACGTAAGCATTTGATTGTGTCACTCCCTCTTTGTGTCACATTCGTAATTGATACACAGGCAGCGCTGCTGCATTACCTCGACGTGGAACGTCCCATGTTAACCCATTTTGTTTAGCTTTGCTCCGTAACAGATGTTCAACACCCTTTTTCTGTTATCAGATGGGTTAGATACACAATATCTAACACCTGCGTCAATTATATATCGACTGTTTGGCTCGAACAACAGAGAACAAATGCCCAATACAAAAGCTAATCGAACTCAATTCCATTTTGTTCGCATGCACACGTCGCATGGATGAGCTAATCAAAAATGCATTTGCTTTGCATCTCCCTCTATCTGTATCTCTCTCTCTGTCTCGCTCTCTTAATACCCCCCTTTGGCTATCTATTAGCGACAATCAGGTTGCTAATCCTGGTAAATAGCAGCTGCTGTGAGAATGGCGGGCGACTGAAACACGACTGCCATAAATTAGCTCAATATAAAGTGCAATAGAATTACGAATTGCATTAATTAAACATGGCTGCAGGGGGCAAGTGGGCGCAAGGGTCGAGGGGTCGAGGGGTCGAGCGGTTGATTGAGGTACAGGATCTAGTTATAACCTTCACCTGAACCAACGCACACTGTTTGAGGCTGAGGCAGTGGGTGGCGCTGACGCCAGCGCGAATGCAATTGGAGGAAATGGACACATGACCATGAGAGTCACTATATCTATGTGTGTGTGTGTGTGTGTAGGTGTGTGTGTGTGTGTAGGTGTGTGTGTGTGTGTGTAGGTGTGCGTGTATACTACTGTGGCGATTGCGTTACGTGCGCGTAATCAGCTTGGCTGCTGTCATTTAATCAAATAATCATTGCCGGACTCCTCAAAGTCGACCAACTGTGCAATTAGCTGCCAGGCAAGGTCAAAAAACAGGACCCAACAAGGAGCCCCAACGAACAGCAACAGCAACAGCAGCAGCAGCAGCAGGAAGCGAATAGAAGAGCTGGCTAGCTGTGTAACCAAAATACATTTCCTCATATCCGATTGCACCACAGAGGATGTGCCGTTGCTTTTCATTACATCAGCTGAATTTATTCTCTTCAATTATCCATTTTAGATTTTAGAGGTATCTGAGATATATGTATGAACCAACGGAACCAATGGATCGATTACCGACCATGGGAGACGCAACAGATCTCATAAAATATACATACATACATTTATTCTTTTACAGCAAAAGCTCCCACGTCCGTCCATGCGTTTAACACTCCGTCCGTTCTCCCATCAGTCTGTCTTTTCATTCCATCGTTCGTTCGACCGTCTCTCATTTTGAGAATTCGATCTCGCAGCGATTTCAGTAAAAAAAATAAATCTTATCGAACAAGTTTTCATCTCCACAGGAATCGAAATCAAGTCAGCTCTGAGAATGCTGTCACTGAGACTTTTTGTATACATCTACGTAACTCTATATTTCATTCATTATTTTTGTAACATCTCACAGAGTTGGTGAACAAAAAATTATATAAATATTCTAAATTTCTAGTTATTCGAATTCCAATTTACTGGTAGCAATGGCCGCAGACCAAATAGCTAAGGTGGTTGCCGATGTAGTGAAACGCATGGTAGAGGCAAATGAACAGTTAAAAAAGACGCAAAATTACCAAGGACCTCCCAAGCTGTTACTATCTCCTGACCAAATGCAGCGGGTGACGGATGAGGTTACCAGCCGGTTAGAGACCGGTCAATTCCATACGCTCCACTGGTCACTGTCCGAGTGCCAGGGTATGCTTGAGAAGTTCCAAGACGACAACAAGAAGGTTCACAAGGATCTCAAACTTATACGTCACGTGTTACGTGATATGCGTGAACGCATCGACGACTTGTGTAAGAGGGACCAGGAATCTAGAGGAGCTCCCGTGACCACAGATCAAGATGCGAAACCAGAAGAGAAAAAAGAAGAGAAAAAAGAAGAGAAACTCGAAGCAAAACCCCCTAAACCGACTTGAATCGCGTTCATTGCATTTGAGTCTTAACCACATTCACTTTGGATCCGGCAAGTCTATGGAAAGCATTCCAGTTTACTCTTCAACGATTATCATAATAGGCATCACAATACGCTCATCCAATTTTACCCAAAGACATCTATCTGAGAGGCAGATGAGCATCAATTTATAGATATGGCTATCAAATATATTTTAAATTATATACATATACATATATATGTATGCATGACATGACATGACATGACAAAAAACAAAAAACTTATGTGAGATATCTGCACGATTGTTAAATATACAAAAATATTTGGATTTATCGTGTTTTCTTATCTGTTATCGATTGTCTCTTCTATCTCGGTATGTAATCGAAGTGAGAGGGACAGAAGAGAAAGGGATAAAGAGGAAATTCAGAGTAAAGGAAAGTGAGGAGCATTGAAGAGTAAGAGAACGGAGTAGTGAGGGAGACAGATATATGTATGTATAGTGGATTGAGAGAAGACAGAAAGTGACACTTCTATAGTAAGATAGAAAGAGATAGATTTACAGTGTTACAAGCAGTCACACCAAGCAGCAGAAACCAAAAGAGAGAGAGAAAGAGAGAGAAAGAAAGCTTTCACTTAGTTTAATCAAAAGCTAATTAAATCTGAAACTAAAGTGAAATTCCATGTAAATTGGCTTCAAAGCGTTTTGCGTGTTAAATTTAGAAACCTTTATAATTATGCGTATATAAGACTTATGAGTGTGCCCCCACACACACACACACACACACAGAGCTAGGAGGGGGGGGGGGGGGGGTGTGGCAGCGAGAGGCGAGTGTTTTTGTCGAGTGTTTGCAAGTCACTTGAATTGTTCTCAGAATTCAGTTGCAATTGCTTGAGTTGAGTTATTTGCGCGGCTCGCTATTTATAGCAGCTGTCTTCTGAATGGCATTCCAGGCGGCCAAAAAAAAAAAAAAAAAAAAAACCCACGCAGTGCTGGGCGTCGAAATGGCCAAATGGGTGGCTGTGTGGTTGACTGGTTGGGTGGGTGGTTGGGTTGGGTGGTTGGTGTGTTGCCATTCGAGCGCAATCGTAAACACAAAATTTTGCCGTTACACGTGCAAACATACTCATGTTGTTGTTGTTGTTGTCGTTGCTGTTGTTATTTAGTTAGTTGGCAATTAGATAATGATTTATTTTTGCATACAACAATTTGGTGTGTGTATGTAATGAGAGTGTATGTGTGTGTGTGTGTATGTTTTACAGCTGCCATTTGAATTGTGATTTATTTACATGCCACACAATGTTACACGCAGCAGATCGTGAGTAACTCGTGTACGATACAGGCACGATAAGTCTACATTTCTAGGGAATACACAATTCTCGAGAAAAGTTTGTTTTGGTTTTATGTACTAAGCCACTACTATATCGACATTTCCACAAAACCAATATACTCTCTTCTCCTTTACCGAACGAGTAGCAGCTCAAATAGCACTCGGGGGAAGACTTACTATAGACTCGCTATGCCAACAATATAAGCCAATTAAATGGTGGAAAATATAATTTGTGAATCGAAAATATTTTCCTATTTGAGGAAGCTCCAATTTCTAAACAATTAACAATATACATATATTGCGAATACAAACAAAATGTGTTTTTGCTTTCCTCAACTTCTCTCTGGTAGCAACAACAACAACAACAACAATATGTTAATCAATAATATCGCAAATGTTGTTTACCATAACCGAATAAATAAGGAAAGCCAATAATTTAAACAAATTTCGTATTACATTCGATTAAACATCTCACCGAGTCTCTCTCTCTCTCTCCCTCTCGCTCGCACACATAGTGACTGGTTGATCGTCTCTAGTTACAGCTAATCGCCGCTAGGTAGCGCCAGTGCAGGCATCCGTGCATGCATGGCATAGCTGTGCAGTGCCGTAGCATTGAGCTTTTGCGCGCGTGCAACTTTGATCTTGGCCATTAAGTTCTTGGCATGCCGCGTTTGATCGAGAGCCGAGAGAGAGGAGAGAGAGGGAGGGGAAATCAGAAAAAATACCTGTGCACTAGCAGCAGCACTTGTTTTTATTTTCTTTTCTCTGGCTTAATGATGATGGTGGGCCACAAAATTAATTTGATTTATTTATTAGCTGTCCATTATTTGTTTATAAACAATAAAGGCGAACGAGAAGAATGCGCATTTCAGGTTCATGAATATTTCAAGCAACAACAACAACAGCCATGAAAATCACAAAGAAAATGGAAAAACCAAAATCATTTTTATGGCAAATATTTATCTAACAGCATTTTAGGCGCTCGACTGCGCGGCGTGGCTGGGGCAACGGCTAGCGGAGGGAGGGGAAGGGGGGGAAGGGACCGCATTCAGAGCAAAGTCAAACAAATGCCTCGAGGTCGTTTCATGTTGATATATTAATGTGCGTTAATTAGTGATGGCCAGCGGAGGGAGGGGGGGGGGGGTGCCTTATTTTCATACTCGTTAGTTAAATGATTAGAGAGTATATTGGTTTAATGCAATAGATATAGATATATGCAATTTGGAATATATATTTGTCTAGATACGCCCACTAGGCAAATGGAGAATTAGATTTGTTTGCATTTTAGACTTGTTTATCCAATTAATATACCCCATTGAGGGTCTGGTTGATCATAAAATGCTATACAGTCCACATCTATAGATCTACAGACTCCCTCTAGAGATCCACCAAAAACAATTCAACTGATTTACGATCATGAACGAGCATGCTGCAGTCAGTATGGCTCCACCATCACATTATTCAAGTTCTCTTCTGCCCTAACCGAAAATAGCTCATTATAGTTATATAGATTAACTAGTTAGTTAGCGATTGCCACAAGGTAGAGCAGAAAGCTTAATGCAAATCTTAGTGGCAGCTGTCAAAAGATAAACTATCGATAAGCTTTTGTACGCTATCTAAATATTAGCTCTAAATATATTTATAGCTTATATTAATACCATACTCAACTTAGTATAATAGTTATTAACGTTGCCCCCCCCCCCCCCCCACACGACCAACTGCTAGATACTATATAGGTATACATAGATAGTTAATAGATTGCATACTTTTCGAACCTAAGCGTGTGTTTCAGTGGCTTAGTTATTGGATTAATAGATAGTAGAGATACTAAAGTAGATAGCTACTTGGCACTAATCAATAATATCGATGCTATTTTTACTTGCTGATGAATGGGACCAGCAATAGAGCAAAGGTCGGCACTTTGGATATTCCCAACATATGTAACTATAGGTTATATATAGATGGGCTATAAAAGTACTGAAGCTTGAGTTGCATTAGTCATATATGTATTTAAACTTAAGATTGGTTTACTTATACACAAAATTCTTACTTACTCTTCTCTCCCCAGCTCAGATCCCCATATAGATATATGATACCAGTACTTGAGTTCCCAGTCGAACACAACCATCAATAAACACTTTTACTTGTGTGAATCTGGCAATATGACCTTGATTATACAACCAGAGTGAAGCTTGTACAGTAACACAGTTGACTTTATTTACTTGTAAGTGGTTATCGTGTGTCAATCGTAAGCTATCTATATAATTAGATACCTCATGCTTTCCCACCTATGCAACAGTCTTTTGACCTGTCAAACATTCCTCTCCATCTCTCGCCTCTACCAACAAATAATAGTAATTACATGACATGACATGATTCTATATACATTCTAATTTTCGGGCCATAACAAAAACCGTTAATTGCCATAGATTGTGTGGCCAAAACAGATCAATACATTTATAAATATAGTTGATTACCTAAGAGGTTTGTCTACCTACGAGGCAGCTGCTTATTTTTTTTTTTATTATTCGTAATTGCAGCTAGCCAGTTTTATGTAGATAAGTCATACAGCAATTTGGCTTGGGATTTTCATCATAAACTGTGGAACCTGCAACAATTTACAGTTATAGTTCACATAGTTCACACTTTTTATACTATATACTTTGAAATTCAGCTACAATTCTTTTGTATTACTCTCGGCCGATTTCGTATTATCTATTTTTACTTTAATTACAGAATGCTATATCAAAAATCTCATAAAGCGCTGCTCGATTGTTCACTTGCATATTCTAGCTCAAGTAATTGCTCAAGATATATACATATACATATATATGTACTCATACTATGTAATACATAAGATTTGGGTTACGTTTTCCACATCGTTTTCCTGGGCATTTTGTGTGCCATTAAAAGGTTAAACGCATCGAATTTCTGACGGCTGAGCCCTGGCTTGACTGAAAAGGTAACCGGGAACTGAAAAGCTTCTCATTTCTGCATACCCTGAACCCATTGAGATGGAGGAAAAGAAGATATAATGTTTTTTGACTACGTATGTTAGAGACAGTAAAGAGATGTCTTCATTGACAGCAAGAGAGGAATATTTATATATATATTCGGCCCTTTATAAGAGCTGACGACTTGAAATTGTTAAGATTGATGTTATCCAACGTATCAAAATCGATTAAAATCGATAACAAAGTATATAGTATCACACGTATACCTAAGGCACAGTTTCAAATCAAGTCCTTGCAGTTTACTAGAAAGAGAAACCCGATGCTAGGGTATATGCTAGTGGGGCACTACCAATTCGCATGCTGTTTAGCTTGTTTTCCATTTGGACCTGGCTAAAGTTCAGGGTCTGGTGTCTGTGAGCTGACCACGCTGTGAAAATTGCGTGAGTTTAATTGCGTATCAAAACACATTTCGCCAGGTGCCGAAGGTGGGGCCGAGCAGGAGGCGGGGGGGCAGATTGTTGCCTTGCCAATGGGAATTTGAATTCAACGCGGTGTGGGTGCACAAAAGTGTTGTATGAAACGAAATGAAATGAAACGCAATAAAAACAAGTGCGAGGAAAGGGGGAAACAAGTGATTTCACTTGTTTGTGAATTGTTCTTTTTTTTCGGAATCGGGAATTGGAATTGAAATGGGCCAGGGAAAAAGGAAACGTGACAAAAATGAAACGAAATGAGAGAGAGAAAACAAGTTAAACGAGGATTGTAAATCGTTTTCGTTTCACTTATATTTTTCTTTCTCATTTGCACATATTACATTTGCTTTGTTTCTCTTTCGTTTCTGCTATTTGCGTATGGACTTTTAGCATAAACAACAAACGAGTCAAGAAAAAGCAATAATTTCTGTTTTCGTTTTCGTTTTTGTTTTGGCCTCTTTTAAAGTAAATAGAATCAAATTTGGACGTGCTAAAAGTTAATGAACGGCCCGGAAACAATTTCAAGAGCTGCCAGCAAATGAGGCAGCCATAAATAGTCAGATTTGTTGTTGTCGTTGTTGTTGTTGTTCGCTCGATTGAAGTGAATCAAAATTTGGGACAATGAACTTCCTAGGGAACCGATGACAATGGAACAAGTGAATGGAATTAATGAGATTAAATGGTGCACTCACTTTTCCTCTCGACAGCTGAAATGTGATTAATGCGTGCCAAATGAATTGGGTCAGGTATTAGAATAATCTAATAAAAACTAATAAAACAAAATCTAATAGGTAGATAACACTTGGATCTAGAGACACAGTCAAAGTTGATTACTTCAATTGGGGGAACGAAATGAAATGGAACAATATAAAGAGTTTTCTCGACAGCACCTAGACAAGACTTGCCTGGGGATTGATAAAAAGTTCTTTCAGCTGCAACGAAGTGAAAGTGGAACAGGGAAATCGTTATGCTTAATAACTTTTGTACGTAACAGCACATTAAAACTCATTAATTAGCTGCATTAACACATTATCAAATCGATACGATGAAGACTTTTCAAAACTTGAAAACTTTTCAGTCATAATAAAAATGTCGACAGTTAATTGTCGAGGCACTTGGCTTAAATCGTTCAAGTTGATGTGTTAATAAGTTTCGTAGACGACCCGAAAACGGCATACCAAGAGCTGAGCAGGCAAAACATTTACAGAGAGAGGGGGAGAGGGAGAGGCACACACACACACGGCGTCAGCCAATGACAAATAATTAATTGCGCTCAATTTGGAGCCTTGTGGCCTCTTCAGTGTTTCTACATCCTGTTGCCTTGTTGCCTGCCTCCTGCTGCCTCCTGCTGTCTGCTTGTTGCCTGCCTTCTCATCCTGTTACATTCAGAGCGTATAACGTATCCATTTATAAATGGCACACGCATATTTATGCCAACCCCTTTTGCAGCTCTCAATTGTTGCCTGTTGTTGGGGCTGTCGAGCCCCACTTTCCGTCTCGACATTCAACTTGAGGCGAATTGTGTAAATAATGCGATAGACTTGGCTGGGCACAAGCGCACATCTACATTCCCATTCCCATCTCTCTCTCTCTCTCTCTCTCTCTTTGCTCTCTCTCTCTGCCTCTCTGTTTCTTTTTCCATTTTGAGCGCCCTGTGCGAAAAAGTCTCGCATCAATGCGATATGATTTGATTGCACTTGTGTAGCGGATACAGAAGCGGGCAGCTAATTGAAGTGGCTGCCAGGACATTGATCGGGTCGATTAGACGCCGGTGCTTTGCCAAATAATTGGCCTCATATCGAGATAAAGTCCCACGACCAAGTAGGCCCAAAACTGTTGCCAAAGTGGCCAAACAGACTAAATAACAAACAAGATTGCCATAGCTCGACTAGATTTTGCTCTCTTTGCTGAGTCGCATACGCAGCTATGAGTTTCTTGAGGAAGAGCATTTGATTATCCCTATGTTTTATATGAAATTGTAAAGTTCTGATCAATGTTGTTGCTATTCATGCAAATTCAATTTAAGCTAAGCATCCTACATATCAAATTTAGGAGTTCCAGCTACTCTGGATCCCGAGTTCCTTGAGTTTTTAAGGAATTATTGTTTGATATAGGTGTAGCTAATATAGAAACTGCACTAATTGTGTCTACATAGAACTACGCACGCTTTTATATAGCTCTAACTGCAATAGAACTCGAGTTCGTTAAGTATTATATATGGTAATGCGCAAGTCTAGAAAGCAATTCGGAAATCAAATTACATTAAACAGAGAACTGACTGACTTACATATACCTTTACCTTAATTTGAAGATATTTAGTCAAGCAATCTAAACCAGTTGACTGCACAACTGTCATATATCCACATTAGGCGCATGCAATCATTACAGGGTATTGCCAACAAAAGGCGCTCTTCGCTCTCTCCACCAGTGTGTGTGTGTGTGTGTGTGTGTGTGTGCCTGTGACGGCAATGGCAACGCACAGCTGGAGACATGTATTTTGTAAATCATTAGTCAACAAAATGCTGCTATTGCCAGCTACCTCACTCTGTCCCACTCCCTCTCTCTTTCCCTCCCTGTCTGCCTGTCTGATTGTCTATCTGGCCATTATCCTCGTTTTGTCATCAGCAGCAACAGCGGCAGCCTGCACTAGATTAGGCCGAGTGCAATGTGCGATGTCATCAGCATTAAAGAGCCAACTCAAAAGGCGCACACAAAGATCGTCCAGATTCTTGTGGGGATCTGTCAAGGACTGTGCCATGGGTCAGTCAAAAAAAGAAATATATGTATATATACATATATATATATAGAAGGTGCCAAGCGGAAAATAACCAAAGGCCAACACACACACACACGAGTGCCAGGTGTATGTGTGTGTGTGTGTGTGACGTTAAAGATAAGCGGGCGAGCCGTGTGACGCAGTTGTTCTTGTTGAGGCTGGCAGCAGGTGGAGCAAGCAGAACAGAAGCAGAACAACACGAAGAAAAAGAAGAAGAAGAAGAAGAAGAAGAAGGTCCTGGTGCTGCTGGCTAATGATGCTAACATTAGGAGGCGCGTTTTATGTGTGTGCACGTAACGATGCTTACACAACACACACACACACACACACACACACACACACACAGACAGACAGACACACGCATACACACACACACACAAAATGAATGTCAAGGCAGCGCGCTGCGTTACATAAGCGACGCACAAATGTATGCTACGCTTTTTTCATCTTCTTCTTCTTCTTCTTCTTGTTTTGTTTGATGATGGCCACACAGCAGAGGTAAAGCAAAAGAGAAACGCAGTTACTCCTCTCACTCTCCCACTCTCTCTCTCTCTCTCTCTCTTTTGCTTTGCTGCTGTTTGCCATCTCAAAAGCCATAAGCCTCGCCAAATTAACATGACGAAATGATGGCAACAACTACAACAACAACAACTACAACAACAACATCAGTTGAGCAATGAGTGAATGGATGCCTGGCTATAGATAACGCCCCTAGGGTGGGTGGGTTAGCATGCCAGTTAGTGGGTCCACACATATGCACCACATATGATAGAGGCTTTAATAGACCTAGTCGCCCAAAAATCCCCCTATACAGCTCTTTGCTTAGCATGTGACAAGTGTCTTATAGATAAGAAGAAACCAAATACCACACACACACACAGATGTATCTCTAGCAAAGTGGGAGAAGAAAGAAAGGTTAGGAAGTCAAGTGGTTTTCAATTGATTTATGCCTATTCCGGCTAGGCTATATGAGAAACCAAAGTAACTCTGAATAATGCATCAGTAATGAGAATGGTGATAATAATATCAATGATGATGATGACTATTGCGATGAATATAGTAATCAATAACAAGTACTCCATAATCATAATAATAATATCAATACTAATGATGCAGTTGCTAATAAATATGCAAATTTCAAAAAACAACGACAATGATAATGAATAATGACAATGCTGATAGACGACTATCAATATCTAATGAATATAATGTTATAGTAACAATCTAATGAATAATACAAATGTTAATTGATTAATAATAATAATAACATCTACATAACAATATAATAATAAAGATAATAATGAGCAATTATGTCGCTAATGAACAATAGCAAACAAGACAGCAATAATAATTACGGCAGTCATAACAGTCATACACAATGACAATGACAATAACAATAACAATTACATTACAATGCAATGAAATAATATGTATGTAAATATTGCAATCTATTTAAAGAACAAACTAAAATAGAAATAAATGTCAAATGCCAAAGCAGCTGTCAACCTAATCAAGCTGTCCGTTAAGAGAGCTTTCACTGTAGCAGCTGTGATGTCTGTCAAGTAGAGGTCTATGCCCAGCTCAGCTCATATTCAAGTTGAACTTTAAGACAAGTCTATAAGATTATAAGATTTTTCTGTACTTGTGAATTAACATTATTTTTATTTACATATGAGTGTGTGTGTGTGTGTGTGTGTGTGTGTGTGTGTGTGTGTGTGTTAACGTGTGTGTGTATGTGTGTGTGCAGGAGCAAATGCGATTGCATGCCGCACATTTTTTGAGGCTTTTAGGGTATTGGGCACAAAAAACACATAAAGACAGAGTGTTACACACACACAGGGCAAGTGAAAGAGAGCGAGAGAGAGAGAGAGAGAGAGAGATGGAATGAGTGTGTGTTGGAATAGCAACAACATGAAATATTCAAAATACGACATGTAACTGTCATAATCAAGGAGCGGCTAGCAAAAATTGTCCAAGAGCGAGAAGCCAAACAGGATACGAGTGCAAAGCAGTCGAATGAAAGGGAAAGCAGGGAGGGAGCAGGGCGAAGGCAGCAGGGAGGGTAACCAGAGGAAACTAGTAAAAATCTTCCACTCGAAACTAACTGAAACTAACCCTCCATAGTTATAGTTTAATATCTGTTTAACATGTGAGTGGTGTAGCAGCAAGAGACAATTATTGTTGTTGCTATTGCTGTTGTTGTTGTTGTTGTTGTTGTTGATGTTTTAGCCACAAAATCCCCAAAGTGATTATATTAATACAACATGAGCCACAAGTGTGCTGCATACATTCAAGCAAAAAACCTCAAAAACTATGCCAACTTTACACACACACACACACACACACACACACACAGGCGAGCCGTTTAGTGTCCTGTATATGTGTGTGTGAGTGTGCGTCAAGACTTGTTCAAAGCGAATCAACATAAAATATAAAATATACATAAGCCAACGAGCTAACTGTAATAAAATAATAATAAAAACACCAAAAAAAAAACAGTAAGAAAGCTCTAATCGAGACTGCTCGACTAGGAAATCCCCTAAACCCTTCAGAGAACTGATATTTCAATAATTCTTCGCGTCTTTCTGACACACACACACACAGACACACACATAGGCACGCATGCATACAGTACTTGAGTAAAAATAAAAGCAAGCGGAGAAGAAGTGCAGAAGATCATTAAATTTGTCTATATGTATGCAGCAGTTCTCATTTGGTATTTTTATTTAGGTAAAGTGAAGCTAGAATGCTCACAGCAGCAGAGAGCGTTCCCATTGCTCACTTGAAGCTCGACTGCAATGAGCCCTACCTGCCTGCCGAGACAGTGCTTGAGTAAAAGTGGCCCTATATAAAGGGCAGCAGCTGCAGCATTTCTTCAGTCAGTCTTCAGTCGTCCAGGCCTGGTGGAGGTCAGCGCAATAAAAAGAAATTGAGTGTGTGATCGATCAGCTAAGCATTAAAGACGAAGAGGAACTACGTAGAGGAAATACGTAAAGGAAATACGTAGAGGAAATACGTAGAGGAATTACGTAGAGGAAATATTAAGAAAAAAGAGGAAATAATTAGCGGAAATACTTGAAAGCAATACTTAGAGCAAATGCTTAGAAGAAATAGACAAATCGACTCAACTCGTCGCCCTGATTAAGAATATATATACTTTGTGGGGTCTGCCACGCCTCCTTCTGCCTGTTATATTCATTTCAACAAAACCATTATACCCTGATTTCCCATTTTCAATGGGTTCAGGGTATAACAAGGCAAAAAAAAAAAAAAAAAAAAAAAAAACAACAATTCTTCTTTGTCTGAAGTGACGAAGCGCAGATACCCTATTTAATAGATATTTTCCATAATTTATTTCTCTTTTTACGCATTTCTGTGATGACAACTACAACTACAAAGATTCTTCCACTCTTTAACAAAGTTTTCTTTGTAACACTATATTATAGATCCCTATTATTTCCTAGATATACATATGTAGAAACGTAGCTATGACCAACATTAAAACACACATCTATTGCTCTGTTTCTGTTTCTTTCGATAGATGATTAACCTTCTGTAGTAATAGAGACTTCGTTAGCTCTTGAGTAATACAGGACTACTAATATACCCGCTGAAAACCGCTTGAGGTACGACTTCTTTGTATTGTAAAATGCTGCATCTAAAACTTTTAATATACACAAACAAAGAAGTCAAAGGTTAAGGAAATAGAAATTCGAACTTCAATTTGTCTAGATACAGGGGAAAGTATCGGAAAAAGTATACGACTAGCAGATGCCCTATAAAGCATTCCAATGCAATTATTACCAACTCGATTAACTATGCTGCTTTCTCTTTCTCTACATTTCTCTCAATCAATCAGTCACATCATCAACTTCGCCCCACACACAAACTCGATTTCTCAATTGGAAAAAACCAACATTGCTTTGTCAGGTGGCAACGCTGTCAGCAGCAGCTGCTAAAGTTGCTGTCAAAAGTGCGGACAGGCACACGTTAAAGTGCCTGTCAAGAAATTGATTTTTATTTTCTACTTACGGCAAAACTTGTTCTTATCGGTCGTTCGGAGTGCGTTCTTCAAACTGCAAAGAGAGAGAGAAAAGAATAAAAACTAAAATTAATGAAAATAATTTAATACAAGTTGCAGTTCATGTTGGGAAGCTTTAAACTGAAAGCTAAGCAACTGTTGTTCGGGCTTAACAAGCTGCTTGAGTGGGAGGAAACGTAAAACTGAGATTTACCTAATTAGATTCAGCTACGTCAGAGTTAGGGCATGTGTGTCTGTGTGTGTGAGTGTGTGTGTCTGTGTGTGTGTGTTGCTGAAGTTAGAGAGAGTTCCCTGAACTTTTCACTCTGCTCAATTGTTGCCCAAGTTGTTGCTGCTGTTGGCCTTAATTTGGTGAATCCAAGCAATGTTTGAATGTACACACACACACACACACACACACACACGCACACATCCTTACAGATACAGACACACAGGCATATATACATGCTTTTTATGATTATATACATATACATGTACATATATACTATATGATGTGAATGCGAAGCAACATAAAAAGCGCGAGGCACAAAAAAAAAAAGCAGGCATGTGTAGCGCAATCGGGCGTCATGGGCTGAATAATACTCATTCATGGGTTAAAATCAGTTAAATGGTAAATCCTGAATAAGAAGTGCCCTGAAACAGAAATATTCAGTTTTTGAGTTATAGTTGCAACTTTTTTGTTTATAGCTTATATAGAATTTCTCCAGACTTCAGACTGAGTTCAAGTTTCAGGTCTACATCAATTGAGCTCTCCTAGATATACTACATACTTTGAAGATTTGTGTGAATACTTTCACTTATCCCTAGTCCCTAGCTGACAATTAATTTGTTTTTCAGACAGCTGGACGGACCATGCTTAGCAAACCAATATGCTCGCTTTTCATTTGGCGAATGAGTATCAAAATTAAAGAAGTCGCATTCATATCTTTGACTGTCTGTGTGTGAAGGTCGCTAGTGTTGCCGTTGCTGCACTCCAACTGTATTCAGCACACACACACGTATATAATATATACATATACATATATATTTATACAGGAATTGCCCCATAGCTGTGCCTAATGAACTAAATTTCCATTTCTTTGCTCACACTGGCTCTGGCAGTGCCAGTCAGTGCCTTTGCCTTGAACGTTTTCTGGTTGAGCTGCTTCTGTGCCGCTGTTGCCGCTGTTGCCAGCGTTGCCAGATCGTTGGCATGAGCAACTCCCCTCCCACACTTTGCTGTTTGGCTCCCGTTCGCTGCTGGTGCCACATTAACCTCTTTGTTAATCATTTATAAACAAATGCTAATCAAATAAAAAACACAGCTGGCAGACCAGGTGAGCCCAGGTTGAGTTGCAGCTAAGCCGTAGCCGTAACCATAGTCATAGCCTTAGCCGTAGCCCTAGCCGTAACCGTGGCTAAACTCCGAGTCAAGGCACACGCGGCTATGCAAATAAACAGGCAGCAAATGAGCAGCGAAAATGGCGGAAACAAAATGGCAAAAGCAAACACAGCCGACAGAAAAACCAGAAAGACAAGACATACACACAAAAGGATGATGAAGGAGAAGAACAACGAAAAGTAGAAGAAGATACACAATTTGCCAAAAGCACACAGCGAAATGCAGCACAACAAAAATATATGTAAAAACTTAAGGGAACTTTTTTTTTTAATACTTCAGGAAGGGCCACCCTTCCCTTAGCCTGCCCCCCCTCCCACGAGCTCGACAAGAATGAAAGCTGCTTAAAAGGAACATCAAAGTTCATAAGTTATCAATAAATTGCAAACTATAAAGTTTGTCTCTCACGCTCTAGGCATGCTCATCGAATCTATTGAAGTTCAGCTTCATTTGAGTGCAGAAAAGTAAAGGGTATCTGAGAAACGAAATTTACATAGGCTGTATACCTTTAAATAGAAGCTGCATATCAAATTTTATATTCATAACTCTCAATTTCTTCGAGAAATGCTCGATGAATCAATTTAAGTATGTATACTTTCGACTCCATCTATCGAGTTGAGTTTTTGTCGAAACCCCTTTTAAAGTTTTTAACCGGTATATTGTTATAATGAAACCTGGCAGGAAAATATAACTCATAACTTCTGGGCGCGAAATCGAGTCGAAAATGGAATTGTTAATTTGATTTGAATCAATTTCTCGCTTCTCTTTTTTGAGAAGTCAACACGAGGGCAAAGCTCGAGCTGGGTTTTCATGAATATTTTCGACTCGCTTATAAATTTAAATAATCCCCATCAACTTTGCACGGCAGAAGCACTGCAAATTGCATTTTGAGCTGTCACGCGTTGCCTTCTGTCGGCAGGCCGAGACGTGGACCAGGACATGGACCAGGACATGGACATGGACATGGACTTGGCTTCTATTGACTTGCTAAAACTTTTAATCAATGCTAAAAAGTGAAAAGGGGAGAGCGCAGAAGCCGAGGCGGAAGAGATTCTATGGCCTTTGAATGGATGGAATACGAGCATGCCATGCAGAAGGGGTTAGGCGTGTAAAGGGGGCGTCGACTGAGTGGGTGTCCTGGCTAAGGTCGTGGCAATTTCACAACTGCTTTCATATGCAAAAGATTCCAGTGGCGCTGGAGCGCATAATTAGTTTGGCCAGCTGTGTCTGTATGCGACTTGGCTTAGGTTCAGCTTGGCGCTTCCATTTCATCTACTCCTTCACTCCTTCACTCTATCCGCTCTATTCGCTATCCTCTATCCTTATCTGGGCATCCTGTTGCTTCTGGAACTATTTAGCCCAGTTTTATGGTTTGGTTGCCAGGACGCTATCGCTCGCATTTCCTTTTGGCCCCCGTCTCTAATGATATTTTAATTAATTATGTGCGCCAATCTTGGCAACAAGACACTTGGCTCACTTTATCAGTTTATCAATCTAACGGTTTATCAGTCTATCAATTTGTTGCCTTGTTTCGCAGCAATTGGATGAAACGTTAAGCCAGCGCTTGAGCGTTTCACAAAATTTGTAGCCAACAATCGAAACGAGAAGCCTTGAACTTTATGGAATATCCCCATTAAGCTGCGGATCAAAGGTCATAACTGACTATTAGAAAGTCGCGACTTGTACCCGAACTGCATTAACTAGGCTTACAGTTAGGCAGATCGATTTCATTTTGATTTATCGATGGCATTACTCTGATTCGCAATAAATATCGATGGATAGCTATTCGAATGCCAACTTTTTGGATTGTATCACATTTATAATAACTTATTCGTAACTTTCTTTGAGAGTTTAAAGTTCCCATTTATACAAATCAAGTCTAAGCTAACTTATCGATAACTTTCACTCAATGGGGTATCTCTGAGTCGAGCATACGCAACTGTAACTTTCACACAATGCTCTTTCGATACTTTCATTTATAGTTATTGGAGGTAATTGCCTGCCAGGCGCCAACGCAACTCTCACTCATTTTTCGCCATATATTGTACGCCCCCGTTTCCTGCCCGGCATGTTCACGCTTTATCAGCAACTATGTTTGATGCCTGTCAACGCCACGCCCCCCCTCCTGCCCTTTGCTCTCTATTACAAAATTGGCCGTTGGTTTGTTTGCAAAGCGCTCAAACTGTCAAAATGGCGTGTGGCAACAGGCAACAACAACAACAACAACAAGCGTGTCAATAAGTCAATAGTGTAATTTCTCATTTCATATTTTCGTCAGCTACATACACATATACACCTACATACAGATAGATAGATATACAAATATATCAGTATAGACTATAATAGTTGAGCACCAGAGTTTCGTGACCCTTTACTGCTTTTGCCTTCCGAAACTTTCGAGAAGCAAAAAATCTTTGACATTTGCTTACTTTCCTTGTACCACTCTCTTTCGATATAGTTTTTAGCCCGACTTAATATTGAAATCTTGAAATAAATACGCAATTTGTATTAGAAAACGATAGAGAAAGAAGCAGAAAGATAGAACGAAGAAGAGCTGTAAGAATATTTAAGCAGATTTCCCTTTTTATATAAGCCAAAGTGCAGAAAAGGAAGCATTGAGTTAAAGTGAGAGAGAGAACTAGAGACAGAGAGAGAGATAGAGAGAGAGAAAGAGAGAGAAACTGTGATGTTTATTTAGCTTCTACAAAGATAACGTTTTGTATACCTCTCCGTTTTTCGTATACGTCTTCGCAGACAGACATTTTAATAAAATAATTTGAAGTTAGCTGAAATAGTTCTATCTCCTTAGATAGTTGATTTCACTTCTTTCAGCTCAAATGCAATCTTCGTATACAGTTCTTCTAACAGCTCGAATCTTTCAACCGAGTAGAAGTTAATGTTCTGTGTTTACGTCTCTCAAACTAAAAGTTTCACAAAAGAATAAAACGAAAACAAATGAGCTTTGCTCTTCGCTTCGAATTTCAAAAGTTTCGTTTGAAAGGATATTGAAAAAACTTTTCTCACATATCTTTCAAATTACAAAAAAAAAGAAAATGAATACAAATACAAATAATAACAGAAGAAAAAAAGCTAAAACAAATTTTCCGTCAGATCAAATGTGCTTTGGATTTCAATTCAGGGATATACGTACGTAAGCGTATGTATATTTGTGAGTTGGAATTGTATGTCTGAGCAGTGAACATTTAAATAGAGTTTTCGAGGCTGGAATATAGGAATTTTTTTGCCCATTTGGAATGAACACAACTAAACACATAACATATACATACATATACATAAGTACCAACATATATATTTAAATATATATGTGTAAGATCAAAACCAATATCTGCAGTTTCTGGTTGACGTAGTATAGATAGTGCGAGAAAGAAAGGTAAGTAAAAGTCTCGAAAGCCGACGAGCTTCTTCTCACTTCTAGCCCTCATCCCTGCCCGCCTGGTAGGCAAGGTCATGTCGTCAAAGGATTCACTGCAGAATCACAACAGCAATTGGTGCGCCATGGAGCAGAATCTCAATCAAGACATCGATGAGCTGAGCTCAACATTTGAGAAAATGATGCGTCCACATAAGTCAAAGTACGCCTATCCACGGCCTTCACCATCGCCAATACCCACTGGCCCCATCACCCCTAGGCAGCAGCAGCCAAACGCCATCCAAACAGTGGCAACAACAGCAGCCACACCGCCGGCTCAGCCCATGGATATGCCGAGTCGTTTGAGAGCCATTAAAGTTTTCAACGTAATGCTCGCCCGTCTCTGGCGTCGTCGCTGCGCCGAGGTCTGTGATTTGCATGAGCTGGTTCGCAAATATCAAATCAAGGTGAGCACCGTTAGACCATAGTTTGACTTCCTAATGAAGGAGGGTACGTGATAGACAAGCTTTAACTCTCTCTATCTATCTATCTGTTTATCTCTTTAACTATCTCTTCTATATCTATATCTAATACTAACAAATATTCTTTGAGATGATTTACCAGGTAGACTATTTTTACTAAATTTATAATACATATACATTTCCACGCCCAATTCCAGGCTAGTACAATGAGAGATGATTTATTCATGCGCAACCGGATGATTTGTAAGGAGCAGAGACGCTGCGACCGTCTCGAAATGGAGCTACGTGAGGTGAAATATGCTGCAGAGCTCAGCTCCCAGGGCTGTATTAGCATTGAGAATGCCTTGAATACTGTGCGCCGTAAGGAGGCGAAGCTCCGCCGTGAGTTGCGCGTGAAGACACAGGAATGCAATAGTTTTTCCGAATTGCTTAGCGCTACGAAAACCGAAATGTTCCAGGAGTTGTCCAAGTTTCGCGAATGCGCTCACGAATTGGCCGAGCAACAGCGTCAGAATCGCATGCTCGAGATGCGTAATGCCGAACTGGAGGATGAGGTAATACTCTCTATCTCTCTCTCTTTTCGTTATATACTAATAATATTCTCATACAAATATCTCGTTTACTTAGCTATTGACTCTGAAAGATCGCTTCCAAGCACAACACGATGATATTGTTCTTGCTGTACATGCAAAGCAGGAAAAAATCGATAAGGCTTACGAGGCACTAAAGGGCTACGAACAGGAGTTGGCCGAACTAGAGCTGTAAGTATAAATGTTTTAGCTCTATCTCTTGCACGGTCTATCCCTCTCTCAGTTTATCGCTCTGTACTCTCGTTCTTCTCTAATTCTTCTTAATTTTCTCTTCAACAGTAAACACGCACAGTTGCTGAGTGAGACCCAAAATGATGAAATTTCACAGGAAATGAAGAAAATCGAACGCAAAATCGGAATGATTCGCTATGTGATCTATTTCATCAATCCGTATCGCTGGCAAGTGCTGCGTTCGGTTTGGCCAAGCCTGAGGCTGATTACCCATGAACTTGTTGGCAGATTTTGTAATGTCCTATTCAATAATCCCGTATCGATGCCGACAATCAAAGTCGCCTCGGTGGGCATCTGTATCACAATCATCTTGCTTATCGGCGCCATATTCTGACCACATATATATATACACAGATATGTATGTATATAGATATATAGTTAAATATCAAGTCGGCTATACGAGAGACTAGTTAGGCCACATCGTGAAACAAATTTCTATATAGATCTATATATATATATTAGGTCGGTGAATGTTGTAATTTCAGTTGTTACTTATCGCTTTAGTTTTCATCTCTTCTATATTCTTTTTCCTTTCTAAGTGAATCACTAGATCCCAAGTCTAAAAATTTTTGTCAGATAAAGTAAGCGAAATTTACATTTGAACGAATCCCTTATCTACATGTAAAAGTTTACAATCCAAAAGTAAACATGTGTAACGAGTAGAAAATGTATATTATTTATATATATGTATATATTTATCTATGTATATATACATACATATATATGAATGTACATATATAGAAGAATCAAATTGTATAATAATATCTAGCATAAATAATCGCATAGAGCGACAATAAAATGTATTACAAATGTGAGAAACATCAATATGTTGATCATTATTTTGATTATACCCTATAATGCAGCGCAAGAGGGTATGCTGGAGGATGGAGGCATATGGAAAACAGTCCAAAAAGAGAAAGAGAACTAGAACATGTCTATCCGAAGAGCACGTCTAATAACTATACAAACATATGATAACTATACAAACTACACTAAGCTATCCACAGAGTATTTACTACTCCATCACTATTCAGACACACTGTCACTTTTTATTAACCCAATTAGTGCATAATACTATAATTGTCACCACAGGTAGGTAGATAGGGGGTGTCGGGGGTGGTGCCCTGAGCCCATCCGACCACAAAGACAAACAGCTTCTGACATTTGCACAGCTCGTTCGATGAATTGAACTGCACAATGTGCCAATGGAAATGGAAATAGAAAAGGGTAACGGAAAATGGTAGAAAATATTCTCATCAACTAATGTCAGGCAACAACAGCAGCCATGAAATGTGAAAGGTGCAAACCGTAGCGCGACTTTAATTAAACAAAATAGTTTGTAATGTAATTCAATATGCCGCATGTTCATCTATATGTATATATGTATGTATGTTTATATAGGTGTGTGTGTGTGCGTGTGTGAAAAGCATATAAAACTATCAGCAAACACCTGTCGACTGTTTGTATATCGTCGACTCTAGAACTTTAGCGCGCTTGTAAGTCGAATGCTGTCTGTTTATTAATTGCTGTTAGAGAATTAATATGTCAATTAAATTCTCGATTATTAGCTTTAATAGAGAGCGCAAACATTAACACTATAAAGTCAACGTCTCTATGGCTATATCTACATCGGATCTAACTATACATTTAATCTTCTTTCCCATTCGGATCTATGCTTACGCATATTTCAATATTAATTTTTATAATTAATGCTTTATTATCATGTTAATTTCTGCTTGTTTTATCATTATATCACATAATCTCTCCATACTATATTATCAACATTTTTCTACATTTATTCTAATCAAATTATTTTTTGCTTTTTCTTTGTATTCTAATTCGCCAAAAGTATAACACTTTTTTTTACCTGTTGTAGAAAAAGTGGTTAAAGTGCTTGTGGCTTGTTCTCTTACAGTTTGAGTACCATTTTACTCAACAACAAAACACTCACCGTCGCTATGGCGCGCTTTTGCTCTCTCCCTCACTCTCGCTCTCTCTCTCTCTCTCTTGCTCCCCTTCTCTTTTCACACGCTGATATCTTACGTTCGTTTTTGCGGCTGGCTGCTCTTTAAGCAATTGCAATCTGCTCGTTGTTGCAAATTTGTTGCATTTTTAGCTAAAGCACGCGCACACTAACACAAAGAGATAAAAAAAAAACACAAAATAACACACAACAAAAAAAGCAAACAAACAATATTTGGAGATCAGCCCAATAACAATAACAACAACATTTTGGACAGCGTCGCGCACTTTTGCCAGCCTGCTACCTTGTGTATAAGAAGTAACTGTATTTAAAGCTTCTGTATTTTGCCCTGCCAAACAATCGAAACCGAAACACGTTGCCGTCGTCGCCGTGACGCGGCTTCTATGTGTTCATGCTTGTCTACGCGTGTGTGTATATTTGTTCTTTGGATTTTCGTTTGTTTTGTGTTTATCGGGCAATGTGCGCGAGTGCGAGTGCGAGTGGGCTAACGGGAAAAGCTCAGCCAAACAACTGACCGGCTGAGAGCGCCACAGCAATGGATACGCGCTCGCGATGCCGTCGCTACCGCTGTCGCCTCCGCCGCCAGCGTTTATCAAAGCACAACGAAAGTGTAAAAAGGAGAGTGAGGTGAGAGCACATACATATGTACCTATGTATGTATGTGAGCGTATGCGTGGCCAACGATATTACGATCGCGAGAGCGCGAGAGTGCATATTTGCTAAATACGCTCACATGCATATACATATCTATCTTTATACGAACCTGTGCATGTATGAGTGTGTGTGCAATGAGTCTGCAGCAATTGTTTGTTATTGTAACTTTATTGCACAATCTTTACATCAAGCAGCCAGGCAAACAAGCAAAAAAAGTATAACAACACTGAAAGACCGATGGCGAAATACCCTGTAATCCATATACATATACATGTACTATATCATTGAAATGTCTTTCATGAGAATATATGTCACGTTGTTTTTTGTGTTAAATTTATTATAATGACGCACAATATTATATTAGCTTTGTGTGTAATATCATCTCTATTTAGATTAGAATAGGGTATAGCAAATTTATCAGTCAAGCGGCAACTTTCGCTGCTGCTCAAATTGCAATTGCCCTACAACTGTGAACATATGAAAAAAGGAACAAGTGGCTGCAATGCTGCCCAGTGCTGTTCAAACTTTAGCATGCAGCAGTGAGCAGCGTGCAAAGAGAGCGTGCGAGAGCGAGAGAGGGAGTGTGTGTAAATTTTGTTTTTGCTTTATTTATAATGGGCTTTTGCACAATTTACTTTTGTATATGCTTTGTATGCCAGCCAGCCGCCTTCTCACAGCTCTCTCACACTGTCGCTCTCGCTCTGCCTTTAGCTCCATTCAATTGTGTTTGCGTCGGCGTGCATAAGTAAATTTCTTCTAATTTAATATTTTGTTTACATTATTTATTTATTCATTTACTTATGTATCTGATGTGCTCGGCCAACTTACTCCCTCACTCGCTCTCTCTCTCCCTCTCTCTTTATTAACGCATTTCACCTGCTAGTCGGTGCTGCTGCTTTTATGCTAATTGAAGCTGGGAGTCAGGCTGATGATGCTGATCTTACCGAACGTTGACAAATTTACAACAACAAGATCAAGAAGCAGGCATAGTATGAAAAGACACTGCACTGATATTACCGTTGCACGTAAATATGTATGTATGTATGAATGTTTAGAGAATCTCGATTGAAGTTTGAAGGTAACTGTAAAATGGTTTTGTACATTTAAGAGACAAATTAGACACGTAAAGTTATGGAAGGGACATTTTTAGTGAGTTGAATAATTATATTTTATAATTACACATTAATATAGAAAACGGAGGGAACTATAGAAATATATATGTATGTATTTTGCTATAGTAGAAAGTGTTTTATACTTGTATTTTGGGTTTTATACATATATCCATATTCATTGACGAAGTGAAAAACAAGTTTATTGGCTTTGTGTAAAATTTGTCATTATGACAAAATTTGTCATACACTCAAGTCAATAACATCCGTATAGAAATATATAGTATATATGTATGTATGTGCATACACCCATTGGAGGTGAAACAAATCATGAAAAAATATCGAACGAATCTTTCAAACCTTTACTCTAAACCTCCTCGGAGAAGTTTTATATATCCATTTAAGAATTATATTTTACTCTAGTTCTTCATTTTTGATTTTCGTTTCAAGTAGAGAACTGTACTCGAGACGAAATTGCAATTTTTTTTCCATAGAAAAATAAAAAATATTTGTTGTGTTAGGTGAGACTTTATACTAGCAAATATAGGATTACTAATGGTTACACTAATAATTCGATATTCGGTTAGTAAAGACCTCTTCAATTTCAATTTTAGTTATAATTTTGTATTTATTCAACGCCACTCGGTTTTCCCCTTTGACAGCTTACAAGGAGAAGCCCTAAGAGCACCGGAAATCGCCTTTTGCCTTTGACAATTACCCTTGGGTAATGTCTTCTTGGAACTAGCAAGTTGAAGTCAACTATTTCTGCTTTGAGGAATTTTTTCCGTATTCTGAGAAGCGAGAAACATAAGAGAAAATTCTTTGGGCCCCCAAAAAGTATTTGAAATTACTTTTTCTTTTTTATTTTGTTAGATTTAATTAAATTGAGAATAATAGTCATTATGAAGGGAAATTTTGAATTAGATAAGTTAATTTTCGCATATCCTCAAGCATTCCCAATATGCTGTAATGTCTGCCTAGGGCTGTAGCAGTTGCTAACGATAGTTATAAAATGATCATCATTATATTATACATGTATGTTGAGTACTTATTGTAGTCGGACACACCCCTGGTATCAATTTCAGTTTACAGAGTATCATTTGTAGAGTTCTCAGATAAATGAATCTATGCGATAATGGAAAATTGCAATTTCTAGGTAACTGCAAAAACAACGTGCAAAAGGAATGCGAAAAAAATGGGAACTGCAACGGCAAATGACGCTGACTGCGACTGCGACTGCGACTGCAGCTGCGATGTCCGTAACTGTAAATGCAATTGCGTGTGGGCGCATGGCCAAGGACGCAGTCGAGAGGATGCGAAATTCAATGGGTATGAATAGAGGCATAGCGAAAGAGCAAGACATAGGCCAGGGGCGTGGGGCAAGCGGCAAGGGCAAGGGGGCAGTCCAGGGTTAGGTATGCTGCGTGCGACTGACAGTTGCGGACATTTTAATTAGTTATTTTCGTGCTGCTTTTTAGTTTTTTTTTTTTTTTTTGCTTTTTGGCTGCATTCGAGTTGCGCCTAAAAGCGCGCTGCAAAAACAAAAAACAACAACAACAACATGAATTGCCGCGCTCACACACACACACATACGCACATAAACATATAACGGACAAACTTAACAGGAACTCACACACACACAGGGACGCAGCGAGATAAAGGAGGAGAGAGCGAGAGCGAGGTAACGCGCGCATAAGCCAAAATTCTATGCAATGCAAATGTTTTTTTTTTTTTGTTTTTGTTTTTTGGTTTGTTTTTGTCTTCTGGCTTTTAACTAATATTTTGAATGCTTACCGCTGTCGACGCTGACGCTGGCTTCTGCTGCGCTGCTGCTGTAAATACTGTCTGTGATTTGTTGTTTATATTTTCTTGTTTGGCATTTTGTTGTTGTTTTAATTATTTATATTTTTCTGGTAATTGCTGCAACACATGAAAAAATTGCAAAAAAAAAATAACAACACTCGGAAATAGCAAGAAAAAGTTGCTTTACGCTTTTTATTTACACGCAACACGCGAAAAAAAAAACAAAAAAAAATCTGTTATTGTTTTTCTTTTTTTTTTTTTTTTGGTTCTTTGTTGTAACAACAAGAAGAGCAAGCAAGGCCTAGGAAGCTGCTCGTGCGGTTTGTTATTGTATTTGTTATTTTATTTGTTGTTCTTGCTGCTGTTGGTTAGACTCGGACTCGATATCAGAATTGTAAAAGAGGCAACTTTTTCTTACTACTCCTGTCAATGTTTTGTTTATGGCACTGGGCAGAGAGAGTTGCGCGCGCTTTCGCATCCGCCTCGCACGAGTGTCGTTGATGGACTGAACTTGCGTTTATTTACACGATGACGTTGTCGTCAGCCGTATGAGCTTTTTGGTTTCAGCTTCAGCCCTATACGCTTTGAAAAGCTCTACAAGTGCGACTACACAACAGAAACTGCTGTGAGTGTGTGCGAGTGTTTTGTGCTTACGAACAGTCGCGTCCAGCGCAATAGTGCTTGCTTAGAACGGCTACACATGGAGTTAAATATTAAATATTTATTATTATTATTATTTATTAGAATTAATTTTTTCATTATTAGTATTATTTATCTTATCTTTTATAAGAATACTAGGTATTTAGTGTTTACCTTGCAATAATGCCATATATTACTAATGACTACCTCAATATTATTAGTCTACTTTTTTGGGCTGCATCGTGCAGAGCTGCCGCGATAGCTTCGCCGTGTACATGTATTCGTGCGTGTGTATGTGTGTGTTTCATGTTTTTGTTTGGTTTCTAAAGCTGGCGCTAGCCAAAGCTTGGCTGCATTCAAGGCAGCAAGGGCTTTGGTACAGGTGCGAGCGAGATGCTGCACGTGCTTTTTGACACTAGTGTTGAGCAACGTGTGAAAGCACGTGAGCAGGGCATAAAGGCAAATTACCGCCTTTACAGCTGCTGCTGCTGCTGCTTCTGCTGCTTCTGCCAAACTGATTTTTCATATTATAATACAAATACATATGTACATAGATACATACAGATATAGCTACATTTATATGTATGCGTGTCTAGTTGCGTAAAGTTGGTTTATTCAGCTCTTGTTGCTGCTGATGCTGTTGACCTTATCTCCCTATATACGTACATACATATACATATACATGGTAATAGGTCCAAGAATCAACAACAATACCGTTACAGTCAAGTCGACAGGATTACACATTTAAGCTTTTGTGCCAATTGGCGTCATTGTTTGAGGTTATGTGTGCGTGCTGCCGAAGCGATGTGCGCTCGTCGTGTCCTCGTCCGTCCTCCCCTTTGACCCTGACAATGAGCGCTTTGCTATGTATTCATTTAATTTAATTTGTATCAGCTTAAGCTATTTAACGACCAGCGCAACAAAACGGAAACGGAAAAGAATCACCCCACATGCCCAAACACATAATATGTGAGAGAAAGAGAGAGATAAAGTGGCGAAGGTGGCTGCGTCGGCGGCGGCAGTAGCGGCGACGCGTCGGCAGCGGAAGTCTAGTCATGCGCTTATTGATGTGTGTGATGTGACTCTTGTCTAGCCAGCCAGATCGTGAGCCACAGCCAAGAGTTTGTACAGGGACAGGGGCAGGGACAGACACGGTCTGTTGTTTGCATTGCTTTAAATATACGTTTTTTTTTTTTAGGAAAAATAAAAAGGAACGTAAGTGGATTAAGCTTTGCTTTGCGTTGGCTTCAGGGACATGCGAGCGCGTACACGTCTTATATACTTACAGAAGGTTAAGACTATGTCAGTGTCAGCACAAGGTAAATATGTACAAAGCACAACAAAAATACAAAAGACAAATGTAAATACGTTTTGAATTGCGCGCGTTGATGGTACTGAACACAAGAAGTAAAATCGATAGGCACGTGTGTGCGATTAGTGCGATTTGCCTTAGCTGTCTATGCACTTTTTAACGCTTTGCCTAAAGGAAAATATTCAAAATTCAAAAAGATAAATTTCACATTCATATTTAATTAAAATCAATTATCTTAAAATTATTCGCTCAGCTTAATAGAAAGTCATGAATCGATAGTTGAGCAATATGTGTCAGCGTAAAAAATGTTAGTGTATTGACGCTTTTACTGCTGCAATTTATGTTACGTAAGTGAGAAACTAGGTGGGTGATTGATTAACTTTTATCTCATTAGTAATATTAATAATACATAATTAACCAAATAGCTAAGGCTGTTCGTTCGTTTGAAATTGCGCGCCCAGTTTGACCGTTCGACAGTACAACAATCGATAGCTTAATAGCATGTGCGAGCAATCAGCTGGTCGTGTCATTTTTTAGCACATTTTCTGTTGTCGGCTTGCACAACGATTTTCAGGTGTTAACCGAAAGAATTTATTAAATTCGCTGAATTCTAACAAAAATGAGGCTAACAGACGTTCTATTCAAAAAAGTCAAGAGCAAGTAAGTGATTAACTGTCATTTGAGCTCATTATGAGCAGCACTCAAAGAGCTTTCCATCACTCGACAGGCGCATCATGGTGCTGATGGAGAGCGTGGTCAGCGGACACCAGTTCAATCTCTTCCGTGAGCGGCTCGCAGATAAAATAGAGCTGATTCGCTTCGATCCATACAGTGAGTGACATCTATTTCAATTCACTACCATACTGAAATACTAATTATCATTATTTCTCTCTTCTAGTACAAAAGGAGAGCTTATATCGTGAGCGCAAGAGGATTCGCAGCGCTTAAATCGTGCTGCTCCCCCAAAGGCTTCTCTAGTTTTCCATTCTTTTCTTTGATATATATGTGTGTATGTAGTCCTTATGCCAGATATGTAGGCACTGCATTAAAGTCTGTTTTCTAATAATTGTTAATCTTCTACTGTTTGAATCAATTCCCTCAGAATTTGTAATAGACCAGTGAATTATAATAATTGTCAATTAGAAAGAAACTCATAAATGAGAAACACCATACACCTGTTTATATAGTATATATTCCATTGGAATATAAGATATTATCCATCGGTAACAACAGTTTTTATAAAAAAAATACTTTATATTTCATTCGCGTAGGACACATTTCTTTAGAAGACATTTTGATTTGTTGTGTTATGTGTATGTGTGTATGTAGATAGTATCATTGGAATTATATGTAGCTAGCGAATAGAAATACATGCATTTGTGAATAACGACTACCATACAAAAAGGGTCTTCAGAATAAATTACGAGATATGTTGAAGGTATACAATCAAATTAATCATGAATATTTAACTAGTGTATAACAGATATTGTCAGAATGTGTGTGTTCGATCTAGTCGACGTATTATAAAGTGTGCAATAGTGTTGTTGTATGAGGATGTATGGTTAGTCGTTATTGTTATAATGAAAGACATTTTGATTTTTAGTGTTATATGTATGTATGTAGATCGTATCACTGGAATTATATGTACCAAACGAATAGATATACATACATGCATTTGTGAATAACGACTACCATACAAAAAGGGTCTTCATAGTGAATTACGAGATATGTTGAAGGTGTACAATCACATTATTCATGAATAGTTAACTAGTGTATAACAGATATTGTCAGAATGTGTGTGTTCGATCTAGTCGACATATTGTAAGGCGTTGTTGTATGAGCATGTATGGTTAGTCGTTATTGTTATAATGAAAAAGACATTTTGATTTTTAGTGTTATATGTATGTATGTAGATCGTATCACTGGAATTATATGTACCAAACGAATAGATATACATACATGCATTTGTTAATAACGACTACCATACAAAAAGGGTCTTCATACTGAATTACTAACTTAACTAGTGCAGTGAGTGTATGTAAATTTGGTGTATAACAGATATTGTCAGAATGTGTGTGTGTTTGATCTAGTCGACGTATTGCGGGTGTATGGTTAGTCGTTATTGTTATGATGAAATATAAATGTTTAGTGTGCTTGATTAATGCGGGGAATCACAGCGCTTGATTAACTTGATGTAGGATGAGGTAGCTGCAGCATAGTGTCTATTTAAAGGGCTTCTCGGTCATGAGCAGTCCGCGCTCCCAGAGCGCCGTGGCCACCTCGATGCGACGGTCGACGCTGCGCAGGGGCAGCTTGCCCACCTTCATGTACGCCGGATATGCGGTCATCAGGGCCTCGACGGCGGGCGCCTCGGTGGGCTGGATCTCCATGAAGTTGGGCTCGTTCTTGCAGTACTCGAGAGCGTTGTCCACGTAGTAGTACAGGCGCAGGCTGCCGCTCTCGGCCACCAGGTGCAGGATGTTGGCGCGCAGCAGACGGATCTTCGTCTTCTCGGTCAGCTCGTAGTCGCAGAGGCACTGTCCGTGGCTATCAGTTTCGGTGCGCGAGCCAAAGACGGTGCGCAAGTTCTCCTCGGGCTTGATATAGGGCGGCAGCGCCTCGTGCTGGAAGCGTTTGCCCAGTTGATCAACGGCAGCGTCGATCTGGGCATCGGTGGGCACCAGGTAGCGCTGCACCAGTTGCTTGGTGCTATTCAGGAGCTGGTCGCGCAGCTCGCTCTGCTGGCCGCCCTTGGCCAGGCCGACGTGCTGCCAGATGTGCAGCGGCAGGCCGCGGCGCAGCGTCAGGTGGTGCTTGATGGCGCGCTCCAAGACGGAGGGCATCAGCATCTCCAGTAGATCGGCATACGCCTGCTGCTGGTAAACGCTGAGAGTGATGTGGAGCGAGTGTTGCTTTTGCTCGGTGACGGCCTGGTGGACGGTGCCGCGAGGGAAGTAGAGGATGTCGCCCGCCTCGAGGACGGCGTCGAACAGCGGCTCGCCCAGCTCCTCTTGTTTGTAGTTGCCCGAGGAGGTGCGTGCCAGTACGTCAGTCTGCTGCGGTGGGGCGTATAGGCGCCAGCGCTTGCGGCCCTCCACCTGGATCACGAAGGCCTCGATGTCGTCGTAGTGTGGTGCGAATCCCTGGCTGTTCGGCGGAGTCAGATAGACGTTCGCCCCGACGAGGCAGTGGAAGAACTCCTGCATTGTGCTGCATAGCTGACGCAGCTTTGGCAAGTAGGTGCTCGGGTTCAGGATGCGGATGCTGCAGCCCTCGCCGTAGTAGCCCCAAATGGTTGGCGGCATGGCGCGTCCCACGGGATTCAGAGTCTGGCGCACGCCCTTCTTATAGGTGGTCACGTCGATGTTGGTGGTGAACTCCAGTTGGTTCTCTATTAGCATCTGGTCGATCATCTTGAACGAGATCAGCTGGCTGAAGTAGTCCGGCTGCTTGCGCTTCACTTGGCATGCATTGCGCTCCCAGTACTGCTCGAAGAAGCTGTCCGTGGTTATCGGATTCAACAGCCAGTTGAGTACGCGCTTGCCCTCCTCGATGCTGTTCGACAAATGCACCGGACCACGTTGCTTCTCAGTGCCGGTCACCAGCTGTAAATTGTTCGAGCCCAGCTCGTTGTTGTTGTCGTTCATGCTGTTTGATTTGCGCGACGGGGCCGCCATTTTGTTGGCCGGAGCACTGGAGAGACGGCACGATTTGGCAGTGGTTTTGGTCACAGATTCGCGGCTGCTCAAACGGCACTTGTTCGGCCCGGACTGGGCAGCCGGAGCCTTGGGAGGCAGTGGACACGACTTGATCATCGTCTTTGGTGGACGCGGCGGTAGCGGGCACGAGGGTGCCGGATTGGTGCGCTGCTTGCCCACAATGGCTTCATCCTGCTTTAGGGACATCTTCTGCTGCTTGGCTGCAGTCGGCTTGTTGTTATTGTTTTTCATGTTGCGCTTGGCTGCTTGGCGTGGTTCTACCATAATCGGACTGGCGCTGCTGATGGCGCCGCTGCTGACAGTGCTGTTCAGCGTGTATTCCTCACTGAATTCATCTTCGCTTTGCTCTTCACCGTTATGCATGCTGCCATTGCTGTCATCGTAGCTGTTACCGTTATAGTCGCTCTCGCTCTGGCTGCCGCCATCATACTCTTCGCCGTTGGAGCCCGTATCAAAGCGCCCACTGCTGGTGTAGCTGCTGGCAGTGGCGCCGCTGTCATCGTAATCAGTCGAGTCACCCTCGGAGTCATTATCGCACACGCCATTGCAGCTCTCATCGTTGCTATTAGTGAAATCTTCACTGTCGCTCATGAAGCTGTTCACGGTCGAGCCATAAGAGCTGCTGTTTTGGAAATCGCTGTCGTTTTCCGAATAACTTTCGTTCGAGCTGCTCATTATGGCGGCCTCTGACTTCTGTTGCTGTTCGCCGTTTGACACTGTGAGAAATGGTATTCCGTTATTCTCCTGTTCATTTTTTGGATTCTCTGCCTCGCTCTCTGACGCTTCTGCAGCGGTCTTCACTGGTCCCTTTTTAACTATATTCTTTTCTGCCTCTGCGGCAGCTCTCTTTGCAGCTTTCTTTGCGACTTTCTTTGCCACTGCCATCTGTATTTTTCTTACTTCTTTTGCAGCCGCCTTTTCAGCTGCCCTTATAGCTGCCCGTTTTGCCGCTTTTGCTTCTGTTAATTTCCTCTTTGGTAAACGTTTCGATGTTTTCTTTGGCGCTAGGCAGTAAGCGGCGTACGCTGATACGCTGTCCATTTTCAAGCAATTTGTTTTTCAAGAAATTTCATGAATTTATTATATTCTGCGCCCTGCTTGAACTTTACACAAATCTGACGATTCTGACAATTCTGACAATTCTGACAAATCTGAATTGCTTAAAAAGCAAGTCACACGTGCCTAACCGGGCCAACTGCCTATATAAATATCGATGTTACAATATATGTATGTACATATATCATACTGCTTGTATCGATGAAGTGTTTCAACAATTTGAATTAAAAATAATCAAATAATTGCGATGACTTATTTATTTATTATTTTTTGAAAGGTTTTTTTTTTTTTTGTACAATCACAAATTTATTTTCAATAGGTGCAGTAATGCATTTAAAACAGTTAAAAAAAAATTATAATAATAAGAATTTAAACTACGACTTTGCCAAGCAAAAAATATAACGTGTGAGGGCCACTAAAAATGCATGTATCGATATCTTTTTCACCCGTTACAGTGCATGCGAATGTGTGTTATCGATAGGCAAATGCCGGCTTATTTTGTTTGTTTGTGAAATTATTGCGCCATGTCGGACGCAGCCGAAGTGCAGCCAACCGAAACAGATGATCAGCCAGCGCCCGCTCCTCTGCCCGAGTCCAACGAAACCCTGGAGGACGAGGAACTGGCCAATCTTGTCACGGCAGAGGAATATCTGATGCGCAAAGATGTCCAGTTGCTGGAGTACGAAAAGCAAATGTTTCTCGACTTGGTGCACGCCGACGGCCTGCTCGTGGCAGCCAAGTAAGCTGCAGAGTCTGCTCCACTGCAAATCCCAATTAATCCGCTCTTTACTCTGCAGAGGCCTGAGCTATGAGCGCGTGCTGCTGCACATCCTGAAGGTCTACAGCGACGCGGGCAATCTGCTGCTGGTGATCAACAGCGCCGACTGGGAGGAGCAGTATTACAAGTCCAAGCTGGATGCCAAATACGTGCACGAGGTGGCCAATACGGCTACCGAGCGGTGGGTGGCGCTTCCTTATGTCCGATTGCTGCTAATACGTCTCTTTTGCTTGCAGTGAACGCGTTTACCTGGAGGGCGGCATTCAGTTCATATCCACGCGCATCCTCGTGGTTGATCTGCTCAAGCAGCGCATACCCATTGAGCTAATCACGGGCATCATCGTGCTGCGCGCCCACAGCATCATCGAGAGCTGCCAGGAGGCGTTCGCCCTGCGCCTCTATCGCCAGCGCAACAAGACGGGCTTCATCAAGGCCTTCTCGTGCAGCCCGGAGGCCTTCACCATTGGCTACTCCCACATCGAGCGCACCATGCGCAATCTGTTCGTGAAGCAGCTGTACATCTGGCCGCGGTTCCATGCCACAGTGCGGGCCGCACTGCATCCGTGGCAGGCGCAGACAATCGAGCTGCACGTGCCGCTCAGCGCGCGGGTGAGCTCCATACAGACCCACATACTGGACATTATGAACTTCCTGGTGCGCGAAATCAAGCGCATCAATCGCACCGTCGACATGGAAGCGGTCACCGTGGAGAATTGTGTCACCAAGAAGTTCCACAAGATTCTGCAAGCCCAATTGGACTGCATTTGGCATCAGCTCAACTCGCAAACAAAGCTCATCGTGGCCGATCTCAAAATATTGCGCAGTCTTATGATGTAAGTGGACTAGGACGGGGCTTACAGATAGAAAGAGATAGACTATGCATTCCTACGGGCTGGGATTGAATAGCAATGGAATGGACTCCTACTACTATCAGGCATCAGTCAGTCATCACTTAGTCTCTCAGTCAGTCAGTCTCAATTCAGTCAGTCCGTCAGTCTTTGTTAGTCTCAATCAAAGTGTCAATCCATCAATCGCCTTCATTCACACACAGCTAACACAGTTTTATCTTCGCAGATCCACGATGTACCACGATGCCGTCAGTTCGTACGCCCTGATCAAACGCTATCGCAGCACAGAGTACGCCATTAGCAACTCGGGCTGGACGCTCATGGATGCCGCCGAGCAGATCTTCGTGCTCTCCAAGCAGCGCGTCTACAATGGGCAAAATGGTGAGTTCGCTGTCCATAAATCGTGGCTATCTCAAATTCTCTCTCTCCCGTGCACAGAATTCGAGCCGGAGCCGTGCCCCAAGTGGCAGGCGCTGAGCGAGCTGCTCACGCAAGACATACCCGGCGATATGAGTCGTCGGCGAGGCGCCGATCACCTGGACCCGCCCAAGGTGCTGATACTCTGCCAGGACGCGCGCGCCTGCTACCAGCTGAAGCAGTACCTGACCCAGGGCAGCGCGCGCTACCTGCTGCAGCAGGCGCTGCGGCACGAGGTGCTCGTTGGCAAGCTGAGCGACGAGTTTGCCAAGCAGAGTCAAGGCGCCGCCATGGCGGAGCCGGCATCTAAGGCAGCCGTCAAGGTGGAGCCGGACACTCCGGCTGCTGCTCCTCCGGCGGCCCCGGTGCTCGACGAGCTCTCTCAGCTGCTGAGCGAGACGGATGCAGAGGCCCAACTACAGCAGCAGCTGTTCGAGGAGAGCTACATGCTCACCATGACCCAGGCCACGCCCAACGATCCCGATCCGAATGCCTCGATCTTCGAGATCATACCCGAACTGGAGCAGTTCGATGTGTCTGCTGCACTGGCCGCCCACCGGCAGCCCTGCATTTGCCTGCAGACCTTCAAGACGGAGCGCGAGGGCTCCATGGCGCTGGAGCACATGCTGGAGCAACTGCAGCCGCACTATGTGATCATGTACAACACGAATGTGACGGCCATACGGCAGCTGGAGGTCTTCGAGGCGCGCCGTCGCCTGCCGCCCGATGATCGCATGAAGATCTATTTCCTAATCCATGCGCGCACCGTCGAGGAGCAATCCTATTTGACCAGTTTGCGACGCGAGAAGTCTGCCTTCGAGCTAATCATCGAAACGAAGAGTGTGAGTGAACGAGAGGGCGAAAGAAATCAGAGAGGAGACAATAGTAGATGTAATAGAGGAGATTGGATACGGGTTAAAAAAGGGGGAAACAGATCAGATTAGTGAGAGTTCTAGAACTGATCAGAGCGAGAAAGAGAGTAGAAAAGAAGAGAGTGAGAGAGAGAGAGGGACAGACATATCTTTATAGAGAGTGAGTCTTGTTTTAAATACATGAGAAGTGTGGAGAAGGGCAGAAATTATGAAACAGTTCAAAATAGATATAAATAGGAGATACGAATAGCTAGAAATGCTTTTAGATTTCCTTTTTAGAGCATAGATTCCGTCTTTGTAGATAGGGAGGGTATCTACTAGTCTGGCATTGAATTGAACTTAACTCCGGTTTCATTTGCTTCTATAGAAAATGGTCATACCGGAGTATCAGGATGGCAAGACGGACGAGGCCTTTGTGCT
The DNA here is from genome assembly GCA_035045965.1 of Drosophila aldrichi. Taxonomy (NCBI): domain Eukaryota; kingdom Metazoa; phylum Arthropoda; class Insecta; order Diptera; family Drosophilidae; genus Drosophila; species Drosophila aldrichi. Next base: position 414,117 of record JAWNOM010000484.1, read on the forward strand.
CTACAAAAGCTACGACGACGAGGAGCCGACGAACGCGCAGACGCGTCAGGGCGCCGCCACCGGCGTGGCACTGGCCAGTGCACGGATCACGCCCAAGATCATCGTGGACATGCGCGAGTTTCGGTCCGATCTGCCGTGCCTGATCCACCGGCGCGGCCTGGAGGTGGTGCCGGTGACCATCACCATCGGCGATTACATTCTGACGCCGGAGATGTGCGTGGAGCGCAAGTCGATCTCGGATCTGATCGGGTCACTCAACTCGGGCCGGCTCTACAATCAGTGCGTGCAGATGCAGCGCTACTACGCCAAGCCCATACTGCTCATCGAGTTCGACCAGAACCGGCCGTTCCACCTGCAGGGCAAGTTCATGCTCTCGCAGCAGACGACGGCCACGAATGCGGACATCATGCAGAAGCTGCAGCTGCTCACGCTGCACTTCCCCCGCCTGCGCCTCATCTGGTCGCCCAGCCCGTATGCGACGGCCCAGCTGTTCGAGGAGCTGAAGCTGGGCAAGGAGGAGCCGGATGCCCAGGTGGCCGCCGCCCTGGGCAGCGACGAGGCCGGCCCAGCGCCAGGCGAGCAGCTGCAGTATAACAACGCCATCCACGACTTCCTGCTGCGTCTGCCGGGCGTCCACACGCGCAATGTGCACGGACTGATGCGGAAGGGCGGCAGCCTGCGTCAGTTGCTGCAGCTCAGCCAGACGGAGCTGGCCGAGCTGCTGCAGTCGCAGGAGAGCGGCAAGCTGCTCTGGGACATACTGCATGTGGCGCATCTGCCCGAAAAGGACGAGGTCGCTGGCTCCTCGGCGCTGCTGGCGGCGAGCAAACAATTTGGCAGCGGGTCACACAATCGTTTCCGCAAGGCAGCCAGCGAGGCGAGACGAGGCAGACGTTGACGCAGCAGGAGAAGCAGAAGGAGCTGCAACAGCAGTTGTTGAGCAGGAGCAGAGGACGAAGGATCAACAGATGGCAGCAAGTGGGAAGAGTAGAGTGAAGTAAGCAGCAGGAGAGGCAGGGCAGGAGGAGCAGATGAAACACGAACAGGAGAAGGAGGATGAGAAGAAGCCAAGACTGAGATGGGAAGGAGAAGAAGAAAGAGGCCAACGAGCAAACGGGGAATGGAATGCAGACGAAGGAGGAATTGGATAAGGAGAACGAGAAGCGGTAGGAGCAGCATGAGCAGGCTGATAATGGAGGGAGTGTAGGAAATGAGAAGGCAAAGCTGATAACGAGATGCTCATAAAGCAAAGTTAATGCAATTTGTTCACGTTCAACGTGGGCAATGAGCGCGCGCGCCTTGGGAACAGTCAAGCAGGACAAACAGGCGGAGCAGCAGACGGCAAGCTGTTGACCGTTCTCTACCTGCGGCAGGAGGCGGCTAGATGGATGGCGGATGGAGGGAGGAGGCAATCGATTCGAATGCATTTTTAATGCTCCCACTGCAGTTGCACGCAATCGCTCGACTTCTTGCCTGCTCCCCAAGCGCTGTTGCACCAACTGCCAGCAGTCCCAGCAATCAACAGCTGCTGAGATGTGCGTCAGCTAGTTTTCTGATGCCTCAAGGCATATACCCTGTAATAAGAGTCGTTAGCTTATGCTATTTATAAGTATTCAAAAGCAATTGTTTATTGTTTATTGTTTTGGATAATGTAAACAGAAGGCAGCTAGAGAGAGAGAAAGATAATATACTATATAATAGGCAGCTAGAGAGAGAGAAAGATAATATACCCTGTTATAAGCTATTTATAGCGTATAGACTATTCACTATTATTTTACAACAATTTTATATACTGTTCCTTAGTTGGGTATAAGAATTATATGCCATGCGTAAAAGTAAAGAAAAAACATATATAGCTACGTATACCCTGTAATTGTATTATATGATATTCACAATGTCGATTCGATTCGATTCGATTCGATTGGAATGAACGGATTACTTATAATAAGACAAGTAATAGAAGATAGTGTTCTACCCTGTCCGCTTTTTATTTCGGGTATACACAACTATCTGCTATAACTTGAGATCATTATCGTTTATACATTATTATCTTATCTACAATACTATAACCTCTATAAGCTCATTTACTTTGATATTGGATTTGATATGATATTCAAAATATTAAAAGTATCTGAGATTGTAATCTCGTCAGATAGTGTAAAGTCTACTTTAGCTTCTGCTCTGCTTTGACTTAACTACAGGATATCTGCTAGTTGCATTACATACATTCAGCTGATAAGTAATCGATAAGAGAGAATGCCATTCCATGTCCCAATCAGTAACTGAATCCGAGTCTGAAATGCAAATGCAAACAGAAATAGAATCAAAAATCTGAAACTGAAACTGAAACTGAAACTGAATTTGAATTTGAATAGCAAACGCGGCCGAATTTGGGGCCTCCAAATGATGCAGTCAATTTTGGCATTTGATGCGCTACACAAATGGGGCATTGCGATGCGGGAAGGGCGCTTGCCATCATAATTATTATTTCGGGGAAAAGTTGGTAGCTTCTAGCGAATATCTAGCTATATTTTAGCTCAATTATATATGCATGTATTTTTACAAGGTATGTGCTATCCACGTATAAATTGTTTTATGCAGGGTATCTGCTCGTCGATCACATTCCACGATGGACGTATTTTGACGTGTTTGAAATGGATTCGTTGTTGTCTGAACGCAATGTCAAAGCATTTTTGCCAATTGGCTGCGCTCCGCTGCCCTTGGCTAAGTGTGTTCCTAACCCCACCGCCCGACCACGCCCACAGATGAGCCGTCGACTGCCGTGGGTGACGGACTGGTGGAAACAAACAACTGTTTCGACGTGGAGCGCAATTAAAAGAGCATTTCATTGCGAACGCGTTCGACTGATTTCTTGGATTGTTTTTCATGCGAGTGAAATGCGAATGTGAATGCGGATGTCAATGCGGATGTTAATGGTGCTCTCTTTGGTTTTCAGTCAGTGGGTCCTTTTGTTCGAGCGAGCCGCTGGCCATGGGGCACAATGCGTTTCATTGGCATGGCGCTGGGCCAGAACAAACCTCAATTTAAGCAGCGCGCTGCGAAAAGGAGTTGCATTAGTCGAAAGCCACAGGCATTTGCCGAGAACCAACTGATCTACCCTCGCCTCGACCCCCCCCCCAGGGCACCATTTGAATGGACTCTTTGATTTGGACTGATTTGCTACGAGATTTTTCGGCGCAATTGTGTTTTGTTGTTTGGTTTACTCTGTTATGGCTTACTCAGTCGAATACCCTAGAAGTTGCTGCGGTGTGGGGTGACCTCGTGTACCACTCGAAATCCTTATCGTGTTTTCATTTCAAACAAAATATATTTATTCAAAATACGTTTTAATTTAATAAGATATCCTTCCCGGTCAGAGAGACCAGCGGACAGATCGTATTGGGCTACGATGCGATGCGACCGTTTGTGTCATGGAGGTGGGGTCCTGGGTCCGAACGGTTGCTGAGCGTCCGGGCAAGGGGCCAGCCGGTAGCCCACCTCTGAGTCCGAATTTGTTTTGGGGGAAAGGGAGGAAACGGAGTCGTTGCGCTAGAGACATTCCTGGTGTATGTATCTGTATATCTAGCTATCGAGCTAGCTGCGCGCTCACCTACGTCTGCGTCTCTTGTTCTTGGCTCGTGTGTTGCTCAGGCGCGACTCGATGGAGGCGCTGAAGCTGGTGAACGTCGTGGGCGAGCCAGTGGAACAAGCCTCGTCAGTCTCGTTGGCATCGGGCTTGATGATCGCTTCCAGGGAATAGAGCTCTTTGTCTCGGGTCACGAAGCCGTGCAGCCAGGCCGCGGTCAGCGTATTGTCGACAGAGAGGCGTACATCCTGAATGGATTTGTCCGTCATTTCGGCAACGTATTCAATAACTTCCTCGAGCGCCATGGGCCGACGGAACTCCATGAATGCTTCCAATATCAGATCTCCATAGCGATACTTCGACATCTCCCAATCCTCTGGCAGCTCCGCTCTATCAAAACAAAATTTTGTCGGAGCTGTGTGTTATACTAAGTTAACATAATCATTAATCCGACTTTCCTATACAAACTCATAGACTACCTAGATCGGACTACTACATAGAGGGAGGGAAATTTAAGGAGAGAGAGAGAGAGAAGGAGGGAGAGAGAGAGGGAGACCAAAATGCAGTTGATATGTTTAAACAAATTGGGGGAAGTCCCGGTAGATCTGGTAGAGGTTTATCATAATGTAAGAACCTTGAGTTATTGGAAGGCATTTAAGATCTTAGAGATCTCATTATACTGGGAATTACAAGGGAAGGGTATACAATATACAAACCTCAATTTCTACTCCCCAACTGTCCTATATGACGCTACGGTCTATCCGTAGCGACCTAGTACTCCACATCTGCCTTTTATATGCAATCGAAACTATTTTCTTTTGCAGCTTTAAGACGACTCAAAGTGCCTTCCAGAGACATTTACCTGTTCTTTGCTTTTGTCGGGGCTTAGCGACAATTACCAACCACCCGAGCCACCCACTGCTGCTCAACAGCAACACGAGAGAGGGCGGGGCGTGGGGTGTTTGATGTTTTTGCCGTCGTGAGACTGGCAATGTTTATGCTCATGATTATTTGCAGTTGCTTCCTTCGTTCGTTTCGTTCGTACTCCTCAGCTAGGGGGAGCTAAGTGCTGTGGGTGCTACTGCCCCTGCCCAGCTCGACGCTAGATGGCGCTGTCCGATTATTTCGTTAACATTTACACCGACTGCAGTTAAATTGGAGCGTTACGCTATTTTTGCCCATTTTCGGCAATGCTTGGCCATTTGACCTATTTATACAGCTGTTAGGGGGCTGTTGAGAGCGGGTATATTGGTTTGCACAGCAAACTAGCTGATATTTCGATGTTAGATGTTTGATAGAAGATGGTGTTCGTATATAGTATATCTATATTCTAGATATAGAGTAAGGTAAACTGCATATGCCACGCCTTTTAGGGTTTTCATCTATTGACAGACTTATTGAGTTTCGAGAGCTTGACTTCTGGTGGGGTGTTTGATGGGTGATGAACTTTATAAATACCTAGTCTATATACATATGTATGTATGTGCTCAAGATATAGTAGGTTAGATACATAAGCCACGCCTCTTAGGGCGTATATCTTTCGATAGAGCTATAGTCAGGCTAGAGGTATAGCTTGACTCTTAGATGTTTGATAGTAGTTGAAACTTATATACGTCTAGACTTTAGGGTATATCCATACATCTGTTTGGTACAGAAGGCCACGCCTCTTAGGGCTTATATATATTGAGCAAGTTATTGAGCTTATCTTAGCTTATTGCTTAATTGCAAACGCAGGGTATTTGATAGTCGCCTAGGTCCGCTTGCCTTACATTACCTACTCACTTGTTTAATCTGGCCTAGTTGTTATTTCTGTTCTGGCCTCTTGCTGTTTGGGCCCTGATGGCCGTTGTGTTTCGTGTTTTGTATTTTGTGTTTTGTGTTTTGTGTTGGCTCACTTTAAGATTTGTCATTTGCGATAAGCCAAGGAAAAGCGTTTAAAGTTTTCAGCTTAAAGGCAACATTTTCTGCTCCACCCTCGTCTTCTTCATCATCATTATCATCATCATCATCATCATCTGCTTTTCATTTGCTGACTTTATTAGGCTTTAGTGTTTGCAGCTGCAGCTGCTTTTCGTATAATTGAAAATTTGTTAAGTCGTTCGCTTGTAATTGGTTTAGGCACAAACACACACACACACACACACATATGAAGTGTTTGAAAATTGCTTGCAATATGCTAAAATCTTTTTGGCTTGTGGAATATATGAGAGATATCTCCATCTCGATAGATGTACATATCTGGAGCTGTATCAGCTTTTGCTTCTTCACTTTCCAAAATTGAGTTCAAATTTGTATTTAACTAAACCACAAATCTCTATTATTTGAAATATTATATATATTGGGGCCGCTACACAAAGTTCTAGCTCTAAAGATGTACGAGATATGGTTTTAAAATTGATTAATTAATTAATTTATTATATCTTTTCTCTTTGAAGTCATTTAAAGAAAAGATTTAAAAAAAATATTCTTACCTGAAAAAAAAATTGAATTTTCGAATATGTAAAAAAAAATACTACAAAAATGTTTCTAAATGAAATGAAATAATAATTTCTGTTGCTGTTGTTGTTGTTGTTGTTGTTGTACTTGAATTTGCTGGCGAGTTACGAGTTTTATGGTCAAACGTTGTTGCCTTCAATTTGTCTGCCACTTTGGGCCGTCAAGTGGAACCGGCTGCAGGCTGCATTCAGCAGGCAGTAGATGATAGCAGGCGTTACCTAGTATATAAATGCAGCCAAGTATGAATAACGATAAGAGCGAGAGCTGCTCATAGAGTAATCCAGTCTAGTCCACTTAATCTAATTGGCGAATACGAAGTTGATACCTTGACCAATAAGTAAAGATTGTTGATATGATGGTAAGTAATATCAGTGATTGACATGAGGCTAACAACTCGAGCGAGTCTGGTTGATGGCGAAAATATACAAGTGAATAGGTCAAAGATCTATTTAAAGTATTGTTAGGAATGAGAGAATAGAGATAGTTGATATTGTGCCAACTCTTTGAGTGCAACTCGACATTATATTTAGATGAAATCAAGATCGAATTTGAGTTTTTTCCCAGGCATTTGGGTAACTTTCGTTGCGGCCCTCGTTGGCTCGTTGGCGTTTCCCTTGGAACGCAACGTTTGCCCATGAAATGTGTCAAATTGCTCAACAATTTGCGTCTCTCTAATGAATTCCCAGCCAAAAATCGATTGGCAGGCCTCCCCCAACAAATGGGCCTCGGCTTTGACTTTGACTAATGGAATTCCATCAGCATCGGCTTACAGGATGTGCAATAAAATAATTGCACGATGCCATGCAGTAATTTAAGTGAGAATCGAACCCCAACTCCAACCATCGATAAACGAATTTTGTGTCAATTAAAATTTAGAGTGAAAATATTTCATTGCGATTTGATTAAACGTAATTTAATGTATTTGCTATCTCACTCTCTCTTTCTACTACTATCTATCTCTCTCTCACACACCTTGCTCATAATTGTAACGGCACTGTCGTAGCTCCATCTGGCATTCGCTTTGTTTGCATTAATTATTTTAGCAAATTCCTCAATCAATTGAATTCCTCCGGAAAAGCTTAAGCTGTTTGCAGTTATGCGATTTCGACCACAAAGTGTTTAAGGTATTTAAAAGAGAATTCAATTCGATGGAAATTCAAAGAAGCTAATGTGTTAATTAGAAAATACACAGATTATGATTAATAGCAAAACAATTGCCATACAAGAGACTCATTAGGGCAAGTGAAAATCGTTGATGAAGTTGCCTTAAATGGATTTGAAAGATAATACCCTGTAAAGAGGGTATATAGTAGGTGGAGTATAGAGTATGATGAATGTATACGAGATATACAATTAATTAAGTAGTCTAATGTTCATATAGTCCATAATTTATATGTCTAAGCAATGATTTGATTCAGTTAATCGATATACACATGCTCTTATAGATATTATCTTATAAAGTATATAGAGTGCTTCAAGTCTGTAGTCTATAAAGTCTATAAGTCTCTAAGCAATATAGTATATTGATAGAACAATATTCCAGATAGGGCAAAGTTTATTATCGATCACAGGAACAAGAAATCTTGATCGATAATTAAAAATATTGATTAGGAGGATTACTGATTGAAATTTCAAGAATGATGGAATGATAGATGAAAAGACAAATAAACAGATAGATAGATAGACGATCGAATGAGAGTCGCATTGACAGCCGGATGGACAGACGACGGATGGAAAGACTAATGCCCGGACAGACATATAAGCCCTCAGTCAGATGACTGATCCTGATCAAGAACATATTTAAACTTTTTAGAGTCTTGCTGCTGCTTTTAGATTTCCCATTTCCAATGAATTCTGTTTTATAAAAATTTGTCCACACTATACATAGATGTGTTTAGTGGAGTAAATTGCTATGGGACTTGGCTGTGCAATCATTGTGTGTGCTACAGCTTGAATTTTCCATTGATTTCAACAGATTCCCATTCCCGAGCACTTTGCTCCCTTGGCCCCCCCTTGGGCGGCAGCAAAATGGAAAACAATTCGCATTTTATTCTTCGGCTTTGCCATTTTTGCGGCAAATTCCCCAAACGGCCTAAGGGGGCAATGCGAAGGGAGAGAGAGAGAGAGAGAGAGAGAGAGAGAGAGAGGAAGTGGGGATGCTGGGCAGAGCAGGGAACATTGGGCTTTCACTGGGTTTGTCGTTTCCAATTGGACTGTCGCACTGCTGCTTACGGTTTAATAGGAAACTGCGCGACCAACTTATAATGCGCTTCACTTCCGTTTCCGTCCAGGAGCCCAGCACCAGCACCAGAACTAGGACATGCCCGCCCCGGCCTTCCTCTGTCCTGCCCCTGGACCCATCCGGCTGAGGCCAAATAAAACTATTAAATCACATTTTACGAGCGTTAAGTGCACAATTAAAAGCATTTCGTTAATGTTTGAAAATGTGGCGCTGTCTTGGCAAACGGCCGCCCCCTCCACGCAGCCCACAGCGAGCCACGCACCACCGGGCACCACCAATGCACCACCTGCTGACGACCCAGCTCGCTCCATTTGCTCATTCGATTGCTTTGTCTGCGGATTTTCTGCTTCTTCTTCTTGTTCTCTGTGACGTAATTAAATTTTGAGACTTGACTCTTGAAGGCGTGGCAGTGGGGCGGTATAGAGCTGCTTAAGATTAGAGTGTGCCAGGAATTAGTGGAGGAGTCTAGTGCGGGTTGACCAAGCCAGAGTAATACTAAAAATAGCTGTACCTACCTCTACCGAACATTAAAAGTATTTTTTTAGAGATGAAAAGTTATATATATCATTATATAATATTACAATATGCCCTCTATACATACACCTGCTAAGTAACATCGTAAAGTTTCTCTCAAAGCTAGTTAAGATCTATGCTCCAGCTGAGTTCAAGTCTTGGAACTTTTCAACTCTCGATGTTTGGTTGGTTCCTTGTTTTAGCTGTTGTTACTTTAGTCTTGCTGCTGCTAATCAAGACATGTTAAAGCTGTGTGTGTGGGGTAGGGGCTCATAACAAAACGCAACTAAGTAAGTAATATGAACTTAGTAGGCGTGTGAAGTGCACACTTAATGGGCTGTTGCCTGCGGGTTGTAGATGCTGATGATGAGGAGAGTGGGACGAATTGTGGGGAGATTGCATGCAGCTCGTGTCACTCACACCACTTCACCGGAGTTACCCACTCATATAAAGAAATAAACTCCCCAGCTTCAGCTGCAGCTACGAGCGCCAGTTCCACTCTACGCACACGCCTAAGTGCGGAAGCATGTTCAAGTGTGTTGAAAATGGAAAGCAATGTGTTGCTAGTTCCTCTACATCTTCCACATTTTCATCAGCGGCTCTATATTTGCATACCCTGTAAAGTCAGGACAGGACTCAATACGCTAATCAAATGCTAGTGATAAAGTGACTTGATTTATTGATTAAATATATCAAGGCTTCGGTTACATCTATCTCAAGGAACTCAGCATCTATAAAAGCTAATGAAGTCAAGTTGTGTATGATCTCAAAGAACTCAGGATCTATATGAGATATTGACATATAATTTGGTATGTAGGCTGCGAAGAGTCAATTAAGAACATTTTTGTATTGTGTGTTACATATTTTCCATCAGATGATAAACTAACTCAAGGAACTCGTAATCTCTAAAAGATGGAAACATGTATTTCGTCTGTGGGCCATGTAAATGCAATAAAATACAAAATAATGTATAATAGCTCACATATTTGCTGTTATTTGACAAGCTATCTCAAGGAACTCATGGTCTATGAAAGCTATACATATGAAATTTTGTATATATAGAAGCTAAATATACTAAATTCATCTTGTAGACTTGTAGCAAAACAACTCAAGGAACTCAGGATCTATAGTGGTTAAAATAATATCTCCATAATTGACTTTATGATACTTCTAAGCTATTACGCCTTCTCTTCACTTATTGATTAGTCAGGAAACAGGGTATTCGACAAGTCTAGTTGACTCTTGTAATGCATTTTAAATATACGTACTTTTTATATTTATTTTAATTTCGGTGTTGCTGCTGCTGCTGCTGCTGTTGTTGCATGACGTCACGCCCTTGCGGCCCAGTTCAGACATTTGACGACACAAAGCGGCACAAAGTTGTTCCCGAAAAGCGGAAGGCAAAGGATCGGCAAAGGAGCAGCCCTGACGTTGACATTAGCTGCAGTCGCTGGGGGTCGAGCCAAGCAGCCAAGCAGACAAGCAGCCACCAGATGGGAACGGTGTCTATTTCTCGAATCTGTCAGTACTTCCTGCTCTCTGGCTCTCTGGCTGCCTGCCTGCTGGATAACCTGCTGTGTCCCGGACAGGATGTCGAGCTGCCTTCAGTTGCTCACTCTGGGCGGGGGCGTGGCAAGCGCTGATTTTTGAGTACAACAAAAAAATAAATGAGAAAAGAAAAACGCAACATTTATGTAGTTTGTTGCATGTTTGGACATGTACGTGACATTTTGCTGGTCGCACAGGAAGCGGCCCAACGTTGCCATCGAGGATCTAAATATGTAAGTGTATATATAAATATATATGCATATGTATATGTACATACATAGATATGTAAGGCTTTGTCTTTGGTCGTTAGCGATTCCCAAACTTAAAATATATGCTTTTTGATGTGTGACTCCTGCTGCAGCAGGAGGAGGGATCTCTGGGAGCGATGGCGAAAACTCAGCTGACTGAGTTGTCCCATTGGTAATATGGAGAGAAAGTGGGACAGAGAGAGAGAGGGAGTGATAGAGAGAGAGAGAGGGAGAGAGAGAGAGAAATGTAAAGGAAGATATAAATAGAAACCCTTAGAGCAAGAAAGGGTTTTAGAGAGTGATATGTGAAACAGAGAGAGAGAGAGAGAGTGAGAGAGAGCGAGAGTGAGAGAGAGAGAGAGTGAGAGAGAGAGAGAGAGAGAGATTTGGGGACTTAGAGAAGAAATAGAGGAAGAATATAAGAAGATGAGGCAGGAAAAGGTCAAAAGTAGCTTAAGATATAGAGGAAGATAGAGGTGCAGCGAGAGATAGAGAATGAGAGAGAGAGAGAGAGAGATGGTGGACACATTGAGAGAGAAAGATAGTGAGTGAGTGCAAGTGAAAGAGAGTGAGTGAGAGACAGAAGCGGAGGATAATTCATGGATATGGAAAAAGTCAAAGAGAGATATGTATATAGAGAGACAGAGTGAGACTCTACACTACATAGAACAGTCCCAGTTCTCAGTCCTCAGTCCTCAGTTCCCAGTCGTAGTGAATGCAGGCTTGAGATTACCTTTGATTGGTTTTGCCTTCGCTTTGATTTGTGTTTTCTTTAAGCTTGAGGCTTAAGAGGTGACAAATCGAGGGCAGAGCGGAAGCATTCAATATCCAATATTTAGCAATTTGAGTGGTTCATAAAGTGGCCAAGTGATGGACCTAAACAGTTGCTGCTAACAGTTGCACTCGACTTGCTATGCCACAAAGCAAAAGCCTCGGAAAGCCTCTTCCATTTTTTGCTGGCTTAGTTTTTCCGTATTTCTTTTTTGTTTTTTTTTTTTAGGGGTATTAGCCAATCCCTGGTATGCCTCAGTGCAGCAAAAGTCCAGAGAGCCATAAAAACTCACGTAGCATAACTAATAGGTATTTGGCTTGAAGTTTGTTGCTGACTCTTGGTTGGCCATTCGCTCTGTCCTGTGTGTGTGTGTGTGTGCTGTCCTCTTTGCCTCGTCGTCCACATCGATTGCAGTTCAATGCACGCTCGCTCAAATTGTTTTCATTATTTCATTTCATTTGGCCACGCAATCTGCACCTGAGAGTTATGGATCGAAGCCAAGCCAGCGCCAACGCAAGCGCCTAAAAGCTGCCAATGCCAATAAGCGTTTGCCATTAAATAAACAGAAGGACGACGATGACGACAACGACGATGACGACGACGACGATGAGGAGGAAGAGGAGCAGCGGCAGCAGCAGCAGGAGGAGGAGGAGGATGACTACTTCGCAAGGCATTCGCAAAGTTCAAATAAAAATACATAATTCAAACTTAATGCAAACGCACACAATTTTTACTTTGGCCGCCCTCGCTGCCCCTTCCACACTCTCTATCTCTCTCTCCCACTCTGTGTATGTCTACAGGTGTGCCTGCAGCTGTGTGTGTGTGTGTGCTTAAATTAAATATTTACTGCTGCAGGCGTACTACGTGCAAATAAGCCCAATATTATGATTGTTATATACATACATATATATATTTATTAAGGACATATCCCAAATATATACGAGTCGGGTATATCCGACTTTGTAATTCTCATTCTCTCACTCCTCCTCGGAATAATCATCCTTTATATGCCTATCCCTATAGCTAATTCGGCATCGTTCCGGTTCATAGAACTTGCGCTCGTTGGACCTAACGTAACTCTAAAGCTGATAAGCGAACAACGGCATAACATAGACGGTCAATTGTCAGCTGTGATATCAAGCGAGCCGGTAAGTAGAGCTGATGCTGGGTGGTGAGTGCTAATTCTGATAAGATATTATCTAATGTGAATAAATAGATCGGAAGCTTCATTGTTCTAAACTACGCGTGTGCCGGCTGTCATTAGTGAAAGTAAATTCGATGGGTTTCCAGTCTGCCTAATTCTCTCTCTCTCTCTCTCTCTCTCTCTCTCTCTCTATCTCTCTAGCTACCTAAAAACTGAAGCTTCTTCAGGTATTAAACAGCTTTACCCTCCTACACTATTTGTCACATTGGAAAACACTCAAAACTATTCAAGTATTAAGTTTAAGATTCATCTTTTGAGTGCTAGAAAAGCATATGTCTATTGTAAAAGTTGATAGAGATACATAGAGATAGATAATAGGTAGAGCTCAGTTTCTTATGCTCTCTCATTTTGGTTTCTTCACTCATCCAATAACTTATATATGTACGCTATAAATTTTTGCCACATTTAACAGTTATACCTTCCACATTCTACCTCTAACTACCCCATCTCTATATACCATATTCAGATAATTCCTTCATATATAATTTATCCTAAAACTTCGGCCATATTTAAGCTGTGAAAATCCTAGTCCGGAATTGAATTTGAGATTAAATATGCACGATTTACTCATTGATTTGAGTATGTCAGGCAGGCTTTTGGGACTTTAGGTTTTCCGACTCTCTCATGTTTTTCAGGGTTTTCAGATTCACAATTTTACAATTTTACGAGTTGATAAATAAAAATTCGTAGCCATTGTGCAAAATGGCAACAGTGAGAAAGGCTGGGGGAATTTGTTGGTGTTTATTAAATGTTTATTGTGGAGCACGTAAGCCGCTTACAATTTCAGCCAGACGAGCCATAGAGCCCAAAAATCATCGGGCCAATGGCAGTGCCAGGTGTGCCAATGCAACTGCACCAGGTGGGCAGATATGGGAGAGGGGAGGAAATTTCATTCAGTTGGTGCATGAAATTTCATTTGCAAATATGGCATGGGCGCGTATGGGCGTGGCACATGTGAATGCAACAAAGTTTTGCGTTTGACTTTAGAAGCAACTGCTGTTTATTTATTTAAGTAATTGCCGCTGTCAACACACAATCCACATTGATGGACACAATAATGGGCCAAGCGTCTGAGCCAAATGTAATCAATCCACATGTAGAGAGAGAGAGAGAGAGGAACCGGGAAATTGAAATGGAAAATTGTTACATCAACATCAACGGCATCTTAGCAGTCCACATCGATGTCTTCTGCAATTGGACAATTTTGTAGTTTTGTTTATCTTTCGGCTGCAACTCATTTTCCTCATTTGCATTTCCCATTGAATTTTCCAGCTACGTCCCAAACAGCGCACAGTTTTTCCCACCATTTGGCCGGGCAAATGTTGTGCAAAGCAATAACAAAATAAGGAAAGATCCTGTCGACTCGACGAGACTAGAATATACCCTAGCAAAGGCCTTGCCATGGGCTATACGAGATGGTGTTTGAAAACTCTTAAAGAGTTAATGAAGGGCTATCAAAAGGTACGATTTATCCCTAAGTTAATTCAAGTTAGGTTGATATCGATATTAATCGATTTTTATGATATGCATAGATGAACGAAAAGGCGGACAGTCGGTGGGATAGACAAACTGATTAGACTATATTGATTTGATTGTTTTTCCTAATAAAGCCTCTACAGCTCTACACTTCATGGCATCAGACATGGCATCCTCTGTCTGTTACATACTTTGTTGGAGGAACCATCATGCCCTGTTCAACGCACTTTCAAGGGAAAATACTTGCCAATGTCCTGGCAACAATCGCAGCCCATTGGCTCCATCTGGCAGCTGGCAGTGTGAATGAATCCAAACCAAATGCACCAGCAATATGCCCGATGCCATGCGGAATGATAACAATAAATGAACTGAAGCAAACAGCCAGGGCTTAACGACACTCAAATACTCTAGCAGGGAGTGAGTTTGTAATCTGGTAGATGAATAGACAGATGTACATGGATACATACCTACATATATAGATAGCTTGTGAGATGATATATACTTTCATATATGTTTATTTTAAGCACTCTCAAGCTATGTACACGCTTGAAGATTTAAATTACTAGAAATATTTAGCACATCTCTTTTCGCATAGTTCTTAGCCAGCTCTAAAACCTTTTACTATAGACTATAAATTGAATGGAATACAGTAAGAGATTATTATCATATGATACCTGTAATGCAACACCTCTTTCTAGGGTATCTTAGCCTTCAGCAATGGCAGCTGTTAGTCGAGCTGTTGCTTATATTAAACGAGGCGTCACTCCTTAGGCACTAAAAACAAAAGTGCTGCATTTCCATACAAAGAGGGGTTCAATGAACTCCGTCCTGGTGCTGAACAAAGAGGAGCCAAGGGAATTTATGAATAGCTACGTGAGCCTTAAATGAATATAAACATAACAACATGTAACGGGGAAAGATTATAGATTATATATATATATATATATATATATATATACGAATTAGTTTCTTTTACCACTAGCAAGAGGCGAGACAGAGAGTAGCAAAGAGATCTAGGAGTAGAGAGTATTTGAGAGATCAGAGTGGATAGAGTAATACGGCAATGAGTAGAGGCAGTGGAGGTAACCGAAGCAGTATAAGAGTGTAGGGGCAACTGTCAGGGTAGAGGCAGTAAAAATAATTTAGGCAAAAGTTAGAGTAGTGAAATAATAGGGAGGGTAAAGGCAGTAGTGAGAGGCGGTAAAGAGAGTAGGGGCAATAGTGAGAGTATAGGTAGCAAAGAGACTGAAGGCTGTATAGAGTGTAAAGTGGGTACAGAGAATATTAAGCTGAGAGAGAGAGAGAGAGAGAGAGAGAGAGAGAGAGAGAGAGAGAGAGAGAGAGAGAGAGAGAGAGAGAGAGGTTAGAGGTTAGAGGGAATCGAGTCGGTAGAGAGAGTAGAGGCAATAGTGAGTGTAGTGGTAGAGACTGAAGGCATAAAGAAAGTACAGAATGCACAAAGAAGGGAAAGAGGGAAAGAGAGAGAGTGAGAGAGAGAGTAGAGGCAGTAGGCAGAGTTGAGGTCAACTTCCATGTGCTAGCCCCAAGAAGTATGCAACGGAATTTGGCGTAACTGCAATTTATGCGAATTTTAGAGCAATGGAGTTGAGCAGTGGGCGTGGCAAGTGCTTGGCAGGCCAACAATAGAAGCAGACGATACAAAGCACAAGGCAAATGAAATCAAACAACAACAAACTTGAAAGAGTCGAGCCAATGCTTGAGGCCAGAAAATTTGCCGCAACTACTTAGCGGCAGCTGCCACAACTCGGTCAATGGCCGAGTGGGCCAAAGCGCCCAGCCACGCCTCCGTTTAGAGATGTGATAAATGAATAGCAAGCCGCAGGCCTTGGTCTGGCCTTGGCGCCAACGGCCAACGCATGCAACGGACAGCGGGCAGCGGGCAATGGCCCGGAGTGGCAGGAGTCGGCAGGAGTCGGCAACTTCGACGGCGACAAGTATATTAAATGGAATGGCGTAAAACGTAAACTAGAATGCCGTTCACGCCATTTTGCTCGTTTTATGTTTTATTTTTATAAATATATACCCTACATATACATACATACATACATATATATGAAGACAATAAATATAAAAGTAATAAAAGCGGCGGGCAAATGTTTGCGTTGTAAAAATTGTTTACGAGCTCCAAAGGAAAACCGCGACAACGCAACGGCAACGGCGAACAACAACAACTAAACATGCGGTGAATCTGTGTGTGTGTGTGTGTGTGTGTGTGTGTGTGTGTGTGTGTTTTGGTTGTTTGTTAACCGGAAGTTGGCGGTTATGCGACAGATGCGCCGCCATATTGCAAATGTTTATGCGGTCGCTTACCGAACAAATATTCATGTGTAGGCGAATCGATGAGGGAGAGGAAATAGTGAGAGAAAGAGAGGGGGAGAGAGAGATAGATTGGATAGAACGCACTTATAAGATCGTGTTCGTCATTTAATCAACCAATTTATTCAACCAATTTCATCAAACAATTTCTTAACAAATTTCTTAACCAATTTTCATTACGTTTTTTTTTTTCATCACTATGGCACGATGTAAAAGTGGTATATGCCATTCTTGTTAGCAACGGCCGCAATTTTAGGCACTGAGAGCAGGAAACAGAGTTCAGTGTATGGATCCATCAGGTCTGGAAATTCCCTGTTTGTTAGTTCCTTGTAGCTGGCTGTTGGGATTATGGTTCTTACTCAAGATATGTTTCTTTCCAATAAGACAAGGGCCGATGCAACTTACCACGTATTTGCGATGGCGTCATGCTGCACTCGGGCGAGAAGCATTGTTCGTTTGATAATATACGCCCCACATCCTTCAGAATATCGGGATATTCGCGCATGATATCAACGAAATATTTATACTCGGACATTTTTTAAATGCTTATATATTGAATGAAACGAATGTTTGGCATTTAATGAAAGCCCGTCTACACAGCAAACTCTCTCGAGACGCACTGATACAAATGGCACAGCACACTATGTAAACCGGATTTCGATAGATCGTTGACAGATTTATCAAGCATTATTCAGCATCATAGAGAAATGAGATCGAATGGGTAACTCTTATTCAGGCATTACTTGATCTATCCATCTTTAAGCGATTCCTGCAAGAGCTTAAACTGGTAAAGCCAAATGTTCACACTGCGCCTTGGCATACCGAAGTAAGAACGGGAATCCAATAAAATATGGCTAGACAATTATTGGTCATGCGGGTAGATGCGGACACGTGGATGTTGCCAAGAGAAAGCCAATTGAAAAATTATGTTAATTTTCTTCCATTTTTTGGTTCGCGCTGTCGGCCAAACTGGAAAAATCTCAGTGAGAGAGACAGAGACAGAGACAGAGAGAGAGAGAGTGAGAGTGAGAGAAAAAGAAACCCAAAGGGGTTTGCTCTGGCATAGCGGCACGTTGGCAATTTGTTAGCACGAAAGCCTTGGCCAGTAAGTAGCTTGGCCCGTGGGCGTTGCAGGCACTGTTTACGAAATACAATACAGGCCCAGATGGGCGTGGCAGCCGAGGTATGGGTATAAGGGAGGAAGATATGGATGCGGAAAGGAAGGCAGATGCTGGCCGTCGCTAGGCCGTGATTAATGCCCATCGTGGGCTTTTGTGCCGGCGCGCAAAATATTCGTGTAATCTACTTTAAAGCTCGAGCATTGCATAATTTTCGGGTTGCACTGCCGGAGAACATCCATTTTTGCATTTCCTCCTTTGGCACTGCCTTCGCCGGAGCTGGGCCGTGGCTTAGCCGGGCCGGAGAGTGCCCCGGCAGCTGGACAGCCAGGCAGAGCCTAGCCTCGACTCGTAAGTGCAGCAGCCGAGCAATGGAGAGTTGAGAGTTGAGGCTCCACCTCCGAAAAAAAAGAAGAAAAACTGATATCACTAAAATAGATGGGGCCAGAGCTAGCTGGGACTTCAGCTGAGGCCAGCTGAGGCTGAGATTTGGCCTAAATATACATATACGAGTATATGAATGTATATGTGCATGTACATACATATGTACTTATAGATATGAATATGGCTGTGCAGGCACTAAGCCAGTTATTAAGTGGAGGCTAAGTGTGTGTGGTTTGGGCTATGTTTTGTGGTTGAGGTTATGAGTGTTGCATAAGTTATGTACATATATTCCTATATACATACATACATACACACATTAAAGACTCTCAATCAAACTTGTAATGAAAAGAAAACCTAGCTAGCCTCGATTTCAACATTTCTCTGTCCATTTTCAGAAAGTTTTCAGCTGTCATTGCAATATTATATTATGAAAACAATAGAGAAATAAATGTGCGCCGGAGTAAAAGAAAACATAAGTTCTTCTTCTTGTTTCCTCATCTAATATTTTTATTTCAACTGCTGCTGGCTGTCACTTAGTACTCAGTACTCGATACTCACGCATTGGCTTGATGCGATGGCTGCTGCTGCTTATAATGCCTAAAGCAGTGCTGCTCTGCTCTGCGCTGGGCTGGGCTGCGCTGCTCTTGTTTTTGCAGCACTCGCCAAATATTTTTCTTTTGACTCAAAGAGCGATGGCGGCAAATAAAATAAATTACGTTCGATGATGATGATATTTTTGCCTGTTCCGTTCCTTGTTTTTTTTTTTTTATTTTTCGTTCTCTTTCTTTCGCATCGGCTTTTGCTTTCGTCTGCGTCGCTGCTGGCGTCGCTGCCTTTGCATTACGTTTCGTTTTCTTTCGCTTCACTTTTTGGCTGCCTTGCGGCGAAATTATTTCATTTTATGTGCGTTCTGTTCTGTGTGTGAGGTTATTGCGACAGCTTTAGCCACAGATATTACGCCGCTCTTTCTCTCGCTATCTCTGCTTCTCGCTCTCTTCTGTTGCACTTGTTGCCTTGATTTTATTTTATTGCTGCGCTGTTTCAGGCAAAAATATTTAATGCCAATATTGCAGTTTGACGTCAGAGAAAGGCGCAAGCTGTGTCTATGTGTATGGGTGTGTGTGTGTGTGTGTGAGCTTATTAGTTCTGCTGCCTGCAGTTGCAACTGTACAGCAAAGCGTTGTCATAAGCACTTAGCAAGTCTGGCCTTGTCACATGCCATGTGCCGTGTGGCTAGTCGCCTGACGCAACTAAGAAATTGCCAATCGCACACAGTCAAGGAGAGCAAGGGCAGCAGCAGCGCAATAGCTCTTCTTTCACTCACTCCTACTGGCATGCTAAGCAATAGCAGCAACAATTTGCTGCTCACTCCAACAACTGCAGCTCAAGCACGAAGAGAAGAAGAGGAAGCAGCAATTTGTTTTCTCGCTCCAACATCAACTGCTTACGAGAGTTGCTGCTCACTCCAACTACAGCTACAATTTGAACTCAAACTTGGATCGCCAAGAAGTGGAAGACAAAGCAGCAACAACAGTTACTCGCTGTACTGCAACGCCAACTCAATTCGCCTTCTCTCACTCCAACTTTCAACTCAAACTGCGAGTTCGATTTCAGACTCAAGCACACAAAGCGCTCGGGCAACGAAATTGCTTTTATGGCTGCCAATGGAATGAAGACCCCCCCCCTCCACCCAGCCCCAACCACAGTCACCTCACACCACGGCACAGCTGAAATGCCGCAGGTCAAAATTTGGCTTTGACATTACCAAATTACTTGCCGGCATTTAAGCAATACAACTAATTTGTGTTAAAATTCCATTAGCACCCGAAAATGCGCAAATATGCTCAAGCCGTAAGAGGCGCACGCTGGCTGGCATTCGCTGATTGAATTATGAGAGCGGAACAAGTGGAGAAATCAATCACGAAAGTACTTGTAAAACCAGGGGTTGCCATTTGTGTATATGTGTGTGTGTGAATGTGTATACATACATATGCATAGCATTAGTTATATACGCATACGCATACATACATACTATACACATGTATGTATGTATAGTAAGAGCTAATCAAACAGAAACGCAGTTTTGAGTGCGAGTCGCCAAAAATTAGCTAAAGCCAAAGCAGGGCGAATTCAATATGCACGGCGAATTGAGCAAGCGCTGCTAACTTAAAGCAAATGCAAGTGTGAGCTAATTTTGCGTGAAAAGAGCTGAAAATTAAAAATGAAATGAAAATGCAAAATTTATTAAATTTAAGCTGAATTTAATATTTATTGTCATATAATAATAATCATATTTGTGGCTATTAAATGGTAAATATATTGATTTGAATAACTTTATTAATATTTGTTTATATTTTGTTCAAATTTGTAGCATCCATAGTAGGCTTTGCAAATTGAGTACCGAACAGATTTCTCGTTCATTTCAGTTGTATGGGGAAACAGTTCAGTGTGATTATTCAGTAAATTCCTGATAACAAAAAAACCTTATTTTCTGACAAAAAATAAAAAAACCCAAAAAAAAACGAAAAATAAATTTTGATAATACTCCAAAAACAATTCCTAACCCCATAACTACAAATTGAAACACACAAATTCACGCGTGGAAAACCACAGCCAAAAAGAAATAAATAGAAGAAACACAGCGGTAATTGTAAGTGCGAGGCCTAATCCAATCTGCCCTGGGGCGTGTTCCTTTAATTGAACGGAAAAGGAACGAAAATTAAAAGAGGTAAGAGCAGGAGTATTGCGGCTGTGCATTGCTGCAAATTGAAAAGTGATTGGAAAACTAATTGAGTGAAAACGGTTTTTATTTTGGTTTTTGAACAGCCCAAGAGAATTACTGAGTCATATAAATAGAGCTAAGAACTATATCAGCTCAATCATGGACGAGGGAGATCGTGCAATGAACCATAAGGAGGAGCCAACCGAGGAGACCGATCAGGAGAAGATGCTGCGTGAGACAGCAAGCCTGTTGCGTGAGTCCGAAAACTGTACGTTCACCATTCAGGTAACGCCCGAAACCACAGTGCATATCAATATATGTCCGGAGTCGGTCATGGAAGTGGATTCGGCTCCAGAGCAGAGAGTCAACGCCAGCTGGTGCATCTCAACGCTGATGATTCACAATGGCCAACACTATGCGAATACCATTCATAATTTTACAGCTAGTCCCGAGCTGATCCGTAATCTGATCCTGGCGCCTGCGCCCCCCGGCAATATGCTGCAGCAGTTGATTATGGATCCATTGGAGCTGCCAAGCAACTCATTGGAGCTGTTCTCGCCGCGCATCCTTGTCGACGGCCACTTCCATCCGATGGCCATATTTCGCATGGTGGAGCACTATTGCAATTATGTGATGCGCACCGCTCGCATACTGGACAACGTTTTCGGTTGGGTAGTGCCGGAGGGAAACTTAGAGCTGCCCGTCATGATGCAGGATATACGCGACACGAGTCAGAGCCTGCAGTCGATGCTGGAGCGCGTCGAGCATTCGGTTCAGGCTGCTGAGGAATGTTTCGCGCCTAATCAATCTATGGACGTGGAGGAAGTGAATCTGCCGGAGCCGGAGCCGGAGCCAGAGCCAGAGCCGATGCCGGATTCGCATTCGGATTTGGATTCCGAGCCAGAGCCAGAGCCGGAGCCGAAGCAATTAAAGATGGACGAGGATTCTAGCAGCGATTCAGATGATGAAATGCAGAGGGAATTACGGATGGCGGAGGCGGAGAAGAATGTTGCAGAGTTCATTGGCTTCGATGACTTCGATGATTCGCCGCTCAAATGCGATTCCGACTCGAGCTCCAGTGATTCCGATATGCATAACTCAACCTTTTTGGGGCCCACCTTTGAGCAGTCTCCGCAGCAGTTTTGGTCGCTGACCAGCAGCGAGGAGGACAACGATGACGAGCGGGGCGACGATGACAGCTGGGAGAGCGATTTCGGGGATGATGACTCATTTGATGCATACATGGTGCGTCAGCTGCGCGGTCAAACCGGTAACGCGGCCACACGCTTTAACATCGACTGGGCCAGCATGGCCAATAACACGACCCATATGGACGATGATGAGTGGGACCTTGGCTCGTGCGGCACCAATTACGAATTCGAGGATGTTACCTCGGATATAAACGATGACAGCGAGGATCTCAATGCCTGGCAATACAATGAGGATCGCAGCTTTGAAACGGAGCTCAGCCGTCCGTTTCGTCGACTTGTCGGCGATCTACCCCCTCAGACTGCACAGGAGGAGCGATACGCCTGGCGCCATTCCTACGCGCACCTTGACTATCGCCGCAATCAATTTAGGGCTCTCCAGATTGAAGGTCCCAATCGTACTGTCCCGTTCTCCTACTACAGGCAGTGGGATCAGCAGGACACTCTGGCCTTCACATCGTCGGCCAGTTCACTAAGCGATAGTCCCGGTTTCGGTGAGAATGCCGATCCATATCCCTTCTCTCTCTATGCAAGAGCAATGGAAAATATAAGCAGCTCGTTGTCTCCGGACTTTCCGCATTTGCACGGCATCGACTTGGAGGGTGTGGCTCGTGCCCGTGAAACGCCAATGGAAGAAAATACCGATTCAGAGGTGGACCAACTAACAATGGATTTTGATACTGCAACACGCCAAATGCCGCCCAATCAACAGATAATTCCTCTAGAATCTTTAGTACAGCAGTCGGAGGAACTAATTGCAAAGACTTTGGCATCTCTTTAGAGCGACCGAGTGAAAGCTACCAGGACCGTCTATCGAACGTTCCTTCAGATACCGCACACACACATTTTAGCACTCTTTTGTAGTAGACAATTTTTTGGATTTTCGCTCGGTCCTCAACACGGAATAAGGCAGATTTGAATTCTATGACATCATTACACGTTTTATTTAGAATCATATTGGTTATACCTTATGCAGTATGTACATAGATATATATATGTATATATTACTATATTATTATATACATATATATAAATATGTACATCTATCTATATATGGAGAAAAATCGGTTTGTTTACACGCATTGTTTGCACCTACCTCTTCTCGTATAAATGAACACATACACATACATATACATATGTACGGCCCATTTTGAACGGGTTATGAAACAAATAACTATGTAATATCATTTGGAGTGAAAAAAAGTAAAGGCTGATATATTTAAAAGAAATTATAGTGTATGTTTTATTGGAGCTAGTATATAGGATTGTGATGTAAGATAGTTCATTTCTATATGATATGTTACCCCAAATAAACTTGTTATGAACTCGGCTATAATATATGCTATATGAATAATAGTTATACCTAAAATGGAACAAGTCCAAGATGAAAATTCGAACGAAACCCAGAGAAGAAGAGTGCCTCATCTATTCGGCTCAATGCTTTGTTGCTGCGCATTGTTTTTCAGTTTTAATTAAAACAATTTATGCCGATAAATTGAATTCAATTATTTTATTCTAGTTCAGGCAGGACAACGGGACAACAGGACTAGAGGACAACAGGAGTCCAGGCAGCTAGCCAACTGAAAGCGCTCTATACAAATGGATTTTTATTTCTTTTTGCAGCTCGTTTCTCGTTTTTCGTTCACTTTTTCTGTGCACTGTCAGAGAAAGGAAAGCTGCGAATAAAGCTCGAATGCACAAGGAAAAACCAGGAAGAAAAAACAACAACTACGCTTGCTCTGCGCCGAAGTGCTCGACTGGCAGTTACCCTAAGCGTAGATTCGACTTCTTCATTATAGACACACTCACATGGTCGCTTTATAGGGCAGCTCCGATGGGTTTTCCTGCAGTTGGTCGCCAGGTGAAGGATGTTTTACTCCAACTTCACATCTAGAAGTACGATATGGATGAAATTTCGAGCACATAACTATGAGGGGAAAAGGCGTAACTACCACTAAGCATAATTTCACTATACCATACCTAGACCATAATATTCAAAGACCACTTCTATATGATCAAGTCGACTTAGCCATAGATTGGCACGCTCTCGCACAGAACCAATCTACCCCATGCTTACCCACTCTCAATGGGCAACGCGAAGAGTCGGAAGGCAGCTGCTGCGGTTGCCATGTTAGGCTCTTGTGCTTTGTGCCCGAATGAAAACGAAAATGAAAATGAAACTGAAATAAGGCAAGCGCTGAGAAATGAATCTACCACAGAATTCCAAGCATTGAATAAATCAAATATTTTTCGATCACATCGTTTAGTTCGGCTTAAATCAAAGTTAGCTGCTCTGATTGCGCCAATTCCTTGACTTTTCCGTTTAGTTTGAATAATAAGTTTTTGTGTTGTGTGTGGCTGATTGCGGCAATTGAATGTGAGTGAAACGGAAATGGATATCAACGCATTACAATGGATCATCCAGGATATGGCGAGACTCTACTCCATAGCAACTGTTGAATGCCCAAGTGCGATGGAGCGAGAATGCCAGTTAGAGTCTGAGAACTTAGGCTTAGTTGTATTCTCTATCAGAGTGAGGCAGAGAAAGAGAGAGAGAGAGGGAGAGAGAGAGAGGAGAGAGAGAGAGGGAGAGAGAGAGAGAGAGAGAGACAGAGAGAGAGGAGAGAAAGAGAGAGAGAGAGGATATTATCGTGGATATGAGAAAGCCAGTTAGAGTTTGAGAACTTAGGCTTAGTTGTATTCTTTATCAGAGAGATGCAGTGAGAGAGAGAGAGAGGGAGTAAGAGAGAGAGAGGAGAAATAGGGAGAGAGCTACTATCGTGGATATGTTAATTTCCTTGGGCTTGGCTATAAAACTTTAAGTTAATACAAATAAGTGCCAGCTTTAATGACCTCTTCTATCAGTCCCATATGCCTTAATCGCGCTCTACTTCGCGTACTTCCCGTACTGCCGTCCCTTTGTTTATTCTCTGTCGTCCGCATAGCTTCCACATTCCGACGCGCATCATTAATTCACACTAGAGTTGCATCTAATCCACACACGATTTCCGTGTGCCGGTCAAAATGCGAAGAAGTTTCAAGCTGGAATGGAAGCAAGGCAAGGTGAGCTCTACGGTTCAGCTGCTGGGCGATGGTTTCTATACCCTGTACATGTGCTGAATATGCCAGCTGGGTGTTATTGATGGCATGTAACAGTTGATTGGTATATGTATTATGGATAAGTTACCGGAATTTGAGTCTATCTAGCTAGCTCCGTCATCCGTCCCTCCCCACGTCTGTCGTCCCTAGCTGACTCATCTTTCCAGCTCTTCATGCTGTCTGCCTTTTCAAAGAGTTCAGGGTATCATCCCGTCTAGAACGCTTTTGGTTGATTGTTTTTTTTTTCTCGTTGTGGTCTGTGATCCTTGGTGTTTGGTCCTTGGCGGTCTTTGGGTCGCACAGTTCGCAGTTCGCAGTTCGCAGCTCAGTTCGTGCATGTGTAACACACGTTTCATGTGTTAACGAGTTGGAAAAATTATTATTACATTATTATTTTGTCTGCGGGTAATTCGCCAACAACAAAACACGACAACAAGGTGTTCTTTCACGCTGTGCTCACGCGTGTATGTGTGTGTGTGGGGCTTACAATAACTATAAATTTCAATTTTTCACACAGACTAAAGCGCCCGGCATTTGCTGGCTATAACTCTGGCCGAAGCTGTGAAGGGGGGAGGGGGGGCGTAGGTTTTGGCAACCCTTAAGCAGCTTGCGTTCTGAAATTTATGCGCTATACGCGCGTTGGCTAAATAAATTTATAACTTACACACGCACGAGCACGCACACACACATACATGCAATCAGTTGCATAGTTGTGCACCCAAAATTGTTAGCCTCCATCTGCTCAGACCCCCCCTCCCCTCCCCCACACGCTTAGCTATCCCCCACTGGGCTGCTACGCTTAAACGAGCTTTTGGTTTGTGTTTTTGGTCTTGGCTTGTTTTACAACACTGCTGCTACATATAGCTACAGCCACGCCCCTTTTGCAAAAGTATTCCTCCTTTCAGCGCCCCTTTGACTACCCTCAGCCCTACACACACACACACACACATATGACTTTATCTATGTCTCTGTCTCGTGTGCGCGTGAATTACGAAAATTTTCTTGCAATTAAAATTTGTTGCTTTCTGGGTATCATAATTTTATAAGTTTTTCAACTAGAGTAGGACAGAGAAAGAGAGAGAGAGAGAGGAAGAAGGAGAGAGACAGCTGTCGTTGAATTTAACAAATTACAAAAAGCTTTGTGCATATGCTTAAAATAGATTGCACAGCTATTAATGAATTCGTACAAAGAAGTTGCTGGAGTTTGCGTAAAGCTTCTTGGGAAAGTAGTGAAGCAGTCGAGTGAAATGTTAAGAAGTTGACTTCAAGTACAAGTTACTCTACTTTAACATACTCTAAAGTGAAAATATCATGTTGCAGAGAGCTTTAAGAAGCTTTCCCATGCCCTCGCCAGCTTTATTGAGCTTTTTAAGCAGCTTGCATTGCTGTTGCTTTCACATTCAATTCAGAGCATTGCCCAATTCATGTTTGTGGACAGTACACAAAAAGCCCTCGGCAGTAAGGCGATCATTAAAGATGCCTGTCGTAAGTCTCATCATACAAAATAGTTCCGTTTCCATCTGACATGCAGTAGCTGCGGGCAGGTATGCTTAGGTATGCTATATATTATATAATATATGCATGCAAATGCATATATGTATGTACATGTGTAGAGCTTGACCTGCCTGAGTAGTGCTGAAGTATTTGATGTGAAATCAAATGAAACTCTCGAGACTTTGAATACTAAGCCGCACTATATAAATTTGTAACTAGGCAGCTGGGAGAGTGCGACCTGCGGCACATGTCTGCTGAACACTTAAGCCGGTGCTCAGGGTCAGGCTGGGTCAGACTGGGAATGGCTTAAGAGCTGTATATAACACACCTGTGAGACTATTAAGCGTATACACTGCACAAAATTGATGAGTGCTTACAGTGAAAGCTTCTCTTGTATTAAAGCCTATTTGTGAAAGGAAATATGGAAACTGATTATGCCTGAGCGGCTGAAACTGGACATATGTGAGTGACTTAGAAGCTTTTTGTTAAAGTATATGAAAGCTCGCTTTAAATTGAGCTAGTATTGGAAGTGCATGTGAGCTTTTTACAGCGTGTGTATTATACATATATACGTAAATTCTTTATGATATGTTCTTAAAGGCTTTTAGCTAACTGCCTGAATATTTCAACAGCTTTAAGCTCCCCAGCTATAGTTGATTGTAATTGAATTGATCAAGTTTTTTGTTTTTTGCAGTGTATAGCAGAGGGAGTTGGAACAATCGCTTGCCTTTCGTCTCTGTTAATGCCACAAAATGCGCCTAAAATGATGTTAAGCACTTGCGTCTCAGGCGTCCCAAAATGGTGGCACATGCAACAAATACACACGCACACAGACACGCACACCCACACGCACACAGTAATACAAACGTTGATGGCATCGGCTCATTTATAAATCGACGACAGTAAATTATAAATGGGGAATTACTTCGACAAGAGGGCTTTCCGTATGCAAAGCATGTGTGTTAGTCTCTATATGTGTGTGTGAGTGTGTGTCTCTGTGTGGGCGTGTGTGTGTGTCTCAGAGTGTGTTTACATATCAACGCCTTTGTAAAATGGAGCTATCCCTTGGCTTGGGCACACACACACACACATACAGTTGCATATTAAAGTTCAAAAGGCAACGGGAACAGCGACTTGCAGCTGGCACTGTGAAATTGAGGCACCAGCTGCTGTTGAGTGGGCCGTTTCAGGCCGTGTGGAGCAGCGGCCAAAGCAGCCGAAGGATGACAAAAGTTCACACACACACACACACACACAAACGTAAGCACGCCTACAAACTAAATACACAAGGGTGCCTATCGAAAGCTCAAAAAAAAAAGTAAAAGAAGTAAACGTGCTTTAGTCGCAAATGACCAGACTAGCAAATACCCTGCATACGTCCAGCTGCAGTGCTTGATCCTTAAACAGTCTCACAGTAAGTTCAGTTTAAGAAGAGCTAGCGTATATAAAGCTCTATGTCTCTAGCTTTGAAAGTCTTCAAACTATGTAAAATTAGCAAAATATATGAATCGATATTTATCGATATTAAAACAATTTAACGAATTCTACTATTGCATAAGCCTAAAATGCGATACGGAGGGGCCGACGAGGTTATGAACTCGCCTAGATCGACTTAGCTTTTTATGCTGGTAAACAATGCGATGTCGACCCTAACTCCCTTTGCCATTGACATACACTTACACAGCATCGAATTCCCATTTTCGATGGGCTTAAAGTACCCAGACACCAATATGCTCGCTCCGTGCAGTTGGCCAACGAACGCGCATTCACACAGCACAAGACGTTTCAATCCCCAATCCGAACTAGATGTAAACAGTTCGTTGGGAGGATTTGCGCTTAGCTGCGAACTGAAGGAAGAGCACGCGACACATACGCGAAAAATATAGGATGCGCATTTAGGAGGAGGCAGCTGCTGCTACAACAAAGTCGCAGGAGGAGACCGAGACTGAGACTGAGGCTGAGGCGATGCCTGGTGGGACGTAACGACGACAAGGTCGAATGGCTTAGGAAGTAATTTTAGCATTGTAAATCCTTTTGGAAAATTATAGCGACAGTCAGCTTGTAGTTAGCAGCAGGCAGCTGGAGGGGGCCACAGCAGGAGGAGGAGGCGGTGCGGTTAAAAGTGCAGATAGATGGAGCTAGAGCTGTAGGGAGACTCTCGAAGAGGCGGGCCAGATGAAGCTATCATAAGATCAGGCGCACACACAAAATGTGCTAGCACAAAAATTGCAAGCACACAAACCTATATACTCTTGATACATACATACATACACACACACACACACACACACATACGCATTCTGCAACAGTCAAGCGCGAAAAATTTCATATGACATTTGAAAGGCTGCTCAGGCAGCGAGCCAGAGCCAAAGACAAAACTTGACGTGAAATTGTTCTAGGATATACCGGATTAAGGGGTGAAAGGAGATAGAGAGAGAGAGAGAGAGAGAGAGAGGCAGCTGGAGGTTGGTTTAGTGAGTCAGAGATAGACGCGTACATAAATTTGCTGGGCGTTCTAGCAAAAAATAATGCATGCATTCCCAATTTCAAAGTGCCTTCATCTAAAATATGTGCGGCAATTCAAGTACACACACCCGCACACACACACACACACACACACACACGGCCGTAAATACACTTACGCACATTACGTTATAGCTTTAGATTTATTTTGACATATTTTTCTTATGTGCTAGTCAAAGAGATTCTAGCGTATGGAAAATGGAAAATTTAATGGAATCTTCAAAATATGCACTTCAATAAGTTACGTATTACGTTGCCTTACGTTACGTGAGTTGACTTTACGTCACACTTACGAAAGTTGAGCTGCTTGTAATATGTTGAGTATATAGTCGATGGTAATTAAGTGTCTTAATACGTTGTACGTAACGTTACGTAAGACTGCAACTTAAGCAATAAATGTAGAGTACGTGATTGATAAGGAATACTCTTATAAAAGCTATATAAGCAATCAGTGATGCCACAGCAAATGCTCTAAATAAAGCTAGCATTAACGTAACGTAACAACATAGCGTAAGCAATAGGAGAAAGGCAGTCAAGTATTGTTGAACGTGAAATATTTCACATTGCAATGTAGCATGAAAATTATGCATTACGTTATGTAAGCGCACAACGTGAGCAATTATTTAGATAGATACCATTACATAGCTTAAGATCAACATGCATACTACTTAACGTCATACAAACAATCTGAAAGATCAAAGTTCGCGTTACGTTAGCTCATGGCGAATAATCAATTCACGTCAATTCAATCAAATTATGGCATACAAGTGAAGTTGATGGCACTACAAAGCGCTTACTACGTAATGTTATTGAATATTTCAGCTAGCTGTACGTTATAGCGTATATCCATTCATATAGTTTGACCCATAAAAAGTTGCCAATATATTTTCCATTATTTATTTAATGTGAACCAACAGTGAGAGAAACGGAGCTGAAACGTAAGAGATGAGCGTTGAAAAAAAGCAAGGAAATGCAAAAAATTTAATTTAATACAAATGATTAAATTTTTGTGTAGCTGAAATAACTACGTAACGTATTTTTTTGTTAATAGCACATTTTTTTTAGCCAATTTCTTGCAGTGTAAAATTGTAGGCAATGCGCTTTCGTTGGTTAAAAAGTTTATGAGGTGGGCTCGTTTGCTTTGGCTCGGCTCCTGGACAAAGTTCGCAATGCGGTTGCTTGTCTATGGATTTGTTTGCCGCTTGTTGTCTCTATCCTACAATTTGACATTTGGCATTTCTGTGGGCAGATTGAAAATTGCCAAAGAAGTCGGCCAAACAGTAGCAGCAGCAGCAGCAGCAGACCTCTAGTGTGCTAGCAAGTTGATATTTTATTTGAATGCAATGCCCAAAAAGGCAGTCAAGTAGAGGCGGTAGAGTACCCTGCATAGTTTCTACTCTCTCATGAACTACATATTATACATTTCCAGTCTCTTGCTTATACAGTTGCTTGCTTCCCTGAGTTGGCATGCTATATGTAAGATTGAAGAATTTAAAGAAACTCATATAATTAACTATTTCCTTGAGATACCTGAACAGCTCAAAAAATATATCGGTTATTGCGTCTCAATAGCTATCATGTAAAATTCCATGTCTCTATCTCTTATAGATTACGAGTTCCCTGTGTTAGCTTACCAACTGATAGCAAATGTATAAATCTTAATATAGAATTTGCTTTGATTGAGTCTAAATAGCATACCTACCAAATTGTGTGACTCTGCCTTCTATAGATTACGAGTTCCCTGAGTTAGTCTACCAGATAAGCTAAAACGTTACAGTATTTATACTCGATAGCCTAGCTACCAAATGTTATGAAGAGTACAACTATTTTTAGATATTTGCTACCCTTTTAGCTACCATATCAGTTTATAGGGTACAAAAAGCAAATCCCAGTTAATGCAGCTGCGATGACTATGACTGCAGTTACACACACACACACACACACACTCGCTCAGTTGCTGGGAGTCAGCTAACGGATTTAGTCGTCTATTTCGGTCAGATTACTATTGGCCAACGAAGTCGTAGCCAGTGCTAAAAACCATGTAAGACGTACGATATTTTCGACTTTTCCGCTGCTCTCTTTTTCCTTTCAATTTAATTTATGTTTTTTTCTTCTTATATATAGAATCGTTTATATATATAATATTTCACATTTTGTTGTGGCAGCTGGTAATTGTTAGCACAGAGAGAGAGAGAGAAACGAACTTCGAGTGCATTGCGTATACGCCACGGCGGCTGCCAGAGAACTTGCCCCAAATGAGAAACTTAGTTTCGCCAGCAGCAGCGAATAGAGTTTCCATAAATATTTTGTTGCTCGGCACAAAAGTATTTCAGCTATTTGCAGTATATATACGAGTACGTACATATATTTATAAACTTGCGCTATTCAAAATGTACTCATCCAAAAAAAGGGGGTAAAGACTACAAGAAGTAAATGTGCTTTGGCCTGGGAATGCCCGACTAGAGGACACCCTGATATGTTTTTATGCAACAAAAATAAGAGAAGAAACTTTTCTGGCACTTAGCTTTGATTTTCTAGAAACTGGAAATACTATTGATTTATGAATAGTGAACTTGAGCTAGAATAGAATACTTGAAGTCTTCAGTCAATCCTAGCTCGACTCATCACATCTTTCTGCATAGGGCTGGTAGAACTGCTCACCACACTTTGGGTAACCCCTTATATCCCGAATTGAGGGTATATTGAAGAAAAAGATGAAAATGCATGAGTTACGCTCCAGCTCGAGTCGACTTGTGAAAATCTTTGGCATAGTTTTGGCTCTGTGCCCTCGCAGCGATAGTTTGTGGTCGGTTAGAGCTGAAAGCAGAGCTGAGCATCAAACTATGCGGCAGGTGGAAAACTTGTGAAAATTAGTAAACACTGCTAACGGGTATTTAACAACACTAAACGCCACTTGACACAGTGTCATGCAGCCGCAGCTATTAGCCAAGACCAATGGCATTTTCTGACCCTTTCTCGTTCTAGCTCTGCTAACTCAACTCTACTCAGGTCGGCTCGGCTTGGCTCAGCTCAGTTTAGTTGGCATTTCGCTTGAATTCTCAATTTGTTTTCATAGTTTTATTGTTGTTCATGGCATTTGCAGTTAGAAACTCGCCAAACTTATGGCAAAAGCTTAGCATAGGCCACATGCAAGCTGATTTGGCCAACGTTTATAATTAACCTAATTAGAGGATAGGTGAGAGCGACAGTAAGTGGCCAAAAGCGATTTCAGTTCTCTTATCTATGTATTCTATGAGCAATCTATTCGTAATTTATGCATATATCTACTAGCTCTATAATATCTACATCTCATCGATATACTATCTACAATCTTTTACCAGTCCATGTATCTCTATTTATATACCATCTATATGTAATCAATACATGTATTCTATCTACAATATATGTCATATATACCATCTTGATGGTGCTAGATTTACATATATTTTATTCATATTTTCATCTCTCTATCAATCCTTACCCTAATATACCATATAATAATCTATTGTTATATGATTATACTCGCTCATATTTAAGATCTTTAAAGTATCTCCAATATGTAATTCCAACAAATGAGCTTTTGTTTAGAATCAAGCTCAACAAAGTTTGATTCGTAATGTGCAAGTTTTCAAACTCGAATATGTTTCTATTTTCCGAGATTAAATATGACCACAACAGCTATAATCAAGCCCACTAAACAATGCTCAGAGTCAAATGTATTACAGAAATATTTTGTTTTGCTTTACCCTATAGGCAGGCAGAGTGCCAGAATGGCATGATGAACTGAAGCTAAGAGTTGAACACAATGTAAAATCACATATATGTAACTACAGGGTATGCTTGAGCTATCTTAAACTGAATGGTGGGTATCCTAGGTAAAAGTCTGTCTAAATTAAAGAACTTGACAACTTTTTGTTCCAATATATATTATTTATAAATAACCTTGACACTACTGAGTATCTTTGAGTGCATTCATTAATCCTTGCTTGTCAGGCAAAAAACCTTCATAATTAACCCAACTGAATTCGTAGTGCATTAAACATGTTTTCACATTGTTTTAGTTTAAGCTACGCAAATCCTCACATTAAAATTTATATAAATATATATATTCGTATATATACATATATGCATGTATGTATGTATATATGCGTATGCATTTATTATGAAACTGGCTAAAAATCGAAATCCGGATGAAGCCAACAAAATGCAAATGGATGCAAACAGGAAACCGCGCTGGCCGCACGCCGGAAAGCGAAAACACGCAGCTGTGCTACTCTAGAAGGGCATGCCAGGGCGGGTGGAGGAGGGGGTGTTGTGGGCGTTTTGTCTGGCAAAGTGGTATGGGCCTTGTTTTAGCCAGTTGCTTGTGGCACCTGGTAACTCGTTAGCGCTTAACAGCGTCCAAAATGCTGCGCCCAATATCAATATTGACATTAATTTGTGCGGCCCACAAAATCCGCATAGGGGCGGCTTCCCATCCCTGCTCCCACTTGAGCCCCTCTCAGACTCCAGCCCTGGCAATTGCAACGTGGGCAGCGTAGTGAAAGTGGATGCTGAGCTTTGAGATCGCTGCTGCCCTGGCCCTGGCAGAAAGGGTCTGCATTAGCCCATATCGTATATCATACGCCAGTTACTAGCACCGACAAGAGTAAACACCAGGATAAGCGTGACTAGCAGATACCCTGTAAAAGGGGTTAAGTGTAGTCATGTTTATAATAATAAGTAACATTGCAGTTCTCTTTCTGCCTCTCTCACTTCTATCTCTTCAATGTACTTTCGTATCGATATTGATAATCATCTGATGCTATCTTTCTCATTGTCTTGCATAACTTCATCTCACTTTCACGGATAAATACTTTATCTTCTTTATACTGCTCTGTTAAGTATGTATATACCCCTAAGCAACATTATACCCTATTCATGCCCTATAAGGGCATTGCCGCGTAATTGTAGAAAATGAAAAATTCTACAGAGCAGCATGGGTTTTGGGCTGTATTTTTATTCATTTTTCTTTTTCTTTTTTTTTTTCTTTCGGTTTCGGGTTCGGGTTCGGCATTGGAAACTTGCCCTTACTTGCCTATGCTACCTCTACCGCTGGGCACATAAATTTTTTGCCTAAGCACCGTAAGCAGTTGAACCACAGAATAGAAGAAGAAGAAAACTCCACTTACTAATTACCCTGTAAGCAGTATATGCCACCTTAAGTGTTGAGACCGACCTCTTGTAATCCCAAAAGTGGACTATTGTCTTAACTAATCTAGAGCTTAATTGATTTATGTTGACTTTACTTTCAGTTATCCCCAAATCTGATTGCTTTGATGGTCGTGGAAGTTGTGGTGTAGATAAAATGAGTTAGGAGATCTAAATAGATTGGAGAGACTTGAAAAACCACTAGATGGTAAATTAACGATAGATGGAAGATGAATTGCATATGAGCAAAACATTTATGAAAAGTCAAAAGATGTGCTACTTGAAGGTATATGGAAGATAAAAGGAAGAAACATGAATCAAAGATGAATGGAACAGGAGTGGAGAATAGAGATTGAAGATGAAGTAAGGCAGAAGATATATGGAAGATGCTAAAATATCTATAAATGTATATGGAAACATGTAAATGGGAATACAATAAAGAATTAAGTTTGTGATATGTTAAGGCATCTATAGGAAATATGGAAGATATAAGATATGTTAACTAAAAGTGAAGCTTCCTGGACTGAGTTGGCTAATGGATTGAGGAACCTCTCTCTGAAATTCAGCAAAAGTCTGTTGGCCTGCAGTTGAGTTCCTCTAAAGCGACAGGGTATTTAGCAGTCGATGCCACTCAATGCTCGTTGTTTTTCTTTTTAGTAACGCACAACAATAACAATAACAAAATACAAAATAAAATAAAAAAAAATGTTAAAAACATTTGCATTAGAGGCAAGAGGAAAAGCGCAAACTGTAGTTGAAAGAGCTGGGCGTTGGGGGCCGTGCCTCTCTCTCTCCCTCTCCGGCTCTGTGTATGTGTGTGTGTGTGTGCAGTGCAGGTCAGGTCGTTGGGGTTATTATCATGTTAAAACTGCAAAATGCAATAAGTTAGTTGGCAAACCGCGTCTCGGCCAACGGGTGGCTGCCGTTTGGCCAGCAGACCCGCTGCGCCAAGATTTATTAAGTACATTTTGCAGACGATATACATACATACATATAGACAATATATATATGTATGTGTCTGTGTTTGCATATACAATATACTGAGCTGAAATGTAAACATTTGTCTTGCTCTCATTTCTTGCTTGAAATACGCTTAAAGTTTGCCGCTTTAATGTCAGAGGCGGGGAGTGGTGGCCAAGGGACGGTGGGGGGGAAGGAAGGAGACTTACATTATATTCATCAGCGACTGTTTGCTTAAATATGTTGCGCTTGCCACAAAAGTCATTATCATTATCAGTTGGCTCGTTGGCAACTCTCTGGCAACAAAAGTTGGCAATGCGCGCGCTAGCCAAAAATTTCTTCGTCTGTTTGTTCGCTCGCTTGTGGTGTCGTTTGGGTAATATTCATAATATTCACAATATTCATAATATTTAAGTTTATTTTACTTGTTCTTCTTCCCTCTGCCCATTTGGGCGCTCATTAGGGGTAATTTCGAGTGCCATTTGCATGCGAGGCGCTGCCGAGAAGAAATATGCTTCTGCTTCTGCCTTGGCTGCCCCTCTCTCCCTCTCTCTCTCTCTCTCTCTCTCTCTCTGGCTGCCTAGGTGCATTTGTAATGGCTCTTTAATGGGTCCTGCAGCGATCATTACAGCTGTGTGGAGCAACAAATGAGAGACTACACATGTGGTGAACGTAATACAAAAAAGTGTTTACATGTCTCAGGGGAATCAATAAATATCTTCAATATATCGACTGGTAGAGTCAGCCTTTGATCACCTTGGACTTAGTTCTCAGACTCCCTACAGAGCGTAAAACTAATATTTATTGATTTAATTATCACCATGATTCCATAGAAACTTGAAACCTAGGCCCTCGACTTGGTAATGTAGATGAAACTAATATATAAGTCATATGATATAGGAGATAATGTATATTCCCTTCTGTTGATGCCTTTAAGTTGAAGCTTATCTTCTCTTTGTGTTGATCATAGTTGATCTTCACATGTGAGATTGACTGTATAGAGACTAGCTTAAGTCAAATTCATTTACTCTTCAGGAAAACTTTCCTTTCTCTTACAAGTTCTTCTCAGCCCAAAACTGGATATTTATATACATAACTATCTACATCATAACTCCGACTACATCATATCACTACTATGCTATCCCAAGTTGTTACATGGCTAAGGATCTGGTTAGTTAACGTCTATTCGTTTGCTTTGCTAACAATGCTCATGCCTAAGAGATGATCTCTACGTTCAAGAAAACTAAAGTTTCCCTTAATTTTCTGCAGAGCTCTTCTCAGCCTACATACATATGTATATCTACATCATATCTCCGATCTCACTACTATGCTATGATTTGTTAGCCGGTTCGCTTTTGTGCGAACTGAATTCAGATTGAAGTTTATGTACTGGAAAGCTTGAAGCACTTTGAGCTGGAGTATGCTGAGGCACTTGGAAGCGCTTTTGGGTTCGTTGATCACAAAGTGAACCAATTTTGATGCACTCGCCGCGTAGTCTTTGTTGGCTTGACCCGTTCGTAATTAGAGCGCTCGGATGTCACTTGATGGCATCACTGTGACAGCTGCGACTGGCAGCAGCACTCGTAGCACGGGTCCTGTCTCGTCCCCTCTCTCTCCCTCTCTCCCATCCCACACTCACTCACGGGTTAATGCGTCACATCTTTCGCGTTCTTCCCTGCTGCGCTGCCCGCTGCCCGCTGCCCGCTGCCGTTGGAAATGCTTTTTGCTGTTTAATTGATGCTTGAAAAATGCAAAGGAGCAGCTTAAAGCGCAGCAAAAAGCAAAGGACACACACACACACACACAGAGCGAGCACGGTTGAGGGAGGCGAAGGGGCGGACTGGAGGGCTGGGAGGTAGCACAAAGTAAAAGTAAGCAAAAATTAGATAACAAGCCAAACGACAGCAACAAAAAACTGGGAAAAGGGAAAGAGAAACTCTACAACAACAGCAACAACAACAACAGCGAAAAGTGCATAAAGTGAAAAGGCACAAAAACAACAACAACAACAACAACAAGTAAACAACAAAAGTGAAAAAAATTGTGGAAAATAAGTAAACGCTAGTGCCATATTTTCTAAAACTTTCCCAGGCTGCCGTACTTTGTCTCTGTCTCTATCATCTCTCTCTCTCTCCCTCCCTCCCTCTCTTTCTCTCTCACACACACTCTCCTGCTCTCCCTCACTCTTTATCTGTCTGTCCATCGCTTTCTATTACTGGTTGTGCCATAATTAAATTTACCTGCACTTGGGTCAAGTTTTGTGTTTCGTCTGCCCCACTTTGTGCCCCCTCCCCCATCCATCCGCTTGTTCCTCTAATGCATTAAGTTGTTTTTTACATTTGCCACGCCCACAACGATGCGCCCACCAGCACGTGACGAATGAGCCGAGTGGCCATTGTGCTTGCCCTTTCCCTTCGCCATTTCCATTCGATTAATTTCATAACAATTTTTACACGGCATTCCAATCCAATTTGACTTTTCAATTTCCTTTAGATAGCGAGATATCTTACGGTGCACTACTCTTTGTTTACAACTATTTGTTTTTGATCTATATTCAAGTGAGCTACCAATTTCTTTTGTTGTTGCATTCGCAGATCTAAAAGTTCTGTTGGTATTTTTAGCCTTCTGTGTGCTGAAATCCGATCGTGGTCCATTCGTCGGTCTCATGTTTGCCTATCCGTATGATTTTCTGTCCGCTTGACCATCCGTATATCTGTTTGTCCGGCCGTTCGTTTAGTTCTTCGTCTCGTTTCTTTATACGGAAAATCATCCGTCTGTCTGACTTCTCATTCCACATCCGTCTATACGTTCGCCCATCTCTTGGCACGTCGCTCGATTCGTCCGTCTATATAAGATCGTCTATCGTGCTTTGTATGTCCTTTCGCCTGTTCTTTCGTCCTACCTTTCGTCTCTCTCTTCCTCCGTTCTTTCGTCGGTTTCTTCGTCCGCCTTTTCCCTGCTGTCCATCCCATCGTCCTGCTCTCTGCATGTTCGCCCACTTGGCAGTCCATTTCAATGGAATCTAAGTGTAAGCTTATTAAGACTTACGGAAATGCTTGTTGCGAAAAGTTGTCAGCAGACCCATTGTTAAGGGAAACTTACAAAACAATCATGTTGAATGCTTCAGCGAGTCTTGTTGCACCAGAGCTGAGTAACTGTTAGTCGAGCATAGCCCAATGCTATGCCCCATTCGTTTGGGGCTTTTGTTTTCACTGGCGCATTATGAATGCAATTTTAATCTAGGCTAAAATACTCGGCAACTTAATTAATTGCGTGTGCACACATTTAAAAAGCATAGGAAAAAGTCGAGAGACGCAACAAAAAAAATGCAACAGGAAGAAAAAAACTCGAATGTTTTATTTCATATATGTACATATAATATAAATCAAATTTAATTTTAATTCCAAATTACAGTTTTTAGCAAATTAATTATGCGGCCGGCTGCTGTAGAGCGAGTTGATTAGCTGCCTTCCATGTCCATATCCATTTTCATTTTCATTTTGTATTTTCATTTGAACTATTTAATTTGTTTGCTCTCCATTGTTGTTGTATTTCACACAAAAACTAAATTCATGTAAAATGCGAAAAACTTTTTGCCGTTAATAAATTATACGTAATTAAAGTGGACTTAGCAACTATTTAATTATGGTACGTCAATAATGGAGAGCGCCACAATTAGCGAGCCATATTTGCGGCTACTTTTCGACCAACGTCATTCGATGCGAAACTCTTGAACAGGAAAGCTGATAATTAAACAGAATATATGAATATATTTAAGCATAGCTATGAATATATGTGCGTGCATTATTCATGCATTTGATGAATGTTTCTACAGCAAAGCTATTCTTGAATGTGTTGCAATTAACGTTCCATGTCATTATTATTATTATTATCATGGCTAGGCAATTCAAAGCTAAACAGGGATTTGGGGATTTATATGCAAAGATGTTCATACATGCATACATATATAATGATCTCTGTCTCTGGATTTCTGGAATTCTTTCACTTTCATTGTTTGTCTCAGTTTTTCGATTGCATTTCATCATTCGCTCATATTTTCTCCTCTCTCTCTCATTGTTTCTCCGTCCATCTCTCACACACTCTCGAGCTATTTTTGTGTGACTCTGCTTCTCTTGATTTAATTCCGTCTTTCTCTAGATCTATCCTTTCCCTTCTACTCTCTCTCTCTCTTTCCTACTCTCAGTCAGTATCTCTTTCTCTCTCTCTCTTTCTCTATCATTCACTCTCTCTCTCTCCCACTCCCTCTTTTTCTCACTCTCACTCTCTTCCTCTCTTTTACTCTATGTTTCTCATTCTCTCATTGGTTTTCTCTCCATCTCTTACATGCAGACATACTCTCTCTCTCTCTTATTCACTTTCTTTTCGTCTGACTCCTCTCTTCTTCTACTTCTTCCTCTTGATCTACCGCATCCTCTCTCTCATTCTCTCTCTCTCTCTTTCTCTCTCTCTCTCTCTTTCTCTCTCTCTCTCTCTCTTTCTCTCTCTCTCTCTCTCTCTCTCTCTTTCTCTCTCTTCTTCATCCTTCTCGCTCTACACATCTTTATCCCTTAAGTGTTATGTCTATCTTCTGTCTTCACAATTGCTTCTATTTTCATATTCACATTAGGGGCATTCCCTCATTTTCATATTTTGAATATGTGAAAACTTTCAATGGACATATAAACATTCCATATATAGACACGGAAAATCACTCTGTCTACAATTAAAACTTTAACCTTTTTCAACATACATACATACATATATCTTAGTCTCGCTTCCCTCTCTCTCACTCTCTCATTTTCTGCTCTATTCTCTCTTGGCAACACAATGCAAATTGTTGAGATGACGTCACGTCCGTTGATTTTATTTGCAATGACACAATTTCAGGACGCAACGGCTGTGCCGGATGTTGAGCGTATGGGGGAAGGGGGCAAGGGGCAGCCAGTCAGCTCTAGGGGCGGTGTTGGTATGGGCGGATGGGGTAGGGTAGCGCCAACAGTTGCTGCTTGCGGGGGTGCAACTTTGTCCGCTGTTCAACTCATTTGTAATCATTTGGGCGTTAAATTTTTTGGCGCATTCATTGCTCGCCTCTTTGTTGGCAGCGACACACCCGCACCGCAGACAGAGCACCCTGTCACCGCTTAGCTCAGCTCCGTTCGGCTCGGTTCGGTTCAGTTTAGCTCAGCTCAGCTCAGCTCAGTGATGTCGCTGTTGTTTTTTACAACCTTCATAAATCTTAATTTTAGCGCATGCAGCAAGCATGGTCTAAAAGATGGCCAAAAGTGAATGGGACGAGTAGCAGGAGTGGGGGATGTTCTAAGAGGGCAGGGGTAGGGGC
This sequence comes from Drosophila aldrichi, assembly GCA_035045965.1. NCBI lineage: Eukaryota > Metazoa > Arthropoda > Insecta > Diptera > Drosophilidae > Drosophila > Drosophila aldrichi. Next base: position 454,575 of record JAWNOM010000484.1, read on the forward strand.
AAGGGAGCAAAGGGGGGGCTTGGCAACGTGACTCGTTTTGAAGTTTTGAGCTGCACTTTTGACGTAAGCAGTTGGCTGACAGCCGGCGGCGGGTGTTGCCAGCGCGTTCACGATGACGCGTCGGATGGATGAGCTAACTGAAATTTGTCGCACAACAACAAGAAGGAGCAGGAGGCGGAGCAGGAGCAACTGCAAGCAGAGTGAGTGAGGGAGAGGGACGAGACGAAATGGGACAAGTTTTCGTCGCGTTAAATTTAATGCTTGTCTCGCTTTTGTTTTTGAGCGCATTTTTTTTCCTAGAGTACTGGGCAGCCTCCATGTGCCGCTACCCCCCAACTCCCCCCCTCCCGCCCCCTACTCGATTGGCCGCCCTCAGGGAAAGTAAGGCAGTCATACTGCCATACTCAGCAAATTGTGCCAAAAATTTTTGGTCAGAGTCGCAAGAAAATGTTTTTTAGGTGGTGGGCTGTGCAGAGGGGAGAGGGGGGAGTAACTATAACAGAGACAGGGGCTGGTGTATCAAGAAGTGGAGATGTGTCGGCTCTGTGCCCGAGGGTCGCCAGTCTCCGGTCGCCTGGTGGCGCATCCAAACGCATTTTGAAAGCTTTTAGCTGTTAATGTGGCATAAATTTGTCTTTTGTTGTTGCTGCTGCTGCTGCTGCTGCTGCTGCTGCTGCTGCTGCTGCCTCGGCTTTGTGGGCGGAAATTGAAATAAAAAGTATTCAAAGCAACGGCAAAGTGGCCAAAACCAAAACGCAAACTTGAAACGCCCCCAGGCGCAAGTCAACGCAATGCCAGCTGTGGCAATAGCAGGCGATGGGAGGGGAAGGGATGGGAAGGGGGTGTTAGAGGGGAATTGCGAGTAGCTGTCATGCAACAGCAGTGCGGACACTTCAAGTACTTTATGCAACAAATTTATCTCTGTGTGCGTGTGTGTGTGTACGCACACACACATTTAGAATTTATTGATTCACATTAAACGGACTAAAGTATCTTCGGAGCGGGTTTAATCCGGGCAGGTGGAATGGCCACTGAAATTAGGAATGTGGAACTGGAACTGGTGAGCATGGTGAACTGGAACTGAACTTATACAGCTTTCTAATTGGTACAAGCAACAGCTAGAAGTAGAAGATTATGGAACTGTCTTTTATGTTGGCTTGGAGTTGAACGCAAACCTGAGGCTGACTGCGGAGGAACCAAGACTTCAGAATGGAACTGGAACTTGTTCATTTGTAAATCTTCTTCTTCTGAACCTAACCTGATACATTGAGAATCTAACTTGTTTACAAGATGTAATCTCATCGACGACTGAAACTAAGGACACGTTTCGAGCTGAATCTCTGTCCCAGCAGGAGCAACAGCAACGGCAGAGAACGAACTGCTTCCAAATTGAGATTGATGACATGTCAATGAAATTTATTGACACGATGTCGCAACAGCACAGCACAGCGCAGCGCAGAGCATAGAAATGAAATGGTATATGTCATTGGCATCCATTTTGTTAATACTTGGCTCTGGCCTGAGTTTGGGGCTGGCTCTGGGGCTCTGGTGCTCTGGAGCTCTGGAGCTCTGGAGCTCTGGACTGTGTCATGGCCGCTGTGGCAAGTGCCACTAACTACACGTGCCACGCGGCGCAATCGAAGCATCAAATTGACTAATTTGTGTGAAGCGAATTCTGATTTGTTGCCACGAAAAATGTTGAATAATGAATAATGAATATGCCCCCATCTAATGCCCATTAGAAAAAACGAAGCATGACGCCGCCAAAAATGTGTGAAAAATATTTAAGTAAGAGAGAGAGAGAGAGAGAGAGAGACAGAGAGAGAGAGAGAGAGAGAGAGAGAGAGTCGTTAAGCAAATTTGCCAGAAGTAGAAAAAGAGTACTTAAAGACATTAATGAACTGGAAATTTTGTGTAGAATCTTTAAGGTTCTATACATCAATTTGTATTTTAGTATTAGGATATCATAGTGAAAAGAGAAAGTGAGAATGGGGGAGAGAGAGAGGAGTAGAGATACTAAGCAAATGTAGAGCTAGTCACTCGATGGTTCTTTGACAAATAAGTCTAACTCCTCTCTGTGGATCTATTCATCAATATACTCATATTATGAATGTAATCTTAATCTTTATAGGGTTTACTACCATTCCTTCCCTGCCCAGGAGGAGTCCTGGAATTTGTTCGCCTTAATGAATTATGGTATTAATCACTTAATATTTATGATATACAATGCATTAAATATCTTCTCAATTTTAAAGCTATCCGCTCAGTACAGTTTACAGCTGTATAAAAGCCTAGCCCGGGGGCAATCGATGATGTTGGCGATAACGATAACACTTACTTGAGTGTTAACGCCATTGACAATGCACACATTTCGCCTGACCAGTCCACATGTCATTCAATTAACGCATTGCGATTTTTTTTTTTTTTTTGTATTTTGTTAAGTACAAGTCGATTATGTTGTCAACAGTTGTGCAATCCCCGCCTTGCCTCGGCGCCCTTTGGCTTGTCGTTTATCTGTTTGCTGCTTGCCAAGCAATCAGCATTAATGTGAATACATATAAATTTATGTGTATGCACTTTCTCGCTCATTAATTTCAATTTGAATGCCACGCAATCGATACCCGATAGTCGGGTGTGCTCTATCGGAACTCTGGTTAGATGGATATGCATAGATACTGGATTTCTGAACTCTGGTATAGCCTAGCATTTGATGAGTACTAAGAGAAGTATCCAAAGGCATCTCTATTCCTTGTCATTTCGATTACAGGATATCTGTTAGTCGATCCATGGCGCTTAATGAGTTGTTTCATTTTGTTTATTTTACTTTTTACATTAAATCAACATTTATTGTGGGCTGTTTGGGCGTTTGATTGGCGAGGCTCAAATATTGCAAATGTATTAAGCTTCTTCTTTTATTTAAAAATACCCTGTAAATGTGAAACTAACAAATGTGAGGAGTGGACTTTAAATAATTGGATGAGCAAATTAGAGCGAGTCTTCATTTCAACTAGTTACTGTTACTGAAACGATTATCATAAGGCATAGACTGATATCGATATATTATCGATGTATTTAATATGATTTATGAAATTATGAAAGTATTAGCTATCTTACAGAAACATTTAGATAATATCGATATAGTACGCTGCATATGTTATCGATTCATGAATCATTAAAATTCCCTTTCCTTTCCCTTTCTTTTCACCTGCTCTCAATATGAAATACCAAACGCATTTTCATTAAATAGGTAATATACTTCAGCACTGTCTCATCTACAGGGTATGCGTAGTATACCTCTGTTTACTGTTGCCATTTTACAGCGCTAGTTCAGTTCAATATCCCACTAGAAATCCCCCCGAACTCGATGCACGTAGAACAATATGATTGTCATTTTGTATTCGCATTGAATTTGGACTTATCTATTTGTATCATGGTTTGTTGTGCTGCTTTACATTTCGATTCAATTATAATCAATTGACTTAGTATGAAAATAAGGAGTCGTTGTTCTGGCATGCCTGCCTGGCTGGGTGCCACTCCCCCTTCCTCTTGCCTTCCCCTGGTCAACTCTTCAAAAGTTCGCATTGCTGCATTCGGTTTACAAATTAATTAATTGCTGCCATATGCTAATTAAACAGCATTTTTATACTGTAATTTCGTTGGCATTCAATGCACACACACTCACACATTCACATTAGCACGCACATTCACACACGCACACACACACTCACGCACGCACGCACACAGAGGGAAAAATAAATAAATTCCAAGCGTAATTCTTTCAAATGATGTGCAACATTATTATTGGACCTCGAATGCGAACAGCGCAGAGCTTATAATACATACATACATGCGAATACATATATGTATGTGTGCACACCTAGGGTATACTCGACTTGGAAATACCCTACTTCCCATTAGCATAGACAGAAGTCTTTTTATAATTAAGACTTATATTGTATGAACTTATTAGTACAGAAAATTGGTACACATACAGATACCCTGTTTTTTATCTATATATTTCTATATGCCCTAGCTGCAATTGACTTATGTATATGGATCTTCAACTTAAGACTCTTATTGTATATATGAAATGCATTAGCTAAGAGTAGTACACTATTGATACCTTGTGTTTTGTGTGCGACGTGTGAAATTCAAACCAGCATACCCTTTCTTTCAGTTTTCACACTGTTTACAGGGTATTTGTCAATAAGTATATTTTGCAACTCATTGTAATATGTTTCGTTTATCATTTATGTCGGATTAAAGCGATGCCATCCAATACCAATTTATTTATACAAACAGTTAAGTACGTGAAATTACCGTTATTATGGCTAAATACCATTCACAACGAAATACAGCGAATGGCGAATTGCGGTGAAACAAGCCAACACCTAGCCACCTGATTAACCCATTCAACTATTTATATATAAAAGTGTGTACTTGACTAATGATGCATTTCTATGTTATTCAGTCAAGTATGTAGTAGTCGAGCAAAGAAATACCCTGGAAATGCCATAGACATACCCTAGAATTGGTAGATGTATACATGTATGTATGACAGCCAGGCGCGTAGCCAGAAAATTTTTTCGGGGGGGGTTTTCAGCAAATATTAAATACACATATTCGTACTTAATAATATAATGGATGACCTTTATTTCAAATTTTTTTTTCTACAAAAGAATGTCTATTTTCCGACTTGTTTTCGCCATTTCGTTCAAAATATTGTTGAGCTTCCGACTATTTCGGGGGGGGTTTGAACCCCCAAAACCCCCCCCTGTATACGCGCCTGATGACAGCTCAAGTATCTGCAACATTTTTCTGGCTTTAATGATATACAGAGGATAACTGCTAGTCGAATATAGCCGACCTGATTTTTACTCTAATTATAGTGATGAATAGATTACTATTTTAAAGATTTATACTTCTTCCACTTGAATTCGAGTATTGCTAATAAATATTCGATTATTTTGGTCCATACTCTTTTGATTTAATTTCAAAAATAAAGTAAATAAATAATAAATAAAGTATGAAGTCTATATTTGCCCACTTTACTCCAAGATGTTGCACATGGTATGACGTGCCATCATTGGCAACATTTGCTCTATGCAAAGTGTGAGTCTGGCTTCAAGTGTTGTCTCCTTTTGCGCAAGTGCAACGTGCTTTCTCTTTCGTGCTCTCGCAACATTTGCGTGCATAGCAACAATGCTGCTGGGCGAGCAGTGCGCATGCACTGTAGCAACATGTTGCGCGCACTTGTTTTGATTTGTGCACAGCTTGTTTATGTTTATGAGCTAAACAGCTTACAGCCAGACCCAAAGCGAACGACGACAGGTGGTTGCTGTGTGTGTGTGAGTGTGTATTGGTGAGTGTGAGAATATTTATGCATAGCAATTGCTCAATGTCGCCGTCTGTATCGTCCAGAAGCCAAAAGTGACGCCAGTGTCCAACCGAAAGCTTCAGCATTGGCTGCTGCCGGCATCAAAGCATTTGTCATTCTGCCTGGCAGCTGTGTGTGTGTGTGTTTGTGTGGGTGTTCGTTGTTGGCTCTGCGCATCTATGCAGCAATTGTTTGGGCTCCGTCGCGTCATGTGCCTTGGCGCTGCTTTCGATTCACGCCGTTGCCAAAAGCAGATTTCGCCGTATACCCATTGACATGGACACACACACACACACACACACGCAGGTGGGCCATAGCCTCGTTTTTCTTTCTGCTGCTGCTGTTGCTGCTACTGCTGCTTCTTCTTCTTCTGTTTGATGGCCCATTCACGGCACACTTCACACATTTTGCAGCCGTCGCGCTGTCACTTTCAATCTGGTCGCGGCTCAGCGCGAGCTTTGGGCAACCCAACTCCATCCGCCCGCCGGCGAATTTGGCATCTGCTTTGGCCACATGCCAGCAGTTGTCCTCGCCAAAAACTACCTGTCACACACACGCACACATGTACACATGTACACATGCATGCATGCATTGGTGCATGTGACTGAATGCCTGCGGCTATGCAGCATAATTCGTTTTGGCTGCTGCTTTGCTTTTAAGCCGCTTACAGCCGCTGCGTGGACGCATAACTGGGCTCTAACTAGCCCCAAAATGCCAGAAGCAACCACACACCACCCCCACCTAAACACACAGCTTTCGCTGCAGCTGCTCCACTGATCCCTGATTCGCTGTTTGCCTTCTCTTGGCTCAACGCAACTCTTACTCTAAATGCTTTCCAGTGTTGGGTAATGCTATGCATAACTATTCCCTAATTGATCGAGAGCAGCTGAGAGCTGAGCACTTTTACTCATGTATCAATTGCAAATAGATCTATGTATGTAGTTGTATCATTCTCGTTCCTTCTTTCTCGCTCTCACTCTTTCTCTTCTGTTTTTATAGTTCTCTAAATCTTTGTTTCTTCCCGTATCACCCCCACTCTTTCTTGCTTCCTTTCTCTATCTCTCTCTTTCTCTCTCTCTCTCTCTCTGTCTCTGTCTATGTCTCTCTATAAGCGGTAGTTAGTAGACCAACTCCCAGCATTTCTGATTTCTTAGAAAGCTGTCAAACATCAAGCGACTTAACTTGCTCCCAGGTTCCTTTCATCCATCCAGATTTGTCCACGACTATGCGTTAGTCACAATCTGTTGCTCGTCAAGTGCCCAGAGCCAAAAAGGTGCTTCGTTGCGTCTGGAAGCTGTAAAAAGGCTGACTGACTCATCGACGACTGGCCACAGACTCGGGCTTCAGTTGCGTCGAGTGGCCGACATTGTGCTCCCTGCTAGTTAAGTCCCCACCAATTCACCGTTCCACTGTTCCATAGCTCCACTGTTCGCTGTGTTCCTCCTTTTTTCCGCTCTCCTTTCAGGGGCATCCAATGGGAAAACACAAAGCTAAATCGCGCACAAAGCCAATTGCTTTTCCTCTCGCCTGTCGGCTGGGTGGCAGCCCGGCGTGCTATTTTACTCTCTGCTTCTTCTCAGTTACGGATACTCATTTAAGTTGATTCACCGCATCAACAACACACACACACACACACAGTCGCAGTGACGTCGGCGTCGGCAGCGACGTCGCCAGCCAATGACACTTTATGACAATTGCACTTGGCGGCTTAAAGGAGACGCCGAAGTGAGAGAAGTGTTCTGCTCTGCAAAAAATGAGTAGAAAAGAATGAATAAGTAGGAGTACAACTAGTGGAGAGTGCTCTTGGAACCCTCTTGGAATACCCTGTGCTCTGAATCCAATTTTTTTGGGCTTTTCATATTCAATGGTTAAGCAGCTGCTTGATCAACTTTAGCTGCATGGTTCATAGAAGCAAATGTCTATCGATCAGTGATCGAATTATCGATAGTGGGTAAGGTTCAGCTATGTTCGAGAGCCATCACTATCTTGATCTGGACTAACATATAAGATTATTTGTCTGTCTTTGGGTAGAAACAAATAAGTCATAATCGATATTTATCATATGCAATCCCCTGAACCCTGCTGAGAACTGATATTTCAATAATTCTTCGCGTCTTTCTGCTTACAAAAGAAACACACACACACACACACACACACACACACAAACACACACACACACACAAACACACACACACACACACACACACACACACACACACACACACACACACACACACACACACACACACAAACACAAACACACACACACACACACACACAACCACACACACACACACACACATACACACGCACACACACACACACACACACACACACACACACACACACACACACACACACACACACACACACACACACACGCATAAACAGGCATGGGCTCAACATTGGAGAGAGACAGTACTTGAGCGAGAAGAGAAGAAGTGCAGAAGATCATTAAAATTGTCTATGTGTATGCAGCAGTTCGCATTTGGTATTTGTATTTAGGTAAAACAAAGCTAGAATGCTCACAGCACCACAGAGCGTTCCCATTGCTCACTTGAAGCTCGACTGTAACGAGCTCTACCTGCCGTCAGGCTCAACATTTCAGGGAGACAGTGCTTGAGTAAAAGTGGCCCTATATAAAGGGCAGCAGCTGCAGCATTTCTTCAGTCAGTCTTCAGTCGTCCAGGCCTGGTGGAGGTCTGCGCAATACAGTGAAGTCGTGTGTGTGATCGATCAGCTAAGCATTAAAGACGAAGAGGAACTACGTAGAGGAAATACGTATAGGAAATACGTAAAAGAATTACATAGAGGTAATACGTAAAGAAAATATTTAGAAGAAATAGACATACGAATAGTGCTAAATCGACACAGCTCGTCACCCTGATCAATAATATATATGTATATACTTTGTGGGGTCTGTCACGCCTCCTTCTGCCTGTTACATACATTTCAAGAAAACCATTATACCCAGATTTCGCATTTGCAATGGGTATACAAATTCAAACAGAAAGCAGCCAACGGCACAAACAAGTGCAAATCGTTCAGGGAAAACTGGCATCGCTGACGCCAACTTTGGCTCCAAAGGAAATCCGTGCGCGTGGGCGAAGGGGGCATTGCGGGCAAAAATCGTAAACAAAATGCCGGAAAAGGCAGCAACATGGCGACAGCGCAACCACGTGCTCCACATGCCTCAGCGAAGTGCATGAGCCGGAGTCCTCGTCTCGGCTGTCGTCCTGTCTGCTGCCTTGTCGCCTTGATAATGACTTTTTGTCTTTTGCTCAAAATGTCACTTGATGTCCTGGCGGCTCGCGCTCAGCGCGCTCAGGGCTCATCCTTCAACATGTTCACGTTGTTGTTGTTGTTGTTTCGCCCGCACATGTTCGTCCTGCTGCTGGCTGTTTTGTCCCTGGGCCGCCTTTGTTCGCGCCGTTTCGTTTTCATACCGTGAGGTTATTCAAGTTCATGCGGCTCTCCTGCCCGCCGCTCCCCTTTTGTGTAGCCTTGATTAATTGGCCATGAGGCGGCGCTGGGTCGCGTTGGCCTTGCCCAAACTGTTGAGAAACTCTCTGCCTGCTGCCTGCTGCCTGTCTCTATTCATATTTTCTCCCTGTCTCTCACTCTCACACAGCTCGAATATTTCGTCAAAAACTTTTAGTTGAACTCTTCGAAATTCGTTTGCCAAATGCCCAGCGATCAGTAGTGCCGGCGAAGCATGCAGGTAGGCTACAAGCTGCGCCGGGCGCCGCAGCAGCGCCGCCTGGTCCGCCATCTGATGCGCATCATCTTGGAGCTGCTGCAGAGCACGCAGCGCCCGATGCGCGACACGGAAATCATCTCAACTCTGGCCGCGCGCCTGCGACGTACTGACCCGGAATTCCAGCGCCAGGTGACACTCAATCTCCAGGATGCGGTCAGCTACGGCATACTGAAGCGTCAGCTGAACGTCTACTCCCTGCGCTCCAAGCAGCTGGCGTTGATCGTGGACAGTCTAGCGCCAGGCAGCGATGGAAGTCAACGCTGAACATCTGCTCAGTACACATACAGCAAATGGTCTAAAGAGCTGAATAAATTACACCCGAGTATATCGATATATTTTGTAATAGACCAAGTACATAATAAACTGATCGATTAATATGCATCGTTTAGTTTGGCTTCAGCTAGTGGAAAGAAGTGAATATGAAATCGCAAAATATGTTGACAGCACAGTAAAAGAAATGTTTCCAGCCTATCGATAATTATCGATTGCACTCAACTATTGATATATAGGGATAATATCAATGTGCGAATAGGTAAGTTCGCATACATATGTTATACTATTGCCAACACTAGCGGTAACTATCGATTGCACTTTCAATCTCAATGACACTGGATAATCTATCGATTTTAGGTGCAATAATCCAACGTTTCTACTCTCCAGCTACAGCTCAATCGCGCGCTGTCGATACGCCGTGTAATTAATGTCCGGATTAGCGACTGACAATGCAATTCCAATTTGCAAATCAAATCGCTAACTGCCAAAAATAATCGATAGCTGGCAGGGACTATGAAAACTACATATACATACATGCATAAATGCCAACATGTGAGGCGTGAGCAATTGAATTACATTTGATAAAACACAATGGCAAATGGCAGACGGACGCACAATCAAATTCGAATGGAATTATTATTTGCGTTAGATTCGGGCGGGGCAAATAGAATCAACTGTAAAAATTCTGCAGATTCAGATGCGTTTGCCGCGGCATTCGCGACGCGCTCCGTCAAATCCAATTGAAATGCATAAATTATGCCGAGAAGTATGCAACAAATATTTTGTGCACATTGTAAACACACGCGCGCTCACCTGCACACACACACACACACACACACACATGCACATGCACGCACGTACACAGATGCATGCAAGCGTAATTTACTAACACTTTAAGAGTGTGTGTGTGGGCGTTGGAGTGGGAGTGGGGGCGTGGCATGGCTGTTAACACAGGGGAATTTTGTCACGTTACAAATGTGATGCGAATGCATTTGTGGTAAATATTTGCGGTTATCTAAATGAAATGCGTTGCATACTTTTTGCCAAATACATATGCAAATACACACACACACACACACACTCACATTGACACATCTACAATGATGCACATAAATCGCGGCTGGGCCATTTGCATTGAAGCGCAAAATATGCAATTAAAGCATATATTAAGCATTTCAAAATTTAAAAATCATTTTGCTAAGCGAAAAGCACAACGAAATCACACTGAGAGAGATTTGCCAGAGATTTACAGGTGAATCAGTAGTTGAGAAAAGGTTTATAACTATTAATTTGAGGCTACTACAGATACTACAGATACTACAGATTCTACAGATACTACAGATACTACAGATACTACAGATACTACAGATACTACAGATACTACAGATACTACAGATACTACAGATACTACAGATACTACAGATACTACAGATACTACAGATACTACAGATACTACAGATACTACAGATACTACAGATACTACAGATACTACAGATACTACAGATACTACAGATACTACAGATACTACAGATACTACAGATACTACAGATACTACAGATACTACAGATACTACAGATACTACAGATACTACAGATACTACAGATACTACAGATACTACAGATACTACAGATACTACAGATACTACAGATACTACAGATACTACAGATACTACAGATACTGCAGATACTACATATACTACAGATACTACAGATACTACAGATACTACAGATACTATAGATACTATAGATACTATAGATACTACAGATACTAAAGATACTATAGATACTATAGATACTACAGATACCATACCATACAGATTCTATAGATACTACACATACTGAGAACACAATTTCTATTCCTTTCACACTTTCAGCTGTAGCTAAATTCTATATCTTTGGCTGATTCTCGTAGATTATTTTTTCGAGTGTAGATTTTTTCCAGCTTCCAGTTTTATTTTGATGTCATTTGAATATCAGTTTTGTTGTCTTGTTTTGTGGCAGGTCTGCAACATTGTCTGCAATTGTGAAACCGTTTTGTTTGCCATGTGTAAAGCGCTAACCACGAAACGTTTGCCACACGCCCCCTCCACAGCTCCCATGGTGACGCCGCCTTTAAACAATTTGGGGCGTGGCTATGTAAATTCAGTGACATACATTATTAATAAATAAGCTGGCGGCCAGCATGGGAATGGCGAGAGCCGGAGGGCCGAAAGAGTTGAACAGCAATTTAACTGTTTAGTCCGAATTAGCTTTAGAGCTCTACCAATTAAAGCTAAGCTTACGGATTTTAGATAATAATTTCAATAATATATACAGCTTAAATAGTTAGAGATTCTGCTGGCATTAGTTTTGCGGTTAGTGAATTGGAATTGTTTTCCACACAATTGAATTGAAATTTGATTGGATAAAATCGAATTTCTGTTGGCATTAACACCCTTCTATGCACTTCTCAATTATTGAAATTTAAATAACAGCTCCATAGAATTACTGCCATCTCTTTCTTTCTCTTTATCACTATGTTTTCTCTCTTTCTCTCACTCTCTTTTCCTATTTCCATTTCTTTCCACTCCCATCTCTCTCTCAATCTCTGTCTCTCTCTTTCATAGCATAGTTCTGGATTTCTCTAGACTTCCATTTTTTTTGTGCTTATTTCGCTTGCCTAATTGTGAACGGAAACGGAAACGCGCCAAACTCATAAATTTACGCAGCTCAAACGGCAAAAATGAGACCGAAAATATTATATATCAGAATGGGAAAAAAAAACCCAAGCCACATAAAACTGTCATAAATTACGTATAATCGTAAATTAAAAGAAATCAAATAAAAATGTATATGTAGCACAGACTTACAAGTGTTATCGAAGTGAAAATACCCTTGAATAACAGTGATCGATGAACAATTCTCTGATTGATGAAACTATTTTGCGATATGAATTGAAGTGCCTTATTGGCCAGATGAAAGGATTGATGGATTGGAGTAGTCCAGCAATAGACAGATTGATGAATTGATTGCATTACAGATTGCTTTGTGGCGGTGCAAAGAGCAAAGTAAGAACAAGTTAGAGTGGGACAGTCGGGTGTGCACGACTGTGAGATACACTTTGTTCGAGGGGAATAGCTGGTGAGGGAGATGAAGAAGGATAGTTCGATTGAGCATCGTATCTTTTCCCATGTGAAAGGTTTCTTTTATGATGTAGGTGCTCTACCGTAAATTGTGCTGGAAATCTCATAATATGCTGCTCTTATTTACAGGGTATAGCGAGGCAATGGGCTTCTTTGCTGTTTGCTGTTTGCCCACGTTTGTGCTAAGCCTCTTCTGTGAAACCAGTGGAGCTCAATAGCTACCAAGAGAGTATTCTGAGAAAACTACTTTTGAAGTACAACAAACTGCTAGAAGAAGCAGAACAACTATGGCAACAGCAGCAACTTGTTGACATTTTGAGCCAGTTCAAGTGACAATGGCGCTGCACTTGCCCAGTTGCCTTGGTAGCTGCAAAGTTCAAGACCTCTGAACTTGGCAGAAGCAAAAAAAACAGCTACTGCTACAACAACAACAACAACAACAACGGAAACAGGCGTCGCGCACTTGTAAATTTCTTATGAACTGCGCCCGCAACACACACACACGAACTTAACAACTAACTAACTCCATATGTGTGTGTGTGTGTGTTTGTTGTAGTGTTTTTGATGTTCTTGTTGAGTATGACTGCTCCTGTGGCTCCAGTGCTTACTGTGATTGTTGTTGTTGTTGTTGTTGTTAGTAGCAGCAGCACGCACAATTAAATCAAATTACCTCAAGTGCACTCAACGCTTTTTCAACGTCTCGAGCCAAGGCTTAGTAATTAAGTACAGTGGGGCCTTTTACCTTTTTGTGTACTCATTCCCCCTCTCTCTCTCTCTCTGTGTGTAGTTATACTGCTTCCGGCACTGGTCATTCAACCTCAAAACAGCTACAGAGCATATGTGCTCTATTTGAGTAACTGACACTGAATTTGTGCAGAAAGGCTTTAATTGAAATCGCTTTTTAGCTTTAGGCTGATATTCAAATTCAACTCAGCGAGCAGATACCCTGTATGGAAAACCTGGCGAGTCAAATGAATCGCTATCTAGTAAAACAGAGATGTATTTGAATACGTAGATATGATATTATCTGATATTCATCGATATTTATCGATTCAGGTAAGGGTAAGCCTCATAGACGCAGATATGAGTAGTGTTAATCTTCTGCTAGGATCAAACCTCTCTCATTCACAGATCGATAGGTTAAACAATAGCCTGTAATCCAAGTAGTTTTTCTGTAGTCAAAGGAACATTATGGTCTTTGTCCCTTCCAGGGTATAATGATGCTGCCATATCGCCAAGGGAATCAAAGTGCATATGTGTGACAAGTTGGCAACAAGGGCGGATAACAAAGGCGTCTAAAATACATACGTGATGCCGATGAAAAGAGCAAGGAAGCTGCCAACGGCGGGGCGGGGGAAGGGTAGGGCAACGAACGTAGAGGCTGCTAGGTACAAACTTGAGGGTAGACGGTGCTGGTCCAAATAGAGTGTGCTGAGTATGTGGTAGAGAGTGTCCCGTGCAGACGGACGGAATTGCAGGAAGGGCAACGGACGGCCGCAACGTCAACGTTGACAGACGTATTACGAATATGCTCCACAGCCTCTGGGGACAGACGGCGAATGCGACTCCAGCTGCGACTTGGACGTCTCCATATATACGTGTAGAGCACCGTATGTTGTATGGAAAAACCTCAAAAAGTTAAAACCGAAATTAAATTTACATCAAAAGGAAGACGAGTCGACCAGCAACACGTGAATGCGCCTTGGGGGGCGCCCGGTTGTTCCATTGTTATTTTATTAGGTGAGAAATGCGCTGAGGGGGCAGTCCACGAATGGAGGGAGAGAGAATAACATAGACATAGAAAGCGAGAGAGAGAGAGAGAGAGAGAGAGATGGAGAGGTGTATAAATAAGCAAAATATGCTCACTGGTCGCTGCGTATGCCATTTCCGTTTCCTGCTGCCAGCGCTGGGGTTGCTCAGACTGCGCCAACGGGCGATGGCTAGGGTGGTAGGGTGTTTGGCCCTTGCTTGCCGAGGGTGTTTACTACATTTGCTACATTAAATTAGTTTTGACACGTAAATGCGTTTAGTTAGCGAACACAGTGGGAACAGGTTCTATAACCACCCTAGTCCGCCCCCCCTCGCCTTCTCGCTGGAACTACTCAACGCGTTATCCAGGTCAGCTGCAGCAGCTTTAAGATGTTTCCAATACCCTGTGTTCGCTGACCGAAATAAGGAGGCAGCGAACAACTAGCAATATACTATATCGTAATGTACTATAGTATATATAAAATACTATATACACCTTTGTATATTAATCTATGTTTAGTCTAGCTCCTCTGGGACTTGAGTATTTCAAAAGTTCTACTGGTCTCTTTAAAAGCAATCTATAGTTCGATAGCTCACTTATATTAAATATCATATGTATACCTTGAATTACTATAAAACCCTTATAAGAATTGTTTACAGTGTATCTACTTCACGATCTACTTTTAGCCTGACTTTCAAACCTTCGTTTTTCCTTATATGTTCGAGTTTCTAGATCATAATGCGAATAGAATTTCATATTTGAATGAATTGACTTTTGAATTCATAGGGTATCTAGGCCTCGGTTATTCGGATTGCATAACGTACACCTAGCTCAAATTTTTCAACCTGGTATTCGCGGCATTTTGTAGCATAATTTTAGGCTGTCACTTGCTCAGCTGAAATATGCAAATAAATTACGCGCAACGCGCTTCGCTGAAATGCACAAAATTTATGGGTCGAGCCAGCCCCCCCTCCGCCCCCACACACTAGAGCCACCTCTCACCTTCTATATCAGCCACCCTGCTCCCACGCACACACCTTTCATTTCTCACTCTCACCCTCTCTTTCTTACGCCTCCCCTCAGCCCCGCCCTAAGCAGAGCAACTGAAATACAATTAACATGAAATTAAATGCCTGTTATTATGGCGCCTGTTTGCGCTCTGTGTTTCCCTGTTCGTGTTCCTTGTCGTGTTTCGGCACACCCGCCCCGCCTACCGCCTGCCACCTGCCGCCCCCCGTCACCTGGGCCACAACTTTAATTGGCCACCTGCATTCAAATGCCGCCAACTTAATTGCCATTTGTTGCACGGACACGCCTCTCACTTTGTTTTGGCTAAAAGCTTGCGCTTAAATCGATGGCATATATCGGATCGGACATTTAATGGAAATTATTTAATATTACCTTGCATCTGCTTTTATATAAAAGAGGAGGGAACTGATTCTTGCATCGATACAATTTTCGATGACTCGATGCTCTGTCTACTTTTCTACGGCGAATCCATTGCAAATGGGTATTTCAGATACATATATTCTTGATACGGAGAGAGATGATATCTTAAGTGTATACGTCTTTTCGATAACTCGCCCTATTTACTCGGTATCGATATAAATCGATAATAGTTGCCAAAAACTGATGCAGATTTGATTTCGGATAATTCAAATTCACAATCAAAGTGCAATTGACTACTTTACATACTGTCGATAACTTAAATAATTATCGATAACTTAATAATCGATTGAGTTGTTACCCCAAACGGAGTATTAATTGAACTAGCTGTAAAGAGACTTCACCTACTATATTAAAGCTCGATTCAGTTCCATAGTCAGTTGATTCCATCTAACCAACTCTCTCTGCCGCCCTATTGACTGTTTATCCGCTTGGCCATTTGGTATTTGTGTGAATGTGTGCTGCTGCACTTGCCGAGTCATCGAATAGACTACAAACAATTAACATTTAAAACGTGGCTTTGCAGGAATCGCAAACCGTTTTGCCATGGAGCAGCCACACGTGAAGCAACAAATGATTTAGCAGGACGTGGTGATTGCCACGTCCTGCTAACTGGTTACTGCTGCTGCTGTTGCTGCTTTTGTGCTTATGGGCAAAGATGACAATAGTTATCAGCGACAACAACAACAAGAGCAGCAGCAGCAGCAGCAGCAACAACAAGGATAGCTAGCCGAGTGCTCTGCTTTGGCTGCAGGCTAAACGACCCGGCTAAGCACAACAAGAACTGCAGATGGGGATAGCTGAGCTATGGACTGAACGGCCACGCTCGGACAACCCAAGCTCCCATATCCTTTAAGCCCACTTCACACACACAGTCACAGGCAGAGTGAGAGTGAGAGAGAGAGAGGGGGGGGGGGGAGCAACAAAGGGGGTGAGTAGGTAAGTCCCTTCGGTCGACGTTGCTCCATGTTGATGAGTGATATTTATGAATCACATGTGTACAGTAAATCATCGCTGTTGAGTATTTATGCGAGAGCGTGTGATTAGGCCAGTCCGCAACGGTCATGTCCTGGCACGTCCAAGTCCGGGTCCCCTAACCCCTTAGCCGCCGTCCGTCACATGCAGTGGAGCCACAGCTTAAGCACGAAGCGTGAGCTTCGCCACTTGCCCAGGATAATTGCTTAGTTGTTGCGATTTCATTTTGTGCATTGCTCTTAGCACAGTAAACAAGTTCGAGCCACTGGCTGCTAAGCGCAAGAGAAAGGTAGACCCATGGTGAGGGAGACAGAGAGAGAGCGAGATTAATAGTGATTATAATTGTAATCAACTAATCGAACATCAATGTTAAAATGGAAAGATAGGGTTGCTTTCAGCCTACACCTGGGCAATATAATCTCCAATACAATGGATATTAAATATGTCAATAGTCCAAGTCAAGGACCCCAGTTGCCAGTTCAGTTAGTTTTCATTTTATATAAGCCGCGTTTCATCTCTTTGCCCTGGCTTCTCAATCATTATCACTCTCTATCTCTATCTCTTTGCCTTTTCAACAATATTCTGTCCTTTTGATCTCTCCATCACTCTCAAACGCTCTCTCTAGCCATCATTTTCTCTCTTATTCTTTCACTCTCTGTCCTTACTTGTTTCTTTCACTCGTTCTCCCTCTCCCTGTTGCTAGATGTCTTTGCTTCTCTCTTTCTTTCGGTCTATTTATATGACTACCCCTCTTCATCCCTATCATAGATCTACCAGACGCACTCTTTCTTTTCCTCTCTCTCTCTCTCTTTCTCTTTCTTAATCCCTCGCTCTCTCTCTCTCTCTCTCTCTCTCTTTGCCACTTTGCGTCACTCTTTTCTTCTGTTTATATCATTACTCCTCATCTCCCATTCCGCATCTCTTTCACTCTAACTCTTCCTGTTTCTGTTTTTAATTTTCTCTCACTTTCTCTCTCTCTCTCTCTCTCGCTCATTAGCAACTGTTAATCACATCCATATATATATACGCATATATTTGTATGTAAGTGCAACAAACGAGTGAGAAAATGTTGGGAAGCCGCTTGGCAGTGCGTTAGGAACGTAATTAAAATTCAATTCGAAATATGTAATACAAATAGAAATGCATCGCACAAAAGCCAAAGTGAAGAAGACGGCGAACGTCAAGGCAAAGGCGAAGGCGATGCCTGGCAGCCAATTCCCGTCCCGATTCTGTGAGCAATTCCCAGCCGCAGCTAGACAAAGATGGGTCCTGGCTGACGCCAGCCACTTTCGCAGTCGCAGTCGCAGTCGCCATCAACGTCGCAGTCGTCGTCGGCATCGCGTCATCGCTCGCACAGTTGTTGACTCTGCGCTCCATGCTGATTACCAGCGGCAGCAGGAGAAGCCATTGCTGGAGTTGGAGCAACAGCATCAATGCTGCCTTCGCCCAAGCCCATGCCTCAATGCATTCGCCGCCGCCATCGCCGCCGCCGCCGCCCGCCGCTTGGTGGCGCCACTTTGTCGCGACGCTTTTTATAATTGAAGCAAATTGTTAGCCCGCGCTGGCATTCACTTGTCCTGCCAGTTGGGTCGGATGGGTGCTCTGGGTGCTCTCTGTTGGTTGGCTGAACTGTGTTTACCCTGCTTGCATTATATCAGCTGCCTCCATTTCCTGCTGCTGCTGCTGCTGCTGTCGCTGTTTGCGCCGCATTGTCGCATTCCAATTACAAAACAATCATGATGAGCTCTAGATATTTGCAACAGAAGCAGCAACAACAACTCGCTTTACAGTTAACTATTTGAGAAAGGAAGAGACTGAGAGAGAGAGACACAGAGAGAGAGAGAGAGATATTTAGCATTCACATAAAGTTCACTTTAACAACTCGACCACTCTTTAATCAGATGAAGAGCTTCTGCCACTTGGCGGAACAGGACTTATCAATAGTGGAGCTCACTAATGCGATTGTTTACACTGCGAGAGTGAATCGAAGGCTGCACTCGAGCAGACCTTGAGTTTCCACTGGCATCCTCAAAATGCCCTTAACTGAAGTGAAAATGTCTTACAGATTGTTAAGTGATTTCCTCTCTCTCTCTGCCTCTCTCTCACCCACTCTTCTTTCCGTTCTCATTGCTTCTCTGTCTAGACAGCTGAAATTTCTTACAAATTTCTTCGCACTCTTTCGACTCCCTGCAGCAACAGCTTTTGTTTTCTAAAGTAAGTTCGCCGCTAACCCTATTTACTTAAAGTGCTGCTAGGTAGCAAGGGGAATATAGAAGAAATATTCATAGAACCGAGTCTACTGTTATTAGACATTGAACATTAATCAGATATTATTTAAAAGTTGATGGCATTCCCAATCTATGTCTATCTCTGGCTCTTTCTCTCTATCTTATAGAATATTTTACCTCTTTCTCTGCTCCTCTCGTTCTCTATCCAGCTCCATCTTTCACTCACACACCTATACATTGCATAATTTATCGTTTGCACACACATCAAATAATGAGTGTATCTCTGCCAGTTACTTATCCATTTAATTGGAAGCTAAATATTATTTTCCTTGAGCCTAGTTGCTGAACAAATGATGCAAAGTCTGCAGTATTCAATTGCTGGAGAAAACAAAATTAACTAATTGAAATACAGCTTGACGACTCGTAACTGCTATTTGACCCAGTCAATGGTTAAATGTGTGTGTGTGTGTGTGTGTGTGTGTTTGTGTGTTTGTATGAGGTGCTCTGGGTAGGCCGCATGCGAATGGCTTAAGCTTGTGGTTGAAGCATATGTTGTCGACTAGCTAAGACGCCACGCCCACACAGCACTTGCGCCTCTTTCTAAGCCAAAAGCCCCTTTTGCCCCTTTGCCCCTTCAACCTGCACAATGACATCGCTAGACGTGAGGGGAGGTAGGAGTTGGTTTTGTATTTGATTTGGTGTCAGCTTTAGGCGCCAGCCGCAAATCCACTTAATGCATACGCAAAAGACACACACACACACACACACACATAAAGCTCGTGTGTCTGTGTGTCTGTGTGTGCTGTTATTATTGGCGTCATTTGTTGAGTGGGCGTGGCACGCACTGTGATTGTCGCACAGCAACTGCTATTAAGGGGCTCCCAGACAGGATATATGTGGTTTAAAGCAAGACACACACACACACACTCATACACACACACACACTCACTCATCTAAACAGTTGCAGTTGATGCATTGTTTGACGCTGCTGCAGTCTGAGCTTGAGTTGCATCAACTACTCAGCTGCTGTTGCAACGGAAGTCACTGTATTTGTGAGGTTAAGTCACGCTTATGCATCTGTGTGCGTGTGCCTGCTCCGGGTGTTGCCCCTGCACCTGATTTAAGCTCTTTGCACTCTGCTGCCGACCTGCATCTATTATAATGAGTTTCGTCACAGCTTTATCATCAGAGGCGAGCGCTCTACAGGAAGACTATTAAGCTATCAAGCCAATGGGGATATCTGTCAGATGCAACAGCGAGCTGAGTTATATATGAGCTGAGATTGAACATGACATAGAATAGCTTTACTCGATTCATTTCATCCTTCGACTTTCATCTATAGAGTAGTTTCAATATGGTTGATATATAGCTAATAAGGCTAGAAATATACTTCTTCTAATAGGCATATTGCTAAGAGTTCTCTGTTTCAGCTCAACTTAAGCAGCCAAAGTCAAGTACGTACATATGAAGGAGTTCACTTTGGGAATGCTGTTCTAGGGCATTTTCCACACTCTGTTAAAATTTCGCCTGGAACAGTCGGTAGAGCTACAAGCAACCCTTCGCAAGCTCTGCGCTGTCGAGCGACCCAACTAGCCCTCGGGCTCAACTGCTTTGCCATAAGTCACGCAATTTCAATTCAACTGATTTTTCGCACCTCATCACACGACCCCGCCTCGGGTTGGGTTTCCCTCGTTCTGTTTGTTTTCTTCATATATTTTTGTTTATTTGGGCATAACTTTCCGACTCCAGCTAGCGTCGGCTTGTTGGCATTATTGTTTTACATTATATCATAAACGGATTTGGGTCTTGTTCGGCCTCAGGCTACAGGCCAGTAAAGAAACAAATTTATGATACTCCCAGCCCGTCGCACCGCCTTTTTGTTTCAGCGAAGCTGTAAGTGGAGTGGAGCTAATAAGCAACACACAAAGTCTTTATGGAATCGATTCAAAGAGCACATTCAAATAGACTTCCCTACTCTTATAATATGTTGTATTGCTCACACCTTTTCCTTCTACAGAGAGAGAGAGAGAGAGATACAAGTCTTTGTCATACCAATCAGACTTAGCTCTTACCTAGTTTTCCTTACTTCCAATCCGAAATGATAAAATTCTCGCACTACTTGGCCAATAGTATTAATCCCTTGATCCATCTACCTCTAAAAGCCGTCAATACTTCCATAAACGTACCCTCACTCCACTCTCAAGAAATAGAATTTCAACACAGCAATTTGGTATCACATAGGCAACGACTGTTCAGTCACTCAATGTCCGTGTTAGTTTTTATGGATTCTCGGTAGAAAAGCAGTTTCGAAAAAAATTTTTCAGAATAAACTTATTTGGTTTTAGTTTTTAGATATTTGAGTAACCCTAAATCTACACAGAGAGGACTTTTTACTTAAACTGATCGAAGGTACAACTTTGGCACGACTGTTAAGAAGTGGTTCACGTTGGTTTAAATGATGACTTATACATAGACGCTAATCGGAAGATCTACGTTAAGAATTTGTACATAAGCGAAGAATACAACGGTATGTTTCAATTCGATTACATCAATTCGATTCACACAACAAATCTCCCTGAAAATGGGGAGGATGAGTTCTGTCTTAAGTCGATTGGACTTTAGTTTGTAGTTAGGTATTCCCGTAATGAATCGAATACGATCGGTAGACAATTAGTCAACTATTCGATGCATTATTGTGGCTCCGATTCCCATTTTGATTGCGGCAAATGTGTTTTACTTACGGAAGTAGGTTTGAGAACAATGTCAATAGCTGTATCGAATTATATCGTTAGTCTTCTATCTACGTATTGTCAATTAAGTAGGAATTCATAATTTTAACGCAGGTACGTCAGTCTCTGAACTTCTGTAATACTTCAACCTCTCTTGGAAAGTCGCAATGAGGGGAAACAAAAATTATAGACTTTCGAATTTTCCTTCTTTTCTATATTCTATTCATGTTCAGCTTGATTTACGGTCGATCCAGCCCACATTACGGAGAGAGGGACTGAGAGGCATAGGCCTCTGTAACCAATCGCTAATATATATAATTTGACTTTCAATCCAGGTAATACGGCCCAGCAGACGACGAATCATCAAGCCAGACAACAAGCTAAGCAGCAACAGTCCTAGGATTTTAATCCCCAGCCAGAGCTACGGATCGAGTCCTGCATTCAATCGCAGCAGCAGCAACAACAATCGATTGCAAAAGCAACAATACGAATGGCGTCGACTCATTTAGAGCGCAGCATTGGCCAGAGCATGGGTGGTTCAGCTACTACTGGTGAAGAGGGCCGCAATCGTCTACACAGCAGCACAAATGGAGAGTCGCAGGATCAGGCAGAGGCACCGAAACAGGAGCATGGACAGGGACAGGGACAGGGACAGGGACAGGGACAGGAACAAGGAAAGGAAAAGGAAGAAGGACAGCAACAGAAACAGGAACAGGGGCCGGAATCGGGACAGGGAAGGGGACTGGTACCGGCATTGGTACCGGCACTGGTACCGGCACTGGGAAGAAATTTCAATGTCCCTATCACTAGGCGCCTCACCAGTTCAATTGGCATTGGCAGCAATTTGCCGATCATCTATAGACACTGCTCCGACTTTCAGGCGGGGCTGCATGCAAACCTGAGTCGCATACCCCACATTTACAACGTGCGCTCGTGGACTGCGTGGGCTGCGCAGCAGCGTCACAGTCATCATCATCAGCATCTACAGTTCGTTCATCAGCAGCTGGCACAGCATCAACAGTTGGCACGCCAGCAACAGCTCTTCGAGCCACGTTCACATCCACTGAATGTGAGGGCGCCCAGCTTCACGCCGGCCAGTGCTAGAGCTGCTGATGGCGCAGCAGGAGTAGCGGCATCGATCACGGCTATACCGGCACCGGGTACTGCTGCGACAGCGTTCGCAATGGCGGGTGCTGGCTTGGGCTTGGGCATGGGCATGGGCATGGGCATGGGCCTGGGTATGGGTATGGGTATGGGTATGAGTATGGGTATAGCTAGGGGCCGGTGCGCGGCCATACCATTGCTACCTAGCCAATCCCAGCCGCAGCTGAACACCACCCAGGCGCCCTCGCAGTCGGGCAGCCAGTCGGAGCGCACCAATGGCAGGCGCCAACAGTTGCCGGATCTATTTCAAACGGTTATCAAGCTGATGCGTGAGCTAAACCGTTCGGTTAGCTATCCGGAAATGATTGGCATGCTCTCGTTGCGGCTGCAGCGTCTGCCAGTCGAGCTCAAGCGCCACATACCCCACACACTACACGGCGCCGTTGCCAATGGCTATTTGCGCAAGGATGGCAATTATTATACGCTGCTGTCGGAGCAGGAGCAGAAGGAGATCATGAAGCGCAACCAGGAGGCAGCCAAGCGCGCCAAGGAGCTGGAGAAGGAGCCCTTGTCGTGGCGCATACGTTAGGATCCAACATTTGTTTAGGCGCAACAATCATCCGTTACAATCTTGGCCGTTGCCAGGGATATGGAGTGTAGTTCATATGTTCATATATGATGTTTTTGTTTCCGCGTTACTTGCACACCGACACACAACAATATTTTCCCCCCTCACCACTCCCCACAACAACCCGGCAAGCAATCAAGCCCCCCGCACTACTCACACAGATCCCCACACACGCCCACACGCCCACACGCCATGAATCTAAGGAAAT
The DNA here is from genome assembly GCA_035045965.1 of Drosophila aldrichi. NCBI lineage: Eukaryota > Metazoa > Arthropoda > Insecta > Diptera > Drosophilidae > Drosophila > Drosophila aldrichi. Next base: position 478,174 of record JAWNOM010000484.1, read on the forward strand.
GCCAAATTGTCACTAAAAGACATATAACTAGTATCTATATATCTATATACACCAAGCGCTGGGCTGTTGCCGAGAGACATTTGGGTATTCTCTGAAATTTAAGTTGTTCGTTTTAATCAATTTCAATGGGCAAACCCTTCGTGTAAAATAATAAAAAAAATTTAAGTTCGATTGGTTTTCTTTTTATTAAATCTCATCTCATCATCATAAGCTATACGGAATCACTTTAGATTCTGGATCCTGCCTGCAAAATGATCGTCATTACTTAAAAAGATATCGATTTCCCTAAACAGATCCTTCAGCCTATCTACCATGATTAATAAATGGACAAGCCTTCTTCTAGTGCTTTATCCTTTCATTATTTATTTTCTATTCAAATATATTCTACAATATCTGCGGTTACAATGTAAATTTGTTTTTCTTTGAGGGACATCTGATACTTCGGCTATATTATTGCGTACTTTCCTCCTCGGCTTTTGCCTCCTGGCTGGCTGATTGCTTGAGAGTATCGTCTCGACTCCGATTGCTATGTGGCGAATCGAAGCTCGATGTATTACGGCTTTGCTCCCGCGGCTCATTCGGATCCAAGCGACTGGGCACAATCGAATAGCGATAGTTCTTAACACGTAAATACCCATAAATGAGGGCATCATGCAGGTTGACAGTCACTTGCCGCTTGAGCTCTTCATCGGAACGATCTAAGCGCTCCGACACGGCCTCAACGATCTCGTGCTGCGTCAGTGGGCGGTCCGACTCGGCGACCACCCTCAGGATGCTACTGAATAGATTTGGTATGAGCTTACGTCGAGGCGCCTGATTTGGACCATTCTGCCTCATTGTTTTAGCCACGGAAGCAAACAAGTGCCAGCTACCGAAGCAAAAGTCTATATTATTAGTACTGCTTTTTGTGTGAGCTGATTTGGGTTTCCGTCAACCTTCCAATGAAAGGATAACTAGATGAGCTCTCTCTCTCTCTCTCTGAATAAGCAGAGTTGATTCAGGTAAGGTCGACGGAAGGAAAGACGAGACTGTTCGACTAGTAGATACCCTGAACCCTCCGAGTTGATATTCTAATCATTGCACTTAGTCAATGTTCATCACGTTTTATTTGTATCACGATGACACGATGTAGAAGTGGAAAGTGCCATGCTTATTGGCAAAGACCGCAATGTGAGGCACTGAGAGCAGGAAGCAGAGTTCAGTGCGTGGATCGACCAGGTTCGGAAATTCCCTGTTTGTTAGTTCCTTGTAGCCGGCTGTTGAGAGTTTGGTTTTTAGTCAAAACATGATTCTTTCCAATAAGACAACTTACCACGTATTTTCGGGAGCGTCATGGTGCACTCGGGCGAGAAGCATTGGCCGTTTGATAAGACACGCTTCACATCCGTCAGAATCTCGGGATATTCACGCGTGATCTCGTCGAAATATTTATCGAGGGACATTTATTCAATGTTTATATATTGAATGAAACGTATGTTTGTCATTTAATGAAAACCTGTCTACACAGCAAACTATCTCGAGACGCACTGATACAATTCTCACAGCACTCTATGTAAACCGGCTTTCCATGGATCGTTGACAGATTTATCCGAATTTTTGGTAGTGGATTCAAACAGAGCGCTACGACATAAACAAAACTGAGTTATTGAAAAAATATGATGAACTTGTACTGCGTATGGTATACAGCTCTCTAGCTCTTATATATTCTGAGATCGACACACTCATACAGATGGAAGGATTGGTCTGTCACAGGGCTATATCGAATCAGCTCATCGGCGTGATCAAAAGTAGATATACCTACGATGATTCCTTCTGCCTTACATTTCAAAAAAACCATTTTACTCTGATAAAAACATTTCATGTTTCACGGACTTTTCACTCGGCCATTTAGGAAATGTTTTAAGAGCAGCGAAAAATATGTTGATTTAGCATTGTGAAACGTAGACAACTTGAGGGTTGGTCTAAAGCCAAATGCCAAACATTTGAGAATTGTGATTACATTGAGGCGAATGCAAGAGACACTTTAAGTGCCCCTCACCCAAAATAGAAGAGGCAAAACTGACTTTGCGGCTGCCGTTTCAGCAACAAACTGAAGGACAGACTAGAAGAGCGGAAAAGCAAATGAGAGAGAGAGAGAGAGAGAGAGCTATATATATATATAGCTAGACATGGAGATGAAACAAAGATGAAGCAAGCGGTCAGGCTGAGGCTGGTTTATCGATTGGCAGTTAAAGTCACGCCCCATAGCCAAGATTCGAGGGCAAATCGCTATTTGGCTGTGCAATAAAATGTGAAATGCGGGCAACTTCACGAATTGAAACGACAAGGAATCTGCGTCTCGGAAATTTGCATAAAGCAAGTAGCGAGGGCGCGACAGATACAATAGATGCAGATACACAGATACAGATACAAAGAGAGAGAGAGAGAGAGTGAGAGAGACGCAGCAGCGAGCTCTGAAGTTGACTTGTGGACTGAGCAAACTGGGCAACATCATTGTTATGGTCGTACTTGTTGGCAGTTGTTGTTGTTGTTGTTGTTGTTGCGGCTGCTGCTGTTGTTGTTGTTGTTGTTGTGTCTGGCACGTGTCACAGGAAATTTAGATAGCTGCAAATTTCCATTGGCTGTCGCGCAACACAATAACCGCAGCCTGATTGAAATCAGTTTGAGTGCCGGCGCATTTAACTAGAAGATACACAATCAAGAAGTACGCGTGTGTGTGTGTGTGTGTGTGTGTGTGTGTGGGCGTTAGTGGTGCAGTCTGGCATTAACAGTACAAGCGTATCTCCACTTTCCAATGCCTCACTTTTTGGCTTTTGAGCTGCAATTAGCAGGCCAAAAAGGGGAAAGCTTCAACTAATCTGAAATCAAAATGACATATAAGAATATATATTGTGAATGTATGTATATAGATACTTATTCAGATGCATATATGTATGTATGCATATCCCGATTCTGCATAGACATATATCAGTATATTCCAAATGCACATTGGACAGCCATCACTTGCTCTCCTACATATGATTTGTAAACATTTCAGATCCAGGATTACGAATCTCGAATATGCTCTTATGGTCTGTCCAGTGGTCGGCGGGATCCATTTGTGCAGCTGTCGCAGTTGATTAGCAAGTTTTTGGGAGCAGCTTTCACGCATTGCTGACAGGCCAAAAAGTTTTGTATCCATTTCCATTTCCATTGCCAGTTGATGCTATTTGGTTGAGCGCATTGCGTAACTCACGCTCTTGCCTTAATTATGACTGACAACTGGGGGGAGGGGGGGCCACACAGCACCTCAGCAACCAGGAGCAACGCTTGCGCCCTGCCTGTTGCAAGTTAAACTAATCTGGCGCAAGTGATTAAGCAAAGCCCCCGAAAATTTGTCGAGTAACAATTAAAATCAGCTCTCGTCTCGTGCAAACTTTTCTACGCAGCCACAAAAACTAACCCTAAATGCAGCACGCCCTCGCAATTAACAGAAACTTTTGCCGGCTATTCTCACGCCCTCTGTCTACCTAGATGCCCTCTACTCCCAGCCTCTCTCACTCTTCTCCTTTTGGCCTATGATATACGCAATGCATATAATTCATTTTACGTTCAGGCTCAAGTCTTTACGTCTCCCGGTCGAGCTGCCAGCGAGCCGTATAACTGCCTGGTCAGTAACTGCCTTCGGCCACGTCGCACTGGCGCCAGCAATGCCAGCATCAGCTTTTGTATGCTCCGCCCCCGCCGCGGGCGCAGACAGTGGCGCCGGGTGCCCATAACTCATCCAAATGGGGGACGTTCAATAACAATTGAAAGTGAAATTGAAAATGATGAAAGTGGCTTCAAGCCAAGCCATATTCTCCTCTTTTTGGTCTAGGCATTGAATGAATTTGTCTAATAGCCAACAGCCAGCATTCAGACAAAGATCAATCTGGCCTGTGTGATTGCCTGTGTGGCCACCCGAGTGTCCGCCTCTCCGCCTCTCTCTTCGTTCTCTCTTGGGCGTCCATTACAGCTCACGTATCACTTATCCATTTCACAAAATTTAATTTCTATTTGACTGTCGTTCAAAAGTCAGTTGCTAAAAAGAATTTCACATTGAATATGTTCCGCAACTTTTGCCCGAACTAGTTCCGCACTGACTTGTCGCCTATCGATAGTTTTATATCGCTAAGATTTCGTGCGAGGTATGCAGTTGCAATATTTGTGGTTCATCGATATTTCGCATAAGAATTTGTTCTTTAAGTTTACTCATACTACATGACAGTGGGACAACAATTTGTATATATAATCTGGCAGCTTCCTTCTCGCTTCGGCCTCTTCAGCCCCTAACACATCAGACGCCTCTGGCAAGTGGGGGGAAAGTGAAGCTGGCAAGGGCTAGCGCATAATAATGATTCGGGCATTATCCCCGGCAGCTTAAAGCGAAGCAAAAACTTTTCATCATAAGTTGCCCTGCTGTTGTTGTTGTTGTTGCTGCTGTTGTTGTTGGTGTTCCATTCAATGGACTTGTCTATGGCCATCGAGGGATTGCAGTTTGAGTGTCGATTTGTTTCTCCCGCCTCACAAGTTTCGCATCAGGCGCAGATTTATAAACGCAGCACGCGATGAAGAACAATATACAACAACAAGGCTCTAGTCGAGACTGCTCGACTAGTAGATACCCTGAGCCCTCCAAGGTGATATTCTAATCATTTCATCAACGAATTTCTTAGTCAATGCTCATCACGTTTTATTTTTTATCAGGATGGTGCGATGTAGAAATGGAATGTGCCATGCCAGGCACTGAGAGCAGGAAACAGAGTTCAGTGCGTGGATCGACCAGGTTGGGAAATTCCATGTTTGTTAGTTTCTTGTAGCCGGCTATTGAGAGTTTGGCTTTTACTCAAGACATGTTTATTTCCAATAAGACAACCACGTATTTTCGGGAGCGTCATGCTGCACTCGGGCGAGAAGCATTGGCCAATCGATAAGGCACGCCTCACATCCGTCAGAATCTCGGGATATTCGTCGAAATATTTATCGTCGGACATTTCTTAAATGTTTATAAAAACACCTGTCTACACAGTAAACTCTCTGGAGACGCACTGATTGTCACAGCACGGACAGGGCTATATCGACTCAGCTCGTCGCCCTGATCAAGAATATACAATGTGCCTTAGCTGGGTCTTTCCTTCTTCCCGTTACATACTTTTCACCTAATCATTATACCTTAATTTACCATTTTCAGTGGGTTCAGGGTATAAAGAGAAGAAGCAAAAAAAAAAAAAATTAAATAGAGAAAGTTGCGTGCTTTACTCAAATGGTCAGCTATTGTTGGCCCTGTTGTTGCTGCTCTCGCTGGCACACCCTGTAGGCGTTACTAATCTAATTTGCAGTTATTGGCGGCCAGATTAGCACACGCCACATATGTGGGTAATGCGTATCGCGTGTGCCCAGCGCCACAGCAAGATTCCATTTTGTATTGCATCACATTTACCGCACATCAGCAGCCAACACCACCAACACCAGCAACAGTGCCTCGCATACATTAGTCTAAGCTGTGCAAGTGCAAAACATAATGAAAATGATGTCAGTTTGATAAGATTTTCGTCGAGTGTGCGAATGTGTGTGTCTGTGTGTGTCTGTGTGTGTCTGTGTGTGTGTGTGTTTTATTGTATTGTATTAGGCCGCAAGTTATTGGAAAAGTTTGACTGTCGAAAAAAGCCTAAAACAATGCAGAGACGCAGATAGATATGCCCATGCCAAATTATTCGTATAATAGTTTGCAAGAGCTTGTATAACAAATGTGATATACTCGAAATGCCCTCAAATGATAATAGTTCTTTATGGCTTTTAAATGAGACTCATGATTTTATATTACAATACTTTTTTTTATCAAGGTTGATTAATCAATCTGTTATACGATCAATTATATAACAGTTCATATATATATACATACATCTATGATCAAAGTTGATGTTACATGTATCACCTATCCATATTGGCACTTAAATATCTGTTATACATAGTCACATATACATCATCTTTATGCACAAGTTAACGTATAACACTTCCTATTCACAAGAAATACTCAAAGGAACCACTTAAGTAATTAATTGGCAAAACTTAAAGTTTCGCTTTCTCTTTTCCCATTTTAATTCATCACTTTGTTGGCGTATAACAGTTGCTTATGTCACGCAACATGTGCATCGGCATGCCCATCTAATGGCATTTATCTATCGGCTGGGACCCGAGCTGTCATGTTCGTACCGGGCGCATTGTCAAAGTGTCAACGCAGCAACTTGCCACTGACAACGCCTATCAAATTAACCAAAACAAAATTGCATTAGGGCTGAAAGTACCAACAATAGACTGCACATAGTACGTGAGTGTGTGTGTGTGTGTGTGTATGTGTTGGCACATACCAAAATTATTCATTGCACAATGCGGTCCAGACAATTTATGCTAATCAACATCAATCGATTTGCATGCCATGCATATGGCCAAAGCATAAAAGCTGACTACGTCCATGGCCCGAGCAACGTACAGCATAGATGGAGCGGCCGAGCGTTTGAATATGGATTGGACGGGGATTTTATTTTGCTGTTTATTGGGCGGCTGTTGTTGGCTGTGCGGTTCGATGGCCATTGCTGGCACTTGTCAATGTATGCGTGCGTGTGGGTTCATATGAATGTTCGAGTGCGCCAAAGTGGACAATCACTGCATATGGGTAATTGCATAAAACGAAGTGGATGGTCTCTCGGCCGTCGACGCGTCGCCGACTGGTTGCTCCTACTCTGCTGATGATGCTGCCTGCGACAGTGATAATTTCAAAAAGATTTTTCCTTTTCTTTTTTTTTTTTTGCTGGAGCCAACAAGAGGGCAATGACGAAGAATAGTCGCTCTAAAAGTGATAACGGAATACTTATGTTATAGATCGGCAAGCATACATCACACGTATAAAGTAGACATTTAATATAACAGTTATGTTCAGTATTATGTTCTATTATGTTCTATATAACAGTTATGTTTAGTATAACAGTTATGCTAACAGTTGTGCTTAGTATAACAGTTTTGCTCGGTATAACAGTTTTGTTTAGTATAACAGTTTTGTTTAGTATAACAGTTTTGTTTAGTATAACAGCTATGCTCAGTCTAACAGTTATGTTGTGCTACATGTGTGTGTGACAGTATGTATAACAATTGTTTTTGTGGCATTTAATATGTTTCAGGTATAACAGTTGTGATTATTAAATACAAGCTATGTATAGCAGTTTTGCATCACATTAAATTATAATATGTATACCTAACAAATGTGTATAAAAGCTGTGTATGACAGTTTTGTATCCAGTATATCAGTTGTATATCACACATACATATGTCTAGTTGCAAAATAGTTGTGAATCCGCTCTATGATTGTTCAGTATAACAGTGTATCTAGCTGTTATTACTTTATGCATGACAATTTGCAGCTCTTTGATGCTTCCAGGCGATGCCATGTAAGAGACCACTGGACGTTACAACTGACTGAATGCATGACAGTTGCATAGAAGAGTCTTTATGTAGCAAACAGCATGACAATTATTGAGTAATCAAATTAGGTCTGTGCGTGCATGAATCCCAGCAGCTGGCTGCGCTGCATGGACAACACACGCTGGGCCGAGGGCAATACCGAGCAATGCAGCAACTAATTAATTCACCCACTCGCTGAGCCGCCAAACCGCCATTTTGACAACCACCACCTGGAGCCAGTGCAATGCATAACAGTTTGCAGCACATGTATGTATGTATGTATGTATATATGTATGTATGTATGTATGTATGCATACAAATATGCTCACATGCTGTCATCGCAGTCATCATCGTGCTTCTGCCATAGCCATAGGTATTCCGGAACATGCTCATGAATTTGGACTGTATGCCGGGTCCAGCTGCGGATTTCAACTAGCCATACATAACGGTACACGTATGCGAAGCAACAATAAAATAAGCTAAAAATTCGACTGTGGACAGTGGAACACCCTTACCATGGACAAGATAGATAGACTATTGTCTATTAGTTAGTTATACAAAATAATATATTGATAATGATAATGAATAACTATCATTGATAGTAGAGAGTTAGGCAGCTGAGTATGAGAATAATGATGACAATGATAATATCAATGACAATTATATACATTAGCATGAGAGTGTTAGTGATGTTAATGCGAATCACAATGAGAATATTATTGATAATGATGAGGTTAATGGCAATGGTGATGACAAAGGTAATAAGAATGCCAATGCCAATGATAATAATAATGATAACGATATTCATAAGCATGATAATAACAATGATAATGCAAGTGCTAACTGAATGCATCGACTTTATTTGCTCAAATACCCGTGAATCTCTACATCAAATAGGTAATACTCCATAAGCTATTTACAGGGTATTGCGGCAGCTCAGATTGATGTGCAAATTCAAGTTTGGTTTTTCGCTGTTTGTGAACAATTTTGTAAAGCTCGCTGCGATGAAGAGTGGATGGCATTTGGAGTGGCTCCAGTGGACTGGGTAATTGTGTAATTGATTAGCATTCAGTGCCTGGAGGGAGGGGTTCAAAAATGCCCGAAATGGGGAACAGATCTAGCAGGCGTACGATTGACAGGTTTGAGTAGCCGAAACCTAGGCAGCCATGAGCCATTGGAAACAAACTCTGAAATCAGTTTACACGGAGTCGATTTTCTATTTATATTGCTCGAAATTGTTTTTTCAAAATTGTAGGAGTTGTGCGCCACCAAACAAAAACTGCACGCAAGCAAGAAACATTATTGATAACGAGACACAACACATAATACAGAATACAGTCCACACAAATATATAGCTATACATGGTTTATATATATTGCGCATATATATAAAGACATATATAGATATATATAGATACATATATACATAGTCCAAATCTTATTGTGAATTCACGGAGGGAAGTAGACGAAGATCTTGCGCATATCGGGACCATGTTGCTCAAGGATCAGCCATCAATCAAGGAAGTGGCCAAGGTGTTCATAGTAGGTAAGTAGGGAGTGGGCAGGGGGCAGGGGCGGGCCAATCGGGCGACTAATTGAATTTGGAAACCACTCGACAGGCTTGGCACTGCGCTCCTATGTGGCCAACGGCGATGGAGAACAGCGCAGAACGTGCTTTGGGCACGAGCTCTCGCGCCGCATCTGCATGGCGGCCAATCGTCACCGGGCCAACAACCGCCACCGCTTGCTGAAGCTGATGTCTCCGGAACGCTTGAAGGAGTACGAATTGAAGAACACGACTCGGGCACTGGAGCCACCGCGCGATCTCAGCGACAAGACTCGGGAGTTTGCTACCAATACAAATCTGAAGACCAAGTTATAAATGACGTACTCGAACATTAGGTTAACACAAGTTTTTGCATCGTTTCGGAGGAGTTTGGAATACATTGGGTGGGCTGGTGGATCTTTGGCTGCATTGCAATTAAGCAAATCATACTATGGACTTATAATTTGAAACATCCTCAAGCATGGGATATCTGCTCAACCGAAGCATCCTGCTCGCCTCGCAGAGCACACAGCTGTCATCACGGTCAGTGTTGGCGCAATCTGGCCTTTTTCGAGCCAACGCTATTCGGTTAGAGGCAGCTAAACCCCATTTGGACAATATTTTCGTTTTTTGTTTTTCCCCATTTGAACTAACTAATTGTATGAGTCTTGACATATAGTAATATCATATCAATATCTATTGTAATATAACAAATATCTGCACCAAAATCTCGCTGCATTTCTTATTTACCGCTGGATTCAGCCATTCACAGTGGGAGCTGCTGCTGTGACAACTGTCGGCAATGAACTTCAATGCTGTGCAGTCCAAATGCTAGCTTAACGCATCCTGCCAGGATATGCGCCCGAGTGGCCAGAGGTGTTTGCAAACAGAGACAGACAGAGAGTGGGTTGGGCTAGAGCTAGAGGCAGGGAACTGCTGCAGTTACTCGCTGTGGCATGCATGAGCATTTGCAAGGCTTGTGCTGCTGCATTGTTCTTGCCTAATTGTGTGCAAGGACAACAGGCAGGCAGGACAGGCAGCATACCGGCTGTCTGCTTGGGTTAGGGCTGCCACAGCAGTTGCATAATTTCTGCAATTGTCGCAGACCATAACTTGGCAGCAGCAACCTACTTGCAACTTCAGCCGGCAACCCGGCCAGGTGGGGGGCTGCTGCACCTGCTGCCCCTGAGCATCCTGTGCAACTTGGCCAGAAACATTACCACAGCTACAACTTCATTTTGAGCATTGCACTGCCGGCTGCCAACTTGGCCAACAACTTTTGAGTGTAAATAATTGTCAGGGCACAGGGCTGGAAAAAAAGATGACAAATACGAAAAAACAAAACAAAATACAACCGCAAAAATTTTGCAGCACAAGCTTTTGTTGTTGCTGTTGTTGCTGGAAAGTGTTTTCCTACTTGGGTGCTCAGCATTTATGGATATTTATACGCATTGTGCAGTCACTCGCCCACCGACTGCAGCTCCAATTAGTCTAACGCTCTCTCACTCTCTCTCTCTCACTCTCACTCACTCGTACTCTATCACGCTGTCTGTCAGTCTGCAAGAACTTCGACATAACTGAATCACACACAGACACACAGACACACACACACTCGCAAGTGGATTTTAAGCGAGGTATCCACCTTCGAATTTGCCTACTAACTATGCGAGCATGTTCACGAACAAGTTCGCGAACATCATTGTGAACTGTGACCTGCCTGACTTTGCGCTTCTTTTGCCCGCCTGTATGAAGCGTGCAGAAAATTTACTTTTGCTTTGACAACATCAATTCTAGCGTTTTCTTCGATAACATTATTTTTTAATTAACATTTATACCAAGATTTGTTGCGCAGCTTTTTATTTTCTTATTTTTCGCTTCAAGAAATTTTCATTTCATTTTGGCAAGTCTCGACTGCTCGAAATGTTTCTAGAAATCATGTTCGTGCGAACACAATCGGCAAAAAAAAATGCTCGTACGAACACCATATGTTCGCTTAAGATATTCCCCTGTGAATGGCAGCTGAAACTTTAAAAGTATTGAAAAGTGCTTGAAAGTGTGCAATGCGGCGCTTTACAACACTGCTCGCCAGTTCTTGTTTAAATAATTACATTTTCATGAATTTTAGAGGAAGTTTTAATGATAAAAGATCTAAATATGTAAAATATGCTTATGGATGTCTTGTCTTCTTCTTCCCCAACAATTCGCACACCCATTTTCTATATGAGGCCTTCATTCCTGCCGTCTCAACGGCTTTTTCTCTTCGTCTTATTGACATTCGCCAATACCATTCACAGTATGCGTTGCATTAACTGTCATTCGTTGAATTACGTGTTCACACCAGCCGTCAGTGGAGAGTTGAAACATTTTTCGCATTGTTCAGATCGTTACATTTTTCATTGTTTTCGTTTTTTTTATTGAGAAAAAACAAAAAAATGGCCGAGAATATTCGTCTTTTTAAAGTTTCTACTCTTAATCCGTGTGCCCAAGTGTTCACGCCACGTGGCGGCGGCGGCGTACTTTTTGATGCCACCAATTTGCAATATCAAACTCAACAAGAGCAAAATTATGGTATGCAGGCTTATGGAAATTGGCAAGTGGAACAAGGGCTGCCGCTGCAGCCTCCGCCGCTGCCGCAACAGCAGCAGCAATGCGTTGCCCATGGCAATGGAGATTGGCTTCAAGTGGGGCCGACGCCACCGCAGCCGCAGCCGCAGTTGCAAACGGTGCAGGCGGATCAGCAGAAATATGTTGGGCAAGGCGACAACAATTGGCAGCAACAGCAGCCATCGCAGCTAATGCAGCTAGTGCAGCCAGTGCAGCCGCCGCAGCAGCCGCAGCAGCAGCAGCCGCAGCAGCCGCAGCAGCTTCAATATGTTGTGCATCGTCCCAACAATTGGGTGTCACTTGCTCCGCATCAGCAAGTGCAGTACGTTGTGAGTACCGGCCGGGATTGGTCACTGGAGCCGCAGCAGCAGCAGAATCAACAGCAGCCGCCGCAGGAGCAGTACCAACAGCAACTGCAGCAGCAGCCGTATCAACAGCAGCAGCTGCTGCAGCCGTATCAACAGCAGCAGCTGCTGCAGCCGTATCAACAGCAGCCGCTGCAGGAGCAGTACCAACAGCAGCCGCCGCAGGAGCAGTACCAACAGCAACTGCAGCAGCAGCAGTATCAAGAGCCACAGCAACAGCTCTTGCAGCAGCAGCAGCAATATCAAGAGCTACAGCAGGAGCAGCTGCAGCTGCAGCCGCAACAGCAGTATCAACAGCAACAGCAGCCTATGCAATATGCTCAGGTTGCCTATAGCAGTTGGGCGCAAGCAGCTCTAGAGCAGGAAATGAACGAACCACATTGCACTATCGATGGCAACGACGGTAACAACAATAATTGTCCGAAAATTAAGGAGGAGCCGCAGGAGCAGCCACTGGAGCAGCCTCTGGAACAGCAGCAGATGGTGGAGATGGTGGTAAAGATGGAGGAGAAGGATCCGCCGCTCGAAATACCCGCCAGACGCAGCTGGTACGAAATGGTCAAGGAGGAGGAGGAGGAAATTCAACAGCAGCTAGAGCAAGAGCAACTGCAGCAAAAGAAATTGCAGGAGCAACAGCAGTTGCAGCAGGAGCAACAGCAGTTGCAGCAGGAGCAACAGCAGTTGCAGCAGGAGCAGCTGCAGCAACAAGAGCAGTTGCAAGAACAACATCAGTTGCAAGAGCAACTTCAGTTGCAAGAGCAACTTCAGCATCATGAGCAGCAGCTGCAGCAGTTGCAGGAGCAACAGAATCATCACAAGCTGCAGCAACAGCAGTTGCAGCAACAACAACACCAGTTGCAGGTGCAACAGCACCGTCAGCAGCAACTACAGCCGCAGCCGAAGCAACCGCTTACTGCTCCGACTGTCACTTGGATTCCCATTGCTCCAGTAGCATCAACATCTAATCAACCTTATGTACGCGTTAACCCTGTTCCGCAACAGATGCAGCTGAAGCGAGAGAGAGAGAGGGCTGTCAATCCCAATCATTATCATCAGCAACATCAGCAGCAGCAGCAACAGCAGCAGCAGCAGCAGCAGCAGCAACTTCAGCTACAACTGCAGAAGAAGCAGCCACTGCAGCAGCAGCAGCAACTGCGTCCGCAGCAACAGCAGCAGCATCTGCCGTATAAGGAGTATCAACAGCAGCCGCACCGTTTCCAAGCTTCACGCGCCTTTCAGTCGCGCACCCATGGCTTTTCGCACTATCAGCCCGACCAAATGCCGTCTTATGTTGGGCAGAATTTGTATAATGATCCAGCTGGCGGAAACATGCGTCAGCCGGCCCACAAGCCACCATATATGCAACAGCAACAACAACAGCAATATGAACCGCAGCAGACAGCAAACGGACATCTAAACTCATCCTCGTACACAGCTAGACGTAATCCGAATGCCAATCCGGATACCATATTCTACACTAATCCAATTCGCATCAATGGCTGCCAGGAGGCGGTGCCAGCCGCATCGGTTTTGGTCCACTGGAACGATAATATCTTGGGCGCGCTGCTCAGCCTGATGGCCGAGCACGGCGAGCCGCTCTCATTTTCCTATATACTTACCCAGCTGTCCGTGCGTCTCGGCTGTCCAGAGGAAATCGTCAAGCGCCTGGCCCCAAATGCCATGTATGAGGCCTCCAACAAGGGCTACGTCCGTCGCGTCAACGGATGCTACGTCCTCAGCGTAGATCCGTCCATTGTTAAACAGCAACTACTCTAGTAACAGCCACGAATGCAAATTATTCTAGTTAATAGTTAATCAATCTCAATCTCATTCTCAGTCGAAGTCTTTCACTCCACAAAGAACAGCTCACATTGCTCCCATTAACGACAACAACAACAACAGAAACAACAACAACAACAACAGCAACAACAACAACAACGACAACAATAACAACAACAACAACAACAACAATAGCAGCAACAACAACAACAACAACAACTACAATCGAGTAAATCAACATATCATCTACTACTTTTTGTATGTGATTTATAATATTTGTAAAAAATATAAAATAAATGTTAATGGGAGAACTAAATGAAATTCTTATATGGGAAGCAAGGTATCGTAAAACAGCATAGATAACTCTAGTCACGCAGCTTTGGGTTTATTAAAACAGCAATATGAGTTAGTTATCGATGCTCATGCTATCGATGGCTTCAACAGCTCCAACAGCGAAAAGTAATTGCAGTCCGGGCTATATCAACAGCTCTCCAGGCAGCAATCGTTTGGCAAACTGCCATGGAATCGCCGTGTCGCACATTAATTGCAAGTGAAATCACTTTGAACTCCATTAAAAAGCCAACTTAATCAACTTGAGTCAAAGTTTGCCAGCGCACCTGTAAAACATCAGCTCCGCCTCCTGCTACGCCCGCCCACTGCGTTTACACCTCATTTTTCTGCTGAATGGCCTAAAAATTATTAATTAGTTAGTCTCGGCGTTACCCCGTTCAGCTCGCTCCACGGTGCGCCCTTTGTTTGCCTGGCTAAACTTTTTGGCAAGTGAATGAATCGCACAGTGTGTGGCGGCATCTACCAGCCTTCCGCTCATCCCAACAGCACCGCCTGCTCAGCTCTTGAATATTTCATATTTAATTGTGCGCGTAAGCATTGCAACCCTCTAGCATAGTCAACCAACCCCAGTGGCCCCGCCTCACCTGTGGAGGGAGGAGGCGGAGGTGGGACCTTTGAAATTGGCAACATTAATAAAATTAGCCCGTTCGAGTGCCGTCTCCTGCTCCTCCTCCTGCTGCTCCTGCTCCTGCTCCATCAAGTGTCGAGCCGCTTTTACTTTTACATTTTTCACTTGATTTCTGACACGCCCACCGAGGAATAACCTTTAAAATCGTATTAGTACGGCGTGATCAAAGTGCGCTGCTGCCTGCGGGCCACTCTGCGAAATTGGCGGCGCCTCCAGGTGTCCGACTTGTCGCCAGCCAGCCAGCCAGACCCAGCTCCACGTGTCTACTTAAATGGCAAAAACACAAAACGACTTTCTGATGAGGGTTGCCTCAGCCTCGGCTTCAAGGCGTCAAGGTCCTTCGCCGCTGACAGGGCCAGGGAGTTCAGAGTCAGCGAGTGATGGACGAAGATGGGCCCTGGGCCTGACAGAGATACAGAGCAGGCGCCTTTAATTGTGAATGCTATAAATAACAAATTCAAATTTTGTTTTACCAAGTCCACCATATCAGTAGACCTGGAGAGAACTCAAGCTGTCAGGTCAGTCAAGAGCACCACAGAATATCGGACATTAGACTTGAATTTAAGTAACTGTAAGTATGGTTGGTTGCCTTTGGCGAGTGTTTACTGTACTTGTCGTGGATCTGGCGACGACTTGAACGAAGTGAATTGCCTATGAACCGCCTACGAAACGCCGTCTCTCTCACTCCCTGACTTTCTGTCTCTCTTTCGTTTTTTCTTTACCTCTCTCTCTCTCTCTCTCTCTCGCTCTGCGGCTCTTTCAAGCCTGTTTCCTGCGTGTCCTTGTCACAGCTTGTCAATTTCAATTCGATATTTATTTTGTTGTGCGGGTGTTAGCTGTGCGTGTATGCGTGTGTGTGTGTGCGTAATAAGCCACATTCGTTTATTTTAAAACCGCTTCAATTGTAACGCACAGCCAATGCAATTGAATATCCATTCATCCAGACGTCGCCGCACGCCGCCTATCATCCCTCAGCAGTTGCCCCACCAACCAACCCACCGCCTTGCGCTGCGTGTGGTCAGCAATTTGATGTTCCAGTGCACCACTCACCCACACAGAGAGCGAGAGAGAGAGAGAGAGAGAGCGACACTACTCGACGCTGCTGCAGCAGCAGGCAACACATTTTGTGGTTTTCATAGCTGTTTTCATTGCGGCTGAAATCCTTTTCCGTTAAAGCACCGAGGATGCGGCTTGAATGGCAATGGGCCGTTGGCTAAAAGGCGCAGTAACTATACATGACCAGCCAGCCAGCCAGCCAGCCAGGCAGGGGGAGGATGTCAGCACGCACGACTACATTGTCAAAGTTTTTTGTGTGCCATTATTGTGGCTGTTGGCGGTTGTTGTGCGTGTGTGTGTGTGTGTGTGTGTGTGTGTGTGTCTGCTCTATAGTTGTTGGCCTTCATTTCGCTGGCGCCATGTTTGTTGTTTCGGTTTATTAAAAACTTTTACCGCCCACTCAGCGAGTCACAGCGCCCACTAAGCAGCCCTCGTCTGACCAGCCATCCGCTTGACCCCGCTGCAGTTGAACATTTTCATTTTCATTCACATTCACATTCTCATTCTCATTCTCATTTTCATTGTGAATGTTAATTATACCAACGGCGACAACTGTCACAGTCGAGCAACAGTCAGTGTCACTCCTAGAATCCTTCAGTATTACGACTCCTGCTCGGTATGCTTAGTCAACTGCTCTCGTTTGCTCGCATAATCAAAACTTATTTACTTTATGTGACTTTTATGTGAATTAGGTTGCATTCCCCCCTCTACCTCTGCCACTCCTCACATCTCCTGCTAGCTACTCTTAATGATGTGTGACTCATTGGACATCTCTCATTATTGAACCTAACGAAAGTCCTGCTCTTTATGGCATTTACTTAGTTAGTCACATCGCCGGGGCTTCCCCATCCAAATAGAGAAGAGTACACTTTTATTTTAACACTCAAATAGCATGTTCAACTGTGAATTGCGTACGGAATTACATTGCGAGTGCTACACTTATTTGCACTTACCACTTTGGCCACAGGCAACACACGCGCTCTGTGGTTGCCACTTGCCACTTGCCGGTTGCAGCTATGCAAAAGAAAAGTTGAAAAATTGTCTCAGCTGCTGGGTTGCAAGTCTGTTGTCATTGTGGCTGTAGCTGAGCTGTCGCATGCTGCCACTGATATTTATTTTTCGGGCTTACCTCTGTCCAGATGCGGATTGCACCTGGCCACAGCTGTTGGCGCTGTCTGTGAGCTGTCAGAGTCTGCGCCGCGTCAGAGCCGAGACTTGTCTGCTGTCTGCTGTCTGTTGATGGCGCCCTCTGTTGTCTGTTGTCTGCGGGCGTCATAACAAATAGCAGACACGCTTCCCTCTCTCCCTCTGTCGCTTACTCTCGCCACATGACTTTTCGGAAAAAAAAACTTTTATTTGTATCATTCGATTTAGTTTTAGTGATTTCAGAGTGCAGCAGTCAGCTTAAAGCGCACTTGAAATGCTTTGAAATTGTTAGTCTATGCATCTGGCAGCTAATAAGTTGATCAATCAGGCTGTTAATCAGACGATCAATCATTCAGTCAGCCAACCAGTCAGTCAATAAATTATCACTGTTTTACTTGGTAGATCAATGAATCAGTTGATCATACAATCTCTTAAGCAGAGAATCAATCAATAACAATCTGTTCTTCAGTCAGTCAACCAATCAGTCAGTCAATCAGCCAGTCAACTCAGTCAATCAGTCAGCAAGTAGCAGTTACAGTCAATTATCAATTGCTAGTCAGTCAATCAATCAATGAATAGTTCAATCTACCATCAATCAGTCTGTCAGTCAGTCTCTCAGTCAACTCTCAGTCAGTCAGTCAGCTCGGCAGTGAATCGAAAGAAATCCAAGCGGTACTTCATATAATATTCTCATCCCAAACCATTATTTAATGCGTTCAATCACGTCACGTTTTCACACAGCCATCTTTAGTTGCTTGATTGAAGCAAAGTCAATTTATAGCTTAAGGCCAGCTGCAAGCTAGCTTTAAGCTTGCCGACGTCTTCCCAGACAATCTGAACAGGATGCAAGTCTGCTACGGTGTCGCAAATGTCGCTTACTGTCTACCCCTAGCACTCTCTCTCTCTCTCTCTCTCTCTCTCTCAATCTTACTCTTTCTAGCTTTCTCACTCCCTCTCTCTCTCTCTCTCTTTCGCTTCTGCTGGCATTGTCTTTGTTCCACGCGCGTCTACGGCTGCTTTCCGGGCCAAGTTGAGCGCAGCGCTCACGTACGAAATAATTATAGCGCAAATACGTGTGCCGCATATGCAATTCACATAGCTCACGACTCTACGACACCCCCTCCAGCCCAGCCGCTCAACCCTCGCCCAACGCCCACGCAGCAACGTCTTTAGCTCTTGCCAAGCTCCTTTCCACTTTTAACCATTACGTTTCGCTGTCAAGCCTTGGCTGCCATTTTGTTGCCATATTTATTTTTGGGCTAGCCCATTTTTAGGCATATATTTTTGGTAGTCCCGCCCCATCCCCAGCCGCCTCCCACTCTCTGACACCCCTTTCTGGAAACTTGGCAAAGTTGGTTCCGCTTTTTTTATTTTTATACCCTGAACCCATTGAAAATGGGAAATCAGGGTATAATGGTTTTGTGAAAAAGTATGTAACAGGCAGAAGGAGGCGTGGCAGGCCCCATAAAGTATATATATTCTTGATCAGGGCGATGAGCTGAGTCGATTTAGCCCTGTCCGTCTGTCCGTCCGTCTGTCCGTCCGTCCGTCTGTCCGTCCGTCCGTCCGTCCGTCCGTCCGTCCGTCCGTCCGTATGAGCAAAAGGATCTCAGAAGTTATAAGAGCTAGAGAGCTGAAATTTTGTATGTAGACTCGTGTATACCATACGCAGTACAAGTTTATCATATTTTTTCGATAACTCATTCGATATCTTTTTTATCGAGGATAATCGATGAATTTGTATGGTTTTTTCAGCCTAATTTGAACACTTTTAGACATAGAGACTTCAGATTTACTGTGTATATGCATTAGATAGATACACACATTTTGTCATTTACAGATTTTGGATACCACGCCCCCTTCGCCCCCAATCCGTAAAAAACGTATTTCAAATACTAGAGACTTGTGCTTCGGAATGTACACACATTTATACATTATGATTGCATTCTGAAAGTTTCATTAAGATCATACGTCTACAAACGAAATTATTCAACAAATAAAATCTCATAGTATTGCCCACACTGCAGCGCAGCCCAAGCGCAGTCGCTGCTTACTGCGCAGTTAGCAGAGCGCGAGCTTATGCGTGCTTGTGTATGCATGTGAATGTATGTGTGCATAAAAGAAGTGCGGAATGATTAGAATATCAGCTTGGAGGGTTCAGGGTATCTCCTAGTCGAGCAGTCTCGACTAGAGCCTTCTTACTTGTTTTTATTTAACTTTGGGACTCGTTTTTCCTATGTCAAAATTTTGGCTTTTTCCTTCTTTTTATTGGGCACCCTCGCGTTGGCTTTGTTAACCGCGTTTTTTTTTTCCTGTCTAATATTGACGTGCTTTTTATTTCGATATTAAGCCAACACACACAATAATTTGTAACTTTTTTGTTGGTTCTTCTGCTTTGTTGTGTGAGCCATCGAAGTGCTTTTTCGGGTTCATTTCTTTGTTTTCCCTGGCATCATTTGGCTCAGTTCCTGATTACTTAAGTTTTAGCTCGTTGCCTGTTGACACCTACACAAAAATATCCATTTGCATATCTCATAATGACTTTAGCTTTTATTCTTATTTTAAAATGGAAGCTTTGAACTATCTTTGACTATGATAATATGTGAGGAAAGTTCAATTTCGATCTAAAAAAAGAAGAAGAACGATAATAATCTCAATTTGGCTACCCAATCTTCCGCTAGAAATCGTTCGACTAGGAATATGGACGATTCTAGATATATCTACTCAACGAGATGATGGTTTATGTGAAAAATAAACTAGATTGACTACAACAGCAGCGCTGCACAGAGTTCGGGGTATTCCGCCCCTGTTTCTGTTTCAATAATATCCTTTCATTGGATGTACGGAAAGTTGTCTATTTTTATTGAAATGATGATGCCCATTTGGCAAGCTGATATTCTAGTTTGTTGACTTTAATTTGTGCTGGGCAAAACTTTGTTAGTCGCAACGACTAGAAGGGGCTAGCTGGGAAGGGGGCGACTCAGCTGGAGAGTCAGGGCACTCAGGGCGCTCAGCATGAAGGTTGGGGGTAGGCAGATTGCGTTTGGGCCACAGCTGTTGCATGCTGCGCCTAAAGTGTGCGTCAACTCAACCACAAAACGCACACGTTCCGCACTGACTGAGGAAGACAGTCGAGGCTGGGCGGGGAGTGCTGAGTGCGGCTAAGCAGAGCTTGACTATGGATACGAGTTGCTAAAAATGGCAGCGTGGCCAAAGCGCGCCAAAAACTGGCAAAACTTTGTGCCAAAGTCCAACATATGTTACTGTTCATGCATGTTAGCCCAGTTAGTCAGTCACGACGACAGCAGCAGGGGCTGCACGGGCCGTACGGTACGGCTAACTTAGTTAAGGATGAGTATAAGGACAGACACACAGCACGGCTGTCAAGACAGTGTAATTATAACAAGTTTTCAAGGCATTTGCTATCATATATGTTGGTGCTGAGATACCCTGTAAAAGCAGCACTCTAGGGCTATGTGATAGACTACAGACTTGTGTGCATTTTCGTAACTCATATATATCATATATGTATGCCTTATTTGTAGCTCATGATGACACTAAATTTGAAGCACACAGTATACCCTGGAATTCCTTAACAGGTGAAATTCCTTCAAAACATCATTAGAGCCGTGCAAATATATGTGTATTCGACATATATAGTTTTACGATATCAAAAAGCTTAACTGTCTGCCATTACAGGGTATCAGCTAGTCAGGTTGGCCTATGCTTGCTGCCAAGCTATTTGAGTTATCCTTTTCTTTCGCTTCTTTCTTGCTTTTTTTTTGGGGGGGAATATCTTTGCGGCACTCGTTGCCTAAAATAAGTTTTTGATAAGAAAGTTATGATGAGTTTTCTCCACATACACACACACACACACGCACACACGCACACACGCACACACTGTCACATGTACGCGCAGCTGTTGATTTTGGCCAAATTAGTGGAAACACGTCTTGTTTTTCGGCTGCGGACGAAACATGTGCAACTAATTTGCAACGTTTGCAGCCAAAAGACACAAAACATTTGCAGCACTCGGACTCGCCTCTTAAAGCTTTCAATCGTACACAGTCATCAGCCAGCAGACAGCAGGAGGCGGGGAGAGTAGTAGCCAAGGCCCCAGCCCTAATGGCTCTGTTGCTTGTGACAAACTAATTTGCAATTCCGGCACAGGTTCAGATCGGAGCTCCTCCCGACCGTCTGTCTGCCGACTGTCAAAAGTTTATTTATTTGACACCGAAAAAAGTTGACACAGACACCACTGTCAGGCACACACAGGGCGAGGGAGCCAGATGGGTAGAGAGTGCGGAAAAGGCGGTGTGCGACAGGGCGTGGCCTGTCACAATGAAATCCGATTTATATGCCTGCCCAAAAATTGGATTACAATTGAGTTGTAATTATGCCGACAACAAAATGTGGTTGCTGCCTGCCCCCGCCGCCAGAGCCACCCACAAAGCCCGAGAAGCCTCTCCAGCCTTGCAGCCTCTACCACTCTGTTACAGAGTTGTTCATCTGTTTTTCATGTTGCTGCTAGATGTCTAGGCAACATCTTTTGAAATTCGCATTTTGCATTAATTAAAACTGATTTAATTAAAGTGCCGTCGTGTTGCTTTTAAGTCATTTCTGTTTTCCAAAATGGAAAATGAACCCTGGCTAGAAGGCATTCACTCTCTCTCTCTCTCTCTCACTGCCCCAGCTTTCGTGCTTATATAGAAAGCGCTCTCGACCCGGTTTTTTGGCAAAAATTCTTTGAAACGTCCCCTCAGAAAGGTGAAAGTTTAATTAAATATGCATCAAGTGTGTGCATTTTGATTAAGGACAAACGCCTGACAGGCCAACACGAAATGGCAGAGACGCTTGTGCCTTAGCTACAGCTACAGTAAATACTCGCATGGTCGGCATATAGCAAAGATCTGGTTAAGAAATTCATTGAGATGAGCTTCAGATTGGTTAACTTAATTCAATTGAGTTTGTTCAACTTAATACTAAATGAAGGAGTTCCTTCAATATTCACTCGCTACCTTTACAACCAGCTAGCCGAACGAGTCGAACGATTACTCGTTACTTTGCAGCGAGTGATTTCTCGCTAGCTCTCAAAGAACACAAATTTCAGTTACTTTCCACTCGGAAACTTCTTCGTTTAGCAAGGAATTGCCGGAAGATTCACTCTGATTGGGCACTCGTCACTTTTGAATTTGACAAACGGAAAGAAACTAGAAACTGAGAATGTCATGTGTGAACCGAGTAGTCGTTAGAGCCTTCACTCAGAGCCCCTGTCTGGCATTTCGGCCAAATTCTTTTTAGGGTATAGAACTGATAAATCGGCTTTCAGAATATTTTTAAATTTTTTACTTTTGTCTTTCCCCTATCCCAAATTCCGGTATAGATACAAAAACCAAAGCAAAACAATTATCAAGCCTCAAGTCAATAACCAAAAAGCTCTAAAACCTAAATCAAACACACACACAGACACTATCAATCAAAACAATTGGGACGAATGAAAATTAAACAATAGAATACAACCAAAACAAAGAGAAACGAAAAGGAACAGAGAAGTACATGCAAAAAAAGGCACATACAAGCACACACACACACTCATCCAAAGAGAAGAAAGAAGAACAAAGAGCAGAAGCAATGAACCCCCCTCGGCAGAGACAGTTGAACGTGCGCCAGCGCCGAGTCCAGCCGGCGTTGCATTGGGGACCCAACGAGGAGCAACATCACGATTACGATCGTTTCATACCGCCGTTGGTGGCGGCTCGTTTACATCACGAGAATCCCATGGACGTGGCTCGGTTTGTGCAGAACCTACGGATCATTTTGCAGCGCCAGCGCGTCCACTTCGACATGGGCGAGGGCGATGGGGTCCACGTGTGGAGTTGGCGCCTGCCCACCCGAGGGTTCGATCAGGATGGCGGCGGCGATGATATACGTCTGCGTAGACGGCTAAACGCGCACATGCTGCGGGCCGCCCATAGGTTGCCCGACGCGCACTAATTCTCGACAGACATGAAACCAATTCCCGCATTCCCATGTTTTTCGCCCCATCCCATCCGCTGCCCTCCTTCAACTGGCACAGACGCCGGAGCGGGACTGCGGTTAAAGCGGCTCGGGACTACAATTTGTGAAGTAAATCCGCCGCTCTCGATTTGTGTGACGCGCATTTGGCAGTTGTAAGTGGCATAAATCCAAAAATGATGAAACAGACTGAGAAATCCGTAATAGCTCGAACAGGTAGACCATACATACTTTTCTGACCATCCACTCGTAACACTAGCCCTAGCCGAAAGCTCACATTCATTCTATTATTATGGTAGAAATAGAGCGCCATACAGAATTCCTCAACCTTGCAGCTTCTTGCCCTTTTACTTGTTTCGTTATTGTTGTCTATTTCGGGCAATGGGCGCACCGAAGCAAATGCTAAAAGCGAAAGCCGGCTGAGCAGTCTAACAGGGAGTTGAGAGAGCTTCGGAGGAGTAGGAGGAGGAGGCGGACAGACGGTACACGCACGCATATAATAATTTCCTGTTCAATGAGCAATTACTGTAATAAAGATACATCTCGGCTACTCTATTATACGCATCGCATTTATAACCCCCAACGACCAACTGAGGGACACCAAATTCGGTCTAGGCCATGACAATGATGATGATGATGATGATGGGAGTGAAGACGGAAGAGGAGTGACATCACACATAGAGTCTGGGGGAAGAAAAATGCCAGATTCAAGGTCTATTCAATTGCAGCTTGCCGCGATGGCCACGATTACAATTGTCGATTGCCTGGAGCTGGGTCGGCACTCACATACACTTTAAGCGCTAGGAGGTAAGACTATATCAAGGAACGTGAACTGAACTATACTCTACACATATATATATATAAGAAGAGAAAAATGGAGTGCGGAAAATTGAAAACAAAACGCGGTGAAGTTAGCAGCATTTCAGTTCAAGATGTAATCAAATGCAACTCTGGTTCATATATACATCACGAAGCATATACTCTATGTTGTACACACTAACGTCAAATCGGACTAAGAACACTTGCAGTTTCGTCAATTATATATATGTAGCTAAAAAAACAAGAAAATCATTTCTTAGCCAGTTCTCCCATGATTAAAACACTTTGGTTTATCCTTTTGTATCTACAACACGAACTTCAAATTAAGTCAAACTAAAAGAAAGCTGAAGGTAAGCATCGCCCTCTACCCTACTATAATTATACATTGAACTGATTACAGCAAGCGCAGAGCTCATCTCTGCGATAGTCGTCTAATCAAGGCTACTCAGCAAGTTGAGCACCTCAAATTCAAGCAAGCACTATTCTTCCATAGATCGAATGCGCATCCAGGGTCAAGCATCCTTCCTAGTCATGTAATACACAAGGTTTGTATGCTCTTGACTGCTGTTGACTGTTTTATAAACGTTTGCCCTTCCCATAGGCAGAAGATAAATCTGTAAATAGAATCGTTATTATTTCCTACTTTTCTACATGTCCTACTCTCAGCTTTATTTGGAATAATAGCTTCCGGTTTTATGATATCAGGACTTTAATCAACTCGCACGAAGTTACACAGCTTTTTCAATAGATCCTTGAAGTGGTTCGACTCTATCACAACCATTCAACATATGGGTTTCAATACAAGGTGGAGCGAAAACATTCAAGGAAATTGTACGAATTGTATCTGAAGTCCATCAGTTTCTGTAAGAGCGCAATGGTCGGAAAAAAGGGGGAGTAAGTTCGGAAAAAAAAAAACAAAACTCGACTATTCGAACTAATCCAACAATTCTATTCCATGCAGATACAGTTCGGGATTACAATTTCAGATTTCAAGGATGAAAAGAGCAGCATGACATATCTCTGCTTATATATTGCAATAAGTCTTTCAACGATCATGACGAAGAACCCATTAGCTCGCCTTAAGACAGGAAGAATAAAAAGGAGTAGCCTTTTGTAGCATACGAAATCTAGAAGCTGGCTTCCTTGACGCATTTCCGATAATTGGAAATGGAAATAAAAGTGTCGACACAAAGAAAACTAATGTAATTATTATCGATTGCCACACTGTGAATACCTACAAAGGCAACCTAGCCAGAGCGAGGGGAGGGGGGGGGGGGATGGGTAGAGCGCGATAGATAGAGATGTAGCATTGCGCCCATATGGAATGCAGCTTTAAGGTTTCTCTCGAATACGCGTGATGGATGACAGAGCACACTGACTGAGAGGCAGAGCGAGAGTGAGTGAGTGTGTGAGTGAGCGTCGAGTCGACAGCTCTGCAGTTGCCATTAGCAGACAATGTCGAGCTGTCAGACAATCGAAGGCGCATCGCTGGTTGAGTGGGTAAAGTGGTTGGTAGAGAGAGAGAAGGAGGTGTTCGACTGTGCCGGTGCCCCTGTCCGTGCCTGCTCCAGCCTTTGTTTTGTTCATCAAGAGCACATTTTATTGCTTTATGAGTTTAATGAAGTGTTGCCCCAGCACATTCACTGACTGAAACCCCACACACCCACACACACAGCTCGAGTCTCTTTGTGTGTGTGTGCGTGTGCGTGTGGGCAACCCTTCGCTTGGGTTCGGTTCGCTTTCACTTTTTCTAGAGGCTGGAGCACGCTTGCAACATATCAAACAAAATTCTGACAGCATCTAACTGACTAACTGACTAACTGACAGACTGGCTGACTGTCTGACTGAGTGATTGATTGATTGACTGCATGACTCGAAGTTTGTCAGGAGTCTCGTGCCATGCTTTCCGTCGCATGTAATGCATAGAGAATGAAGCTTAAATAAAAGTTGGAAGATGAGAAATAGGATTAACTTGTCACACAATTGAATTTAATTTTCCATACACACACAGACGCAGACACAAACACTCCCACCCACCCACACACATACACACACACACACACACACAAAGCATCTTAAAAGCCGCCCGCTCGAGTGCCAGACAGCTACTTCAGTTGCCTGTTTTTGGGGGCTACGGATTGCTGTTGTTGGTCTATTACTTTCACATTGGGGAATTGAGCATTTTCGTTTTCCTCTGTCTCCCAGCCTCTCTCTCTCTCTCTGTGTGTCTTGCTCTCTTACTCTCACTCTCTATTGTGGTTATCTTGTGCTATGGTTTTCGTAATGAAATTACAAGTCCCTCAGATTTGTCACAGCAAATCAATACTTTCATATCGAACTCTCTTTGCTACTACTGCCGGCATATCCAGCTCCAGCTCCAGCTTCCTCTTCCCTTGACGTTCATTGTCCTGGCAAAAATTTGTTGAAGGAAGTTAACCTTTCTCCTTTTCATTTTGGCTGTCTGATTGATCTGCGTGCCCTGCTCTAATATTTTCATGTGCTACAATCAACTCTGAGTAATAGCATTACAAGTTGAACCGCTTAGCAGGGATAGCCCATAGTCAGGTAAATGAATGTTTCTCTTTCAACTGTTGCTCACAGTTTGTGCTTACAAACGGAGGTTTATCATCAACTTTAAGCGAGCGAAACTTTATTGTTGGAATATTAGAGATAATTCCACAATTTACATTGATATTGTGATTATATATCGATATAAATATAATGAGGTATAGATAAATTCAAATAAATTTATACGTGAATCTCTTTTGTCTGCACGTTTGCGTTAGGTAGGCGAAGAGATTGATTGCCTTACCGATAGTCCATAGATTTTAATATATAAAATATATGCAAAGCACTTGCTAAGATGCTATGATTAACAGAAATACATCGATAAATATCGATTAACCCATTGATCATTAAGCAATCAACCGTTGGATATTCTTATAGGGAATCTTGGATTGCCAGTAAACTCGATTGGCCAATGATCGATAAGACTATCCGTACACAATACATAAGATCGATAATTGTTTATCGATTATTGATAATTCTAGATATGGTAATAAGTACAACACCCTATAGGGTAGCTACACAGCCGATCATTCTGACTAGACGTCATGGACATGCCTGCCACTGCAGCTAACTGTCGCTGATGATTCAATTAAAGCTGCTTAAATGATGTGAATCATCTATCAATTAGATGACTGCAATCCTCCCACTCTGTGGGTCTGTGTGTCCAGCTGCTGCTGCTGTTAAGCGGACATTGGCAATGCGTTGCACATTTCACGTTCGGTTTTTATCCTTTGATTAGCGACAACAAAGAGCCGACAGTCGTTCATTAACTGTCACACAAATATGACAATCAATGCAGACAGACAGAAAGAGAGGGAGAGAGAGGGAAAGGGAGAGAGAGGGAGAGGGAGAGTGGGATGTGCGCCATATGTCAGGACTTAGCCGTAACTGTTGCTAGGTAAAGATCAAGCTTAATTAAATAGTTGAGGCTTGGGTAAGAGCTCCATCGTCATTGAAATCCTTTTGTTTTTCCCACTTTGTTGTTGCTGTTGCGTTAGACTTCGCATAAAACTGTCTAATCCATTTGCCCGATACTTATGCACGCCTGCACTCGGGGGATTAATAAGCCCAGCCCCCCCGCCTAGTCTCAGAGCCCACACCGAGCCGCCTTTGCATTGTGGCAACAGCAACCACCGTCATCATTATCAAGCTGGCTGGCAGCGCACCACCAAAATCAATTTCGACTGTCAACTGTCAATCAGGCAACAATTCAATCACGCAACGCTCTGGGAGTTCGACTGCTTCATCTGCTGCTTCTGGAACTGCTTTGCGGTTCGGCTTTAAGGCATTATAAATTATGAAGAAACCGAAATGTGGCGGGCGTGAGGCTATAAAGTAAAGCAGGAAACGAAAAGAACGGCCCATGAAATCCGAACTGGCTGCGTTGCGTCCACAATGCCCGCCCGAGCATCATTCATGTCGCTAACATTTGCTCAAGAGATTTTTATGAATTACTCGCACAATTGTTACGACAAGCCCCAGTCCAGCCCCGCCCAACCCACTCGCTGTCGCCTCTTCCTGGCCCAAACAGATTTTTATTGGTTATGTATACGAGTACGTATTACCATTTACAACCGGAGCGATACTTGACCCCCTCCCAACTTCCCAATGTCGGAAGTAACAAACGGCGCAAAGGCAAACGCTGAATGTAGGGAGTAGGTGGTAGGGCTACGGTTAGGGGTTGGTAGGGCGAAGGGGGTAGCTTGACAAGCTGCTGCTGCTTAAATTCGCAGTCAAAACACATGTCACGTATTTTGCTCGTAATTATGGCAAACGTGAGAAATTTCGTTAAGATTTTCTGGGCACATTTCTATACCCTAACTTTTGCGAGGGATTTCCCTACTCTGAGTTGCATATTTGAATATGACAGGTTTACCTATTTTGGAATGTCTTTAACGTACTATTGTTGTGTTGAATGAAAATAGTTCAAGAGCGAAACGAAATCAAAACATGTATTAAAATTAAGATTACCACTAAACGAATGCTCCTTCGTATTGGCCTTAAGCTTAGCCAAAGTAGGTCTTCATTAGCCTAGCCAGATGACTCACCTTGCTCCAGAGTAAATAATCGAGGGATATCAGATAGCAATTGATGAAAGTGAATCAGTCTTAGGCTTTTTTACCAAATATTTTAAATTATTTCTATAACGATTGATAGCTCTAATAGTTGTCGCTATATATGTAGCTATCGGAAGTGCTATCAATTTCGGTTAATCACTCTATATATATATTTTTCCTGCTATTCTCTACCATTCCAGTTATGCATCTAGTAATTTCCAGAGTATTCAATGCTCGCTTAACTCTACTCAATTCGTTTCGACTTGGTGTTTGCTTTAGTGCTCGCCTTTGGGTATAATTTTTGGCGTTTTCATTTTGCTTAACGCTCCGACCTTCCACACCTTGGCAGCCCCTATTCTCAGGACATGGCCTCGCCCTTTCTCTCTCTCCCTCTTCCTTTCTCTCCTCACAATGCTGCCTGTTAACATGTGTATCCACTTGTAGACTCTTACAGTTGGCAAATGTCATTTGATAAATGACTGCTAAAGGTTTGTCGCTTGTTGTTGCTGGGGTTTACAAACGTCTTGACCTTTGACCCTTGACCCTTGTAGCATGCTTAAAGCCCAAAATAAAGTGGAAAACACATAGATCTCAAATGGCTGCATCCACATGAATGCAATTCAGTTCGATTGATTCTGTTTTATTATTTCCTCAGCAGAGAGGGCTTTAGGTATTTTTGCCAAGGTCTAGCTGATGCTGATGTTGCCATCTTGAGCTGCAGTCAGCTGCTGCAAGCTCCTCATCAAGTCAGCTATGAGCCTCTGCACGTTGTTCATGAAGTTTCTGACCAGATCACGACGCGTTGAGTTTCCTCGTGCTGCTGGGGCTAATGTGGATGTGTCTTCTAAGGTTTGGGCCATGCTGCAGGCTGTCATCACTGGAGGAAGAGTCACTCAATTAGATCATATATGTGTATATATTACGAACGTTATCCAACACTTACAGCTGCACACCAACAGCAAGTATATCAATTTGTTGAACATTCTTGTTAGGTTGAAGCATAACTAAAACATTCGGCAATTGGGCCTAGCACTAAATAGTTGCGCACGCTCGTTAGCTACGTGCTGACTGAGACTCGGGCAGCTCACGTAGAGCCGCGATTAGCTCGTCCAGTGCTCCACAATGCTCGCGTGCACTGCCAGCGAAGGCTCAGCTCATTTCGAATGGCTTGAATCGTCATACACTGAAATCGAAAAGTGATAAAATGAAATCGAATCACACTTTGTGTTTTCTGAGACGGAAGTTGAGGTAGGAGATTCAGCTAATGTCTCTATATATAATTCCCATAACTATTCCTACAGCCGAAAAGTCTTACGTTTACATATCTTGAGGCTCTTTGAATCATTTTGGGCTTTTCGTATTCTTTCTGCTTCCACTGTGGCTATTCAACAAACATCAGCTCGAGTTAAAGTTAATGTTAAAGACTCTCCAATTTTCCTTTCATAGAGCAACCGAAATATATATCTTAAGCTAACGACTCCCGCAATTATTGAGCTTTCACGTTAAGATCTAATAGCAGTAATCTATTCAACGTATTCAATTTTTATGGTCTTCAACTAGGCTTAGATTATTATTATTATTTATTTTTATTTGTAATTTTATTGTGAGACAGAAATTCCACGATTTCTCATATATTGTAAAAACCTAATAAGAGTTAGCTATATTCCTTCAGCTACAATTGTTCCAGTAACATTTTTCATTTAGCGTTACTCCCTTCAGCGAAAAGAATA
The DNA here is from genome assembly GCA_035045965.1 of Drosophila aldrichi. Lineage (NCBI taxonomy): Eukaryota > Metazoa > Arthropoda > Insecta > Diptera > Drosophilidae > Drosophila > Drosophila aldrichi. Next base: position 508,310 of record JAWNOM010000484.1, read on the forward strand.
GTAGAGACGACACAGAGATATGAGAATAGAAGAGATCAAAAGAGAAGAAATGGGAAAATAGAGGCAGGAGGATAACAAAGAAAAAGTCTAGGGGAAAAGGGAAAATGAATGACGAAAGAGAGAAGGGATAGGAAAGTAGTTTAACGATATATGGAAATAACTGTTACACATTTTCATTGGGATTTGCAAATTTCGATTTAATATTTAAGAACGCGAATAGTTATTGACATTGGAATAGACTTAGTTTTTGCATTGCAGTCGTCATTGGTGTGGGAAATCGTTGATAACGCTGATTCGGCTTACAGAATCTTCGGTTGGCCTAGAGGAGCCGTTATCTTCGGGACCAGACTGCCGGCAGCGAGTCCTCCAGTGGCTGCGCCGAGTGCCGAGCCAACAGCTCCGCCCACATTGCCGATGGGTAGAGCGTCGAGTCCAGGAACGGGCAGCTGAGGCAGCTGTGGGCGTGCCCAGGTGGCGCTCAAATAGCAAGCTGGAGATGTATGCAAGGGAATCGTCAGATGTATTCATTAGGCCGAACTAGTTCAGTTCACTTACCGCACAGAAGGAGAGCAACGAAAAAGGTCTTGTTGAACATGTTTGTGCTTGAGCTGTAAGTTTGTACTGCTTGCCTCAGTGCTCGCACTCGACGTCTTTTATACCCAACTCGAAATAGACAGAGGCTTGGAAATGCCTCGATCGGTGCTTCAGCTTGACTTTTAGCACGTACTCAAGCGTGCTGATAGCTCGCAATTAACTGTTTCGCCGGCTCTGCGACTATCGGCGCCAGTCCACGCCTATCGCAATCGAGTTCTGATTGACTCGTGTTTTCGATATGCACTGATGTGCCGACATATGTATGTTTATCGAGACATGGACATGGAGCATGGGCAGAGCACTCGCCCATGCAGTGAAAAGAGAGTCTATTGGCTTTCGTATGTTGGGTTTTCTCTCTTATGACTTGGATTGTGGAACAGTCGAATATCATACACACTACTAGCTATGTATATCTACAACTAATATAATCTCTGATCTACTTCTCTCAATTGTACCATGAACATGCAGTCGTTCTTTTGCAACATCTGCTGTAGCACCCTGTATGCTGTATGGTCTGTAACTTATTTAAGTTTTTACTTTTAATTACATGGATATTTATGGCGCTCTCATTTGGCTTTCGGTCACGTTTATTGCAAATAATTAAAATTTCAACTGTCAACAAGCTGAAATAAAAATGTCGTGTAAATTGTATTCATGACTATTCATTTAATGCCCTGTAAAGCCGCTGCTACGAGGGGGTAGGTTGACTGAAACTATTAACTCTAAGTTTTTTTTTTCGATTTCGTCATATAACTATATTTAGCTCTATGTAGTTTTGAGAATATTAGATATATTTATATATATATTAGATATATTTATACAATTTTATTATTCTATATTTAATACAATTTTGACAAATACCGATAAAGAAATTGTAATTATTCTGAGCATACTTGAAAACTAATCCTCTTGCAATGGAATACCACTGAACAGGGTATTTGAAGGTCGCATACTGCAGCGCTGCTTATCACATATTTGTTTATTTAACAATCATACGAGAAGCGTCAGCAAAAAAGCATTGTAATGCATGTGAAGCGCAAATGAAAGCGAGAAAACTTAAAGAGTTCTCTGCGCTTGCGATTAAAGGAATCTGCAAGCTGCTTCAGAGAAAGATTATGGCAATAGAGTTGAGATTCAGCTCAGGTGTATCTGCCACTAACTAATATCTAATGACTGCAGCCAGATGCTAGAGGCCAGCTGGCAGCTGTTGGCCAAGTTTACGTGCCCGTTGGCCAACAGCTGAGCCAACAACTGACCCAGTGAACAGAAACGAAACGAGTCAAATGAGCGTACCATACTCGCTCATCATCAATTTGCAAGACTAGATATTGAGAATAGTTGTAAGTGATGGAAGGGGGATATACCCCAAAAAATAAAGTAGATAGAAATATAAAGAAGAGCTTAAAGAGAGAAGCGAATATACACATATATATCTCTACATTTCAAGCTTTACTTTGCTCAATCTTTATGCCAACGAAAGCCTTTGAGCTAATAGTCAATCTAATATGCTCACTTTTCACATTGTGGGCGAGTACTCAAAAGTGACAAAGAAGAAGATGAAGAACTGAAAGCAAATTGAATGCAATTGGTCTGCTTGACTTCCGGTGGTCAGCTCTGGGTGCTGGCTCAACACGTGGTTGCTGTCGTGTTGTTTCCGGAATCAAAGAAATCATCGGCAAAAGACGACAGCAATTGTTGCTGTTGCTGCTGTTGATGCTGCTGATGCGTGTGTGTGTGTGTGTGTGTGTGTGTGATTATTATCTGGTAGACATGATAAGTAAATAAAGAAGCTCACGTAGCGACCACACGTTTCCGTGCGACGTGTGCGTTGCCATCAATATAAAAATGCATCTGATGGGCACTTGGCAAATCAGTTCAATTAACCAAATTTATAGAGCAACAGTGACAACATCAAAGCTCTCCGAGGCTAATTAAGGACCGACAACATAGAATGCCAGCAGCAATACCAACACCAACACTAACACCAACACCGACACCAACTCCAACATCAAATTACACAATGTTGCTGCCAATTGCGATATCACGTCGGCATTTAATTGCTCTCGTTGTGACAACAATATTAGGTAATTAGTGCGCCATACGGATGTCTGTGGCTTCATCTGCGGCTGCAGCCGGCCGAGCCGAGCTGCTAATTGATTTTCCAGAAAGAAAGGGCAAGGGAAAAACTAACAAAAACTTTTGCATTTGGCATTTGCATTTTCAGCCAGCTGCTGTCAGCTGTGTGCGGCTCAGAACTCGACGTTCGTGGCAACAATTGTCAGCTCGAACAATACGTTGCAGACGTTAAACGAGACGCGGCTCAATGAAACGATAACAATCAATATAAGTGAGATTATTGCAGCTGCAACTGGCGAGGGGCCGACTGATAACACAACAGCAACGGATACGACGACAACAACAACGACAACGACAACAGCAGCAACAATAACAACCACACCTGAGGTAGCAACATCAGAATCAACATCAACAACAACACCAGCAACAACGTCAACTACGGCGGCAACAGACACAACAACAGCAGCAACGGATACGACAACAACAGCAGCTGATACGACGACTACAGCAGCAACAGCAACTGACTCAACAAGCAGCACGACACCAACACCCGATTCGAGCAGCTCAACTATAGCAGCAACAGACAGCACAACAACAGCAACATCAACAACAACAACAACAGCACCAGCAACAGACACCTCAACAACAGAGGCAACATCCACAACAACAACACTTGCTGCTGAGACAACAACAACAACAACAGAAGCAGCACTATCTAGCACAACACCAGCTGCAGATACCTCAAGTACGACAGCAACAGAAACATCTACAACAACAGAGGCAACATCGACAACAACAACAGCAGCAACATCTAGCACAGCGCCAACAACAGTTGCTGCCAATGCCACAACAACAACAGAGTTGCCCACAACAACAACAACTACTACAGCAGCAGCACCAACAACTACGGTAACGACGACAACAACAACAACAGCAACTGCTGCTGCCGAGGTCACAGCAACAACAACTCTGGTGCCCTTCCCAATCGCACCATATCCAACAGTTTACGGTCAGCTGTCCAGCCTGGACATAGCCAGACAGATGCGCAGGCTCAAGAAGGAGCGATTGGGCCGTGTGGGCAGAAAGTTGGGACGCAAAGGCCGCAAGTTGCGCAGGCGCAGCACAACAACAACAACAACAACATCGACAACAACGCCAGCAACAACAACGACTGCATCTGATGATGACGATAACAACAATGATGATGATGATGATGGTAATGATGGCAATGACGATAACGGCAACCCTGTTGAAGATCCCATATTGATGGAGCCGCTGCCAGAGTTGCCACTGCGCCTGGGAAATATCGAGAACCAGCGCATCGATCAATGAACACGAATCGATTTATGAATCACTAAGGTAGATTTAAAATTTACGACATAATAAAGCCCATATTGAACGACTTATATACATGATATATTATATAAACTTTTCCCCTGTTTGGCTGTGTAAATTCTTTGGTATAATCAGCGAAAATTGCCAAAATGCCGAAGAGCAAAAAACAAAAACAGCTCATTGACAAGCTGCGAACAGCAACTTGACAACTTACCGGGCATACACGACTACCAGATACGCTGTAAAGAGTTGGTTGAGCCTAATACTTGGATGTTAATCAATGGATATTACCTATTATTATCCATGTTTTGTTCTAATTAACTTATATGGACAAAGATCTCTAGACAGACGCACGGACAGATAGTCAGATCATCTTACAGACGGATAGATAGATGGGCGAATGGAAAGAGAGTCAGACGAAGGGATGAACAAGCAGTTGGATAGATTTATAGACATATTGAACATGCTGAAGAGAATATATATTATCTATATAGTTTACTACGCTCTCTTCCGCATCTTACACTAATTTCAATTGACATTATAATCCATTTACTTTCAATGTGCTTCAAGAAAATGATTTTAAGCTTCTGAATTGAATATTCATTGAATAGATTCGTATAACTATCAGTGCAGCATTTGCATTTTCTGAATAACTTGAATACATATTGGGGTATATGTATATGAAGAATACACAAAAATGTGTATGTATATATAAATATTGATATGTTTGGCAAAAACTCTTTTGCTTTCGATAGCTATGGGAAAAGCCCATGGCATACACGAGCTCTATCAAAAAATGCTCAATTCGCAGTATTTGCTATGCACATTCAATATGCAGTGTTATATTTAGACAGAAATAACAAGATCTTATGCACACACACACACACACACACACACAGAGAGAGAGCATTTGGTGTGCAATTAATTTGGCAAATTGTTTGCTCAGCACAAATAGCCATACTAAACAAGCCAACAACAAACATGTATGCATGCATATGCCGACCAGCACACACACCACACACACACACACGCACACGCACATCTATTTGCTTGAAGTTGGAGTTGCAGGCGGGCAGCAGCCGGCGCACGTTTGCCACGCCTTCAATTGCCCGGCGCGCACTAAACAAATACAATTTAACTTCCACTTTCAACACATCAACACATCGCCCACTAGTTGACCTCCTTCCCTCACTAGGTACGCCCCCGCCACGCCCCTCGGACTCGGACACCCTCGACCATTGGCCACTACCGTTCTAGCCGCTGCCATACCAAGTCAATTAGCGAGCTGCAGCTCCCCCCTAGGCGAGGTCAGCTAACGCATTCAATTAAAGTTTACCCCTAGCTCTAGACCTCGTCCCCCCCACCCGCTCCCCCCTTCCTCGAGCTTCATTAAAACTTTTGCTCGCAAAAAATTATTGCTAGATACATGGAAAATACATTTTGATGCCGCAGACTAATCAAACCTGACAGCCAAACACAACAAACAGGGTTGCAGTGCATTGAACCAACTGCGTATGTGTGTGTGTGTGTGAGTGGGCGTGGCAGGAGTGAGCAGCTGAGCTTATGTTATCAATAAGCTGAGTGCGGCCACATGGCGCAGTGATTGGACGCATAAGCAAAATAAATGCACACGTGCTTATCAGCTGCAGTGCAGCACGTGCTTAGCCGCAGCTTTGCGGCAGTTGCTCGTGTTTTGGGCTGGCCTTAAAAGCAGCTGGCTGGCGAGTAAGCGTTAGCAATTTGATCCAAGCAACAACATGGCCAACACACTGAGGCAACAATTGGCGGTGCTCTTGATCGCTGCCATGGGTAGGTGATAATTCAGGTGCTTTTCACTGGGTATTTCAGTGGGTCTGTTTCGTTTCAGTAGCTCTGCAGCTGTCGCACGCTTGGCTCTTGAAGCTGCCCAAGCTGGAGGAACTGAGCGAGAAGCTGGATGATAAGCAGCAAAAGGAGGCGCTTAAGAAACTCGATTTCCTCAATCTGTTCGCTGCCAAGGAGGAGAAGAAAGCGGACGAGTGGGAGAAGATCAAAGAATGGTTCGAAGATAAGAAACTCAAACAGCTCGACATCTTCGAGGCCCTCAAAGAAAAGGAGCAGGCGAAGAAGGAGAAGATCGTAGAGAAACTCGAGGAAAAGATCGAGAAGAAGGCCTACAAGAAGCCCAAGAAAATGCCACGCCCCACCACAGAGTGCGACAATCAGTATTACGAGTACACGACCAAGCCTAGCTATAAGCCCGAGCCCGAGGCGAAGTATCCGGAAGAGGAGGAGGCCGAAGAGGAGGAGGAGGAGGAGGAGGTGGTGGTGGCTAAGAAACCCAAACAGCCCTGCAACTGTAAGGAGGAGGAGAAGTCCTACGGCTATGTGCCCACAGCGTACGACGTACGCGACGACGACGTAGAGGGCATACGTTACTTTACATAGACAAAGACAGAGAGAGAGAGAGGGAGAGTGTGTTAGATATGGAGCTGTATATAGTCTCACATGTTGCATAATTACATACATTTTCTATATTTTTTTAATAAATTTTATGAAAATACTTAGATGTGTGTAGAACTGTGGGTCGCCGAGGCGGTGCTTGGGATGTGGGCTACTACTATTTGATATTTGTCTTGTCGCCTGCATAACATTTGCATATAAATTGAATTCCCAGGTTTCGTTGAACTCCATCCACTCTCTTTTCGGTAGACAGCCAATATTTTACACATTTTATGTCAGGCAGGGAGCAGCCTCTGCAGCTTGGCCTGGGCCAGATCCATCACCCACACGCAAACCTAGAGAATCATCCGCATCGGTTCTGTCAGTCGCGGCGCTTCATCAAAGTTGTCAGCGGCGGCAATGACACATTGTCCCCATTATTTGCATAAAAGTAAGAGAAACTCACACAACCTCGCCCCTCCCCCAACATTTACCATCCCTACCATCTACTGTACATCCCCAACCCCCCTGGCACCAAGCCATCTTGCAGTGAGACAAAGTGGTTTACCCTGTCGTTAGGACAGATAATGACAAAAAGTACTCGCATCACCAGAGCTACCAAAAGCGAAAAGCGAAAAGCAAAAAGCGAAAAGCAAAAGAGCAACGGGCAAAGGGGAAATGGCAAATGAGCAGCGACTCGCGAATGCACTTAATATCATTGTCGGGTGGCAACGCTGCAAATGTCATCGATAGCTCTGATAACTAATTAATCGATTATGATGTGAGCTGAGTCCCCTGAGGGCTCAAACCTTGGCAAGCTGTAGCATATCTATGTATATCGTTAGCAGTAGCAAAGGATTTTCAAATTGAAGCTTTAAAGCTTCAAACGAGGCTTTGTTGACAATTCTTCAAGCATAAGGTCGAATTTTGATTAAGTTAGCTGAATCTATGGGCAGCCAGTCCTAGCTTAACTCAGATTTCTTACTATTTTGTTACCTACCTGGACTTCACACGCTGGCTTGAGAAACTATAGAGTATATACCTCTACACAAGCTGAAATCAGGAGCTCTATGTTGCAAATAGCTTAAATCACTGCTGAAATATATGTAGTTATCGATTAGTAGCTATTTTTTCAATACCACAATTTATATTTGATAAGAAACAACATTAAAGCTGCCCTCAAGGGTGCGGGCAATCTCTTTAAAAACCGCTCAAAGATGAATTTTCTTTTGCCTCCCACCCACGCCAACTCCGACAAACGAACATTAAAACAATATAAGAGTTTCGATTAATTTAATGCGAGTTATCAAAATGAATTATACTCGAATCTCTGCAATCAATAAAGAGGCATATTTTTATAGCTGAGCCGTTAGTCGAGCCCAGCTGGAAAATCAATAAAGGCCCATTATATGTTTTATGGCCCACAATTAAAGAGCCCAGCCAGAGTCAGCCAAGGCTGAGGGCTGAGCACACATATATATGTATATGTATATGTATATATTTGTGTTTTTATAGGGCATTTCTTTTCGCACATTGTAACTAGATTAGCTGCAGCGGTTGCCCCCCAGGCGGCTGTTTGCAGTCCCCAACATAATCAGAATCTTTCGCCAAACTATGATTATTTTCCAATTGTATTGTCCATTGCACGGGGGGTGTTGGCATAAAAGTTAGCCGTGCGGGGTGTGTGGGGTGTGCGGGGCAGGGGAACTTCGTTCGTCAATCGAAGACAACAAAAGTTTTGGGCAAACTTCTGGCCCCAAGACACCAGCGGCCCAACGGAAGCCGACAAACAAATGCACAACAGAGTCTATAAGTCGAAGAATATTTGTGTGAAACAGCATGAAACTGATCGACTAAAAGTTACCCTGTACATCAATATCGAAATAGGCGTAGCTCTGTAGTGCTAGAGCTTCTATGAATCTCAATTTAAAGTCCTGTTGGGACTGGGTATATAGTCTACTGTGATTGTAGTTAGTTTGCTTACGCAGGGTATATGGGGTATATAGCTTACAAGTGCTTATTATATTTGGATGCAATTGACTTTCATCTGACTCCATTTACACCATTTATTGCAGGAGTATATCTGACACAGCACATACCATTACTCATGTATACTTTACAGGGTATTTCGCTACGGCTGCAGCCAGCCCCACCGCAGAAGTTGGTCAAAGTCTTGTGCAGCTTTTTGATAGCCCAATTTCTTTCATTGCTTCTCTCGCTCTGCTTCGCTTTCTTTTTGCTTGAAAGGATGGAAGGGGGTCAATCTTGTTAATTTCGACTTCGGCCGGAGGAGGGAGATGTCCAGAGTTGTCTGCCTAATTTCGTCTATGTTTGACGGGGGGGTTTCCAAGCCAATGCCCCTAACCAGCTGCCGCAGCTCTATCTTTGCTATCAATCCCAGCTACTCCATCTATTTATCTAACTCTACGACTACGTCTGTCTGTCTGTCTGTCTGTTTGACTACGCGTCTGTTCGTTGGGGTAACATACGCATGTGGCGCTTGGGGAGCTTAAGACTTTTGATGGCGGATGGTGGGCGGTGGGCGGTGGGCGGTCAGGTTCATGTCCCGTAATCGCAATGAAGATAATCAAAAAAGTTTTGACTGTGGACTGTCGAAACGCCGTTTTTACTTTCGTCTGCGACCTATGTTTTTTTTCCTTTGCACACAAACTTACTTTCCTTGGCTCACGGAAGCTGGGCCGTCGTCAACGGGGTTGGGGTAGAGGGCGTGGCACAACGTATGCTACAAGTTTCTGCAATGCAACAAAAAAACTGTCGTCGCGGGCCAAGATGAGCTTATGGCTGGAATTGAGATTTCAGCTTAACCAAAAAGAAACGACATTCAAATTGTAAAATAGTTGAGTATGAGACAAAGAGATACCCTGTAGATAGTCGCTTTCTATATCGATTATAGAGCTTTGTAGAAATACTATTGATGGACTGATTCTTTTTCTAATGTATAAATATCAGCATGATATGAAACAACCTGGAACTAGGCATAGCCCGAGAAAGCTTTAAGGTGTGGCTTGTCTTACGCTAAGAAACCTTCCTGATATAACTCGTGTTCAATATTCCAGATGGCATAGCGCGGAAAACATACCCAAACATACTGTCTTCCATCTAGTTTCAAGGTAAGATCTGTAAGCATCTCTACAGCCAATTGTTACTCTTCTTTCAGCTCCATACAAAACCATTATATATATAATACCATTTACTCTCATATAGCCCCGACTCGAAGAATCTGTAGATAGTATATGCAAATCTAACGATGTTCACAGCTTGTTGCATACCCTGTAAGTTTTATATAACTTCCTTGCAGAGTAAAAAACTTCGTCTGGTCAAGATGCTGAGGAGGGTGCAGGGGGGGGTAGGTAAATTTTGCAGCCAGAGTTGCCAGGCGACGTTTACTTTGTGCGCAAGTTTATGGCAGACAATGCTGTTCTTGTTGTTGTTGTTGTTGTTGTTCGGTTGGCTTTTGTTATTGCATACTTTGCGGCTATTACGAGCATTTGCGGCTCTCAACTTGAATTTAAAGTTTTATTGCGGGCGCCAAGGAAAAGCGAAAGCCACAAAACAGAGAAGGAAAGCCGAAACGAGAAAATGGGGTAATGGGGGAATGGGAAAGAGAAAACTGAAAACGAAAACTAAATCGAAATCGAAACTAAAGTAAATGAAGTTGCCAATTAGTTGAGTGGGCGTCGAGTGGGGCGTGGCAATAACTATGCAGTAAATCTGTATGAGATTTTTCCAACTCATGAGCAGAGCAAAATCAATTCGAATCACATCAGGCAACGCATAAATCACACGCATCCAGGTAAAAGTTCAACAGACACAGAGAGTGGAAGCGAGAGGGAGACAGATATAGGGGGGAAGCAGCGTTTAGCGGCTTCCGGGGCAAACGAAATGAAAAGCCCCAAACGAAAGTTGGACATGAAGACGAAGGCGACCCAGCTCAAACGCAATGCGAATCGACAGGCGACGAGACAGCGCACAGACACAAAATCCCCTTCACCCACACACCCACCCACCCGTCCGGCAGCCCACAGCCCGCAACAACAACAATAGCTGGCCAAAAGGGAATGGGCAAGAGTTAGACAAAGTGGCCAAGGGTTGCGTCTGTGGATTGGCGATAATCAGCAAAAAGAATCAAAGCAGAAACGTGCCGCAGTCCAAAGGACTTGCCACAACGAGAGGCAGGGACAGACGAGGTCGGCCGTAGCAGAGTTGCCAAGCGCCGCTGAAGTAATTTATGCAAAGAGCCCCAAATCGTAGCTAAGTCGAACTTGTCGTAATCCCATTTTCACTTAACTCCAACGATTTGGCGTTTAAATATTATAATGTTATCGATATGTTTTCTTATCGATAATTAAGCTGCAAGTTAAGTTATTCAATTGCTCTTGGATAGTAATGTAGAGGAACTCCTTAGAAAGAGCTACAAAATTGGCTGAATTGGAAAAAGTTTTACTTCTTCTCTCCTATCATCCTGTTGTAATCCGATTTTCTTATCGTAAGACCCCTCCTTTTTATACCCTGAACCCATTGAAAATGGGAATTCAGGGTATAATGGTTTTGTTGAAATGTATGTAACAGACAGAAGGAGGCGTGGCAGACCCCACAAAGTATATATAGTTGACGAGTTGAGTCGATTTAGCACGATTCCACTGTCTATTTCTTCTAAGTATTCCCTTTACGTATTTCGAAGTATTTCTTGTAAGCATTTTGTCTAAGTATTGCTTCCAAGTATTCACGCCAAGTATTTCCTCTTTCTTCCAAGTATTTTCTCTTATTATATCCCTTGCGTAATTACTCTACGTATTTCCTTTACGTAATTCCTCTACGTATTTCCTTTACGTAATTCCTCTACGTGATTCCATTACGTAATTCCCCTAGGCTCACACGCTCGACTTCACTGTATTGCGCTGACCCCCAGCAGGCCTGGACGACTGAAGACTGACTGAAGAAATGCTGCAGCTGCTGCCCTTTATATAGGGCCACTTTTACACAAGCACTGTCTCGGCAACGGCAGGTAGAGATCGTTGCAGTCGAGCTTCAAGTGAGCAATGGGAACGCTCTCTGCTGCTGTGAGGATTCTAGCTTTGCTTTACCTAAATACAAATACCAAATGCGAACTGCTGCATACATGTAGACAACTTTAATGATATTCTGCACTTCTTCTCTCCTTGAATTATTGAAATATCAGTTACCCGAAGGGTTCAGGGGATTTCCTAGTGGAGCAGTCTCGACTAGAGCTTTCTTACTTGTTTAAACAGTTCTTTGAATAAATCTATATGTCATGCATTAACAATGACGTCATAATTGATTTTTACTGAATCTAAGTATGCGAAGTATGAACACTGAGTAACTATCGGGTCTAAGTAGGCCCTGATTTAATTGTCTGTACATTTTGAGGTACGCTTACGAGCTCAATGAAAATCGTCAGTTCACATCTACCACCCCAGCTGAAAACATTTCCTAACAAATTTACAAAATTTAGAAAAACAAAATTTCCTCACAAATGTAAAATGTTTAGAGAAATTGTAAAATAAATATCAAAATTGTAAAATTTATAGTAAAGCGAAAATTTAAAACATTTCGGGTCTATGTAAAAATCGTGAAAAATTACAAGTAAATCGTTATTATAATAATGTAAGAGACGTTTGTTGTAAAATTGCCAGAAAGTCAAAGGATTCTGTGAAAAATGAGAAGAGAATAATGTTGTTATTGTAGTTGTGTAAAAGACATGTAAAAATCGAAGAGAATCGTGAAAAATGATGAGAAATTGTGAAAGATGACGAGAATATAATTGTTATAGTTATGTTAAGAGTTTGTGAATATCAAAGTAAATGGTGAAAAATGTCAAGAAATAAGTGTTATTCAAGTATTGCATCAAGATAGACCACGAGCAACCGATTATTGTTGTTGCTGTCCAAATTGCAAGTGAATTCAGATGTGAGACAAATTTTAGTGAACCGTCAAGGCGCTGTGACAACAACTGAACTGAAGTTGTTGTCTGCTAAATTGCAAGTAAAGACATGAAACAAATTTCAGTGAAACGTAAAGGCGTCTTGACAGCCTCCAGAGATGTTTGAAGGTGAGTTTGACAGCTCGCCATTGTCGAAAATTCATTTTCACTTTTCATTTTCAGTTAGTTTGCAGAGAGTTTAAAGAAGTTTACGAAAAAACATGCACAGTATATCTCTACAGGATTTGGCCCAGTTTAACAAAATTCGATTTGTGAATAAATATGGAATGTCACATAAACAAAACGCCTTTCTTATTTTTAGTTTAGCCTAAAGTCCTGCTCTGTCCTGTCCTGGCCTTCAACAGCAATTAAGTGATACACAAATTCCAGACTAGACTAAGTGCTGGGCATTATTTGTGTGCCGGCATGGGGTAGGGGAAGGGTTGCTGTGTGTCGACGCAGATGAAGACGCGGAAGCAATTAACAAAGGGAGTGCCCCTTCAGGCCGTAGCTGAGGCCGTGGGCGGGCCGAGGTGAAGGCAACTGCAAACAAATCTCCGAATCCCCGAATCAATTGAGCCACAAAAACCGCTTCGGTCAACAGAAAATTTGGAGCGTTCGCGCAACGCTTCGCTGGGCGCACTTTCGCTTATCCCTCATTTTGCCCGGGCATAAGGTCCGTCTCCTCGGATGGCGGTCGGGGCGGTTATCGCCAATTGAAGCAGAGCAAAGTAAACAAATTAAATAATGTTAATAACGAAATCTTGTTTTCAACATAAACAGCAAATATGCAAATGTCTTCATAGCAACGAAACCTGCTGAGCTCGCAGCTCGTTGCAAATTACCAACGGCGGGCAGGGAGCTGGGCCCAACCGAATCTGATTCGGTCTCTCGGACACACGCCCAGCCAACCCTACCTCGCTCTCCCCCTGCCTGAGCTCTTTGTAAATACAATGCAGAGAGATGCGAGCACAGAGATATGGCCAGCCGGGCGTTTGAACCCGAATATCTTGCATTACTTGTTGTTGTTGTTGTCTCGCTCAGACAAAGAGGCAAAGGAATATTATTTCAGTCAGACAATTTGCATTTAGATCTCTAAGGGCAAACAATTCAAGAAGGGTGCAGCGAGCCCGAAACCCGAAAAATGGAATACAAATCGAATTAAACTGATTTATCGATTAAATCATTCAAATCTATAAATGTTTTACCATCCATAGAGACAGCAACACCTAGATTAGAATTGCTTGCAGCAAATGTTATCAAATTGGGTCGCACATTAATAGAATCAGACCTTCAGATTCATATGCATATGGATATGTAGAAATTGGTCAATCAGTGAAGAATCATCGATACTGACGATAGTTATTCAAAAACCATTAGTAGTGACGATAGATCAATCGATAATTACGATAGTATGTGTGGATAGAAGAGACAGAATAAGAATTTTAGGTGTCTTTTATCATAGACTCACAATTATTATTTAGAGCATGGAGATTTTCTCTCAGTGTATCGCTAGTTTACTGCATGAAGATTGCATTTTGCGCAGTGAGTGTGAATGACGAGCGAATCGGCAAACGGGAATTGCATTTTGATATGTTGGAGTCAAGTTTATTTATATGACATCTACACACACACACACACACACACACTTGCATGCCGGCATACAGGTATTACCTGCTGTAATTCCTGTCAAACAGGATGCGGCGCAACGTCCAAGAACTGGCAACGGGGGTTGGTTGGCTTTTCCTTTTCTTTTTTTTTACTTTTTTGGGGGTAGAGGGTCGGATTTTGGGCTGGGAGTCGAGTCCGGCTCGCGTCAGTCAGTCAAGTGTAAAATTAAAAAATATCAACAGAAAATTCCTTTGGCGTTGCTTCAATTTTCTGTGTGAGTTTTACACAATTTCGCGTTGTTGCTATTCGAAAATCTGGCTACACGCCAGGCGCCACCCGTAGGGTATATTGGTTTGCAGAGAAGCTATGTTGAAATGTGTGAGTGCATACCTATGAAACGCATAAACGAGTGAAGATTCCCGAAGCTGATGTGAATTTTGACATTCTAATGAAATCAAATCAAGTTTGAGTAGTTTTCAGTGACTGCAACTCAGCCAAAGGTTTGAACGATCTATCGGGAATAAGGACTAGGCACTCGAATTTCTTCAAATTAAATAATTCGAATCGAATTGTTACAGAGTATTCTGCAGTCGGGCTTTGCTGCGCCTCTGCACTTTGCTGTTGCTGTTGTCGTTAAGCAGCAACAAAAGCAACAGGAAGTACAACAATGCCATTGTTGTTGTCCGCTCGCAATTAGCAGGCATTGAGCCAGGCTGACGCTGGACCGCAGGCTCTTTGGCTGCCTGACTGGCTGCGTTGCCTTAAACGCATTTGGCCATAATGCGCAAAGCACACGGCTCGCTGACCAGGTAAACCATAAAGCCAGAGCAGACAGGGTGGACGAGGCGGACGAGGCGGACGTCTCCCGGCTTAACTCGCAAGCAAATCTCGGCATTTTGTCAACTTTCCTCATTTCCAGCATGACAAATCGCTAGAGAGCCTAGCTAGCACAAAAGAAGGAAGTAGGTCTGAAGCGTGGTGAGTGCATCCCAACTAATGTCAAAATTCAATTGGAATTGACAATATTTGCGCAAAAGGCAAATCATAACAAATAGAAAATAATATTATGCAAATGCTGAGAGTAAAGAAAAAAGACAGGAGAGTGGACCGAAGATGGAACGACGAACTACTCCGCAAAGGAGTTGGGGAATGAGGGATGAGGAATGAGGGTTGAGCGTTTGGGGGCTGAGGGTTTGTGGGCTGTGGGTCTTGAGGGTTGATATTGTCTTTGGGCTCTCGCTGGCATTCTTATCACATTACGTAACAGGCCGCAGACTTCAGCTCGAATAACACAAAAACCAAACCAAAGAATACCTCATGTGTGCGCAGTGGGGGTGTATCTGTGACTGGGGCTTGGGGTTTACGAAATTGTGGGTATGCATTTCGCATTTGATTCGGCCGAGGGGTTGCGAATGCGGAAACACGCATCAACATTCATTTAGTTTTGCGAAAGATGTGGCTAACAGATAGCAGCGGCATTTTCATTGTTTTTACCCCACTCTCAATCTCTCCCACTCTCTCACACACTCTGTCTGTCCTCGTTTTAATGTCCTTCTTTAATTTTCCAAAAAAAAAAGCGATTTTAAAATGCAAATTTTCCTATGTCTGAGGCAGATAATCAATAGAGAGCAGCTCAGACTTTAAGAAGCTTTAAACAAGTACAGGAGACTATTTAATGGGAGCTGCGGGCGAACCGAATGTCGACAAGCGATCAGCGTGAGAGAGGAATGACATGAACTGATAGACATTTTGTATTTTGGAGCAGCTTCACGCTTTGCTTCTAACTCGCCTATTTCTCTACATTAAACTCTATCTCTCATGAAGTCTCCTATTTTATTTTCTCTCTCTCCTCTCTCTCACTCTTTCATTTGTATTTTTATACCCTGAACCCATTGAAAATGGGAAATCAGGGTATAATGGTTTTGTGAAAAGTATGTAACAGGCAGAAGGAGGCGTGGCAGACCCCATAAAGTATATATATTCTTGATCAGGGCGATGAGCTGAGTCGATATAGCCCTGTCCGTCTGTCCGTCCGTCCGTCCGTCTGTCCGTCCGTCCGTCCGTCCGTCCGTCCGTATGAGTGCGTCGATCTCAGAAGTTACAAGAGCTAGAGAGCTGAAATTTTTCATGAAGACTCGTGTATACCATACGCAGTACGAGTTTATCATATTTTTTCGATAACTAATTCGATATCTTTTTTATCGAGGATAATCGATAAATTTATATTGTTTTTTCAGCCTAATTTGAACACTATTAGAGATAGAGACTTCAGATTTACTTTGTATATGCAATTGACGATTACACACATTTTGTAATTTACAGATTTTGGATACCACGCCCCCTTCGCCCCAAATTTGTAAAAAACGTTGTAAAGTTAGTATTTTCCAGCCGGGGTCAGAGCTTCAGTCTGCCCAGGGCCACAATTTACAAGACATTTGTAAACTACTACGGGACTACGAGTTAGAGAAATGGGAGAGGATGGGGGAGTTATTACGTATTAAATGGCCACGCAGCCCGAACTCGCCGACCACGCCCGCACACGTTTGCACGTGGGATGGCTGCAGCGATCGAGTGGCGCAGCTAAACGCACTCCAGATTGCTGGGGTCGGGGCTACGAAGGCATATTGCGGGATGTTAGTGGGGCTATTCTACTATAAATGGTGGACCACAGATCGAGGAACGCCCAGCGTTGACGCCGGCGTTCACTCCAGACCACGCGGTTTTGTGTGCCAGAGTTTTGGCCGTCTGGCGCACAGGATTGTCCTCGTGCTAACCACCAGTTAGTAATGTTAAGATTATTAGTGGGTTATCGTTACCAAATTAACTACGAATGAGAACACAATCATTTCTAAATACATTAACATTTTTATTCCGTATTACCTCGTGTTTCCTACCCCTTGCCTATCTGTTTTACTATCTCCTTTTATGTCAACTGCTCGCGTTGAGTGCTCAAAACTAATTAATTTCTGCGCGCAGCTTTCAAGCCTTTCCTTGCGCTCTGCAGATTTCACCACGCGACCAGCAATGCAATTCACCACCGCGAGCTTTCGAGCCGCATGGTTGCATTGCTGATCGCGTGCCCGCCTACTCATTTGAATTCTGCTTACTATCTAAAGCTAACGACTATGACCTACATCTACTTAACTATCTAACAAAACAATCGATAATTCAAATATAAACTTAACAACTATAATCCAATTCATTTCCTTTTCATTCACTATCTTACATACTACGAAATATAACCTACTAACCAACTTACTTGCTACAAAATATGGCCTACTACTAACCTACTCACTACAAATATATCTTACTACTAACTTACTCACTACAAATATATCTTACTACTAACTTACTCACTACAAATATATCTTACTACTAACTTACTCACTACAAATTTCAATAACCTCGACCGTTCTAATGCAAAAATGTAAGGTGGGCAAAAGGCCGCCTTACACCCCCCCCTTACTTCGACGGAGCGACTGTTACGCCCCCCGATGAATTTATGGTCACCGTGTATGACCGTTCCCCCGCCGCAACTCGGAAACGGGTTCTCCTGTGTGGCCGTCTACGTGTGTCCACCTCCCGCCTCAGGAGTTGGATCACCTCCTCGCTCAGCTCGACACCAGCAGGGCGTATCCTCCAATTGACGGGGATCAGCGGCAACATCCTCAATGCCTCCACGTCCTCTGCGTCCAGCGCGTCCTCGAGGCTCACCTCCCATCCGTCCAACAGCTCCGCCATGTCTGCCAATAGACGCCTCTCCTCCTCCGTCGACTCGCCTCGACGCTGGTCGCGTTCTCGGCCGTTGCCAGCCTGGCTGCGCTCTCTGCGCTGCCGACGCCCGGATGGGCCCTCGGCGCCGTCCGTTAGATTTCTTTGACTGGCCGGGGCGCGGGTGTCCGGTTCGCGCGCGGGCACTGGTCGTCCTCTTCGTCGTCGCCGACGACGCTTGCGCCTGGACGCCTGGCCTTGGTCTGTCGGGCGCTCTGCGCTGGACTGCGACGAGCATGACAAGCGCCGGTTTTCGACCGTGCCCGGCGTATATCGCAACGTGACCCTGGCGGCTGGTTCCGGCGGCTGGTCCCTCTCAACGTCGTTGTCAGTTCGGCGTTGGGGAACAGGATCTATGGCGGTGTCCTCCTCGGGACTCGCATCTTCCACTCGGA
This sequence comes from Drosophila aldrichi, assembly GCA_035045965.1. NCBI lineage: Eukaryota > Metazoa > Arthropoda > Insecta > Diptera > Drosophilidae > Drosophila > Drosophila aldrichi. The sequence goes on from JAWNOM010000484.1 coordinate 526,475, forward strand.
CGCTCAGCTGCTCCGCTTCCGCTCCGTCCCGCGCCGCGATCTCCGGGATGGGGTCCTCGACGGAGGGACAATGCTCCCTGCCGCCTTCCCACCCCCGTGACGGGGATCCATCATCTAGCCCTCGAGGAATGGGGCTTGCAATGCCACCTTCCTCGGGATTCCCATCCTCGGCCTCGAACTCTTCGTCGAAACTTATTGACACCTCACTGTGCCCTTCCTCCACTTCGTCCCGCGCCGCGGTCTCCGGGGTGGGGTCCTCGACGGAGGGACAACGCTCCCTGCCGCCTTCCCACCCCCGTGACGGGGATCTGCTGTCCATTTCTCCCGATGGAAACTCCTCCTCTTCGCTCGCCGTCCACGGCGTCGGCGTCGCCCACCTCGACGGGGCTCCATCCTCTGCACATCTCCGTGCGTCCGACTTCGGGCTGCCCGGTGGGCGGGGCGGAGATGGCGGCTCCTCCACGAGTGGTGGCGTGGTGCCCCCCCTAGGCACCTGTATATACACCGTCGTGTATCTGGCCTGCACCAGTTGGATAAGGCCGTCCATCCTGGTTGCCACGTTCACCGTCGAGCGGAGGACCGTATGTAAACGCCGGGGTGGCGCCCGCTCCTCTTGGCGACGGTAATACTCTCTACCGAGCCTCGGGTCCCTCGGCCGACTCCGCGCCTCCTCCCTGGAGAACGGCTCCGTGCTATCGCTGCTCGCGTCTTCGACTCGGGCTGAGCCTTCGCTGTCACTGCTGATCTCGATGACTTCCTCCATACTGTTACTTCCCTGTAAGTTCAGATTCTTTAGTCTTTTGTTTTTATTCGTGTTAATGACCGAAATGGCCCTCTAACTACTGCATTAGTGTTAGCGTTAATAAGGGGCTCTACAGGGAAGTTAGTGATTGATGAGATGTGTAGATCTGTCAATGCTTTTGGTTGTCTTCGCCGGGTACAGCGGGGTTTGCTCCTCATTCCCCGTTTCCCCGGTCTCGCTTTCCGGGATCGTGTCGCTCTCTTCGTCTTCTTGGTAGAATGGCTTCAACTGCGCAATGTTGGCCACCCTCCTCTTACGCTCGCCCTCCTTCGTCAGGCGTACCACGTTGGGGGACAGGAACTTAACGACCTTGTAAGGGCCGTCGAATTTGGGCGCCAGTTTCGCCGCGAATCCGTCCGCCGCGTTCGACAATTGATGTTGTCGCAACAGCACCGCCGAACCCAACGCTGGTCTCCAGTCACGCCGTCTCAAGTTATAGTGCCTGCCTTGATCCTTTGATGCTCGCTGTAAGTTACTGCGCACTATGTCGAAAATCTCTTTCATTTTGACTCCTTTGGCCTCGGCTCGGGTCTCTCTAGTCGCCGAACCGGGAGTGACTTCATCGTATAAAGCGGCGGGTAGGCGTGGCTCCCGCCCTAACATCAGAAATGCTGGAGTGAAGCCCGTGGAGTCGGCCACGCTTGAGTTGACTGCTAGCGTTATCTCCGGCAATAGCTCGTCCCATGAGCTCTGGTGGCCTTCGATATACTGAGCTATCATAGTCTTCACCGTGCGATTTGTTCTCTCCGTCGGGTTCTCCTGCGGCGTATAAGGTGCTGTGTGCTGGAGTGTCACCCCCAAGGATTCCATAAACGTCTTGAAACTTCTGCTTGTGAATTGTACGCCGTTGTCGCAAACGAACGTCCTGGGCACTCCAAATCGGCTGAGTATACGTTCCCGGAACGCCAATTGCAGCTGAGCGGTAGTCGCTTTCCTCAATGGCACCAGCTCCACCCATTTGGCAAACGCGTCGTGGAACACCAACAACATCGTGTTCCCACGTTTGGAACGAGGTAAAGGTCCCACGAAGTCTGCGCACAAGACCGCCATTGGCTCCGCCACCTGCCTGGTGAGCATATGCCCGGCTGGCTTTTGTTGCACGCATTTAAATCTTTGGCACGTCTCGCAACACTTCACGTACTTGGCGGCATCTCTGAACATGCCCGGCCAATAGTACCTTTGCGCAAGTCGTGCCGCCGTCTTCCTCACTCCTTGATGTCCGGCCGTGGGAGCGTCGTGGCACTCCCTCATCACTCTGCCCCTCAAACTGCTTGGGACGCAGAGCTTCCATGGGATGAAATCTTCCTCGTCTATCCGATGGCCTATATTCCTGTACAACTGCCCGTTCTCTTCCACGTAGTCCTGGAACTTCTCAGGCTCCTTTGCAATCCTTTCGCGCATCCTTGCTATCCACCAGCAAGGAGGATGTTCTTCCACGGCCTGCTCGCAACTGTCCATGGGCTGCCGGGACAATGCGTCAGCCACTACGTTTAAACTTCCTCGGCGATAACGTATGTCGAACTGATATTGCTGCAACTCTAGTGCCCAACGAGCGATCCGGCCCGTGGGGCTTTCGATGGAGTTGAGCCATTTTAGCGCTAGATGATCCGTGACGACGTCGAATCTGTAACCCTCCAGGTAGCATCGCATCTTTCGAATCGCCCATACGATTGCGAGGCACTCCTTCTCCGTTGCCGAGTAGTTTAGCTCCGCCTTCAATAGCTTCCGGCTGGCATATGCTATCACTCGCTCCTGCCCCTCGACTTCTTGCGTCAGCACTGCGCCGAGGCCGTAGTCGCTGGCGTCGGTCTGCAGCACAAATCTGGCCGAGAAGTCGGGACAGGCCAGAACAGGCGCGGTCGTTAAACTCTCCTTGAGTTTCTGCAACGCCTCTTCCTGCTCCTCACTCCAGATCCACTTCTGGCCCTTCTTTAACAGCTTCGTCATCGGCTGTACCAGTGACGCGAAGTTTGGTACAAAGCGTCGATACCATGATGCCATTCCTAGGCATTGCCGCAGCTCCTTGAGATTCGAAGGCGATGGGAGGCTCTGGATCGCCTCGACCTTCGCGGGATCGGTGCAAATCCCCTCTCCGCTTATCACATGGCCCAGGTACGCCAACTTCTCACGAAAGAAACTGCATTTCTTTCTGTTGAGTCTTAGATTGGCCGCTCGCAACCGCCGGAAAACTTCCTTCAGGTTGGCCACGTGTTGCTCCTTCGTCGCTCCGATGACTACTATATCGTCGAGATATGCAAACGCGTGAGGCTCCATGTCGGGCCCGATGACCGTATCCAATGCCCTCTGGAATGTCGCCCCCGCCGAATGCAGACCGAATGGCATCACTCGCCATTGGAACAATCCTCTGCCTGGCACGGTAAACGCCGTGTACTCCCTGCTATCCGCCGCCATTGGGATCTGCCAGTAACCGCTCTTTAGATCCAGCGTAGATATAAATCGTGCGTGTCGTAGTTTCTCCAGAATGTGAAGAATCCGCGGAACAGGATACGCGTCCGGGACTGAGTTGGCGTTGAGCTGTCGATAATCTACGCACATGCGCCAATCCCCAGTCTTTTTCTTGACTAAGACTATGGGTGCGCTGTGTGGGCTCTTCGACGGTTCAATCGCTCCAGCTTGAAGCAGCTCGTCCACCTGTTCATTGATCACCTTTTGCATAGCCGGATTTTTAGGGTAGTACCTTTGCTTCAAAGGCTTGTCGTCCTTCATCCGGATGCTATGCTCAGCGATGTGCGTCACGCCTTCGAGGTCCTCGAACAATGCCAACTCTGCCTCGAGGAACTCCTGCAGCTCTTTCTCTAAATCATCCGGCCACTCCTTACTATTGGGCGCGGATCGTTCATGTCCTCCGTACTCGCTCTCCGTAGCTTCTCTCGTCTCTAACTCATCCGGCCACTCCTTACTATTGGGCGCGGATCGTTCATATCCTCCGTATTCGCTCTCTGCTGCTTCTCCTGTCGGTGGGCCGCCCTCGGGCTCACCTTCCTTCTCTAATTCGACTGACTTGAACTCCGGCGACCGCTCCTCGGGTCCGCTCCTCAAGTCCTCGCTCTGTTTTATAACTCTCGCGGGAGGCTCAGCTCCCCTTTTGTCTTCAATTAGCTCGTTTCTTTCCTTTCTGTCTCGTCTTGTCGCTGGGAGACTCCCTCTAAGTCTCTCCTCCGGCGTTCCCTTTTCCATTCCTTCTCTCTTGCCTCTATTCTCGTCGGGCAGTGTGCCTTGGCTCGACGCTTGCTGGACGCCGATCGTCGACACTGCGATTGCCGACTTTGGGCCCTCTTCTGGCGTTGCGGCCTCATGCAACGTCTCCGAGCCCAACTCCTTCACTCCCTCGACGAACTGGCGTTGCTCTCCAAGACGCCTGTTGCCTTGCTCCACTCGTTGCTCATTTGATGACGATGTGCCATCTCCCACGTCGTCTATCATCCTCATCTCGAGCTCCGCGTTGCCGCAACGCACCGTAGTACCAATGGCGCACAGGAAGTCCATGCCGAGGATGACATGGTCTAGCATGGTCGGCATTATTAGCAAGTTTGCTTCCGCCGTTTTGCCTGCCAGGCTCACATCTGTCCTCACCATCTCCGTCACGTTGAGTGCTGATCCATCGGCCAATCTGATCCGCGACTCAACTTGGCAACGCTCGCCTCCTATCGTCCGTCGGCGCACGCAGTCCTCGCTTACAAAACTGCGCGTGGCTCCAGTGTCGATCGTGGCGGTCATCCTTTGACCCCCGACCGTCACCGACGCGACGATCTTCCACTCCTTTACTCGGAGCGGGTTCCTCTCCTCATCCTCCATGTTTAATTGGCGCCGCTCCGCTCTCTTGGAGGGCGCCCTTGGCCGTTTCCCGAGCCGTCTCGTTCGCAACACTCCCTCGCAGACCGGCCTTGCTGCCCGCAACGCCAGCAGAACAACACTGGCGCGTTGCGACATTCTCGCGCGAAGTGTCCAGGTTGTGCGCATCGATAACAGACTCGACTTGGCCTAGGTCCGGCGTCCTGTGCCATCATGCGGCTAGTTGCCTCCGTTGACTGCGCCGCCACCGGCGTCTCCGTCCGCCCCTCGACTTGTCCTCCAGGCCGGGGAACAGATGTCTTTGCGCGGAAAGGATTATTCTGCCGCACCTCCACCGGCTTGGGCCAGCTGGTCTCCATCGTAGTCTTCCTTCCTTGTTCTCTCTGTTGACCCCTCACGTTCTCGAACTCCGCGGCCATCTGGGTCAGCTGCGTTAGAGACGAGAAATCGTGCCTCCGTACGTACAGTCTGTATTCCGGGGATGCGTTCTCGTAGGCCCTATTCAATTCCTGGGCCGGGCTGTATCTAGCCTGTCGCATCAGGAGGCGTAGCTCAATCAAGTAGTCCTTGAAAGGTTCGCCCTCCCGTTGCCGGCGCGCCCGGATTTGGTCCTCCAAACGCTCGAGGTATTGGGGAGGTAAGAAGAAATCCAAGAACTCCTTCTTAAATTCCAACCAGGGCGCATCTCTTAGCCCGCTGGTCAGGAACCACTTGGCCGCCTTGTCTACCAACACCTCGCTTAGTGCCCTCGGCATCCTGTCCAGCTCGATCCCATAAGTTATAGCTCGCTCTTCCAGGATCTCGATGAAACCGAGGGGATCCGACCGACCGTCGTACTTCATTCCCCACTTCCTGACTTGCTCGGCGATATTCCACGGCGGGTGCCTCTCTGGCGGCGGTGAGAACGCTGGAGTCCGACGCTCAACACTTATCTCGCCTCCATTGCCAGATCCCTTCGACTTTTCATCTCTCCGGCTCCCAGCCATGCCGCTCGCCGTCGGTACGCTAAGCCTCAGCGGCGCCGTCGAAGTGGAACCGCTCTCCTGGATCTTTCGTAGGTCGGGCTCTGACTTTTGGTATGCGCGGCTGCCCATGCTCGACATCGCGCCTCCCGAAGAGAAACGTGCTTCCCATTCAGTCAGTCGCCCTTTGACTTCCGCCGAATAGCCACCGCCCTGGATGTAGGATGACAATCTCTTTCTTAAATCTTCCACGCGGCCCTCGTCGTCAAGGCCGAGATCTCGTGCAACCGCTATCAGTTCCTCTTTGCAGCGCTGGTAAACCCAGCCAACGCTTAATCCCGAAATGTGGGGTGTTGCTCCTTCCATTATTTACTAAAATTTTCTTTTCTTTCTTTATTCTCCTTTTTTTTCTTTTTCCTTTTTATTCTCCTTTTTTTTCTCTTTTTTTTTTTCTTCTTTTTTTTTTTTTTTTTTTTTTTTTTTTTTTTTTTTTTTAGCCTTTCTTTATTATTATATATTTATTTATATCTCCTTTTTTTTTCTTTCTTTTTTTTTTTCAAATTTTCTTATATTATACAATTCTGTTTGTCTTAATCTATCTTATATTACACTTATTCTAGTTTTGGTTTACCTTTCTTTATTCGTCTTAATCTATTTTATTCTCTTTTATCTTATTCTTCTTAACGTACTTCCTTTTATTCCTTTTCCTTTATTTTTTCTCAATTTACTTTATTTCTCTTTCTTCTCCCTTTTGGTTTACTTTATTTTTATTTCGCTTTCTTTATCATTCTTAATCTCTCTTGCTTTATTTCTCTTTTCTTTATTTCTCTTTTTATTTCGTTTTCTTTATTTCTCTTAACCTATTTTATTTTATTTTCTTCTCTTTATTTCTCTTAATCTATTTTCATTTTTATTTTTTTTTTTTTTTTTTTTTTTTTTTTTTTTTTTTTTTTTATTGCTCTCAATCTATTTTATTCTATTCTTCTTTATTTCTCTTAATATATTTTATTTTATTTCGTTTTCTTTACTTTTGTTTTGTTTATATTCATTTATTCCCCCTTTTTTCTTATCTTCCGCTTTCCGTTTTCCGATTTCTTTTATTTCTTATCCGCTTATTTCGTTCTACCTTTTCTCATCTACTTCACCTTGTTCCTTTTTACGCCTGGTTCAACTGACTTCGTTTCATTTCACTTCATGACCTACTTTTGACCCCACTGGGTTTCATCTCTCTTCGTTTCACTTCTCACCGACCCGATTGTCATGCACTCTAGCCTTATCCCATTTATTTATTGTTTACTCATGAATTGTTTATTTATCATTAATTATTAATTTATATTTATTTATTCATTCGTTTATTTTTATAGTTTCCGTCTATTAATGACTTTTATTCATTTATAAATTTTTATTTATTTAATATTTATTTATTTATAAATTTTATTTATTTATAAATTTTATTTATTTATAAATTTTATTTATTTATAATTTTTATTTATTTATAAATTTTTATTTATTTATAAATTTTTATTTATTTATAAATTTTATTTATTTATAATTTTTATTTATTTATAAATTTTATTTATTTATAATTTTTATTTATTTATAATTTTTATTTATTTATGATTTTAATTTATTTGATATTTATTTATTTTTATTCATTTAATATTTATTTATTTATTTATTATTATTTATTTAAGTATCGCTTATTATTTGTTCACAATTCACTTCATTTTAATCGGCTTCGGCCCACTGTCCACTCTCACTTTCAACTATTAGCCTCGTGTCATATGCGCATAATCACACATGCATCCCCTTTCGCACGCACGCTCATATATACCAAAATTCACTCAATGTCATATGCGCACAATCACACGCCTACGCTTAACCGATCGCTCTCTCACTCTCTTGATCTATTCACGCATACATATTTATACATTTGCACTGGCCTTCTCGCTTGCACCTATGCACATATACACATGTATGCTTACCCTTTTGCCTATGCACAAAATTCTTCACTCTCTCGCCAAATACTTTTCACCACTCACACACACATATAAAATTGTCACAGAGAGAGTGAATAGCAAAGTGTCTAATAAAGCGTACATATATATGTATACATATATGTGCATGTAAAAATTAGTGGTGAATATCTTGTAATGCGCGCATAGACAAATGCGCACATATATATATGTACATATATATATACACATACATACATACACATATCCATGCACGCTTATATGTGCGTGCGCTAATACCCTTCACAATTTAGCTCCCCTCTCATCGGGTATATTCATTCGCAATCTCTTTTCCATTCAATTACTAACTTTTTGCTGCAATTACACTGTCTCTTAATGATGTTTTATTTCGCTCACTTTTACCACCTTTTTCTCTCTCTTTTTTTTTTTTTTTTTTTTTTTTTGTTACTTACTCTCGGAGTGGGCGCATATACCCGTTTTATACTCTTACCACCTCTTTTCGTTCATTTTATTCCCTCTCGCTGGATTTCGGTAATGTTCGCGACGCTGCCCCCGCGCGTGCATATGCTTATGCATATGCGTATTCGATTTACGCTTCCGCGTAATATTTGCGCGCGCACTGTACTTTTTCTTTCTTTTCACTCGACGCTTCTCGAAATTTTGCCCCGACCCCGTGGTCGTCGCAAGGCATATTCGCTTTGAATTTTCACGTTTTTTCGCAAATGTTCTTAGTTTCCCATTTTTCACTTTCACATGCACACTACTCTGTCCACATTAACCGCCGCCAACAATTCTACCATAACCTCTATTTGGGCATGCCGGCGGGATTTTACGCCGCCCGTATACCGCACTCTCTCTAGCCCCGCGGTCCCTGCTCGGGCGCCACTTGTAAAGTTAGTATTTTCCAGCCGGGGTCAGAGCTTCAGTCTGCCCAGGGCCACAATTTACAAGACATTTGTAAACTACTACGGGACTACGAGTTAGAGAAATGGGAGAGGATGGGGGAGTTATTACGTATTAAATGGCCACGCAGCCCGAACTCGCCGACCACGCCCGCACACGTTTGCACGTGGGATGGCTGCAGCGATCGAGTGGCGCAGCTAAACGCACTCCAGATTGCTGGGGTCGGGGCTACGAAGGCATATTGCGGGATGTTAGTGGGGCTATTCTACTATAAATGGTGGACCACAGATCGAGGAACGCCCAGCGTTGACGCCGGCGTTCACTCCAGACCACGCGGTTTTGTGTGCCAGAGTTTTGGCCGTCTGGCGCACAGGATTGTCCTCGTGCTAACCACCAGTTAGTAATGTTAAGATTATTAGTGGGTTATCGTTACCAAATTAACTACGAATGAGAACACAATCATTTCTAAATACATTAACATTTTTATTCCGTATTACCTCGTGTTTCCTACCCCTTGCCTATCTGTTTTACTATCTCCTTTTATGTCAACTGCTCGCGTTGAGTGCTCAAAACTAATTAATTTCTGCGCGCAGCTTTCAAGCCTTTCCTTGCGCTCTGCAGATTTCACCACGCGACCAGCAATGCAATTCACCACCGCGAGCTTTCGAGCCGCATGGTTGCATTGCTGATCGCGTGCCCGCCTACTCATTTGAATTCTGCTTACTATCTAAAGCTAACGACTATGACCTACATCTACTTAACTATCTAACAAAACAATCGATAATTCAAATATAAACTTAACAACTATAATCCAATTCATTTCCTTTTCATTCACTATCTTACATACTACGAAATATAACCTACTAACCAACTTACTTGCTACAAAATATGGCCTACTACTAACCTACTCACTACAAATATATCTTACTACTAACTTACTCACTACAAATATATCTTACTACTAACTTACTCACTACAAATATATCTTACTACTAACTTACTCACTACAAATTTCAATAACCTCGACCGTTCTAATGCAAAAATGTAAGGTGGGCAAAAGGCCGCCTTACAACGTATTTCAAATACTAGAGACTTGTGCTTCGGAATGTACACACATTTATACATTATGATTACATTCTGAAAGTTGCATTAAGATCGTACGTCTACAAACGAAATTATTCAACAAATAAAATCTCATAGTATTGCCCACACTGCAGCGCAGCTCAAGCGCAGTCGCTGCTTACTGCGCAGTTAGCAGAGCGCGAGCTTATGCATGTGGATGCATGTGTAGGTATGTGTGTATAAAAGAACTGCAGAATGATTAGAATATCAGTTTGGAGGGTTCAGGGTATCCCCTAGTCGAGCAGTCTCGACTAGAGTCTTCTTACTTGTTTCTCTCTCTCTCTTTCCTCTGTCTTTCTCTTTTTATGTGTTTCTCTCAGTCGCATTATTTCCCCTCTGCAATTCACTCATTCTGTGCATCTATCTCTTTTTCTGTCTTGCTGTGTCTATCTGTCTCTATCTCTCTAGTCTCTCTTTCTCTCAGCTCTCTTTTTCTGTGCATCTATCTTCTATACATATCCCTTTCTTTTTCTCCCACTCCTTAGCTTCTTCATTGGTTTCGATGGGTCAGTTCTCCCTGAATATTTTAATTCATACCTAACCATATTGGCTTCCCTTTTCTTAAGCTTCCTCGAATTCTCTTAGACTCTTCATTGCTTGCAAATTAATCTTCAGTTTAGTTCACCCTCTCATACGCTACCTTCTTAAGGGCTTCTCATCAGCCCTGCAGATGCCTTCACTCTTAGCTAAGCTTCTCGCATTGTTTTGTACTCCAGCTAAGACTCGCTTCTGTTTACGGCATTTACTTACGCCTCTCGCTTTGTCTAATCTTTCAACTCTTTATGTGGGCGAGTTAATACTAGCAAACGCTTCTCGCTTGTCGGTTCACGCCTTCGCTGGGCTATTAACCCCTGGAGTGAAGCTGACTGAGCCCCCTCTTGTGCATTACATTTCTAATCCAGTGTTGACCATAAAACATAAATGAATTTCCCGTGCGGGCGAGCGGGCGAACGAGCGACGCGACGACAGCAGCGTCATAATTTTCAATTTGTATGCCCAATATTAATATCGATTGTGGCAGACAGCAAACAGCATCAACTGCCGCCCCCCCGCACCGCATCGGAAGGGAGGAAAGACATAACAATAAAATGTTTATGCCGTGGCTAACCCTTTCGCAGCAATGCGCTGGCCACGGGGCCTGGCGCATGATGTAAGGGCAGGGCGTTAAAGGCTTACTAAAAACAACAGCTAGCACCCCACACCCCTCCGCTCCACTCCCTCAGTCATAGGTTTTTTTGGCCCTTGTCATTTTAGACACAATTTAAGTAAGCGTAAAACTGCAAATTGCTGCTCGACACCCCCCCTGCCCTGCCCAATCCAACGATTCGAGTCGAGTCGAGACGAGGCGAACATCCACAATAAATTCAACTAGCACGCGTCTCGGCACTGTAATGCACTCTAGCAGAGACTCTCGACTCGAAACTGGCGACTGGCGACTCTTGAGTGGAAAGTGAAATGAGTAGCAAGTCGACAGGGTAGATGGGATGGGTTGGGATGGGCACATGGACTTGGTCTTGGGTACATTGTCTCAGTGTCGTGCGCTGCTGGCTAGACGCTTTGCATAATGAGATGGCAACCCTCGAAGCTGGGAGAGAAAGTCAAGTTTGCTCGGACGCGAATCAATTTGTCATAATTTTAAATATATTTATGCGATTTGCAGTGCTTAAAAGTAAGCAGAGAGAAGCTTCAACAAGCGACTCACCCATTGGGCCAGGATGGAGCAGCAAGAAGGAAAGCGAACGATGGAAAGTAAAAAGGCAACAGAGAACGAGAGAGAATCTTGTAGCGCCCATATGGCGTGAGTAGAGGGGAGAGTGCAGAGGGCGCGGGGGCGCGGGGCTTGTAATCGCATTAGTTGCACATTTTATTGCTTTGACACAGGGCACCTGGCCCATTGGCCACGTCGACAAGTCACAGATCTGTTGACATGTGCTCGATACCAGAGGTAAGTAAGCATCTTGCTTGACATGCTGTAATTGCCGCAGTCAGCAGTCAGCAGTCAGCAGCTGCACTGTTCGGGCCACGTTAATAGCGATAATAGGCTTAGAGCGTGTCCCACACATTGGCAAGTCTCACGCAGCTCTCGAGAGGTAAGTACATATTTCTCAAGAGAACTCGCATCCATTGTCCCGTCACTGCACTCTTATATGCGAATCTAAAAATTTGAGTCAGCCTCTTGGTATATACTAAATACAATAATAGAAAATGTAAGCTTATCAAAAATATAAGCTATTCCTAATATATCAAAATATACCGATTCATACAAAAATACCAAAATATACTAAATAATTGGGAAACACCAAACGTTACAAAATATAGCAGATATTCTTAAATATACCAAACCATTCAACATTTACCAGGCAAACTGAAGTATTACCAAATATACCAAAATATTCACAATGTACCATAAAAACCACAATGAAAATATACCAAAATGTAAGATCAGACATCTGTATATCTGTATATACAAAATATACCAAACATTCCTATATGCAAAAAAAAAAAAAAAAAAACATACCAAATATACCAAGAATACGAATATCATAACATACTAAAGCATATCAAACATAAATATACTAAAATACTAACTACACAAAATTTATCATCTATAAGAAAGTAAATGAAACTTGACAAATACACGAAAATATACCAGATAAGTATTTAAATATACCATAAATACTAATCACGCTTAGTATATGAATTGATTTGAGTTTTAGTCTCGAGGTGTACTAGGGTCAATTCCCTAGGGACTACCTGAGGAGAGTTCCGTTAAGTTATGGGCTCTGGAGCTTTAGTCTATATCTGGCTGGAATCTTTGACACTTGCTTCAACGGTATTTTTATACGTATTATGCTTTCTTTTGCTTATTTATAGCTGTAAATAAAAGTTTAGCCGCCATTGTCTATGGGGAAACGCGTCCCAGCGGGAGGCGGCTGTCTATCTCTCTCTCTCACTGTGTGTGTGTGTGTGATGAGGTGGGTGTGGCAGAGCAACAAATGCCGTTACTCAACTCTTCTTCTAGCTGGCGCTTTATTTTTATTTTTGTTTTTTTTTTTCAGTTTTTTCTTTTGCGCTGGATTTTACATTTCGCACTCATTAATCTTGAACACAAAGCGGTCGAAAGCGCAGAACATGAAAAATAGAAAAGAAAAACAAAAATGCAATAAAAAAATACAACAACAACAACAGCAGCTAAAGGAATAAAAATGAGAAGCAAACAAAGAGGCGAACAAAAAAAACGTGAAATAAATTTAAATCTTGCCTTTTGCAGGCAAAATCTAATAAAAATCCATTTCATTTGATAACAAACAGCGCCAACAGCAGCAGCAGCGACGGCAGCAGTGGCAGCAGCTTGCTGCAACAAGCAGCTGATGCGCCTGCCTGCAAAATGGATTACAGCAATTTGCTTTGTTGCACAAACAGACAACGAGACCGAGCCAAGCCCAAGTCGAAGCCAAAGTCTAGTCATCCAGCTCTAGGCTGCTGCTATATGAAACAGGGTATGCCTGGCTGGCAGCTATTAATAGAGTTTGCCACGCTGCGCCTGAAATTTACATAATCAACAAATAATCATGCGGCAGCTGCCGCCAGTTGATGCCTCGTTTGCTGGCGAATGCAACAACAGCTTCCAGTTGCCTTTGTTGTTAGGGCAAAAGTTGCCAGGCCAACAGGCGCCACATGCGTCTCCTCACACACACGCACGCACACATGTATACTAATGGACAATTGACCCTCATCAGGCGGCGGGCAGCATGCGGTTACATTTGATGTTGTCCTTGCCCCAGCCGTCCCCAAAAACTGATTGTGGCTCGACTCGGCTGCCTATACACACACACACACACACACACACACACAGAGCCACATGGCCAAACACCCACAAATGATGCCATTGTACATGACAATATGTGGTTGAAATAACCCACACCCACACACACACACACACACACACACACAGACAAACACAGTAGGTTTTGTAGGGGGGGGGGTTCGTTGTCGCAGTTGCTTTCAAAGTAATTGCGCATATAAAACGGTGGGGGCGACCTCTAACGGCCAGCAGCAGTACTACTAGTAGACAGTGGTTAAACAACAACAACAACAACAATGAAAAAAGTGCAACAACAGCGCGCTGCTCAAGTGTAGGAGCAGCCATAAACATGCAAACTCAATTAAAACGATTTCTCATTAAGGCCATTCAGCGGCATCGAACACACCAAGGCCATGCCCCAAACAGCCCACCTACCACCCACACACACACACTTATAGCATTGCCGCAGTCCATTTGACTAGGACTTTGCCTAGGCGCATGAAACGGGGGGGGCGGGGGGCGGGGGCTTGTTGGCTGTACACACTGTCAGATTTCATTAATTATCGTTTGTAAAAGTCACCACCAGGCTGAAGTACATTGAACACCGCATCAAGTCAAGCCACGCCCACCGGTAGCCACTGCCCACTGCCCACACCCAAACGCTGTCAGCCGCAGCTACGCACAACGTGTGTGTGTGTGTGCCTCTTGATGGGCCGCCAGTTGATAAATGCAAATGAAGCGCATGATTTACTTGCGCCCAACGAACCAAGCGACCTACCGACCGACGGACCGACCGACCGACGGACCAAGACCAGCTTGTCAGCATTTGACAGTGGAAGTAAACCAGGAGCTGCGGCGACGCTGTCTAAAACACAATTCAACAACCGGATGAGCTTAAGAGATTCATAACTTGTGATCCAGCTGCATGTCAGCATTTGAAACACAGGTAGAGCAGATCATGGCTAGAGCAGAAAACGATAACCGATAGCTTCGTAAGTGCTTATATATAACATCAAATATTCGGTATCCCTGCTCCACTCTGATTCCCACATAGAAACAGGCCAAGTTCCAAGATCTGAGCCATCATTGCCCCAACTCATTTAGTTTTCAGCAATGAAAGTGGATTTGACATGAACTTGAAATATTTGCAGCTCTAATGACAAACTTATCAGTTGATCTGGCGACATAACCATGGAACTCCAATATTGGACTTATTGGTTGCTTCGTTTCGGTTATAATTGACAGTTGCAGCTGGAGTTGTTCGAGCATTTGATATGCGGATAATGTTAGCGAATCCATGGATAATGTACACAATTTCAACGTTAAACAAACTTATTTCCGCTGCTTGCGTGTTCCTCCTGTTCAGCTACCCTGTATGCGGATTGCCAATGGATGTGCAAAGGATGTGATGGACCGAACATGCAGTTAGCTATAGAGAGTTTAAAATCTGAGGTAGCTGGTTGGTAAAGCACAGATATATAGTATCTGTGTTAGCTATCTAGTTGGCAATTTGACATGAGCTTGACATGAGCTTGACATGAGCTATAGGCATTGAGCTTTTGTTACCACAATTTGACACAAACTTGACCTGAGGTGTCAGCCTTAACTCTTACATTATTTCTAGCAACAGTTTTACCAAAAAATGTGTGTAAGCCTTAACACTAATTTGACAGCAGCTTGACATGAACTTGACATTCTGTAACAGCCTTAACATGAGCTACAACACTTATAAAAGACATGAGCTAAACCTAATATGTAATTGTTCTTGAGCTACCGAGTAGCTATGATTTGACAGCAGCTTGACATGAACTTGACATGAGCTTGACACGTCTGCTAGCAAAGCCTTTGCATATGTATATTTAAAACGGGGTTTAAGTGATTGTTTTTGTCTGCTAGAGGGTAACATTTAGTCGAGCACAAACAGGTGCTTGCTGTTGGGTTTTGGCTTTGGCTTTGGCTTTGGCTTTCGCTGCAACTTGGCAATTTTATGCTTCAATTTCCGTTTCCTGTAAAGCGAGCAGCACTCGCAGCCATCACGCGGCGCGTCATTGCCAATTGAGTTGCCTTACCCGCGACACAGACAGACTAACAGACTAACAGACAGATAGACAGAGAGTGGGGGAGATGGGAACTAGTAAGAGAGAGAGAGAGAGAGGTGGGGAGAGGGAGTTATATGTACCATATAAAATTGTATTTCTTGTTTTCTGCTGCTGCCATTTCTTTACTTTACTTTTCTTTTCTGTTTTATGACCCACACTGCGTGTGTGTGTGTGTGTGTGTGTGCAAGCAGTTACCTGTGCGTATGTGTGTGTGTGTGTGTGTGTGTGTGCCGCACTCAACCGCACCATAAAAACCGAACTGAACCGAAACAACCCAGCCGCGTTACTCTTCCTCTTTGTTTAGTTTTTACAACTGGCAGCACAGCGTCTTCTACAGCGACATTTGACATTTGATATGCCTTAATCAACTATAAAAGCATATACATATACATATATACTAGACAAAGACAGGTCGTCTATTGAGCTGGGTGGTGCCGGTGGCTCGGTGGTTGCAGCAACATGTGGCCATCAAATTGACGGCAAACTTCCCTAAATAAATAATGCACAGAAAAAACTCTGAATTTAGTTAGTTCTCTTAAACTTTTTGCCCAATGCTCGCCGAACTCCGATTTGGGGCTGAGCCCAGCCCCAGCCCCAGTGGAGCGCCATTAGGGGTGAACAGCCGCCACGAGTGTTGCACTTTCCGCTGTGGGGGGTGGGGGGGCAGGCTGATTGTCCAGTTAAGCGGCAATCATCATTCGCTGCGACATGTGCCATCCATTTATTCGGCTCATGCAATCAACTGTGTATTTAACTATCAGTTAGCAGAGCTCGATGAGCTTTAAGCTAGACGGACATCAAGTGGGAAAGAATCTTTCTGCTATATAGGAACAGCCAGCAGGCAAGCGCCAGCTAAAACTTCATGTTAAATTAGAGATTTGCCTAGATTTTCAGAATGTGATCATAATGTTTCATTCCGAAGCCCAAGTCTCTAGTACTTGAAATATGTTTTTCTTTTAAATTGTTCCTCCTCAATTGAAATTCAATTCAATTTGAAAGCAAATTGCAGACCTCTAAAAAAATGTTTTATAAGTGGAAGAAAACCATCTGATATGTGGCTAAAAAAAAAACGCTTAGTTAAATGCTGAAAGGAAATAGCAAAAGGCAAACATAAAATTAAATAAAAGTTGCGCTGCGCAGCTAGCTGAAAATTTTAATTATATTTGCAATTGCAATGCCATAAATTTTCGGTACAAAAACACGCACGCATAGAGGGAGCTCAGCGGGGAGAGAGGCAGGGGGGGGGGGGGAAACTGGGGCACGCGCTGAGGAGCTCCACACCTAAAGCACACGCTGAGGGACCAGAGTCGCGGCAACCAAAAAATATGTGCCAAGATATTTTAATATGACCAAAATGCTAGCAGGGTAGAGCTAAGATTGGGGTTTGAATTAGAGGGGCGAGGGGGGGCGGTGGTGTTACTGCTTTTGGCAACACTTAAACGACGGCACAGCGAGTTGTCGCTGTGGAAGGTTTGCTGGCAAAAAGTAAACCTTAAATTAAATTGCAATTTGTGGCTTAATTTATTTTTATCGCACGGCAGCGACTGAGACAGATAGAAAGCCGAAAACCGAAAGACACGCACACACACACACACACACACACACACACACAGAAGTTAAAGCATACTTAGTGGCTGCACACACACACACACGCACACACACTTGCTCACCTGCGGCTGGCATTTGGCTGTAATGCTATTATTGGAATTTTAATTTCCTATTTTAAAGCTGTCGAGAGGCGCCCAAGCACAGCTACATAAGAGTGTGCGTGTGTGGGTGTGTGTGCGAGTGTGTGTGTGAGTGTGTGGCATGAGTGCTTGCTTCCGTTTTAGCCAGGCTTTGTTTTGGCTTTTACAAGTAGCTGTTGCCTTTACAACCTGCTCGCTTCCTGCTGCCACCACTTTGGATTTTCTGGTGTGCAATTTCACGCGAAGTTACGACGCATCAATCAAAGCGTCTGTCTCGCTGTCTCCCTCTCTCCCTCTCTCTCTCTCTCTCTCTCGCCCACACTCTGTATATGTGCGTTTTGTGGTGGCAGCAATTTGAAGTCTAGCTAGGCTATAAAGTCAGCAACTGCGCCAACAAACCAATCCAATCAGTCGAATCAGACTAAACCAAATGTCAGCTCTACTTCTCAGTCTATTGGCGATTTGAGAGTTGGTTTCAAAATTATATATGTATTTAAAGTGATATGTTTTGTATCTATATTTCATTAGTATTAGAGTACTAAACAGGTGTATGAGTTTTGCGACACTTTGGGTCTATTGGATGGAAATTTGGTATAAAGATACTTAGTGATGTAATAAGATCTCGAAAATCTCGAATACTATTATCGATAACTTGATCAGCTGCTGAAATATAGCTATCGATAATATCATCACAGTTATCGAGTTACAATCGAATCTGACTCGATAAGTGTGATGCTATTATTGATAGCTGGACTCGATAGAGACTCGATAGCTAATACATAGTTGGAATACGCGCTGGTTACGTGCTCTAGCCCTGTTCCTCGTCATCTCTCTGTATCTCTCTCTCTCTCTCTCTCTCTCTCTCTCTCTTTCTCTTGCTCTTGCTTTTTAGAACTTTAAACAAAGCCAAATAAGCTAAATCCTGAACGGCCTGATATCTCAATGTCAAGCAGGCAAGACTAAAGGCGCTTTTCAATGCGTGCGGGTATACCAAACAAATACACCAAAAAAAAAAAAAAAGAACGAACTTTTGGCGTCAAAAGAGGAAGTATGCCATACACACACACACACATACATACACACACACACACACTCGCGCACACACACGCACATACTTCGAGTAGCTGAGGTTGTGGCAGCCATGTGGACAATGCCGTTGACTGTGACACCTTTGTGGCATATCAAACGGAACTATGCGGAACGAACACGTGAAAACACGCGCCCAACAACAACAACAGCAACAACAGCAGCAGCAGCAACAACAAAACATGCCAGGGACAATAACTTCATCTAGCGAACGATGAGGCAGAGCGCACAGACACAATGCACAGCAGTTGGAGTAGAACGAGGATTTCGTAATTTGATGCCAGGACGAAGTGGAGCTGGAGCTGGAGTTGGAGCTGGTTGTAGGACGCAGCAGACGGCGGGCAGAAGGAAGGTGGCAAACGAAACACTGGGCATAATAGGCGTAAACCGGAAGTTAAGTGTAAAAATAATAATAAAGGTGTGCGTGTGTGTGTGTGTGTGAGTGTGTATTGGTGTTTGTCTATGTCTTGCTGCTGCTGTTGCAATTGCTGTGCGCCTTTCCATGTATTGTATTGTGTGTGTGTGTGTGTTTGGCGCTCCTCCCTTAGCATTTGACTTTTGCTTTTCGCCGCTTGCTATTGAAATTTATATACATGAACTTGTCTCTCTAGCTCTGTGTGTGTGTGTGTGTGTGTGCGCCTTCGTTTAGGGTAAATGTCTCCCCAAGGATAATTCGGGCATGAAATTACAATCGAAGTGATGCAAAAGTGTTGGCGCCTTTTGTCTACCATTGTTGCGACCCGCAGCCACAGCAGCAACAGCAGCAACAACAACAGCAACAACAACAATGGCCATTAAGTTGAGCAACAACAATACAACATACTAAAAAGAAAAATTTATACAATAAAAAAGTGAAATGCCTTTGTTCAGGCTGAAGATTCAATACCCTAAGAGAGCAAGAGCTATGGCTAAGTGATGCGGGTAGAGTAGAGTAGAGTAGAGAGAGAGAGAGAGAGAGAGAGAGAGAGCTGGGAGGTAAGGTATACACCCAAGTGTAAGTAAGACCTAAATGTAAGGTCTACAGCTACCATGGAGGTAGGTAGGTACAGCCGAGATATAGTAGATATAGAGACATAAAGACAAAAGATACAAACAAAATATTTCATAAACATGAGAAGAGAAACCCACTCCCCAGAGATCATAGAGAACATCAATCAACGCCCTACCTTCTTGATTTAATATTCCTAAAAATAATAGTATCTTCTCTCTTAATTTGAGGTATATTTTTGGGATGTATGAGAATCTAGGAATACAAAATAATATTCATGCCCAACTTTTCATCTTGCTTCTCTATACCTTCACTCCTCTTAAGTATAGTTCAACTCCAACCACCAATTGTCCCTAAGATCCCTCACATTTTCACTTGAAGCTGCCTCTACCAAGCAAACTTCATGCTTTACGAACTGCATTAGCAAATCGAGCGACCCTCGCATAGAGCATAGGCAAAGAAAAAGAAAACGTAAAAATGGAAACAATGGAACCATTGCCTTTTTTTACTCCATGCCAAGGGAAGTTGTTAGGTTAGGTGGGGGCGGCAGGGCATGGCGTGGGGCTGCTTGTCACGCCCACAGGTAAACAGCTTCCACCTTTCAGTCTCCCAACTGGCTCACCTATCAGCCGTAAATACCATTTGCAACAGTCGAATTTGCCAAGCCTTGCTCGACATTGTGTTTACCCTGCATAAGTCTCAGGTCTATGAGACGGTGCGGCCTCTACGCATTAGAGTCTTTTAGTTTTTGCTTGCTTTTTAATTTTTGCTTTATTGTGCGTAAGTTGTGAGCTCAAGCCAGGTGATCCGTGCAGCATTAACTACAACAACAACAACAGCAGCAGCAATCATCCCCATGTCGCATCCACATCTACCCCAACTGCATTCACATCGAGCTTCGCCCACCCCTCACCCCGCTTCGCAAACCCAATTCAATTTCTCCCACACATCGAATTTTCTTGGCTATGTTTTGCCACGTATGCTTTATGCTTGTTCGTGTTGTTGTTGCTTTTTAATACATTTATACGGTCATATTTCTTGGTTTTCATTTATTTAAGCATTGCCTTCGTGCATCTATCTTGCGCACGTTGCGCACCATTAAAATAGCTCTACCCAACAAATGGGGGGTGGGAGGGGGGCATTGCAAGTCTCTTCTTCTCACGCATGATATGAATAGAACGATAATATGACTAGTAGAGCAACAGCTCCTTAGCTATCCGAAGCAGAAACATTGGGAGAACTGTACTCGAAACGAAGGAAAGTGAAGAAAAGAGACAGTAAGAAGCGATGAGAAATAAAAAGACAAATACTGGGATAAAAAGATTCTGGGAAGGAAAGAGAGAAAGATAAGAATAGACGGAGAAGGAGAAGAAAAGAGAGAGAAGGTAAGGAATAGACAGAAATATGGATAAGAAACAGATGCAGAGAAGAAAGAGGCGCGATTGGCTGAGTGGGATTGTGGAAAGAGATATATTGATTGATCAGGAGGTAGAGCGATAAATGAGAAGATAAAGAGAGAGAGAGAGAGAGGGATAAAATGATAGAAAAAGAGAAAAAGAAACTGAGAGACAGCTAAGCTGACAGAAAGAGAGAGATGAAAGGGATGAGATGCCAGTCGCTTACCTTTGAGCTGCGCTTTTCAAAATAAATCAGAATTGGATCAAGCTTACATCGAATTTTTACCTTTACTTTCAGTTTGATTGAGTTTTATTTGGCATTAAAACAAATGTGATTAACGCCTATAAAAACGGCTGTGTTCAAAGTCCAACATCATTTCGCTTGATGTTGTTCAACAGTCTCATTTATCATTCATTCAGCGGAATTCGGGTTTCGCTGATAGATAAACTGTGTTATCAATTACATTCAGTTCGCTTGTTTTTTCTTCGGCTTTTCTCCCATTTCAGATATTTTGCGCAACGCATTCACGTTTTTAATATTTTTACAAATTCAAAGCGTTCCGCCACCGGCCCCAGCCCCCCACATGGGCGTGGGCCATTCCAGTGACTCATCAATAGCACATGTGACCCACTGAGAGTTGAGAGAAAATATAAAAATCACGAGAAACGCACTCAAATACACACACACACACACACACACGCAACACACACACACAAGGAAAGCAAATTAACGACCTATTTTTCGGTTTTTGGGGATGGGGAGAGTACCCCCTCTGGTGGAGATCCAAAACATTTCTTTAGATACACATAGGCATACATATGTATCTATGTATAAGCACATATAGAATGTCAGCCGCCCCCTCAGCTTAGCAGCTTGGCTTCTGAGCTGACTACCCTCCACACAGGGGCACACACACACGCACACACACACACACACACATTCGCATACGGAACGAAAGTCTATAAAAATCCACAAATAAAATGTCATTTGCCTGAGACGTGACTCGCATCTACTTAGAAACTAAATTAAGGATAACATTTGAAAAATTTGCACAAAATAAAATCAAGCAGGGGCGGGGCAGACGATAGGGGTAGGGGCGGCATGTTTCGTTGTAGCAGAGATCTATGCTCGCCTTAGCCCAGCCTCTCTGCCGGCAGCCGGCTCGTAAGACGCCCTGTCCAAGAGCTTAGGACACGAAGATGCATCACAAGCAGAACACGAACCGCGACACGATGTCCTGAATGCTTAAGTTTCAAAAATAATCAAATAAGTGAGTTAAGGTATGCACGGCCAAGACGATACCCTGTAATCAAAAGAGTGTCAACATACACATTGATATAAATTGGACTCACGACTTGAAATATGTTTTGTGAAATGGAAAAGTAAAGTATGTTTAGTATATACATACTATATAACCCTAGTACAAGTAATACCTAGAACATACTATATGTATCTTGTATACAAATACATATATATATTCATTATCCACTGCCCGTTCACGAGAACTTCCATATATATAGGAATAATCGCATTCCTATCCACTTTCCTCTAGCTCAGCTTATTTCACTTGCATTTCTAAGGGGTATTTCGAGCAAAATATAGAAATAGAAATAAAGTATATACAATAATTTAAATTGCTTTACAATGAAACCCTAAAATGTCAATAGAGTCTCGCTATTTGCTTTTTCTATTTATTCCATGCAAGCGAAGCCCCTGCTCCGCCCATCTTCTCAGACCTAAGGCCTGTGCCCGCCTCTTGTGTAGCTGCTGCCACCCTCTTAGTATGCAAAGTGCCGCTTTGCATTTCTTTGGCTCTGTTGTTGGGCACTGTTTTTGGGCTTTTTCCCTCTTATTTCGTTTTTTTTTTTTTCAGTTAGTGGTGGACGCATTGAAAAGAAGTGGATAATAAAGTCTGGCGTCTTACAAGGCTGGCCATCAGTCTGCGCCGTTTGCCATGCAAATGGACTCCAAGGCGCCAGCGTGTGAGTAATGAGGCCCGCCATGTCCGAGTCTCTGCGCCAGCATTCCATCACACAAATAGCGGCAGCAATCAAGTCGACAACAGAGCTTTCATTTAACTCGGTGACGACGAGTAACGAGTTGGCTAAGAATCAGTGTAACTAATAATATTGTTTCGATGCTGCGATTACTCGCTACTCGCTGCTGATCAAACTACTCGAGTGAAGAGTGACGAGTGACGAGTAGTTAACAACGAATAGAGCGAAACGAGTAACGAGTAATGACTAATGAATGACATGCAACGAGTAAATGGCAACATGTAACTAGAACCGTGTGTACACGATTAACGATAATGAGCTACGATAATGAAAAGTAACGAGTAGCCATTTGATTGTAACGAGTAGAAAGCATCAAGTATTCTAGACAAGTCTCAGTTAAGCTGCATAGCCCTTCTATTTATGGCTTATAGCTTAGCTGATAGATTGAACTCGCTCGAATTCCCACTCGTTACTTATCACTCTCGCTGCTCTCGTCGCTTTAGAGGCTCATTTAGCTGTCTGACTGGACACAATTGACCAAATTTTGCTAAGCAAATGCGTGTCATGCCCTGAAGGGAGTTGACGATGAGGTTGTTTATGTGCTGACTCCTGCCTCTGGCTGTTGGCTGAAGCAGACGACGAGCAGGCGCTGCCAGACATGTACAAATTATAATGCACATGTGTGTGTGTGTGTGTGTGTCTGAATGTGTGTTGAATAGTTGATACAATTGATGATTTGTACATAGGACTAGAGATGGCTGCAGTTGAGCAAGCACAAAAGGTCATGAACTCAAGCAACTAGAGAGAAAGACAAAGAACGAACAAGAAAGAGAGAGAGAGAGAGAGAGAGAAGCTTGAGATTATCTTAAGACTTGTAAATGTTCGTTTTGAAACTGCTGAGTCATTACATATGTGAGCATGAGTGGGTGACTGTGGTGCCAAAGTGGGACAGCCTTAACTCATCCACAACGACAACAACAACAACAACAGCAATGGTGACGTTAACACGTACATCCTGTGCTAAATATTTTCAACAGGATTTGCAGAAAAATAAAAGTGAGATGGGAGAGGTGAGAGGAGAGAGCAGAGAGGAGAGATACGTACTACTTAGTAGACACAGGCGAGACACGAGCAGCGAGCAGAATACGCATTAGCACTGCATTTAAAAAACATTTGTGGTTTTTATGCTTAATCATCGTCAAGCTGATGATGATGCCGATGATCATTGTTGGGATTCCCAGCACGCTTGTATATATTAATAAAAATGCATTAGTTCACATTTATTTTGGACATAAAACGTGTTGGAGCAAGCAACAAGCACGACCCCTCCACCCCGCCTCCGCCTCCGCCTCCCGTGGGGCAGTTTGACTTCGTTGAGCAAAACCAAAAACAAAACAGAAAAAAGCAGAAAAAAAAGCGCTGCAGATTTGTAGCGTAGTAGCAGCACCACCGCAACCACCAAACCGTAAGCCATCGCTCCACTCATTTAAAGCTTAGAGACTTTTACTTTTACAGCGAACGTTTGAAAGCAAAATAATGTACATGACAACAGACGCGGCCGACATCCCTTAGCCCTCAGCGGGGACAGTGTAACTAGTGTCATGTGGGCAGGCCAACCCACAGTGGGCCGCCCAACCACCGATGCGACGACCTGGGCACTTTCGCTCTCGCTCGCTCGTAAATTTTAGATATTCGTAGCACGTGCAAATTATGTACAATAATAAAAAAAAAAAAAAAATACAAATAAAAATAAAAATAGAAATAGAAATAAACGCAGACAGAGATGGCGGGCAGTGAAACAAAAGCGGAGCGAAAGTGAAAGCCAGCCAGAGACAGCTCTAGCTGGATAGATAACCAGATAGATGTAGATGTAGATGTAGTACAACCTGAGCCCCAGATGCGGGCAATACAAACCCAGCCAAAAAAAAAAAAAAAGAAAGAGGAAAAAATAAAACAGGGTCAGGCAGACAGACAGACAGTCGTACCGGGAGAGGGTCAGGGGACAGGGGTAGAGTTGCGGAACTCGTCTGGCTGTCTGACAAGTACATAAACATGTCTGCGCCTAAAAGTCTGTTGCATTTTATATGCCTAGCCCCCGCCGAAGGCCCAACAACCCGAACTGAAACTGAAACAAGAAAAAATATTGATTTATTCAAGAAGCATTTTTCAAGCAAACGAATGTTTCGCTCTTAATAAATTTGCAGACTTCTTTTTGCCTTTTCGAATAGTTCTTTAACTTGAGGAAAACTTCGTAAAGCATGCGGAATTTTCCTGCACTCTATATCTCTGAGTGTACAACGATATTTGGAGTGGGTGTGAATTTTATATATCTTCTATTATTTTCATTATTATTTTTATTGAATGCTAATGCTGATGATAGTAGCAATATGAATGAACCTTATAATTATAATATTAACAATCATATTGGCAAGAAGTTAGACTCTACTAGGAGATCCCCTGGTCCCTGCAAAGATCGAATATTCTGGCGAATGAGTCGTGGTATTTAAAATCTGTGAATTACTAAATCCTTGTATTCCTCAAATTTATACAGTTAATCTGAAGTCTCTAGATCAAATATCGAAGGAATATCTCTAATAATCTCTGATAAAAAAGATTTGAACTTTTAGCAAAAATTGAGATCATGACGATAGTTAATTTTCTATAAATTTGCTTCACAATGTTTATTTTGCCCTTAACTTCCGTTAATCGCTCTCCACGGCAATAAAATTGTAAACTTTCCAGCTAAAGCATATTTAAATTTCCATCTTTAAGGAAAGTACTTATAATTTTGTTTTCCTCCTGCTTCTTAGGACTCGAAAAGTCAAAAGCAGGTATTCATTAGGAGTTTACCCACATACCAAGTGGAACGAATTGTCTCCCAGAGGTGTCGCATAATATTTAACACCCAGTGAAGTTCACGCTTATCGCTTATCATTAGCAGCTTGGCAACATTCAGCATACGGCATCATCTTCCTGGGCAACCGAGCTCGGAAGGAGAGGGGGAGGCAGAGAGACAGAGAGAGGGAGAGAAGTGCCCTAAGCTGTTGGTCTAAAATTTATAATTGTGCTCCATATTTTGTATTTCCGTATTTATGTTACGTATTTCCGCCCCGTGTTTGCTTCACGTTTCATAACCATAACAAATTATCTCAGGTCATCAATTATGGGTGCGACACGGGCAACTCAAGAATTAGCTCCGTTTTGTACTGTTTGGCTCTGTACATTTTTCAGTACTTTGTTTTTTGTTCTCTTGTTTTCTTGTGTTTGCTTCGGTTTTTTGGTTGTTCGGGCAACTTTGCTGATATTTTTATTGCTTTCATTATGATTTCATGTGGCGTGAGCACGTTCTACATTCCAATTCGTGTAGGCGGGTAGTGGGTCTGTTCACGGGGGCGGGGGCGGGGGCGGGCTCCGAGGCAACCACCAACTTTTCCGTATTGAGTCAGCGCTGACGCCCATTTGTCTAACCGAGTACTCGAGGCGCTTCACTTGGCTCTTGGGTGTTAATAATGTTATCTTTTATTTATGCCGAGTTGCCTTCCTCCATTTGTTTGGCCTAGCCTGTCCTAGCCTAGTCTCCCGTCTGCCCTTCTCACACACTGTTTAAACTTTTTCGTTTTGAATGTAATTGCATTTTGTTTACCTTTATGCCATTGTACCTTGTGCTTTCTACCAGCTAGGAAGAGGCGTACCCACTTCCCCAACGAGTGGAAGTTAGCATCTACAGAGCATCTTCGAGTCCATCACAATCTGATGCTGATTCATTTTGTGTAACTTCATGGGGCGAATTTATAAATATGCTTCTCAAATTTAAAAGTGTCTCGCGCCTTGACGAAACCCAACACGACTGCCAGAGCCCCCTCTCCCCCCCCTCAACCAGTTGAGAAACTTTTCATTTTGTAATAAATAATTCAGTTGTCTTTTAATACATCAAACACATTAAACAAGTTCACTTAGAAAGTAGGCAAAATAAATAAATAGGTGCAAGCTATGCGGTATAAATACGAGGGGTGCACGGAGGCCTCGCTTAGCCCATTGTAGAAGCAGCTCACGTAAGGCCCGGAGCGAATCCTTTGGGCTGCGCTGCCTTAGGGGCTGTGGACGTATGAGCCGCCGCAGTTTTTGTAGCACAGGTAACTGGGGCGATAGCGCCATCTGCGGCAGTAGCGGCGATAACAGTTGTTGGGGTTGGGGGTAGGGGGACTGGGCGTAGGTGGATTAGGGGTGGGAGGCTCGGGTGTGGGTGGGAAGGGTGTAGGTGGGAAGGGTGTTGGGGGATAAGGTGTGGGAGGCTGCGGAGTGGGTGGCTGCGGAGTGGGTGGCTGTGGAGTCGGTGGCTGCGGAGTCGGTGGCTCCGGAGTTGGCGGCTCCGGAGTTGGCGGCTCGGGGGTCACAGGACAATCGTTGCCCACACTACCAATCACGCTATTCAAGGCTTGCAAATTGACCAAAGCATCCAAGTTGAGATTCAACAGCGTGACAATAGTATTCCGATTGCCTTCGACGACGTTCTCCGGTCCGCCTGCAAACAATTTGAAAGTGAACTTTTCGATTCAGCCGTGATCTTCCCACATGTTACTCACTGTTCAGCTCATTGCCCAAGTTGTTGGCATTGCAGGCAGCGCTGCTGCCTCTGATCGAGTTCAGCAGATCAATCTTGGCCAATGCCGATGCATCCAAGTTCACCAGCTTCAAGATCGTCGTATCGTTAGCCATCACAATTTGCTTGGGACCCCCTGCAAAAGGCGTTAAGTGGTGCTTAGCCATGGCGCAGCTACAAGTGCAACCGCTTCACTTACTGTTGACGGTGTTGGAGAAGTCATTGGCCACATTGGTTGCAGTCACACCTTCCTTATCCCAGATGTTCATGAGCAGATTTCCATCCCGATCGACCACCTGAACAATGTCGTCACGAGGAATATTGCCGCCAGTCACAGTTCCCACAACGGTGTTCAGCACATTGGCGCCGATTCCAGCAACCAAGTCGAGGTCCACTCCCTTTATGACCGTATTGCCACTTCCGGTAATCACGTTCTTAGGGCCCGCTGTTAAGCACGAAATTGGGAAATTACAACTGATCGGCTTTGATGTCAGCCAAATGCACTTACTTGTGATGGTGTTGCCACCTTTGTTTGCAATGTTGCGGCCCGAGCCGCCGCCCAAAAGACCTCCAACAACACCGCCAACACCACCAGCACCGCCAGCACCACCTGCACCGCCAGCACCACCTCCAGAACCGCCTGTGACGGTGCCCACTACAGAGTTGAGCAAGTTAACACCAACTCCAGCAGCAATATCACCATCGACTCCAGTGATGAACGTATTACCATCGCCTCTAACCACATTTTTGGCACCCTCTGTTGATGATATGAAAAGTAGATTAGACGCGGTAGACTTCACACTTTCGTAGAATGCACTTACTTGTGATGGTATTTCCGAATTGGTTGGCTACGTTTTGGCCACCCGAGGAGCCAGTGGATCCACCGCCACCGCCACCACCCAAGAGACCTCCGGTAGCACCACCCACCAGACCGCCAGCGCCTCCACCACCACTCAAAAGGCCTTTAGTGACGCCACCCAGAAGTCCGCCAGTGACACCGCCCAGGGCTCCAGTAACACCGCCCAGGGCTCCCTTAACACCGCCTAGCAGACCACCGACACCACCAGCGGCTGGGCTACCAGCACCGGGAGAGCCTCCAGCGCCTCCACCGCCTCCGCCTCCGCCTGTCACCGTGCCCACAACACTGTTCAGCACATTGGCATCAACTCCCGCAAGAACGTCGGCATCAACAGCTTTAATGATAGTATTGCCGCTTCCGGTGACAATGTTCTTAGGACCCGCTGATAAATATAAAAGAAAGCAGAGCTAGAAGGAAGATCTACACATATAACTATTCAAAACTCACTTGTGATGGTGTTGCCACCCTTGTTGGCAATATTTTGAGCTCTTGCAGGACTAGAACGAGCTCCAGTGACACCACCCAGGAGACCGCCAACACCACCAGCTGCACCACCAGCTGCACCACCAGCACCGCCAGCACCTCCGCCCGTGACGGTGCCCACAACAGAGTTGAGCAAATTAACACCAACTCCGGCAGCAATATCACCATCGACTCCAGTAATGAAGGTGTTGCCATCGCCTCTAATCACATTCTTAGGACCCTCTATTGATGATATGGAGAGAAGATCAGATGGGGATAACCTCACATTCGTGGGCTATGCACTTACTTGTGATGGTATTGCCGCCCTTGTTGGCAATATTGCCAGATCTCGCCTGGGAGGCTGCTGAGAGTGGGGGCGCGGCAGCGCTGCCACCTGTAGGGGCCTGATTAGCTGTAACCGTTCCAACCCTGTTGGTCAGCACATTGGCATCTACGGCCGCTGGCACATCGAGACCCACAAGTTGGCCAAAGAAATTGTTATTTCCACTGACGATATTTCTGGGACCAGCTGTAAATGGAAATTATATTGGAGAAACTCCCTTGGGTAAATGGTTTGTGCACCTACAAGTGATCGTGTTGCCACCTAGGTTGGCAATATTCCGAGGGATAGAGCTTCCGGTAGAAAGTACAGATGAGACGGGATTGCCACCGGCACCAGAGCCAGTAACTGTACCAACCGTATTGGTCAAGATGTTGGCACCCACAGCCGCAGGGATATTAGCATCCACCAGTTGTCCGAAGAAGTTGTTATCTCCGGTGACAACGTTTTTGGGACCAGCTGGAAAAGGCAAATGATTAGGTTGGGAAACAGAATTGATTGCAAGAATGCATACTTGATATCCTGTTGCCTCCCTGGTTGGCAATATTTCGAGTCAGCGAGCTCACTGGGCTGCCGGCACCTCCAGCTGCGGAGCCTGTCACCGTACCGACGGTATTGGTCAAGACATTGGCATCCACAGCGGCGGGAATATTGGCATCGACAAGTTGTCCGACGAAATTGTTATTTCCGGAGACAATATTCTTGGCACCAGCTGCAAGGAGTAGGTAAGTATTGAAAGGGAGACTGGACTCAGAAAGCTTTCGGTCCACACTTACTTGTAATCGAGTTGCCTCCTTGGTTGGCGATATTCAGAGGGAGCGAGCCGCCCAACAGGCCGCCCACAACAGGAAGAGAGCCACTGGAACGCTTGGCGGTGGGTGATTCCTTGCCAAGGGGTACATCAGGATTGACCAAGTTTGCCGATTGCTCTGCAACGATCAATGACTACAATAACACATCAGTTCTCAGCGGATGCGAGCTTACGTATTAGCGTGTTGGACGTTGCGGGCAGCGAGCGATCGAGGGCCGTCATTAGGCCCATGATAATGACCTTTGCCACGCCCATATCCAGCAGACGAACAATCCAACTGTCTGGCGTGGCCGCACAGAAGCCGCTCTTGTTGCCATTCGCAATAGACGTCAAGCTATCGGTTAGGGATATAATTAGCGTGCTGAATCCATTGATCTGCAGCACATTGACGCCCGCATCCTTGCTGTCGTCCTTGGGACCCACTAAAAGTGTGGGGAGAGGGAGAGGGAAAGGGAAAGTGAAAGTTAGAATCGATTGGATTGTTCTACCAGCTCTACCAGCCGCTACTTACTCTCAACCAGATTCTGCACAATGCGCTGAGTTTCGACACTGGATGCGCCGCACACTTGGAGCAGCGTGCTCAATATGGCGCTCAGCTCGGATACGCTGCGTTGCTGGAGGAAATTCACAATTGATTCGCGATCGCCTTTGATGTTGGCCGCTTTGCCCGTCTGCTGGAGGGCTGTGCGCGTGCTGCGACTGCCCAGCATGGGTAGGTCGGATGCCTTGACTGATGTCGTGCTCTTGATGATCTGCACCACTTGCTTCTGCGAGCACTCGATGCAGTTGAAGGAGCAGAGGGCCAGGAAGGACTTCAGACTGAGCGTCAGGCTGTTTTTGTCCGTCGACCTCTTGATGTCCTTGATGACGCGATCACAGCTGCCGCTCGCACTGCTGCCTATCAGCACATCGATGATCACATCCATGCCCAGCTGCAGCAGTACAGCACCACCCTGCAGCTCCGATGCTTCCATGTCGCGCAGGGCCTTGATCGTCGATTCTTGGGAGTCCGTTAGCTTGATGCCTCGCGCCTGCATGCTGGCCATAAGCAGATCAGCCAGATCCTTCGCCGCCAGTCGTCCGATATTCCCAGCTCTTCTAGCCGCTGCCGCCGATGCTGTGGTTGGAGCCGGTGTTGAGGTGGTGGCTGGCTTCGCCTCAAACGGTATGAGGAAGCCGGTAGATAGAATCAGAAACAGCTGAAGGCGCCACATTTTGCAGTCCTTGTCCACTCTCACTTTTCACTTTGTCTGCACAGATTTCTCAGAAGTGTGCCCAGATGATCGCAACCTGAGCGATTGATATTGATGGGCAGTGGGCGAAGCGCTTTTATGGCTATGCCGGCCTCTTTGTGCTGATTTTTATCAGCTGCGCTGTGAGTAAATGCGACTACTTGTCGCTGCTGCTGATAACGCCCCATCGGCCAGAAGACCCAAAGATAATCGTGTCGTTTGCGGTGTTGGCATGCAGCAAACGTGACCACAAATCGCCAAACACCATCGGCGTTGATGTTGACAACAGCGACTTGATTTCGCTTCGCTTGTCACATTCGCATTCTTCTCGCATTATTTGTCATCTGCAGTTTATCTGCCGCTGTGGTTCACAAGATATCCAAGCTCCAAATCGCTGATGCCTAACACTGTGGCTCAATAGACTGTCAAGGTCCCGGTCAAAGGTAAGATCTTATGTAGATCTCGAAGAAGTCGATCCTTAAGCTGAATTTCAACTTACCGGCAGAGTAAATCATATATCCTTATAACCGTGTTCCTGTTCCATATACGTTTCTGTTTGGGCTGATCTTTGGTAATACAAACACTTATAGTCCTCCCTTCCAGTTTCAGATATATTGACTATATTGAGCTACTATATCATATTGCATATCATGGAAATAAATGATCAAAAATAGACCTTTTGTGGGTTTCCCTCTGAAGTATTATTATTGTAGAGATTCCTTCAGCTGATCATCATTGATCAATTCTCTAGCAATGCAACGGCAAATCTCTTAGCCTATGCTCGAGACCAAAACACAAAGAGAGAAAGAGAGTGAGGGAAAGATAATGGGAGAGAGAGCTGCGTATACGTATATTTTAAATAAAAGCTCGCTCGCACTGCGAGCTCAACAGCCATGAAATTAGAAGCTGACCCAGATACTGAAGCAGAGCCACCGTTAACAATTAATCTGTTACTGCTGGTCATGCACGTGCCCAGAGACACTGTGCGGCGTGGACAGAGTTTGGATGCTCCGATTTCCGCATAGAGATACGGAGTAGCAGAGCTTGGTATAAAACGCTTAAATCGCTAACAGTGGGCAGCCAGTTAGAAATTTGACTAACAACCCAACAGCCTAAGCATCCCAGCCGAGCCCCTCCCCCCCATACAGATACCAAATGTCCGCCCTGAGCCACGATCAACGCTTCGTGCTGGTGCTGCTGATTGCCACGGCCAGCGGTGCTTGGCTCATCGCTGGCACCACAGCGCAGACCTTCACGCCAGAGGATCGCAATGCCATACAGAAGTTCATGGATGTCTTGTTGAATTTCCTCGACGCCGAGACGGATCCATCGAATGCCACCACCACCGAGAGCCCCAATAACGCCACCACCACGGATCCGCTAGAGAGCACCACCGTGGCTAGCAACTCGTCAACCACGGACGATGGCTCGCTCACAGAGTCCACAACAGCGACGAGTACGGGCAGTGAGCCGACGACCGAGAGCACAACTCCAGCTACGAACGCCACGAGCGA
The DNA here is from genome assembly GCA_035045965.1 of Drosophila aldrichi. Lineage (NCBI taxonomy): Eukaryota > Metazoa > Arthropoda > Insecta > Diptera > Drosophilidae > Drosophila > Drosophila aldrichi. The sequence continues at coordinate 558,932 of JAWNOM010000484.1, forward strand.
ATCAACCACAGCAGCGACCACCACCACTGCCATCAGCAGCACCACCCAAGTCAGTGCGGCGCCAAGGCGTATGTGCTTCAAGCGTGTCTGCTACAAGTTCGTGGGCGACAGAGGGTATATTTTTTAGCTAAGCCTACTAAATGCGACGAATAAACTCGTTACTCGTTACTTCTATGAGCTACTCGTTGTTCTCGAACTATATTAAGTGAGGGTAGCTAGTTGAACTCGTTACTCTGGCGAACTCTCAGCATGGCTTTAGCATAGATACAAATAACAGATTTCTGAGAAGGCCCAAACTCCCAGGCTGAAAAACTCGTAAACTCTCGTTGGGCCTACTCGTCTCTCTACTTTATCTTAAATAACCAAACATTGTTTTCCGTATGTGTTTGTAAGCCTCACAGAGATTCGTTCCTTTAACTCAATTCCTTATGCTTGGCCAAGATAAGTTGTTTGTTTCATTACTGTCAAAGCTGTCAAAACTTTCAAGACTCTGAAACAATATTTATTTGCTGTATTTAAAGCTACTTATGCTATCAATAGCCAGCAGATGAAAAGGGAACGAGGTTGTGGGAGTGCGCTGAAAGGGACTCGTTACATTGAAGTTATCTCGTTACATGAGCTGCGCATTGAATGGCTTGTGCACTTGCCACCGACTATAAATGATTGAAGGCTTTTTAAAGACAAAGCCAATTTGCAAAACGCCATCGAAACATGATTCAGCAATAAATGGAAAACAAAGCGCAAAGTTTGCTGTCAGAAGTTTGTTGCTGTTGCCAATCCCAAAACGAATTATTTCAATTAAAAGTTTTGGGTGCACAGTTCTTAATACTGTCAACTTGGTCGTTTATGTGCCCAAGTCTTAATTGTCCCAGCAATACGAGCCATAATTCTCTGTAAACAGAGCGAGAGCAACAACACAGCGAGAGTGAGACACACGCACATGTTGACCAACAAACTGACAAATAAAGCCCATGGGCGAAAGCTTTGTGGCTTTTCAATGAGTTGTAAACAAATGAAATTTTATTCGTTAAAAGATTTTCGGAATATATTGTGCAAATAGTTGACGCCAACGTTGATGCGCCGCCTGTCAAAGAGAATTCTATAAATTTGCCCACGCCCCCGCACCCAAGTCAGACCTAAACGTAATGCGAAATGGCTGTTTGCCAGTCGACGTGTGTTTGTTCATGTGTGTGCTGTCTGTCTGTCTGTCTACTGTCTGTTGTACGCAGTTGCCCACATAAGTAATTGCAAGCGAAACATTTTAAAGCCAGGCGAATTTAATGGGTGAGTAAGCCAGCTCAATTAAAGCGATAAGTAACGAGTGGCTCAAACAGGCAAATCTTTTATAGAACAATAGAATCGAAATAGTAATAATTAATTACTTCATCAAACTAAAAGAAAGAAAGAGAAATATAATAAGATTTCTCATCCAAGAAGTTGCATACTTGTTCGTCAAAAATCTGTGAAAAGTAACGAGTAGAGATGGACAGTCAAGAGTAAATGGGTTTTATTTATTTATGTATATGCTGTATGTCAATTAGGATTGGCACTAATTAATATGTCAGATATCATATCCTGGAATAAGGAAAGCAATAGCGAGTAAAGAGTAAAGAGTAACGAGCAAACGTTAAAAAGCAGCGAATAGCGTGTAGCGAGCAACGAGTAACGAGAGCCACACATTAGTGTTACGAGTAGGCGGAAAAGTAGTGAGTAGAGAATAGCGAGTTTTTCAGGAAAGGCTATATACATAAGAAGAATATATTTAAAAGTAGAGTCAGGAGATCTCTCAGCAAGTAACAGCAACGAGTAAAGAGTTCCAATTCAAGCAAGTCTTACGCATATAGCTACACACATGGGCCATGCCCATTGCTAAATACTGATGTATATCTAGGCATACAAATCTTATCGCAGTTGTTAATTGGAATATTTCAATTGTAACGAATGCGGCATTTCAAACGAATAGAGTTATGACAAGCGATGCAGGGCGGGGCATGTGAAGGCTGGTTATCTCAGCTCTGATGAGCCCAAATGTCAACTTATTAAGGGACAATTTTTGACTCATGTCCTTTGGGTGGCACGTGGCTGGACTATTTAATTACTATCAGCTTATTGTTATTACTGTCCCATATGCGTCGACGACAACTTAACGAACTTATCACACACTGCTGGAGCGAGTGCGTCGGATTAGCCGATGCGTTGCGTGAAGTACTTTAAATTAGTTTCGTTGCATCAACAATGCAGAGAGAGAGGAGAGACAAAGGACAACCCCCTCACTCCGACTACGCAATCAGAAACCAAATCAACCCCGCCCTACAGTCGAGGGCCACGTGTCAGCCCGGCCAGGGGTTGGGGCTGCGGGGGTTGGGCTGGGAATTTTTGGGGCACATTTGATGAGGCGACGCCGTCGCTTGTTTGTGGTCGCAGGAAGTGCGCTCAAAAAATATCCAATTACAATTTAATTAAGTTGCTTTTAATGTGACGTTGCTAGTTCACAATTTTCCACAAATATTGAGTTATTCAAATTGGTGTTGCATACTTTTGGGCTGATCGATTGAGATCTATTCTGTTGCATACTCTGCGACAGCGAAGGCTAAGCCATAGAAACGGTTTGCCTGTGAACCAATTTAAAGCAAGCGCTGGATGAGCTACATAGAAATCTATCATCTCCTATCCTCTGGAGCGGCGGGGAATAAGGTAGACCTAGCACAGCATAGATAGACTAGATTAAAGACGGGTGTCTATACTGGTATACTAGTTAAAATGAAGCCTGAAGTGAATATATAGTTCAATATCATATAAAAAACAGACTGAATAGCAATTAAAATCTATAATATTATCAATTTCAATTGGTAAAAGAGGAAAAAGGAAAGGAGTCTATGAACATTATATAGATACCTGTCCAGGTCGAACTCTGTCACCCTCGACTCATCTCAAATTATCTGAGAGTCTATTGCTCTCTAATCAACGATAACTCAAATTCCTTATCGACCTACGTAGCTCAATTTGTCTTTGTAGGAAATATCATGGTTTAACAATTACAGAGTATCTCAATAGATATTCGTATATAGAACTCTCATATCTCTGTGCAACTATATCAACTTCTGCCTGATATGATTGAGGAATCACCAATCAAGCGCAACCAGCTGAGTAACCCATTTGAGTAACTCCCCTAGGGTATATGGCAAGCCACTTTATGTAATCTCTGCAGATGCTTACAAAATATATAATATTTTAACAGTTGAGTGTATAAGTATACGACGAACAGGGCTCTGCCTCACTGTCTCTCGCCTCGAATTGAGCACTTTGGATGGCTATCTGATATTTACGATTTCACACACACACACACACACACACACACGCACAAACACGCACGCACTTTCGCATCCTTTCGCAAAGACGCTGCAAATTTAATCATTTTCGTTGTGGCTGCTGCGTTTTATGAGGGCACGCGCTGCCATCGTTCCCATACGCTGGATGTATTGGGCGTGTATCAAGCGGGTATATCGATGGCTAGTTGATAATGTATTGTATATATCATATCTATAAGAAAACTGCAGAGCAATGGGAGATTCTATGATGAAACATTTATAAAAGAATAGTTCGAGTGTTTCGCACAAGGTATGCGCCAGTCGTATACAATTGACTACAGCTCACTTTATGCCCGTCTATGAAGTGTGAAGAGTGCATTGATTTTCTTCTAAATTCCTTGAACTGAGATTCGTTGGGATATGCCTGGATTGCTGTGAATTTCAACTAGGATAAGATAATTCTCAGCACTAAGGGCACGACAGAGCTGTTCTTGGACAACTGGGCGAGCATGTTGCAGTCAGTAGCGCCTCATTGCAATATTCCAGCATACGAGCATATAACGAAAAAGACATTATTTTGGCCAACAAATGAGCCGCATCATTATCGGCAACAGCATCGATGACATGACCCACGCAGAGTGTTGTCAGCCGTTGCTTTTGTTATTGTCCAACACTTTTTGTGAGTATTGGGCAGTGCTTACGTATATTTTTACTGCGCAACGTTTAAGTTTTATGAGCTGCTCAGCGTGTGGACCCGAAGCTTAACGACAGCAACAGCTGTTGCCAAACAAGACAATCTCTCTCTCTCTCTCACTCTCTCCCACTCTCTCTCTCTCTCCCACTCTGTGTGGAGTGCTTCTGTCCAGCTGTACTTGAAATTTTGGTTTAATTTGCATGGCTGAAGGCGCTTTCGAGTTGCACTTGAGACAGACGCAGCTTGTTTTTTGGTCTATGGCACAGTCAAGTGCCACTCGAGCGACAGAGACAGAGAGAGAGTGAGAGAGTGAGATGCCTAGAGCTACTCAAAACGAAAGACTCAAGCCAAAAACTTGCGCTCGATAGGCATTTATTCAAACGTCAGGTCAACCTAATCGCCGAATGCGATTGTCGTGTTATGTGTGAACAGGAACTCTTGAGTTTTCGTTACAAGGATTACAAGCTGCAAATCCACTTGGCACATGACGCGCGCCCCGTTCCTCGCACCACCTGCGTTGCATTGTTATATCACTCATCCTACTCCTCCTCCTCCCCCATCTGTGTCTTCTTCTTCTTCTACTTCTACTACTTTGTCCTTTTTGTTCATTGTTGTCAGTGGTTGAATTTGGCGCTTCCTTTTTTTTCCTTTATGTAGCTCGTCCTGCATTGTCCTTTACATGCTGCTGTAACTTAATCCGCTTAGCTCGGCCTCTCTCTCACTCGCTCTCTCTCTCTTTCCCTCTATCTCCCTTTGAACACTTGTCAGCAGTTGCCCCTGAAGCGTCATCCACATTAACAAATTCACACACGCACACAAGTGTTTGATGAGTTCACAGCCGAAATTGATTGATCGATCGATCGCCACAGGATACGGATAATGGATAAGTTAGAAGGCGGCCCAATGAATAGAATTTCAAGGTGCGTATATAAGGGAATAGATTGAGATATCAAGGCCTGAATATACCTAGACGTGCTAGTTACTTTACACTCACTTAAAGCTACTCGCTACAGATTAACGACTTTGCAGACGTAGAAAAGAATTCCCAATTATAGGTTACGGCTTTACGAATCACTCGCTCTTCTTGGCAGAAACTAAACTTGACATCTAAGGGCAACTCACTTGATGCTTAGCACTCGTTGCTTAACATTCACGACAGATTATTCAATTACTCGTAACTTCAACTACTCGATGCTCTAAAGCATACTCGATACTCGTTAAAGGAAGGCACTACCACTAATACGTTCTCCCAAACAACTCTCTAATCTCCCATTAGTCAAAAATCTTGAGACAACATCTACTTTCAGTCCATTTACATCGATTTGAATATTTCGTTTTGGCACTCGCCGTTCGTCGCTCCCACGGTCAACGGTCTAACCATATCCGATTATCGGAAACGGATGAGCACAAACTGTGAGCCGACGGGAACTGGCGAGCAAACAAACAAAGGCGGGCACCGAGCATGCTAAACCAAATAGGAACTGATACCGGCAAAGCGATTGCAACTGCGTCTTAATTTCGAGCCACGAGCATTACATAATCAACAGAAAAACAACTGTTCTCTCTCTCTGTCCTAGTCTCTCTTGGGTTTTATGGCGGTGACAAAGGAAAAGCCGCAACGACCCTTGAGGTAATAGAGAATAAAACAAAGCCATACCGCCGAGAATTCGCTAGAAATGCCACGCGGTAATCACAAATATTGACATTTCCTTAACATTCTCTCCCTCTCTCGCTCTCTCCCTCTCTCTCTCTCTTTCTCTCTGTCTCTGTCTGTCTGTAGGTAGGTAACCTTATACCCACTTTTGGGCTTCATTCACAATAGCCACACATTGTGCCTATCAATAAATAGCACAAAGCACTTTTTGTGCTCAACAATTCACGATTCTCGATTCATTCCTTTATGAGTTCATTGGGTTTCCAAATTGGGCTGGTTAGAGAGCTTCGATAAAAACTATCCGATTACTTCAGCCTGCATTTCACACGCTCATCTAACGTTCCTCGCATTCTTATCATGTCTGCCAAATTGGCCTGGTCAGCTGGTTCGACATTGGTCTTCAATTAAAGATGAGTCGGAAAAATCGAAATGGAGTAAAACTTAATATTTTGACAGATAAAACTTTAATTTATATTTTAGATATATATTGGTATGAAGTGAAGTAGCTTTTTGTCTTTTTTATATTTAGAGCAATATTATATGTTTCAAACTTTCTTTCCATTTATTTTTAAAGGTTTTTTCTCAAGAACTGAGAATCAAAAGGATTTTCAAGAATGAAATAAACAAAAGATAATTTAGCGCTTAGATTTATTTAAGATAAAACCCATAAAAGGCTTCAACCACATAACAAATCAATTTCAGATTTAAGAAAACTACCTGAATTACTCTCGTAAAGGTAGGGCCATAAAATAGCCTAACTACTGAACTAAGATTTTACCTGTGAATGAGGAACGATGCCAAGCAATTAAGAAGATCTAAGGAATAAGGCGAAACTATGCTGCGACTAGGAGAAAATAAGAAATAGTAATGAAAACATATAATGTAAGGCAAAGAGAGAGAGAGTAAGAGGAAAGGATAGATAGTACGAGATAATGAGAGATATGGCAAATAAGGGAGATAGAGATAGTAGGAGAAAGTTACAGATATAGGTAGACAAAGAAAGAGACACAGAGAAAATGGGAGAGAAAACTGCTGAGATTGTAAGAGAATGAAATGGGAAGATCGAAAGACAATCAACGTGAGAGCAATTTAGAGATAGAATGAGAGAGAGAGAGAGAGAGAGAGAAGGAGAGTTAATCTCTTATTGGTGATAGCGCGAGAGAGAATGAGAGCTCTCTCTGCTTCCTTTCTTCAGGTTCTCTAAATTCTTTTGTTTAGTGAGCTAAAATTGTTTCGCAACTATTCGCGCGCTTTCATGAATCCGAAATGCGAACCATCATATGACAGTGAAATGGCGTAGAGCACAACAAAATGAAGAGCTTCATCATCGTCCACATGTCGACCACAACAAAGGGACCTGCTGTCGCAGCTCCTGTCGCCGCTTGGGGAGTTGTGTGTAATCTAGACTTGCTCAGCGCCGCAGCTATTCAAGAGCTAATAATTATAACAGAAGTGCCCGAGCAGTGCCTGCCGCCTGTTGTGGTATCCAAGCCTCGCCCCGCTCCCGCCACGCCCCCTCGCCGGACTAAACTTATAATGTGTTTAATGGCGCCGCATTATCCACACATTGCCTGGCCGGCTGGCCACGGCCGAAGCCTTAAATTTGCACAGCTCGTCCTTTGGGCCAGCAGAAATTACTTTGTTTAATTTTTGGTTTTTTTTTTCCTGTGTCTCTCTCCTTATGTGCGTGTGTGTGTGTTTGTTCTTGCTTCAAAGCAACATTGTTAAGCCGCACCACATGCAGACATACTTTGTGTTTGACCACATGGCATAATGAGTCTGTGTGTCCTGCCTGCACAGGACATGCGACTAAAACCAGCTCAGGTGTGCGTAGATGTGCGTGTATGTGCGTGTATGTGTGGGCGTATAGGTGTCTACGTGGGTCGCTGGACACCAGGATATTTGCGGTTGTGCAACAAAAATAACCCATTCGTTTGTTCGACTGACTGCAAAATTTAAATGCCCTTGAATGTCCTTTGGGTAACATTAACGCTCGATTGGTTTATCGATTGACCATCAACACGATTGGCACTACAAATGTCTACTCCAAGGTATGAGTAAAGATTTGTATAACAATAGATGAATTGGCAGAGAAATCCAATACTCAATCGGTTATTAGTTTCTTCCTTCCATCTATTGGTCAATCTTCAATCAGAACAATTACTGCTCTTATCTTCATTCCAGAAAATCAAGCAATCGGTCAATCAGCCAATTCCTCAGCTAATGTAACAGTCTCTGATAAATCGTAACTCAAACCCAAATCAGAAACTGTAAGTCAATCACAGCAAGCCAATCACTACAAGTCAATCACAGCAAGCCAATCACTACAAGTCAGTCATGTCAACCGAAATGCTCTGCATTTGCCGTATTCAATCGTCTGTCCATCATAATCAAGCGATCTTCAACTGCCAATCAATCGCTGATAGTCAATTACCGTTGATGTTGTCCTTCGGGTCGATCTTTACTATGAACCCTTTCCTTCAGTCAATCTTCAGCCAATCACTGAGTCAATCAGCCCACAACCGTTAGTCAATCACTATCAATATGATTGTTCACATCGACGGAGCTCTGCAAACCGTTCTTTTCCGAGATTACTGAAAACACGTTTAAAAATTCTTTTTTTTTTTTTTTATTTGATGCATTCCAAAGAAGATAACAGATAATTTTGACAATTCTAGCAATTGCATTTCCAAAAATTTTGGTCTTTACCGGAATTTACAAGGTTTAGCGTACTTCTGATTGATTCTGAGGAAGACACGATTAGTAAAAGTACAGATGGGGCAATGGACGTTAACGTACCCCATATGTGTGATTCGTGTAACTGTATCGTCTCATTCGTTCTCATCGACTTCTTATAGTACATGCCATGCCCTGCGAGAGGATGACATTATCAATGGAATAACACTTACTGGATGGATGGATCGAAATACTTACACCCAACGAAAGGATTGCAGGAAAACTTACAAGTGTATATTATAAAAGTGTATGTCTTTTTTTTTCTTTTTTTTTTTTGTGTGAATCCGCCGATAATACCACTTTCAAACACTTTTAGCTTACATACTAAGAAAATAAGAACACATAAAAAAGAAATTTACTGTGAATTTTGTGAAATTTTTCCAAAAATAAATAAATAATAAAAATGTGAAAATGTAACTGATGTTGACTTGTGCTAGTGCAGTGTAAAACTGAGCTCTGAACATATTCCGTTTTCTCATCTGAATGTGGTTGACAGTTGGAACGGTGCTCGGCCTACTTGATTCGAATTGAATCACTTTCATTTTCATTGCGCCTGAATGCCGGAAAAGTCTCGAACTCCGCTCGGATATTTGTTTTTGTTATAAATACAAACAGCTCGGGGGCTCTGAGCGAGGTAGGCGGTGGCGGGTTTGTATTAGGTCTCGTCCCGTCTGGTCTCGTCTCGTCTCCAGTCTGGTTTGGTTTGGTTGTTGGTCGCATTTTGTGTGTGCTTGTGTGTTGTGTTTTTGGCCTGGTCTCAAATTGCACAAGAACAAGCAAACGGGCACAAGGACAATAAGAATGAAAACCAAACCAAGCCGGATTAGTGGTATGACGTCCCTTTTCTTTCATTGCCGGCTTTTGGACCAACGCTCGAGTCGAGCCACATTATTTGTGTGTCTGAAAAAGTTAATTAAGGGTTTCACAGTTTATGGAAAATGTCAACCGAAATATATGTATGTGGACCAATTGCTGTCAAGGCAACCAGTCAACGGATCTACCCGCCCCACCCCACTACCGACCACTGGCACAGCCTCCCCCAGCCGCCTCGCCCCGATACACCTAACGGACATCACCCGCAGCGTTATTGTGGCCATAATTAGCTGCGGCCAAACACTAATTGTGCTCTACCTAGACACAGCTGTGACTCCATCCAGTCATCCGCCATCCATCCAATCATGGCCTCTCCCCTCTCTCCCATTCCGTACTCCGTTTCGAATTCGGCTCTCGGCTTACAGCATTTGTAACTATTTGCTGTAGCGCGTATCGCATTGCAGACACCCGCAGCGTAACTGGTACAGTCGGCCAAGTGACTGACTGTACCGACCTATCCGTGGGGTCGTCTATCACATCAAAGTCACGCTTCAATTATGATCTTGTCTTTATTTCAATTTTCAAGAATTTGTTTCGGAATATTCATTTCTTTTCTTTTTTTTCAATACTTTCCAATACTATTTATTCAGCAGATGAGTTACAAAATCTCTGTGTCTTTTGATCTCTGTACCTTCTGTTCTCTTCTCTCTTTCACTCTCTCTCCTCTTGCTCTTAGTCTGTATTGGGCTGAGTACAAGTCTTTCTTTCATACTGTCTCTCTCTCTTTCGCACCCCACCTGTTTTCTCTTACTATCTCTCTCTCTCTATTGAAGCTTCAATAAGTTTCTCTATCTACCCGACAACTCTCTCTAGCTTCTCCCTCTGTTATCCACTACCTCTTTCTTACTCTGATTATAGATTTCTTTTCTCTTTCTCTCACTATCTCTCTTTCTCTCTCTCTCTTTCTCATTCTCCATCTCTATCAGTCTGTATCTCCCGCTTTACTTTCACTCTGTCTATGGCTCTACCTTTCCTATTCCCTCGCTGCTTCATCTGTCTTCCTTTTCAATCTCTCTCTCTCTCTCTCTCTCTCTCTCTCTCTCTCTCTCTCCCTCTCTCTCTCTCTCTCTCTGCAGTTTCTTTCGGCTTGCCTTTCTCAGTCAGCTTTAATCCAATCCTGATACTAAATGCTTGCATGAATTTTCCATAAATAGTGGGTTTGGCCCTTTAATTAGTTTAGCGACAATTCCAATTGATGCCCACATGACGCGAAACCGCAGTAACAACATATCCGCATCCGCAGCCGCATCCGCATGCACATTCGCATTGGCATTCATTCTGTTGTCCTTCTGTTTGGGCTTCCGCTTGCTAGCCGCAAAATTAAAAAAATATATATTTGATTTGTTGCCAATTGTCAACTGAAACTGCAAAATGCAACTGGACAGCGACATCGACAGCGACATGGAACATGGAACATGGAACTGCGACGCGCTGAACTGTGACCCCGTTGACCTTTTGTCTGGCGCGTGACAGTTACCCATTTGAATTCTCTGCATCACGCCGGGTGGTCCATTGACATGCAATGCGCACGCGTTCCCTCACCCCTGTCCGAGCCATCGATCTCTCTCTCTCTCTCTCTCTCTCTCTCGCTCTCTGTACGTCACTTTCGCCCTCATTCTCAGCCTTAGTTTTAACCTCATTTCAAACCTCTTCCTTTTCCTTTTCCTTACCCCTAACCCCTAGCTTCTCCCTTAGCCTTGGCTTTATTCCTATCAGCATCAGCATTGACATCAGTCTCCTCATCGGTCATCACATCAACATTAGAACAAGCATTAGCATTGGCATTGCCAATAGTTTTTGCTTTAGTATTAACATTAGCATTAGCATCAGCATTAGAATTAGAATCAGCATTTGCATTGCCATTACTTTTTGCTTAAGATAGGAGTATTAGCATTTGCATTAGCATTGATATTGGCCTTGGCATTTCCATTAGACTGCGCATTGACATTAGCATTAGCATTGGCTCACGCATTAGCATCACCATCGGTCCTCTCCCTCGCTTTAACCTTGTCTACCTCTACCTCTCACTCATCGCACCCCCTCCCTGCCTCTTTCTCATTCATCCCACAGTCAGTCTCTGTTTCTATTCTCACCCCTCAGCCTTTGTCCCATTTGCTTTGTTTCCAAATATTTGCAGCATAATGCGTAAATGTTTTCAGTCCAAACATTGCCCAATCAACCATTCGCATTCGCACACGCATTTTGCGACTAGCTCTAAATTAAATTCGTTGTGGGCGTTGTCAATCGATTTAAAAGGGATGAAGTCCATAGGTCACATAGGTCACTTAAAATAGATCGTTTGGCTTTTCGGGGCAGCAGGCTGAACAATTGTCCATTAATACATATAAAAATAAATGTATTTCGAATATAAAAATCTCCGTTAGAAACTTTAATTATGTTTTCCTACAACATGAGTTCATTATTTGCCAGATCTTTGTAAGAGCCGTTGAAGGTTTCAGAGTGAGTCTCCCGAGGATTCAGATAATCCATCAGTCAATCATTCAGTTCATCAATCAGAAACAGTCAGTCAGTCAGTCATTCTTCCATAAATATATTCATACAGAAACTATTGAAGTTCTCTCACATCAGCAGCAATTCGAATGATTGAAGAAGATACGTTGACTCAGCTCTGGTCAATCATGGATGCAATTTCCGTCCTGTCTTCAATTTAATCCTAACTTGGGCTTTGGGTGGTCTCCCTCCAGCAATTTGATAGCTCGAATCTGTATCGCAATTAAGTTGAGCAAAGTCAGAACTTGATAATCGCTCGAGCATCTGACCTGCTAAGGTCGAAGGCTTAATAACTCTATAAGCAATTAGAGGGCAGCCACTCACTCTGCCCGTCCGTCTCACTCCCTCGCTCGGCACACTATTTCTCGTCTACCTATGACGGACAGGTTTGTTGGGCAACAGATCCAGATATATCTATATCTGAGCGCTGACTAATGATGCCAGCGAGCACAAAGTGCAAGATGAGGCGACAGCTTACTCCATTCAAGCGCAAAATGATGAATTATTGTTTTCAAATATCCACGAGAGAAACACAAAGGGAGCAGAAAACTACGAAAAAAGAATGGGGAAACAATATAAATTGATATTTAAGTATTCGCTTTATAAGTTGATTCCTTTCAATGGGTAACAGATCCTTTGACTGCTCCACGCCGAAACCCACCGAAGCCATGGGAAAACTGTCTCTAATTGATTATTACAACTGCTACAATCATTTCGTACTTGGCCAGAGCTGAGCTCAAATCAAAACTCACGGTTCTTGGGTCAAGTCAGGTGCTGTACCTATTTTAGATATATATCTATTAATTACGAGAAATATTGACTCTATTCTCAAAAGTCTCTGAGTTGGTCTGATTGACTGATTCGTTGACTGTTCGATTGACTGACTGAGCGCTGAATAAAATGATTGATTGATTGATGGAACGTTAGACCCATTAATCGATTGATTGACTGATTTATGGTTGGACTGATAGAGCAATTGATCAGTAAATATTTGTATTGATTGACTGATTGCCGACTGGCTGACTAGCTGATAAAAGGATGGATTGATTGATTGAAAGATTGAACAATTGTTTGATTGACGGACTGACTGATTGATTACCTAACAGATTGATGTACTCCTTGATGGGCAATTGATTGACTGCTTAGATAGCTGATTGATGAATTGATTTACTGTTTGACAAACTAGTTGACTTGACATAATCTTTACTTGATTGTTAGATTGAGCTAGTCTATTCGTTTTTATTTGCATTATCTATTCTCAGTTCAAAAATGTTGATTGAACGCTTAAGAAGTAGCTGATTGAACAATCAAATTAATAAAATCGAGGCCAAAGATAATTTAATTTGTGTACAAAAATTTCCTTCAGCTAAGTCAAAGTCGATTGGACGAAAAATATGAAAATTGAAAATTCTGAATTGGCAAAGAGTGCGGAAAATCGATGAACTTGAGGGGGAGTGGTGGAAGGGGGCTTTGTGTTTTTTGAAAAATGGAAATAAAATTAACACACTTCAAATGGTTGGGCGCAATAAATAAAATGCGTTTTGCAGCAAGTGCGACATCAACGACAAAATAACAATGCAATAAATCACTTATTGGCAACAGGGTGGGGGTGGACGAGAGCACAGAGGACGACCAGAGCAGGAGCAGCAGTCGGGGTAGGGGTAGGTGTTGCCAATTGACAGGGCTGTGCAGAAGGGCAGGGGGTTCTGCTCTCTGGTCTGCGCTGATAAATTGCCAGGCAATGCCGAAGGCAACAACAACAATCAGCAGGAGAAGGAGAAGGAGAAGGAGACGGAGCTGCAGCTAGCTAAATGCAGACTGTGTAATTCGTATCTGTGAATCGCATTCGCATCTGTCAGATACGCAGTTGCATTTAGCAAATTGCCAAAAGTCGCACAAACAGCTCATCCAAACCTAAAAGCCAAATGTGGTTTTTTGCATATCTGTGCATCATTCGACAATAGAATTGGAGACGGTGGACTAGCTATCATACTTGTTTTAATTTTTATTCATTTGATATTATTAAAAAAAAAAAGAAAAAAGTTTAATCTGAAAATTATTTTAATTAGTGTTTTTTTTTTTCTATTTTTAAATTTTTAATCAAATAAATATTTAACTTACTTTTTTCTTCAAGTCAGCAACCACTGTGCACACGATCTGCTCTTATATTGCTAACGTTCACAGTAAATGCATTGCTACTATGTATAGCAACATGTTGCTGGGCGTGTTGTACAAGAGTTGAAGATGGGCAACAAGTGGCCGTTCGCAGAAAATGTCAGGCGAACAAAAAAAACTAAAAAAAAAAAAACAAATACAAACTAAATTCAATTAAAAAAATAAACTAAAGCTTCTGTTATACATTATTTATTTGTAATTTTAATTTGTCAGAAATCATTCATAAAAAATATTTACATTTATCAATAATATTAGATTAAATATAAATTTACATAAATAATCCATTCTATGTTCATTAATTTTTTTTATTAATTTCTTTAATTTTTTATTACTTTTTGTACACTGTACACTGCAATTTGTTAATGGCAATTAACACAAACGTTGCTGCTGAATGTTGAATGTTGCTAAACGTGCGTTCTCTCTCTCTCTCTCTCTAAGTGGTGCTCTCTTGCAACATGCCGCATATGCCTGCCTGCCAGCAATGTTGCTAGCAAAACGAGCAAGCAGCAGACGGCAGCAGCATGTTGCTAGCCGCCTGGCCGTTATTATTCAACGTTTTGCTATGCCGCCGCCGCCGCAGCCAAGCGAGCGAGAGAGAGAAATGAGCGCGCCAGTCGCCGCGCGATTTCAATTCATTCTCATTTCGCTTGTCGTGGCGAGTGGACGTTGTCTGCTCTATCTTTAACTGTCGCCGTTGCCGTTACCGTTGCCGCCGTCGTGTGCGTGTTCTTCGTAATTTTTAGTTAACTGTGGTAACACGTTCCGCGACGTTCTTAACGTTTATCGCATCGGTCACTCTCCCAACACACATAAATATCTATATTTGTGCATGTGTGTGTGCGTATATTTGTGCCAGTTAGACAATGAAATATTGGTAATACTCATTTCTGTTTCTGTTTCTGTTTTTTTTCCGTTATTTTTTGTCTGCGTTTTCCATATATTTTTTTTTTTTTTCAACGAAAATAACTTTGTGACATTTTTAAATTGTTTTTTGCCGGAAGAATTTAAAAATAAACTAGAAACTGGGCAAAAATGTGCTTGAAGAGAATTGTTTTTTTTTTTTATCACGTGCTTTAAATTGTTAATAATACAATTTTTTTATTAAGCAAAACAAAATTTGTTTTTTTTTTCGAAAACATAAAACAAACAGCGTAAAGAAAATGAAAACAGGTTTTTTTTCCCCCAGTTAGAGTGACTGACGCCCTGTTTTTGTTGTTTTTACAGCTACAGTGAGCGTTGAAAAACTATGGCCAAAAGCGTGAAAACTTTAAGTTAACACAAGTGTTTAAAAAAAAAAGAAAAAAGAAAATAGTGTTTTTATTTTTTTCAAATAAAAACTTGCCAAGTTAATAGTTGCTAACATTTCAAGGCCATTTCAATATTGATTGCATGTAAAATATTACGAAATTGCCTGGGACTGGCGCCATCTGCCGCTCGAACCTGTTGCAGTTCAAGGACATTTGCATAGAGACATGCAATTTAGCTAAGCTTTAAGTGCATCTGCTCTCCCGCTCGCACACACCCAGTCTGTGCATTTGCGTGTGTTCATGTCTATGTGTGTGTGTGTGTATGTGTGTGTGTTTGAGTGAGTCAGTTGAAGTGCTTATCGTGCGGCCGTTACGAAATGCCTAAACAACAAAAATTGCAACAACAAAGACAAACAAAACTGAACGCGCGCTTTTGACGCGCTCTCTCACGCTTACACTCTCGCTCGTTCGCTCTCTCTCTCTCTCTCTCTCTCTCTCTCTCTCTCTCTCTCTCTGTTTCACGTTCACTGATGTTCACTAAGAGAGCGTCCACCCACATACAGCACACATCTGAAGAGCGGCTACCTGCATGATAAAAATTATTGGAAAATCAAGCAGCAGATAAACTATAAAAAATTCTTTGTTATTTTTTTTTTTTCTTCTTCTTCTTCTTTTGCTATTTAAGTATGCGTTATGCATCGCCCTCCGCTGCTGCCGCTGCGACGTGTTTCGACTGCAGACAGCGCCGCAATTTCCGTTACAAAAAACTGGCCGGCCAGGCAGCGACGCTTTACACACATGTGTGCGTCGCCGTCGCCGTCGCCGTCGCTGTCGCCAGCAGGTTTACTGCGGCCAACTTTAGAACGCAAAGGCAAAGAGGAAAAAGACAAAGTCAAAGCGCAAATGTTACACACACACACACGCTCGCGTTCACGCACACACACACACACACACATACGCTTATATGCGCTCACTCATAATCGCCTCGCACTTGCGACTCATTCAGAGACAAGTTTTTCGCTGTTGCTGCTGCTGCTGCTGCTGCCGGTTCCAGTCGCCGCTGTCGCTACAAAAATCGCTCGTGTGTGACGCAGCAGCGACGGCGATGCGTTTTTCAACGTTCTTTGTTGTTGAGTCAGTTGTTGCTTGGCCAAAAAGTAAAGGCCAACATTTGGCATTTTAACGAACTGCGGCTTAGCGCTAAATCCAATTGTCAGACACTCGGACATTTCGCTGCTTTTCGCACTCGCTGCTAGCTAAAGTTCAACAGCAAACTCAATTGTCTCTCCCTCGCTCTGTCCCTCTCACGCTATCTGTTTGCCCCTTGCGAAAGTTGCTAAACTCATTCGTTAGTTTGTCACTCGTTACTCGTTAGAGTTTTGCCGGAGTTTAAGAGAGTTTCACTTTAAACTTTCGTGAAAATAAAATGAAATTAGTTTGAGCTCCTTTATGGAGCTCTCTCTAAGGTCTCTCTCGTTTGTTACTAGGTACACTCGCCACTCATTACTCGCCTGAGTTTTTGTTCCTTTAGTTGACTTTGCCAATTACTAATCATAAGCCATACATTCTGCTTCATTTCAGATATCACACACAAAAACGAATTATTAACTTCAGATACAATCAGCGAGTCGAGCTCGCTCTCGCTCTCGCTCTCGTTCTCGCTAATTGCTAATTGCAAACGAGTGTCTGTGACCAAAAAGTGCGCAAATTATAAATAAAAGAATTCAATTCAAATCACATTAAAGCAACTGCAAATTTTTTGTACATTTTTTTTTTCTGTGTGCAACAAAAAGAGAATAAAACAAAGAAAAGTAGAGGAAGAAGAAGAAACTGCAATAAGAAATTAGTGTAAAGCAACAACAACAACACAAAAGAAGCAACGACAAAATGGGCCAACTGCAAAGGCAGCGAGTGGCTCGACTCGCCACACTACTCTACGTAATGCTCTGCAGCTGTTTGACTATAGGTGAGTGCTATAATTTTATAATTAGACACGAGCGAACGCTGCAAAATGAAGTTGTAAAGCGTAAATTGCATTTTCAATCAACAAACTAAAAAAAAAAAAAAAAAGAAAAAACCATATAACGTTTAGACGAACGGCCTCTTTAAGAAATTGAAAAAGAATGGGGGGGAGAAAAAAACTATCGAAACTAATCATAAAAATGTTTTGCTGCATCCATGAAAATGTGAACTAGAGCAGGGTAGATTGGATTCGTGGAAATGTGACTGAAAGTAGCAATATATTGCTATATAAATAGATAATCGACTACAATGATCTATTCGAATTTCTATGAATTCGTCAAGCATTCGCAAGTTTATTATTAAGATTATTATATGTATGTCTATAGAGCTATACAATGCATCCAAGTTAATATAGCAGCCTTGTGTCCATTGCAGGGTATTTCTAGCATTTACTAGCCATGTACCTTATCTAGCCAACCTTACCTGATTTCTTATTCTTTTCACAAATTTCCACTTTAATATGTCGCTTATGATACATACATACATATATATGGCTCGCTCAGGGACTACTCAAACGTTAAGCAAATACGACCCAAAAGAAAAAAAAAACACATTTCGTAGAAACACAAATGAAATCCCTAGGACTAGGTCTAGGCCTAGGCCTGAAACTCTTATCGCTCGACGTCAATATTTATTCAGCGAGTCGCCCTTATCGCACACACACACACACACATATGCTCATGCACAGACGTAATCGAGATGAGCTCTAATGCAAATATAATAAAAGAATCGGGGACGCTGGATCTACTTGTATTACAATTGTCGCAATTGTCGTTCCAAAGTCTTGTTTTTGGCTAAATGAAATTGAATTTATAGCCAATCCGACTTCTGGGCCGTCATAAACGTTTCGTGCGCAAATATTTGCCTAGCGAATGTCACAGAGATGATATTACGAAAAGTCTATTCTCGTTATCTTATGGAATGGAATAAACCACAATTTGTATAAACATAAAAATAATTCCCAAGTACAGGTGTGCGACCTTCAATTGTGATTCTAAATGTAGATGCATATATATCTTATATGCCATAAAGGATATGTATGTACATATATAATATATCGTATACTTGTATCATACATCGCACACAGATATAGTATATCGATAGTAAATCGTATATCATCTTATGTAGGATATGATTATATAGTTATTATCTTATATGGTATATTGTTAATCCTATCGTATTTTCGTATATAATCTATCTTATTAAGTATGTAGAATCTGTTGTATTAAATGTGTTTTTTTAATAACTTTTTGTATTTATTATTAATAATTTATCAGAGACATCTTCTTATAGACAATTCGAGCATTGCACTTTACACATTTATAAAAATAAAAGAGATGAAATGAGATTCGCCAAGTTGGTTTCCTTGATTCTCTTTTAGTTTTTGTCTGCATACGAGGGTGAGTCTTGGGTACAGTCCAGTTGGGTAATACAAAGGCAGCACAGTCTGTCTGTAGTCACGTTCCCATTCCAAATTCGATAGCTAAAATATTTGACAAACTTTATATGTATATTCCACAAATCGTTGCCGAACGATTTGCATCCGGTTGCGCTGACAGAGATCTGTTGAGGCTGTGGTCCAGTCGGGTCCTAAAGTACATGGGATAAATAATGTTTGGGTGAATGAGAGTAGTGTTAGGGTAGAGACTTACACAAATTTTCTCTGAGTCTAGCCGAGTATGAGTCCCACGCCGAAGCGAAAGCGACTGCTGAGATGGTTCATCTTGCCGCAAAGTTGCAAGAGAATGGGCAACGGCTCGAGTCGCTTCTCGCAGATGGCGCTGATGACGCCGCGTGTATCGATGCCGCCGCGAAAGCTGAAGCCGGCGCCTGGCATATGACAATGGTAGCAGAGCCGCGAGATGGCCTGACGCTTTAGGATGTTCGCCTGCAGCTGAACGCTGGCGCCCAGACTCTGGCCATAGAACTGGGTGTAGCAGAGCTCCAGAGCGTGCGTGCTGAGCATGGCGGACCACTGTCGATTGTCCTGCTGGTAGCGCGCCACAGCCGAGACCAGCGCCGCCTGGCCGCCCGGCACAATGTCCTCGCGCTGATAGATGATGTCGACACCCAATGCCAGTTGGGCCGTCACCTGCTGCAGATACGAGGCGACAAAGACGCCCATGCGCTGCATCACATCGATGTTGCTCAGCACGCAGCTGCAGCTGTAGTCCTCGCCGAAGTAGTCGATGAACAGGCGCGGGTTGTGCATCATCGAGTCCAGGACGGTCGCCGATAGCTTGGCCCGCCAGCGCGGCGCTATGAAGTGCATCAGGTTGGCGGTGATGTTGCCGCGTGCGTCCACCTCGCCGATTAGCATCGGGTAGGGCTCGCCGGTCAGATCGTGCTGCTGATCGCCCTGGTAGCTGCAGTTGAACTGGCTGTCAACCGTCTGCGGTTTGTTGCTCGTCTGCAGCGTATGGCCCACGGTGAGGTAGTTGCCCAGCGTACGGTTGATGCTCAAGCGGAATCCGTCGAATGTCTGCGGCATCATGTCGTGGCAGCGACGATGCAGGTCGGCCACCGTGCCCGGATTGCCGAGCCGTTCCACAAGGCACATGCCGCCTAGCCAAGATACGAGTGTTGGGTGCGGATGTGGGGAGCTGATGGGCCGACTCTCTGCCACGAATATCGATTTGCCATACTCATCCAGTTGCTCGTCCTGCTCCTGCTGCTGCCACTGCTCCAGCCGTATCTCGTGCCGTCCCTCCCCGGTCAGGTCGTAGCCATCGCCCTCGTTAGCCATGCGTATGCCAAAGAACCGATAGAACTTCTCCTTGTCCATTTTCATTTGCAGCTGCTCCACCAGCTCTGGCTGTTTTGTGTGTATATTGCCCATTGCTAGTTGTCGTTGTTGTTGTTGTTGTTGTTGCTGTTCTTCTAGTTCTTGCTCTGCCAAAGATCTGTGGATTTTGGTATTGTATTTAGACATCGGAATCGGTAAACTCCCAGCCCCCTCCCTCCCAGTCGGTTGACCACTAACTAAAAGAAAACTGCGACCAATTACCACATCCGCTTCATTTGTCCAACCACTTTTTTTTTTTCGCTTTCCTCGACTCCACTCTACTCTACTCTGCTCTACTCTCTTTCTCTTACTTTTGTATCGTCATCAGCTTCTGTGTACTCTGCGGCTTTTTGTCTAACCTTTCGCTGAGCGGTCAGGGAGTTCGTTGTAAAGGGGACCGCACCATACACCGGTATTTGCTGCCGGAACTGACTAGACACAGTTCTAATGACAACAACAATAGCAACAGCAACAGAAACGTCAATAGAAGAGAAAAGATACATTTATAAGATGAGCTTAACGAATTTGAAATGTACTTGCAGGTGGCTTTACTTGCGGGTCTATCTACCCAGTTAATTTGTAATGAAAGCAAAGCAGGGGGAGAGCCCCAAAGAATGACAGAGAGAGATTGAAGAAAACTAGAGAGAGTAATTGAAATAATTAGACTTAAAGCATTGCTTAGTTCTTGGATGTGTGATGAATGGGAAGGTTATAGAAGTACTAATATAAACAGTGTGATATACTACTATTTGGTATACATTCGAAGTACTATATATGATATACTACGATATGTACAGCATGGTTTATACAATCTACTTCTATTTGAAGATACTATAGTACATTTTTTGACTATATATATTGATACTGCTAAATGATATACTACTATATGAAATATTCTTGTATGGATACTACTAAATTAACTACTTCTATATGATATATGTATTACTAAACGAAAGACTGCACTACTATCTGATATACTACCTAATAACTACTGTATAGTATTTTACTCTATCTACTACTAGTAGTACTAGACTGCATACTATTAAATGAACTACTACAATATATGCTACTATGTGAAATGCTGCCAAATGATCTACTACTATAAAATATTATATATACTACATTATAAATAGCATATCTTATATACTACTATATGCCGTGCTACTTTATATAACATATACTTGATATGATGATACTATTACTACTATTTAGTATATATATACTTGATATGAAAATTGTACTACTATTTAGTATGCTGTCATGTGTTGTACTACTATTTGAATAGAAATATATAATAGATATATATTATACTACTACTTTTTTAAGGATTAAACAGATGTTACTCTCTCTCTCTCTCTGTCACTCTCTCTCTCTCTCTCTCTCTCTCTCTCTCTCTCTCTCTCTCTCTCTATCTATAGCAATTATTTGCTTCAGTTCCTCTAGAGACTATCTACAGTCAACTTCAGCTTAAGATCCATCTGCTCTAGGGGCGATGCGTTACACATGCTTCATGCGAAGCTCACGATGCCCCCTGCAAAGAGTATAAGAGAACAGAAAAAAAATACAAAGAAAATTATAATGAAATTAATTAACGCAACTTTTTTTTTTTTTGTGAACGAACATGTCCAACAGTTTCTTTCTTTTCTTTTCTGTTTTTTTGTTTTCTTGCTGCTCTTTAACTGTTGCTGTGGGCAAGTTCTGCGCTTGTATTTCAGCTTTTTTTTTCTGAATTTTCAAGGCGACATGAAAAGAAGTCGTCATCGTGCCGCATGCCGCATGCCGCATGCCGCTGGCCGCATGTGCCTCAATTGATGTTGCAAGCGCATTAACCTACGCTCGTTGCATTAAACGGTTCTTGTTTCATATTTATTTTATGGCTGCCCGCCAAGCAAAGCCCAGCCGGATGACAAAACACAAAGTCTTGGAACTTCCCGAACACACGTTCCAATTAGCCCAGAACCCAAGAACTTGGGAACTAACCCATTTAATTGCCCGCCCAGCTTTCACTGAAGCCTGAGAAAAGTAAGAGAACTGAACGACAGCTGTGAGCGGCAAGCGACGAACAGCGAAATCAGACAAAGTGACTTAAACAGAGAAATTAGCAAACAATGCGAGATAACAAAATACCCTGTAAAAAGTATATCTCATGGGACTAGCTTGAAGCATTTATAAATTCAGACTGGGATGAATTTGTCTGTGAACTTAAAAGCTCTAGCTCAAAGCAGTCAATTGACATTTATCGATTCTAGTTATCGATATATTTTACCTTGCATAAGCTCGACATTCTCAAGTTTCAAAGTAACTTTGTTAAAGACGGCTTGGATATCTTGATTAAATTGTAATAAAGTGTCGATTTAACTTATCGATAACTTATCGAAATAATGAAAAGTACTTTAAATAATATTGGAAGCAAACTAGAAAGCAGATGCAGTTCAGTAATATATTTACATACATATATATGCATAGGTCTGAGTAAATTATGACAGAGATGACGCAGAGGGCGACATTCACGCTAACCCTTGAACTTAACGAACCATCATAATGTACATAGACAAAAAAAAAAAAGAAAAGAAAACGAAGAAGCAGCTGAAGTTGATGCAGTAGAACGAGAAGACAGCGCTGTTGGCTCTGTAAGTTGCTTTCTCTCTCTCAATCTATCAAAATTCACAATTTGAATTTCTTGGGAAGCTCTTGACGACGACTTTGCAGTCTTGATGAACTCCTGTTGTTGTCGTTGCTCTTGTTGTTGTTGGTCAGCAGCAACAGCGGCAACAGCTCTTGAGCCTGGTCTTTTGTGGCACTTGAGCGTACCGAGAGTGAGGCAGGAAAAAGGAAATTCCAATTATGTTGCAAGTCTGGCCGTGCGTAGAAAAAGAATTGTTGCCACGTCTTTTATGTTGTGCAGCGCTCCACTGCCCCTCTGCTCCAACTGCCCTGCCCCTCTCTAGCACCCTTACCCTGAGTCAGCTGCTGTTTGTGTCGCCTGCAGCCATTTGCTGTCGCTCTCTCTCTCTCTCTCCCTGTCTCTTTTACTCCTGCTTGTTTTAATTTTAATCCAGTAAGGGGCATTTTTATACAGCCACGCCTGCCTAGTGAGTCGCCCACTTTTGCTAGAATCGTCTTTTGTTAATGTTTTTACTTATTTTTTTTTCCTTCTCGCTCTCATAGCCCGCTTTTGTTGTCGCTTTGGTTTTAAGCCGCGCATTTGCTTTCATGAAACTCAACAAGAAATTTAGAAACAACAACAGCATTACAACAAGAAAGTGCCTTAAAGTATTATTAGCCAAATGAACTAGAAACAAGTAATAAAGCTCTAGTCGAGACTGCTCGACTAGGAAATCCCCTAAACCCTTCGGCGAACTGATATTTCAATAATTCAAGGAGAGAAGAAGTGCAGAATATCATTAAAGTTGTTTATGTGTATGCAGCAGTTCTCATTTGGTATTTGTATTTAGGTAGAACAAAGCTAGAATGCTCACAGCAGCAGAGAGCGTTCCCAGTGGTCACTTGCAGCTCGACTGTAACGAGCTCTACCTGCCGTCAACATTTGAGAGAGACAGTGCTTGAGTAAAAGTGGCCCTATATAAAGGGCAGCAGCTGCAGCATTTCTTCAGTCAGTCTTCAGTCGTCCAGGCCTGCTGGGGGTCAGCGCAATAAAGTGAAGTAGAGTGTGTGATCGATCAGCTGAGCATTAAAGACGAAGGGGAACTACGTAGAGGAATCACTTAGAGCAAATACGTAAAAGAATTACGTAGAGGGAACTTCTTTAAAGATTCTCGCTTCTCCTATTTATGACAGCGCTCTTTATAGTAATTTGCATTGTTAAAAGTAAAATGCTCCATTGTTGTCAGGCTATAAAAATATATGTATAAAGCTAAATCAAATCTCTTTCTTTATCTACTTTATTAGCTCAAACAGCGTCATTTGGCTAATAAAACTAATCAACAGCTTAACACTTCAAATGCGACTAATTAACATGAAAACACCGCCAAAATAAAAGCTAGATTTGAGTGAACTTCATAAAGTCGTGGCATTATTTTCACTTCAAATTCATTTGGGGCAGCGCAGCGTTTACATCCTACGAAAATCACGTCATAAAACACAAAAGTGGATATAGAGAGAGAGAGAGAGAGAGAGCGCTTAAAGAGTTTTAGTTGGACTTACACGCTGGGAGCTCATGATTAAGTTGGATGTGATTCTCACAATCTAATCATGATTATAATGAGCTGCATAATGTGCGCAATCTGCAATGCATATCAAAACTAGCTGGGATGGGAAGTCTTCTAGTCTATGGGTATTATATTAGCATAACTTTGGCTTCTTTACCCCCTCCCCCCCTCTCGCGACGCTCGACTTGACTTCGGGCTGCCTTCTGCTGCCTTCGCTACGTTATTTTTCGACAGACAATTAGTTGAAGTTGATCCAAAAACTTGCGCATAATTAGCAACCATTGTTGTCCCGCAGCCCTCGCTCCCCCCTCACTCTGCCAGCTGCCAAGCCATAAATTAACTGCAAATGAGCAAAAGGCCAAACCGCGCCCAGCCCAAAACTCCAGCTCCTCCTCTCTCGCTCTCTCGCTCTCTTTGTGTAGGGCGCCCAAAAAAAATGAAAAGGAAAATTGGAACACCCCATTGACTTGCATCGGGTGGGTGTGTGGGTGGTGACTTTGGGTAATTACCACTAAGTAGCTGCATGGACTATATAAGTATATGGATAAACAATGAACGCTGGGCCTGGCCCTGTTGCTTCCGATTAATAAGAAAGAGTTACACAGCTCGTTTGTTCCCTTTAACTGTTTTCAAGCTCAAGTGCAACGAGAATTATGTACACATATCCCACCCGATGCCGATGCCGACGCCGATGCCATGTGGCATAATTACAAGTGCATCGGAATCTGCGTGGAAATGATGGGAAACTCGACGCGAGGCGAAATGAAAAACGCAGCAACAAAAGAAGTGAATTAAGTGAAAAACAAAGGAAAAAGAAAACACAAGTAAAAGTGTTTACAGCGGGTAGACACGACTAGGTAATACACTGAGGGAGAGTGAGAAAGAGAGAGAGAGAGAGATCTATAGAGAGAAAGAATCTAAATACCCAATTTAATGAGTTACGTCTTAAAGACATGCAAAATGGGAAATCGATTTCATATCGATACCTCGATTATTTGAAAGACCAATCGAGCTTCTTTCAAATAATCGAGGTATCGATATGAAATCGATTTCCCATTCGAACTGATCGATCGGACTAAAGGTCGGTGGATGGATATATGACAGACTATGGATATACAATTAGACTTGGATCAACTCATCTATTGCTTCTAGCCATCTTCCATCTTCCTTATAGGCCTTACCTCTGCCTGGTCCACAGCCAAACTCTTACCAAAAGAGCATACTCTGTTCAGGCAATGTCTCGTTGGGTGCTGAGCATAATTATGCCAATGTGTTTGTGTCAGTTTCAAGTGTCTTCGGTGCAGCGACAGACGCAAAAGCCCAAACTCTGGCTTCGCTGGCTTCGAGCTTCTTGGGATGCCATTAAACAACTTTTTCTCAGTTGCAATGGGGCAGGGGAGTCGGGGCAGCGGGGCAGCGGCGGGCTTGGATTGCAGCGTGGTAAATGAATGCCCGCATAATGCCAGAGGAATTATAAAAAATATAAAAAACAACAAGCAAACACACAAACAATAAGTAGCTAAACCCAAAAACCAGCTCAACAACAACAACAACAACAACAACAATTACTGTGCACTGAAAATACAAATGAAGGATTGTTTGGCTCCGGCATTGTGGCCCCCACAGCTCGACTGTCTGTCCGTCTACGTTGCTTCTCTTTTCATTTTTCTTCTTTTAAGTATGATGAATGAATTTTAAATAATAAAAAAAAAAAAAAAACAAAAAGCAAAGAGAAGAGGCAAAAATAATTATCATAAATGATATAGCACACATGCATAAATGATCTTAA
Source organism: Drosophila aldrichi (assembly GCA_035045965.1). Classification (NCBI taxonomy): domain Eukaryota; kingdom Metazoa; phylum Arthropoda; class Insecta; order Diptera; family Drosophilidae; genus Drosophila; species Drosophila aldrichi. The sequence continues at coordinate 584,895 of JAWNOM010000484.1, forward strand.
GTCGACTGTATAACACATAGCACATCGTAAAAGTCATGCGCAATATGTTATACGAGATATTATAAACAGTACAAAAAAGGGATGATATCTCTCATATATCCATTATCACTCGCCCGTACTCGTTTTTGCCCTGTCATCAACTAGCTATAGCGTTATCACATCGAAACTTTATTCCACTCAGATTTCCTAAGATTAAACCAATAGCAGAAGCTGAAAAAGATGTTGCGAAACTATTTAAATTTGTCCTAATGCTTATATGAATATATACTATCATCATATCATATCCAGAGTGATATGCTACCTTTAAGATTGGAGATGGAAGATATATAGATTACTAAATGACATTTGTAAAGATAGATCCCCTACCATAAACCAAGCAAGGCTATAGCTCTTCTTGATCCCATAAGACCTCCGTAGAGCCATTGAATATGTAGGGCATACTTACCCGAAAAATTCTGTTTTAAAATTGACCAAAATCGTAATATCACAAAATGATTTAAATTTGCATGGATTTTGGTGTACGTGTGTTTTTTTGGTAAATCTAGTTTTTAGGCCTCTGGTTCCATTGATTAGCACAATTGAATTGGTCGAAAAATGCGAAAAAATATTCTTTTGTTTTAGACTTTGTTGTTTTTACAATTTCCAATCTGACAACTAAACAACAATACGTTTTGACTGTTAACACCTAGAACGTTAGAGATCTCTCTCAAATCCTCCCATGTACCCATCATATTTCGTAGAGAGTGCGTTGATTATTTGATTGGTAGAAAGGTTGACTAGTCCAGTCCAGGCTGATGGGAACAGGAAATGCTGCCAGACGTGCTGCATGCCTTACAAGTGCGCCCCTGGCATACTAAATTGAGTTATTTAGTCGGCATTGGCATGCGTAATGCATTAGCCAGTGCCTAAAACCTAAGAGCTGAGAAAAGGGCCGCTACCTGTGCGCCGTGTGTGTGTGTGTGGATTGAGCCAGCCTATCTATTGAACCATCTAAAGAGGGTCTAAAGCGCTCAGGTAACGACGACTGGCATACACAACTAATTGCTAATTGGATTATGTCTTACTTGCACACACACAGAGGAGTGAAAGAAAGAGAGAGAGAGAGAGTGAGTGAGTGAGTGAGTGTGGGCAATGGCGTGTGCCAAAAGGTCAATGATACGAGCAACGCCTTTGGCCGTAATCCAGGTGTTTAGACTGGACTACACTGCAGCCCCATCAGCCATCGGCCATCGGCTGCATTTTTAATTGACTCCACAGCCTTGTCACCCCCCCTTTTGGGGATGTTGCAATTGCATAACAATGAAACGGGGTGCTACCTTGTTCGATTTCATTTTCAAGTTACCTTTTACCCATGCCCATTTCCCTGATTGCGACCTCAATTGTCGTGGTCGTTGACGTTCCGCATTTGTTGCCAATGGTCTTAGTTACCATTTGCATAGCATAGGTCCCCTGGTTCCGTAGCCTGTGGCCAGGGACTCTGCTTGTAATTGGTAATGCAAAGTGCATGGAGCACAGGTCAATTGTTGAGGCCCATAGCTGCCGGATTCATGTCTCCTGCGCCCTTTCTCCTTACCGCCTTACCACATTCTTTGTTGCTTTATCCGCTTCTCCTTGCCATATATGTATGTATGTATGTGTGTATATTTTTTCGGAATTGTAGTCGTTTAATCAATTCGTTTCTATTTCCCATTTTTGAATTCCGTATGTTGTCTGGGCAATTGTTGAGTGACCAGCCAGAGCAGTGAGGCGGCCAGAGAGTCTATTGTTTTCATTGGGGCTTCCATTTGGAACGAATATGCCGAGTTCTCAAACAGTGTAACAGCCCAACAGTCTGGCAATCTTTCAATCTCTGTCTCCAATTGTTCACATTTCCCTTGCAGCGGTAGTCGGTTTTAATTGTATTCAACTTTGCATAACCTTAATCCTCTTGCAGTCTCTTCAGCTTGCTTTGTTTATCTATTTGTGTTCTCTATCCATTTAAATGGTTTTCAAAGAATGTCTATCAAAATAGCCAGCAGATGGCTCTCTAGTCATGCAGTGTGCTCGATTATTACAGGGTATTCTTATTCATATATTCAATTATTATTTAAAGTAGAGTAGAGTAGAATATAAATCAATTTTTACAGGGTAACTTTTAGTCTACTATTATCTTATTCTCTTGCATATTAATTGATGTGCTTCAAAATGAATTCATAAAATATTCCTATTCAAAATTAGTACAGGGTATCTGCTGGTCGATCAGCCTAAGTCTATTTGCTCTACGGCTTTCACTTGCTTCCACTTGCCTGGCATTTAGTATCTGGTAGTGTTCCCACTCATTACATTTCCCACACTCCAATTGCTTAGCTCCCACGCCCACCTCACGCCCCAAATGCTGCTGCTGCTGCTGCTGCTGCCTCTTCGCCTGATTCCTGTTTCGAACTCTTCTTCTTCTACTCGTTTTTTTTTTTTTTTTGCTGCACTTTTCCCACCATTAAGCTGCAAACTATCAGCTGCAGCTCATCAACTCTGACAAGGGGCAAACCAACAACCAACAACCGACAACCGACAAAATAAAACCAAAGAAGAGGAAGAACCAAAAATGCATCCACAGATTTACTTTGGTCTCCCCCATTTACCTGGCTCGGTGCCCCCTCCATCCGCCTTTTGGCCAGGTCTTTTACGTTTTGCCAATTTTCAGCATTTAACCAAATAAACCGACTCGCTGCCTCATGCCTCATGCCTGCTGCAGCCGCCATCCAGTGCCCTTTCAGCTGCCCCCCTGCTTAGATTCCTCTTTCCCTTCTTCCTTAGCTCCATTGCATTTCCATCATATTCACATGCTCTTGGCAGCGTTGAGCGTTGGTGCCATTATCAAGCTCTCTCTGCCTACGCCTCTGTGGCCCCCCCTTAACACGCCTCTGTACTCACTTAGGCTCAATTTTGTTGCATTGTCTCTTATTTATGCGTTCCATTAGCTGCGTAGCTTGACTGAAACCCACAGCTGGGCATAGGCTGAACCCCCTCTTTTGATTTCACCTACGCCTCTGCCTGCATGGTCAGCTCATCAACGCCTGCGCCCATCATGTCCAACTTCGCACAGTACTCAGCTACATAGGTAACCCCCTGATAGCTACGCCCCTGCCCTACGCCCGTACATTTAGTTTAGCTTGAGTTTTCATAATTTTATGCCAATTTATCGCAATACGCCAACGTGCTCCTCGCATCAAATCAAAATCCTGTTAAACGAGAAAGCGCTCATCCGCTACCCCCCACGACCCCCTTGAAGTCCCTTTGGTACGCCGCCCATGCTAAGAGCTCTTTGTTTGCATTTTAGTCATGAACTTTTAAACATTTGTCATGCATAATTTGAGCAGCAAATGTATTGGAAAGAATTTTAAATTGATTGTTATTGTTGTTCGGACTTTTGGTAAAGTTCTTTAGGGGCGGCGAGAATGTGGTGGTGGTGGGGGCGTGTCAGTCAAACATCAGCATTGTCAATAATTAGCTTAACCCATTAATAATCCAAGCAAGCAGACGCCTCTACCCAAAGCTGACTCAACAGACGCACTGGACTTGAGCTTTGGTTTGGGTCTTGATGAGGCTGGAGGTTTTTGTGGCTCAGTTGCTCGGATGCTCGGATGCTGGCTGCAAGATTAATGATGCAGCTTACATATTACCTGCAGCTAAATGTGATGCATCTTCAAAATCACCGTCCTGTCCTGCCCCTCTCTTGGCTACACACAGACATGTGTCTGGCCAAAGTAAATGTTCGTTCACATTGAATGGCTGAGCTGTCAGAGAGAGAGAGAGAGAGAGAGAGAGAGAGAGAGAGACAGACAGACTATATGTTATGCTGCTTAACTTATGGTTTTATCTCTTGGTTTCAGCTTACGCCGGGTTTGAGTGCAGCAAAACTTTTTGATATACCTTCGCATTCCTTTTTTTTTTTTTTTGCGGGGGCTTCCAGCGAATCGAGTTGACAATTCGCCAGCTCAACAGTCCGAGAATCTCTCAGTTTCCTTTGTCATTTATGTGTTTGCTGGCTTTGCACTCGCTCACTTTCTGTCTCTTTCTTTTTTTAATAATTTGGGATGATTAAATTTTAGTGATTCAGTTGCTGTCTGTGCGCATCTTTTACTCTGTCGGCTCAAAGGCGCCTTTGACTCGACAAATTTGGTGCTCAACACAATTTGAAACAAAACCCAATTCACGGCGTCCAGTCAAAAGGACGCACAGTCCTTGAGCCAAAAACAATGCCACGCCGAAACTTGCAAATCCAAGGAATCCATAGAATTGAGTTTTGCCTGAATTCTGTTGAGCGCAAGTTCAGATTTTTCGTCTTTTAATGGACTTTTCGCACAGCAATTAGAATTTTTGTGGAAAAAAATGGCTTTACGGATTACTGCGAATGCTGCAAAAAAAAAGTCTAGTAGGCAAGCAGATGATGTGAGATGGAGATGAAGAGAAGCCTATTAGGAGTTAGATTGTTCTAGTCTAGTTTTATGGTATGCCATATGATATAAGAACTCAAACAGATCAGCTGAATCTTGCTTAGGGAAGGGAAATGAGTCTAAGCTGATTTATTTCGAGGAGCTGAGCAGTTGAATGAAATTAAAAAACTTTTAGCTCATGCCAAAGTCATGAACGAGATATTGGGATATTTGACCCAACTGCAGTTAAAGCAAGTCAAGGCCTGTCATAAATATCCTATAATTCGATCTACAGTGAGCGTTAGCAATTTGGCACAACAGCTAATAAAATGGTTGAGCAATGTTGTTGTGCCAAATAGCAATTAGAGGAGGGTGTGCAGAGGGCAGAGGGCGAGGGTCTATCCATAAATTGGCAAAAGTGCGCAGAGAATGCAGCACAAAGGGACAATGAACCCTAGCTGAGAGGACTGACCACATCACCACCCTCTCTCTCTCTCTCTCTCTCTCTGTCTCTGTCTCTGGTTGACATTTGATTTGTGACGCGTGCCGCTTTAACGGCCTACGGCTTTCCAATATCTAATATCGACGAGACAGAGCGTCGTCAACTGGGGTAGCATCCGCGTTTGGCTTTGGGCTCAGACGTAACCCCGTCGTGCCTAGGCCAAGTAGTGCCACATGGCACTGGGAGTTATTTTTATTTTTATGATTGTTTTAATTCTGTTTGTTGCAAACAAATAGGCGGAAAATTTGATGACGTTGTCGCGTGTGCGTGTTGCAACATTTGCCATTGTTGGGCGACGACACAAGGCGACGCAGCGCGTGTTGCGGCCTCATTAATTTTTTGATTTATTAATTATTCAGTTTTGGATAAAACTATGCAGAAGCGTGTACCTACCCCACCCATCTCTGTCGGCCAAAAATTAGTAAGTGCCGGCAGCAAAGTTAGTATGGCCAACACGGCAGGGACATGCCTTATAAATTATGCCAGCTATTTGGCCCGGCTTCAGAAGAATTCCTGTTAAGGCATCGTTAAGTCCTGCCTCGATAGCACCCTTGGGACGGCCCAAGCGTCGGCTGACATGTTTGGCTCATTTTTTTCCCCCGCTCCCAATTTGAGGTCGATTGTTATTCAATTATCTTTTAAATTGGCCAAGTTGCAGCTTTCTCGCCAAAGATCATTATCAACGGACTCTAATGGACTCTCTGGGCTCTGTTAGCTTTACGCAATTAACAAACCTTAATTAGTTCGAATTTCTATGGAAACGTTTTTCACAATACTTTAATGGCTTCTTCCGCTTAAAGTAAAAACTCAACTTATCTTAACTTCCTATCAAGCTCAAGCTGTCTTTGAATGTTACTTCCTTTCTGCAATGGAAACTGATTGACAATTTTTCTTGGAGTCTATAAGTTTCTCTCTTTGCTTCCTCTTTGCGATCTATTGGCATTGCTTTACATTAATTTGCTCTCTTAATTTCCTCTTTGAGATCTATTGACTCTCCCTTTTTACGATCTGTTGAGTTTTAACTCAGCTTCACTTTCAAGTTTCTCTCTTAACTTCGACTTTTAGATCTACTCGCTCTTTGCAATCGACTAGGCTTTCAAGTTTTTCTCTTTTCTTCTACAAAAACATGGGCAACTTTATAGCTCTGTTCGAGAACAACTCTTCGTAACCACTTCCACTATATCTCTCCCGCTCGCTCATCGATGCCGCTTGCCTAATGATGCTGAAACGACTTCCTTTGAGTTTCTTGTGCGTGTGCTTTAATTCTTCTTCTTCTCCTTCCTACATCTTTGCAGCCAGCTGGCAATTTGTCAACACCGGCACAAAAAGCAGCTACTAAAATAATAATATAATAAAGAAAGAAAAATCGTATTAAAAAAAAAAAAAACAGATATTTTGGCCCTGCGGAAGCCCTACGACTGCTGGCGACATTTTGCACTCAATGAATCATAAATGTAGTTCTCTTTTTTACTTACTTTTTGCATTGTTGTTGTTGTTTAAATTCAATTTTGCCGCTTAATGGAGCTAACGAAGCGGCACATGAAGCAGCTACCTAACTTCCGAGCCCCTATCATTAAACCCTTCTCCCCTATATTGAACCGCATTTGAACCCTCGCAGGCAACAGGTGTTTGGCTCCACGCCGGAGCCTCTGTTCGCCCAGCGAAGCGTACAAATTTCCGTGTGTGTGTGTGTGTGTGGGTTTTTTTTTTGGTTCATCAAGAGAAACCTGACGCAATTGACTAATGACTAAATAGGCCCAAGTTCAATGTGATGTATGGGTCGCAGATACCCTAAGCCTATTGACAGAGGAATGTATCTAGTCTGAAGCACTCTTTGAGCTCCCTTAGAGAGCTGTTTCCAAATATATCTCTTATCTCTCCCTCGCTCTCTCTCTTAAGACAACTTCCTACTCATACCTGCTTAATTACAGGGTATTCATTGCACCTGAAAGCCCAATGAAGCGTAAAGTTACGCACAGGAAGTTCACGTTGATTATCATTGACAACTGTTTAAATATTTTATTATGCATATATACATGTATAAATTTCAGGGGAAAACAAGTGCACAAGGTTCTAGCCCCAAAAGGGTAGACTACGCAGACGGGAATCGACTCCTAAAAAGTTTCCAAGAATATAGCATAATAAATGCAAATGAATTAAACTCTGAGTGAGTCAAACAGTGGATAAAAGAACGTAGGTCAGGGCTTAAAACATATGTACTTGTATATGTTGTAGCAAACAAAATAATGTTATACTGTCATACGGAATGTGTTATACTGTTATATTGGAATCTGTTATACTGTTATATTGTGGTATAAATGTATACAGTACAATAATGTTATACTGTTATACTGCTTAGAATGTGTTATACTGTTATATTGGAATCTGTTATACTGTTATATTATGGCATAAATTTATATAGAACAATATTAATACAACGTTTTGCTGTCATACTGTTATATTACATTAACTGCTATACTGTTATACACTGTTATAGCTGTTCTAGTATCTCTCTGTTATAGTGATATATTTCTATACTCTTAGACTGTTATATCGTTAAATTCGCATCGTCTTTTCCTGTGACGACGTTATACACTTCTACTTCAATGCTGTTCTATTCATATACTTTATGCTTTACGCTTGCTTCAAAGTAGTTAACTTGATAGCACTTGGACTTAAACAGGTTTCAATTCTAATTTCTATGTTTTAAAGTCTGCATATTAAATTCCATTGAGATGAATCTTTGTCATGCTTTCAGCCTCGACTCCAGACAGTGCCACATGGCAGTCAAGAGTCTTTTATTTCTTTTAGCTAAATCATGGAGCTGTCTAAGCCAGAGTTCCGTGCATGGTTTCTTGTGACTTATTATAAGCCCATTCATTCCCATATCTCTCTCGCTCTTTTATGTTTAACTAATTAAAATAATTTCCCACAGTCGGAACTGGGAACTCGCTTTTTGATATATTGTGGCAAATGTTTTGGGATGCTGCATGCAGCTCGGTGGCAAAGCACTTAAGTCAAGTCGCTGGCTCTTGCATTTTCGAGTCGTCGCATATGTATATGCAGCCAGCCCGAGGGTCGGCTTCTATTTAGACAGAGAGAGGGAGATATGTATGTGTGTATATATATAATTCCCATATAGAAATAGAATACGAAATAGCGAACGGTTGCACGACTGCTCCCTAGACGCCGTTTAGTAGACAATGCGCATCAACAAATAATGAGGCAATCCAACAGAGACACACGCACACACCACAAATGTACATATCTCACGGATACACACACACACACACGCACACATACATAGAGCATGGCATGCGACTATTACGAACACTCACTTGGAAAATCTTGAAGATGCTTAAAAATAGCTTTGCCATTGCCATGGCCACTAAATAGTGAAAGGTGTCAACTAGCAGTTACCCCTCGCATATCATATCATCTCATCCCATCTCATATTGTATTGTTGCTATTTTAAGCACCTCATCTCATCGCGCACTGAACCGATAGAGGCGTTCCAGCTGACTGAAAGAACTTCAAAACGATTTTAGCCTATTTCTGTTTTGCGTCTTTAAGAATCGATTTGCTTTGCTTGTAAATTCAACTAAATTTAAGACACATTGTTGGAATGTTTTGGATTACAAAGATAATATGGAAGACCTTTTAGTTTATAGTTTTGTATATTTGAGAATATAGGGAGTAAGGATTATAACTATCTAGGAATCGCTGTTGCTCTTATCGGTTCTTTATCGATAACCAGGATGATGTGCTCTTTCATCTGTTCTGTATTTTGTATCGGATTTCGCTTACCTTCCCAACAGTTGCTAATTGACTCAAACTAGAAACTATGTATATTTCTCTTCTTTTAATCTGATCTGTCTGCTCAAGCCTAAGGCCTTGGTCTGAACCATACTCAAACCGCTCGAATTAAATTGTTAAATATTCCCAGAACTCATTTGAATTGGTATGTTTGATTTTTTCGTTCTTAGTTCGAGCATATCTAAATGCAATTTATCAAAAAAAATATGTTAAGTAGAAAAGAGACCAAACCAAACCAAATGCCAGCTGCATGCTATCATCAGCTTTTGATCCGGCAAACAACAAATTAAAACTGAAATTTTGTAATTCATGGAAAGGAAAAAAAAAATGGAAACTTAATTAGGCGCAAGGGAGGAGAGCGGCATGGGGAGAATTCCACACATATTTTTGTGTGGCATGAAATTTTTATCAATATCGAAAGCGAAAAGAAACCCAAATGGAATATATAACTATTTGGGCAACATATTTTTCCAATTAGAACTGTCAGAGGGCTGTCAGAGAGCGGGCGAGAGAAGCTATGAAAGCGAAAGCGAATCCTTATTGAGCAGCAGGCCGTGCCCAAGCACTTTAGCTTAACGGCTGTGTCAATACAGCTGTACGCTTTCCCAGCTCCCTGCACCCTGCGCCCTGTTCTCTCCTTCTTGACTGAGGACCTCTCACGGCACACGAAATGTCAACTATCCTGTTTACATAATATGTCAATTAAAGCGAGTGAAACGTTTTTGCCAAATGGAGGGTGGTGCCACAAATCTGGGGCCGGGGGCTTCAGCTCTATTGGGGGCTACATACAGCCAACTCCCAGCTAACCCCCAATGTCAACTCAATTCGGTCCAAAGTCAAAAGCATAAAGTAAATTTATAGCCAGCAAGAGAAAAAAAAAAGCATTGCCAACAGCACCCGCTGCGTAACGTTTCGGTTACTGATTCTCAATTCCGATTCTCGTTTGGGCTCGGAGCCGTGGAGGGGGAGGGGGGAGGGGAGTTGGGCTCCCTTGGCATAGTTTTAATGTCGCTACGCCTAGCGAAAGTCGAAACAATATTATCGCTGCAAAACAACTATAAAGGGTGAGAGTGAAGATGAGTGAAAAACAAAGCGCGCCATAGACGTGACTAGCGAAATACCCTGTAATTAGTTTAAGGATATTTTTGACTCTGAAGTTTGACTCTGCAGTAAAATTGATATGACTAGTAATCTTACTCGACACTATTATAGCTATAAGAACTGTTATATATATCATATATCTAATTGAAGAAGGATTCTTGACATCAGAGCTCTTCTAGATCGTCGTCTCTATACTCCAGGGTTCCAGCCTCCCATAGACATCCTCCGCTTATACAACTTTCTAGACATCCCCAATATGTACAGGGTATTTGTGCAGTAAATAAGAAAAACTAAAATAATAATTTGATTTCTGCAGCGGCATAAATCAGTTTTGGGCTGACAAGTTAAGAAAACCGAGGGTTGGCCTCTCAGCTCGTATTTTACAACTGCGACTGTTTCTGTCTCCGTCTTGGGGGTTACTCCATGTATCTTAAATGTTGTCATTGTATCGTTTTATTCTCTTCTTTTTTTTTGGCATGCACTTTGCCAAATTGCAAATGTGATTTATGTAAGACCATTTGGCTGGCAACCTCTTAACACTTCATTTAAGCTCAAGTATGCCCGGAACAAAAAAGACAACGCAACTCAATTTGAGAACCAAAAAGACACAGGCTAGGCCTCATGCATTTCAATTAGCATTAATCTCTAAAACCATATCTAGGGGTTGTGCGAGTGTGTGTGTGTGTGTGTGTATGTGTATGCTTCGGTGGTTGGTTTGGTTGCCCAACGGAAATCCTAAAACTAATGCGCTCTTGAGTCCATTAAGCGCATTTGTTGTACATTTTTGTCATCAGTTGGATTTGAAGTTCCTTAATTGTTGTTTACAATTCAATTTTTGGGCGGGCTTAAGAAGTCGGCGTAGCCGTGCTGTTGTGGCCTAGCCAAGATTAAAAGATAGATTTGTATCTGAGTGTAAATAGATTATGACAACTCAATTGATGCGATGGCACGTGCCATTGGTCGATGCTCTCTCTAAATAGATTTGTGTGCATATCAAATGAGGATCCTAGCACGTAACACGCATCCATTTTCTATTATTAACAAATGCTCTTAGCAGCCGAGCACCTAGAGATACAATCTAATGATAGCTCCAGTTGTAGATGGATACTTGAATTCCTAAAGGACATTCCAAACGCTTCGAAGTGAGTTTTTTTTAGCTGTACTTAAAGCTAGCTTTTAGATTAATAGATGATGACATCCTGAGATCTGAGACACAAAGGAGATATGTATTAGTATCTTGTAGATTGCTTGCATAGACTAGAAGATACATGCGTATCTAATGCTAATGTAAATGTTCATTCATATCTTATGAACTTCTTATATATACATGCAAAGATACATTTGTATCTTATGAATTGCTCATTTGTATCTTCTCTATATCAAGTGTATTTATATGTAAATTGTAATGCTGCGCATAATTTCTTCATTACTTTGCTAGCATTCGATTGTATCATAATAATTCTCAATTAGTCTAAGCACCAATTTCGTATAAATCTAATAATAACCTCTGTTCAGACACAGCCAACTAACTCCCTCTCTCTCTCTCTCTCTCTCTCTCTCTTGTCTTTTTAGGTAAGTGTTGTCGCATGTTAATAGGCCCCATCAACAGGGCTGCACAACACACAAATCACTCGTCGGGAATGTTGGGGGATGAAAGAACTTCTTCAATGTCGATGGCAAATCATAAATTGTGAAATCGACACGTGAAATATTTTTGTTTGGTAGCCGAGCGAGCATTTTAATGGCCTGTTTATGCTCTGTCATATGCCGCCAAGTCATTAGAGGTGACAATGCAATGTGGCACACACACCCACACACACACACACCCACACACACACACCCGCACACACACACACACTGATACACACACTAATTGCATGTCATAAATTGTAAGCCAGACAGTTGAGACAGGCACTTGAAAACACTTCCAACCAGCAACGGGCAAAAACTAAAACACGCATAAATTTCCATATAGAGGAAAAACAACTTGGGTAAAGCGACGGCCAGGGCTGAGCACAGGACTGCCTATGGCAGGAGACGGCATGGCGAGGGGCATGCGGGAGTGTGAGCTACGGAAGCATTTGCTTCTTTTTGGCATCAACTTGTCAAATTATTTGTCAAAAAATGTATGCTCAAGTTGCTGTTGTTGTTGTTGTTGTTGTTGTTAGGTGTGAACAACCAAAACAGCAGCAACATATTTTGACACGTGTGTGTGTGTGTGCGAGTGTGTGTGTGTGTGTCTGGGCTTAGAAACAGTTGTAGCTATTTTTGTTTTATGTGCAACAGTTGCCATTGTGTTTGCTGTTGTTAATGTTGTTGATTGGCCTGTTGCTGTCATAAGAAACAGCTGCATTGACATTGAATGCCTCGAAACACTCATAATAAAACTCATGAGTCTCAATCAGTTCAAAGGGCAATTGAAATAGGCGTAACCGAAAACAATAACGAATTCAGCACGAATATGAAACGATAAATTTGAGCTGCCCAAGTCGAAGATGCTCAGAACTAAACTCAAGATAGAGAGCTGTAGAGAGAGCAACACGTGAAGTGAAGGTAAATTAAATGCAGGCAATGATTAGTCAATCAAAGCGCATTTGACAGGTGTTTAGCATGCAATTGATACTCTCGATAACTGCTATCGATAGCTGGATAAATAAATGTAGATTATATTACACTTGGACAGAATGTGTAACTCTAGATAGATAGATAAATAGTTAATGTTCAATTGTTTACTTGGAGTATAGATAGATAGAAATAACAGATACATATACATATAGATAGATAGAGAGAGATGGATGATTAGCTTCCGATATATATCCAATAAATGAATGAAAATGGATAGGTATGTAGATAGATTAATAGAGATAATGTTTATATAAAAGAGAGAGATTATAGATATAGTTAGATAGACAATGAGTATACTAATAGATAAGAGCTTGATAATGATAGAGATAAGCAATAGATAGATAGATTGAGGGATACATTGATCAATAGATAGTCAGATTATGACTAGCTAGGTAGACAGAAACAATCTATGCACAGATTAATACATATTTTGATTGATTGATTGATTGATAGATCATTATAAACATGTCTTGCATCGAATGGAAAGCATTCACAAATTTTCGAAAGAGCACAGCAAAGCAATTTGCTTAGCTTCGCTTTGTTTATCGACAGCAAACGAAATTCAATTAGCCTAAAACTAAAACTAAAACCGAAGCTAAAGCTGGAGCTGAAATTTGGGGGCCTCCCCAGTTGACCGACCGACCGGCACAGTGGGTAGCTATAAATAAAAATGAATCTAACGCACAGCCACAGGCATTTTACGAAAGACGAAAGGGTGGGGAGCAGCAGGCGGACTAGGGAGAGGAGAACATGCCGCAAAGGGCCAAACGTGGAATAGAGACAGCCAGCCCCTACATAATTCTGTGGCGCCTGCTGCAGCAGAAAACAGAAGCAACAGCAACAATAATAATATTTTTTATAGCTTTGTTTATGGAGACCAAACATGATTTGCTCGGCAGAAGGGCTGCCAACTGGATTCGATTTGTGCTTTTGGCCAACTCGCCCACTTCAAAGTGCTCGCTGGAATCTTTGGTCTGGAATTGATTTTTCATAAACCAACATTTTCCATATCGGCAAAAGCGAAACTATAAATAAATCCCTGACGAAATATGTCGCCAAAAAAAAGCGAGAAAATCAAGCAACGCGCACACACGCATTAAGTGTAGCCCAAAAGTATCTAAGCAGATGCCGCATACATATATAGATATACAGATATATAGACTTTATATATGTATATGTATATAAATATCATAAATTATGCTTGAACGAAGAATGGCTGGTAAATGCTTTTGGCTTCGGGCAGCTGCACAGATTTCTGGGTCAATCTGTTGTTGTTTTGGCTCTTTATTTATTGGCTTGTTTATGCCACGGCTAATGCACAAGTGGTTCGCCGTTGAACCGTTCCATTCCGTTCCGGAGCCAACAACCTCTCCGTAAATCATATTCCTCAATCTATTGCTATGTATGTTAATAGAATTATGTTTGTTAGTCGAGGAAACCTGTTTACGTGAAGCACCAAGAGTTGCTTATTATGAATAGACTGTCTGATTGATTGATTGATTGAAGTTAAAGCAATTCTAGAAATGTGAATATGAAATTCCAGATATAAACTTACAGGCTTTTAGCAAATCAACTGATTGATTGAATGCCGTTCTTCCCTTTCCTATTGATTGACTAACATATAATTCAATGTCAATCGATTGATTGACTGAATTACTTCCAACAGGATGATTGAACTGGATCTGTATTTAGCATGATCTTATTGAAGATCAATTGATTGACCCAAATATTGAATGATTGACTGACTGAGAGTTAGTTGAATATGAATCATGTGTCCAAATGATGATTGATTAGCAGATTGATGAAGAGCTACGAGCTGATAGGGTATTCGAAAAGTATTCCGGCCATGCCAACTCACCTAAGAGTCATAGTTATTGAACATCAAATCAATAAATTCTCGATTTAATTGAATTGAATCTCAAATCCAAATCCAAAACGTAAATGAAAACGAAATTCGTATCAAATGGAAATATGTGTACTTTCATCACTTTTAAAGATTTGTTCAGGCATTACGTCTAAGTAACTGCTGCGTTTTACTGACAGCAACTGCAGCACACACACACACACACACACACACTCATATAACCATAAGCCATAATTCATTTTTGTTGGCGAAATGTCCGAGAGCATGCAACGAGCGAGCAGCGAAGCGATATCTGTGCACCCAGGAGGCAAGCGTCTAGCTAGAGCTACATTTTAACTGAAACATTATTCTTGATACTGTGTTTTGCTGCTCGCTCACCATGTGCGGGCAGAGCATATTAATGAACAACAATTGAGTGCCAAATGGAAACTAAGACTGAAAGCAAGTGAATATGTATTTAAGATAGATCATATATGAACTACTCAGAATCAACCCACTCTATAGCTCGACCCATTGACGGGTATTATGCAGTCAGATATAGCCGTTCTAGCTTCATTTGTCTGCCCTTTTTCATAGCCAGTAAAAAAATCGCCAATTCATGTGAAAACGCAAGAGAGACCAACGAAAAAAGAAGAAGAGACAAGCGCAGTTAGATGTTTCTTTTTTTTTTATTGTTATCCAAAAACTTAGGCGGGCTAGCTGTTAATAGTGCAGGGGCGTGGTCGGGGGCGACACTCAATGAATTTAACAGAAAAAAAAAATTTGCACAACAAACTGAGCGAGCGATATCTACATAAGAGTTAAGGGGCGTTCGAGGAGGCGTGGCAAATGGCTTTCAGTGCGTTACAAACGACACACAAGTGTGTGTGTGTGTGTGTGTGTGTGTATGCGCGAGATGTTTTATATAATTGCCTGCAAAAGCGATTTGAAATCGCATAAAACAAATGCAAAAGCCCCCAAAAAAAAAAAGGCGGAAAGGAAGCGACGAAGCTTGAATGCTCTCTTCTTGATCAAGAATCTACTCGAAATATAAAATATATAATAATGCCTATATATACCATATCTCATGTCCATTTTCAGTTGTTCATTAAATATTTTTGAAAATTCGTAGGGTATCTAGTAGTCGGCTTTGCTCTACGCACATTTTTAGCCGCACTTGGCTTAGTC
Organism: Drosophila aldrichi; assembly: GCA_035045965.1. Classification (NCBI taxonomy): domain Eukaryota; kingdom Metazoa; phylum Arthropoda; class Insecta; order Diptera; family Drosophilidae; genus Drosophila; species Drosophila aldrichi. The sequence goes on from JAWNOM010000484.1 coordinate 600,382, forward strand.
ATAAACTAAACCAATTTACATATTTGAGCGCTGTTGGAATTTGTTTCAGTCCGCAACTAAATTTTGGGGCAAAATTCATGCATACATAATGCTCCAGACGGGGTGTTCACAATAGACAGATACCCTGTACTGTTAGTTGAATAATAAGAACCACTCAGAACTTCTCTTTTAAGCATTTGAAGTCTTCATTTAAAATTGAAAAAATGTTAAATAATTTATTAAGTGCAAAATTTCTATGGAAATTAGAAATTCATTGATGAATTTACTTCAAATTCATTAATTATAAATATTTATAAATAAATTCAAGTTTTCATTGACTTGCCATGCAACATTTATTATTTATTGACTGTGGCAGGCAGATAGTGCCAAATGCAACTGAATAGAGGGGGATAAGGTGGTGCGGGGTCGGCAGGATGTGAGTGTTGACTGCTTAGCTGACTGCAACAAAGTGCAAAACCAATCAATCACATTAGCCAAATTGATTTATAAACACACACACACACACACTCGTATACACTCCCTAAGTAAATTTCATTATGCGAACTCAGCAACAAAAGAAATGAAAACAAACTCAAATTCAAATTCAAAATCAAATCAAAACAAAGCACAAAAGCAAAAGTAAACAAATTGTAATAACAACAAAACAGATCCACGCGGCATGCAAAAGGATTGCAAAAAAAAAAAAAAAAAGAAAAAAGTAAAGAAAAATCAACAAACAAAACAAACTGAAGAACGCATTGGGACAACGGCAAATAATAGCCGAAAACAACAGCAAAAAAATTGGAATCCAAATCGAAATCAATTGCAAAAACTTGGTCCAGCAACAGATATGGCCACGCCCCCCCTTGCGCACACTCGGATTGTCCAAGCCGAATGCCTCAGTATGGGAAAAAGTTATTAAAACTGACGATGAAAATGTTTGCGACTTTGATTGCACATGCAATTGACAGGCAGGAGGCGGGACTGCACTTTATTGTCCGAGCGGAGCTCTCCGGCCTTATTGCTCGACTGCATTCCATTTCAAAATGCACACTCGAGTGCAGCATTAAGACGAAACTTGTCAAAAGGTAACAGCAAATACAACTAGTTTTGTTCTCTTTTTGTCCCACTGTGCCCAACGATTTCGACTCCTGCTAGCTACCTCCTTCCACTCTCTATCGATATATTTTCTTTTACGAATTTTGATTTAAGTTACAAAACAAAGCTCAAGTAATCCCAATTGTAAATTGAGTCGAATTGCTCACAGAACGTAATCGGATTACATGATGAAGTTTTGTTCTTATTGCTAACAGAAAATGAATGTTTTTGTATATCGTTTATCGATATATGAACAGACGATTAAATTTACTAAACCTAAGCCGTCTTACACTTTTTGTTGTGTACGAATACAAGAGAAGAATAAATAAATCAAAATTATCTAACTTTAACTTATGCGGAAGAGCAAATGATTTCAGTTATCGTTAGATCAAAGTCATGTGTTTGTTAGAATAATCGATTTATTGGCACTACGCTTTTGTTTATAGCTACATTTTTCACTCTTTATATCAATTTCATGGAATATTCATTTGGTAGCTAAATCAGCGCTTCAATAACAATCGATAAAATGTATCGATTAATCAGCGCTTGCTTCATTTATTGTATTGTTCTTATGAGGAATTACTTCTTATTGACTGAAATGTCAATCCTTATATAATGCATAAATAGCTATATATTTGCAAACCAGTCATAAATAACTATCGATAACTTTAATCGACTTATCAAAGCTTACTCCATTTACTGCTCGACCGACGTTTTTATTCAGCGCTTAATTTATCATCTAGAATTTCTTTTTACCTAATCTTGAATAGCACACGCTCCCTCCCCTCCCCTCTCCACCCACAGAGCATCATTGACATTAACACACTTGGACCCCATCTCAGCTCTGGAATGTGCTCAAATGAAACATTTGCCACATCGATCAACGAGCTGCCAGCCCCAAAAGCTGAAGTTCTGCCTCGTCTTGCACTCTTTTTGCTCAAATTAACAATATTTATATGCAATAATATATCAAGAGTGAAAGAGAGGGAGAGTGAGAGTGAGAGTGAGAGTGAGGCGATGGCAGACAGACGACACGAAATTATGACAAAGGCAGGACTTGGTATATCTCATAATAATGCAGACCCCCCCAGCTCCATTTATATTCGCTGTGCTGGTTTTGTTTATGCATATTAAATGTTGTAAAGACACAAATGCCAGCAGCAATAGTCACATCAGCAACATGCACGTCAGCAACATTCGTATCAGCAACTGCTGCTGCTGCTGCTGCTGTTTGTCTCATTGTTTCAGTAAAAATGTGTGTGAAATCAATTTGTCGAAATTGAGCACAGACAGAGCTGCCTCAGAGAGAGAGAGAGAGAGAGAGAGGGGGGGGCAGCTGGTCTGTAGTTATGTGGCAACATGTCAGCAATGTTTCATATTTCATAAGGCGACAGTTAGCCAGAGCAGAGACCCCAAAAAGGCAGAGGCTGACAGCTAGACAGACAGATATGGGCAAAGCGGCAAATCCAAATGCTGCTCGCTAGGGAAGCAGGAGGCGGAGCAGCTAGAGCAGCTAGAGCTGCGGGGCATTGACTGTGTGGCAACATCTTCATTTATGGAAGACGCCTGCCGCTCTCTCTGTGGCATTTTCATGGGAAAACTACTGAAATATCGACGAGGCGAACCAAATAACGTTGCCCGAAACACAAACTGCAGTCAGTCAGTCAGTCGGGCAGTCAGGCAGGTGCCGTTGCACATTGAGTTATTAAGCTAAGCGTTAGACCGGCTTTTGCCCTTAGCCACGTCGGCCACGCCCTCGATTGTTGCTCAACTCGACTTTGGTCCAGTTCATGTTTTTCCTCACTTACTTTCACTCTAATTGCATTTTAATTGCAACAAGAGCCATCAGATGCACTGAGACTGAGACCGAGTATCTCTGTATCTTTTGCTCTATGCAATTACAATTTCCCATCTCTATCTATCTTAGCTGTTCCATCTCTCTCCTTCCCACCTTCCCCCTAGCCAGCCATATAGATTTGCTTGCCGTTCATTTTTGTATCCTGATTGCACTCGATTTGGTCATTAGTCCAATTTCAAATTTCCAATTTCCACTGAGCCAACAACAATTAAGACAAAAAAAAAGGGTTTGATACGTTCTCTAATCGGGTTATTTAAGGGCACTCGATTTGGTCTTTGGTCTTTGGGCATGCTTGAAGGAATTCGATTTCAATTTGTTAACCAACAGGTAACTTAATTAGGCTTAACATGGCTTACGGGAGAGTCATCTGGCTAGTATTGGTGTCTTTAATATTTGTTCTCTCTATTTGAGTTTAGCTCTCTGTTTCACTTTATCTTTGCTTTATAGCTATATATATTTCTCTCTATAGTTGTATTCTCCCTCTCTCTGTCTCGTATTTTATTTCTGTCTCTCTCTCTCTCTTTATAATTTGTTCTCTTTCCTCTCTCTCTCTATCTCCTGCGGTCTCTTTCTCATTTGGTTTCTTTATCTTTCTGCCCTTATGTAGATTGTCTTCTCTCTCTCTCACTCTATCTCACCCTCTCTCTCTCACTCTATCTCACCCTCTCTCTCTCACTCTATCTCACACTCTCTCTCTCTCTCTCTCTCTCACTCTATCTCACACTCTCTCTCTCTCTCTCACTCTATCTCCCCCTCTCTATCTCTCTCTCTCTCACTCTATCTCACCCTCTCTCTCTCTCTCTCTCTCTCACTCTATCTCACTCTCTCTCTCTCTCTCTCTCACTCCCTCTCTCTCTCTCTGTCTCTGTCTCTGTGTCTCTCTTTCTCTCTCTCTCTCTCTCTCTCTCTCACTCTCACTGTCTCTGTCTTCTTTTGTCTTTCGCACCATCTCTTTTGTTTTTCCTTTCTTTATGTTCTTTCCTCTCCTCACACTATCTCTATCCCATCATTCTCTCTCGTTTTCTCTGCCGTCTCTCCTAAGGAAGGCGACAACTCATCAACATCTGGAGCTAAACATATCAAACAACTGGACATATCAACTGCCGATATGCTCCCCGTCGCCTTTCTTCCTCCCTTGCTCTCTCTCTGACTCTCTCTCTTTCTCATTCTCTGTCTGTCTGTTAAAAACTAAGGTACGTGCTGCATTTGCATCGCCATCAACATCAGCATCCGCATTTGGGGCTTGCTGCAAGTTGCCATTTCTAGTTGCAAGTTGACAGCGACTTGGCAGCGCCTTTTTCATGCAATTTTTGCCCTTTGGCCGCTCGTCGTTGTCTCTGTCTCAGCGTCGCTGTTGCAGGCTTGGCCGCAGCCACGCGCGCTGCAAAAATGTCAAGCGTGCAAAGAGTAGAAGAAGAAGAAGCAGAGCCCGAGTCAGAATGTCAGAGACAGCTTCAACACGGTGACATCTTCGTTGGCTCCTCCATGTAGATTTCAATCGCTGAAAAGGAGCCAGTCCCAGCTTCAGCTTCAACTTCAACTCCAATAGCTGGTCTTCTGGTCTTTAGGGGTCTCTTAAGTTTCTGTCTTTGTTTTTTTCTTCTTTTCGTCTGCGTCTGCGGCTTTTGTTTGTTTACTTCGACTGGGCAAATGTCACAACGTTCCACAAATTGAAGTTTGTCTACGCTGCTCGCTTGTGGCTCGTGATGACAATGCACTGTCAACGCGACTAGACCCCTTAACCCCTTCATCCACTCAAAGCAACCGCCTCTGCCTATCTTTCACTCCCACTCCCACTCCCACACTCTCCCTCAAAGTTCTGCTGAGCTGCACTCGACCAGAGAACTGGCACGAGGTCAATTTCTGGTGGCGCTTAATAATTGTGCAAAAAAAAAGAGAGAATTAAAATGGCGTAAAATGAAAAATATGTCAAAAAGACACGCTTAACCGACTGCCTAATGCCCGCTCAGTCAGAATCCCCAAGTATCTAGAGGGAAAGTCTATAGAGGTTATTTATAGATCTAGGATTATATATCTAGCTTCTACTTAACTGTATTCTTAGATTGATCAAGTCATACCCATCCATCCCCATATACTCACAACTCAATTGATGAACGAGCATCGGAATATATATTGTATATATGTATATATGGAAAGACGACAATTGCTGGTCATTGTTCTGCCGCGCTTGCAACTGCCTAATGGGTATATTCAGTGTGCTCATCCATTATGAATGGCACATTCAATTTTTAATCGCGTATCATGAAAGAGAATTCGCTAGCTGCAAAAAACAGTCGCATAAATGGAACAGTTAAAGGCCCAAAGGCTTAGCCAAACTTTAACGCAGTTTTAAAATTGCTTTCTGGCTAAAACTCAAATTGATTTTTCGTGCCAACTTTAAGAGCGATTGACGTAGTTCTCTTAGCCATTTCATATAAACTGATTCTATTCTGCTTTACAACGGAACTGGTTCAAGAATTGCAGCATTTTGTTCTCCAGTTGCTCACACCTGAGCTAGTTCACTATTATAGAGTATCTTCAGGTCGAGCCTTTTGCTTTTTGCATTTGTATTCATTTCTGTTGCTGTTGCTGCGTTTGCAAAATGCAAAGTCAAGCCCCACGCTCAATTTGCGGCCCTCGCAGAAACTCTGCTCAGTGACGTTGCAGAAAGTCACGCACATTAAATAAACCAACAACAACAATAACAACAACAACAAACAACAACCAGCAAACAACAAATGTATTTCTCCTAATTATTAATATTGCCCATCGTCGTGGCATTCGCGTTTGGATTTTTTGTGCCTCGTAATCCAGCTAAGTGGTTCACATGCCCCGCCACCATATAGGGAATGTTTATTTTTATATTTTCGCGATTCAGCCAATATGCGAATCGAAAGAAATACAAACAAACAAACAAACATTCGCCGTTCGATACCAAAAACTTGTTCAGTTAGCATCTCTGTTTCCGCCCAAAACTAAGAGAGATGGATAGAGGCAAAGCGAAGTAAATCAGGGCAAACAAATAAATAGATAAAAGCTTCAAAAAGGATGCATAACAGAGTATGAGCAAAGAAAGACGATGAGAGAAGAAGAGAGAAAGAAATGTAAAGCAAAAGACAAGAGAACTGCAGAGTGAAGAGCTGATAGAAGAAAAGGGTGAGGAACAGAGAGAGAAAATTAGATGTATTAAATGAGAATGAAGCATTGAGAAGAGAAGATAAAATAGAAAGAGAGGAACAAACAAGAGTTAGGGGAAGACCAAGGGAAGATATGAAAGGAGAGAAGAGAAGAAAGAAAGCTAAGATAACAGTCAGAAACTATTAAAGTATGCTTAACAGCTGTTAAGTGCAATAACATATAGGAAAACTCTTGTTAGACCAACTAAACTGTTAAGCAAAGTATGCTCCGGTTAACAGCTGTTAAGTCAATGTTAGATTTGATTTAATTAAATGTTAATAAGAAGACACTTGCTTTGTCAACGAACTGCTAAAGAAATGCCAGTCGGAGTTAACTCTAAATCAACTATGAAGAAGCTTCTGTATTAGCTATGTTAGCTATTCCGTTCTATCTCCCTTACTCTCTCTCTCTCTCTTTGTCTCTGTCGCTCGTAAGTAGCCAATTAAAAGGCACTTTTGCAGCTACTGAGCCCAGACGCTGTGGAGCATTTATAATTCACTTAGAGCCCCAAAACTGAGAACTACTGCAAAATGGAACGAAAAGTGCTAATTAAAATGCTTATGAACAAAGTGCGGCCTGTGGTCGCTTCTGCAACACTAACGCGCTGGGAGCCGAAAGTTTTGGGCCAGCTACAGCTATAAATGCGTAAATGCGTTGCCAAAGCGACAGGGAAGGGCATGGGAAAGGTCGATGGGGGCTGTTGGTTGTTCTGTTCGGGGTTTGGCTTGAATTTGATAATGTTTAATAATCGTGACATTTGGAATTGCTCAACTTGGAAACAGGAACTCGGAAATGTCCGACATTCTGGCAGTTTGGTTGAGTCCAGTTCAGTTCACATCACTCACATTTGCAACGTGTTTCAGAAGCAACAACAACAAATGTAACCTGACCTGCCCTCCGAAGACCCCGCCTGCTATGAAGTCGTCTACCCCCATTATGATTTTTGCATAACGAACATTTGAGTGAGCCCGAATGTCCAGTTCGGTGTATTAGTTCAACAGAGTGTTTGACCATATTTTATGCGCCACTGGAAATTAAAGTGACACATAGAAAGTGAGAGAGAGAGAGAGAGAGACACATAGATAGAATGAGAGCGAGAGAGGTGGAAAAGTTAGTTTGACGCTCAAAAACTGTCGACTGTCAGCCGAGCAGCAGTCAGAAGTCAGCAGTCAGCAGTTGGCAGTTGGCAGTTGGCATTCAGTTGAGCGAAAGCGGAAATCGGATACTGCCAGAGTTGCCAGCCGCTTACCGTTTCCCGTTATATGTGTGTGTCTGTGTGTGTGTGTGTTGCAGGGCGTTGCCAGACCCCATTGATAATGGCAGCCAAAAAGTTTTTAATGTTGTTTATGGCCCGCTTACAAAGTCAGTGATTAAATTATTTATGACAGCTTTAAAATGCAGAGAGTTGCTCCACTTTCAGTGTGGCCATAAAACTGACCCAGGCAACCCAGTGTTGCCAAATGCGGTTGACACACAGAGCAGCAAGAACAACAACTACAACAACTGCAATAGCAATAAACATTTACGCTGCGAGCGAAATTAAGAAAATGAGTTCGCAAAAAATAAAAAAAAAGACGAGCAAGAAGAAGAAGCAGCACAAATGTATAATGGGGCCAACGGAGGCGCCTTGGCTCAGCCATCGCTGAGGTTCAGGGCTATTCGCCAGTGCGCTTGACAACACTGTTTCTGCTGCTGTTGTTGGGCCGACAAACGGCAGCAACATTGTTTGTTTGTTGTCCGCTATTGTTTGGCATTATTGCTGTTTTGTGGTGCCACTCATTTCTATATGCACCGCCCACCCCGGTCACACCCCCATGCTGATTGTTGTCATTGTGTTCGCGTGCAGCGTGCACTTGACGCCTGCTGTCGGGGACAGGACATGGCCTTGGCGCTGCCAACTGACATTGTACAACACTAATTACCCATTCTTATGGCGCTCCTAAAAGGAAATTACATTTTCCACATGCATTACACAACACTGTAAAAGCGAAACAAACGTCATTTGCGCCTGGGTCCCGTCTTAATGTGTCCGAACTTGTGGCAATTAAGATTTGACTCTCGGCCAAAGGTGAACATTTTGGTCATTAGCTTTTAGATGCACTTAACGCCTAACAACACTGGCCTGCTCTACCGACACCTGTTAGCCTTAAAAAAAAACGAAAATTCCCAAGTTTTTTCTGCTCATATCACAAAGTGTTTTCCACAACAAATTCAACTAAGAGTTTAAAACTTGTAACGTTTACCAACACTGTTGCGATGGCTTAATATGAAACCAATCCGAATCATACATAGATATGATTCGTAAGCCCAATCAGTACGACTTACCAACACAGATGTTCAAGCTTATACAACACTGACGTATATATTGGCCCATATAGAGCCAATTATAGAGTCATTATAGAGCCAATTAAAAAACCAAAACTCAACGACGTTTACCAACACTGTAAACAATAAAACTCACATAACAAGTCAATTGAGCAGCTGGAGCTGCCAACTTTTTAAATGCTTGACAGAACTTTTGAAAAGAAGCCAATCAAGTGCTGTGCACACTGTTCTGCACAGACATTTACCAACACTGCTGCAGTTGCTGCTTGGCTTGACTAATTAAACAGCAGCCGCAGCAACAGTTGCCACAAAGTTGGCGGCATTTTTGAAAGGGACTGCCAATGGGTGTATAAGTGTGTGTGTGTGTGTGTGTGTCTGTGTGTGTGTGTGTGTGTGTGTGCAAGTCTATTATTACCATTCACAATGTGTCGCGCGCGTTCTCAATCATCAATTGACGTCAATTTCTGATGCAGCAACAACTTTTGTTGCACTTCGTCAACTTCAATTCAATTTCTAGAGTTTCTCATTTCTCTTGTTTTTGACTGCTGCTCTCCCTCTCCCTCTCTCTTTTTCTTGCCTTTTTTTAATCAGCACGCACGTTGACAGCTTCTTTGATGATGATGTTGGGCGTGTGGGGTAGAAATTGTGAAACTATGGCTTCCAGCACGCAGCTCATTAGGCAGCCAAACTCAAATAGTTGAGAATTCAAATGAATGAAAAGAGCTTTAAGTTTGTTCTATGATAATTAAAGAAGTATACAAGAGTTGTCGATTTCTTTCAGAGAACTGATCCTAACTCATAATCACAGTTCTCGCCTTGGTCTTCCTTCGCTTCTCTACCTTTCATTCCCGGCCTTGTTGGCCAATTGAGCGCACTCACTGCATATGCCATTCAGCTCTCTCTCTCTCTCGGTTTGCTCTGCCAAATGTCTGAGTCCTGTCTGTCGCTCTTCTATCGGTTTTCTTATCTTCCGCCACACTTGTCTGCCAATTGAGCGCATTCACTTCAGCTGAAGTTGTCTCTGGTCTATTACGCTGATTACACGCTTGATTAGACTGTTCGCATAATTAAAAAAGTTGAGTTCAGTTCAGTTCAGTTCAGTTTGTCTGCAAGTTAACCCAGTTGCAAATGGTTTATGATAGCATCGCAGTTGCAGTGGCAGTGGCAACGCTTGACGTGAGCTCTAGACATGATGCAGTTATAATGGCAGCCTTCCGTGCTTGCCTCACCTGCTCAGTCATGCAGCTGCACCTGTGTCTGTGTCTGTGTGTTGATTGCCAACAAAATGCTGAGACAACATGCAAAGTCAGCGCAAAAGAGAGAGAGAGAGAGAGAGAAAAAAACTTACAGAACGTGAAAGAAAAAGCTGTTGTTGGCCCCAAAAGTGAAAGGAGGAGTGGAAAAGATGCTAAGAAGCTAACCTCAGTCGGTGACAATTGACAGTAGTTGACCCATTTGCTAGCAAACTCACCCGCTCACCCCCCGCCCTGCAGAGGAGCCAGCTCCACATGATTTTCCGACAGCGCAGAAGGGCCCTGGCAGAGTAACGGCCATAAGTAGCCGTAGTGTGCGGCATGGTAATGGGCAATTCGATGCACTCAGCGCAGTGCAGCGACAAATGGAATGCAACTTGATTTCCTTTATTTGCCCAAGATGCACACAAAATGAAATGAAGTGCCAACGTCTCAAATGATCGCACTCACTCGCTCCTGCCGCCTATGTATGTATGTATGTATCTAAAAACAGCTGAGTTGAGATTTCTCACATGAGCATTTTTTTCGTAATTGCCAATTTGCCACATCAAAATAGTTGTTCGCCACGGAATGGGCTTCAAAAACTGACGCTATGAGCAGCGAGAAGCGAACAGAGAAGAGAGAGAAGAGAGAACTGCTTAGCAAGCGTTAAACTAAATGAAATCGCAGCACAAAAAGCGAGAAGAATGATTAGTCAAGAACAGAAGAAAGAAAAGTAAATTATAGAAAAGAGTAAAGGAGAAGATTAACTATGGGACTAGACAATGAGAAGTCAAGGAAGAAGCCAACTAAGAAGTCGAAACTATAAGAATGATAAGTTAATCGAGAGACACGAAACGAATTCATAAATATGTATATTAAAACAACCAGTTTAAAGGAAATTCAGACTAAATTGAAAGGCATGAAGCGATGCAAATAAGTTGGAAACAGTAACAAAACAGAGAAATCAAATCGAGTTTGAAAGCTATGCATGTGCTCTTGCCTAGGTAGTCAATTTGTTCGCCAGCGATTGCTCAATATATACATATGTACATATATGTGGGTATATATGCATATTTATATATGAATAAAAGTTCTTGCAAGAACTTTCAAGTGGCTGCAAAAACAAGCTGTCAAGTTATTGCCAACTATGCGAGAACTTGCTCCTTTGGTGCCCATCATTAGGCCATGAAACGAAGGCATTAGATATAAAACAGCAAGTGAGAGAAGTTTAGCCGACTAGCTGATACCCTAAGTCATCGAGAATAGACGATAGACAGATAGACAATATATGATAAAAGGATAAATAAATAGGGCATAGCTCGATCGTCTTTCTTTAGATGCAATCCCCATTTGAGCCTCTTTGAATGAATAAATAGCATAGAAGACTCTGAATGAAGCTGTGAGTGTGTATTGGTTGGCTAGGCGACAATGTCAAAACAAAGATTTTCAATTTTCATAACCAGAAGCAGTTTGTTGCTGAGGATGTGAGAAGTAGTTCTTTAAGTCTACATTGTATTTTCGGTGAGTGGCTGGGGCAAGTTCTTATCTTGGCGCTGCATCTGAATCACGAATGTCAATTACTTTTGCCCAGCGCACAGCCTCCTAAAGAAAAAACAAACATCTACATACATTAAGGCGCCTGTCTCTCTCTCTCTCTCTCTCTCTCGCACTCCCTCTCTATTTGTTTAAAGTAAAAGCGAAAGTTTGTTCTTATTGTTGGCTTGAATGAACGCGAAGATGACATCATCGCAAGCCATTGACTGAGCGACTGTTAAATAAATAAATGAGAAGCTATCGCAGCGCCATCTATCGATAAGTATGCCAACTGCCAGAGCCAGAGCCATGCACACTTGGCAACTTTTTAATTAATTATATCTGAATATATTGTTGCTAGACAATAAAAAAGAAATATGCAAAGACTGTTGAATAAGCAAAGTCATTTGCACATTCAGTCTCCTGCCATGGGGAGCTTTTGTTGAGTTTCAGATATACTATATGCTATGAAGGAAGGAAGTGAAGGAGCAAAACTTTTCCTTATTTCGCTAATACTATTAACATATAACGGCGCTTCCATATACAAAAAGACTTGAGTATCGATTAATGAGAAAACACTGTCATTTATCAAATAGCATTCCTTGGAGAGCTTCTGGTATTTGTAGAAACTATCGATGATGAATACAAATGTGGTTTATAGAACTGCTAGACGTGTCAGATTATGATTATAATACTTTATAAACTTATTAATCAATTGATATTCTTACATACATAAGATCGATAACGCAAAGCGTCTTTATCGATAACAACACTTTAGCATATTTTAGACTTGAGCGTATTCAATTCATAAAAATATACTAACTCTCTCTCTCTCTCTCTCTCTCTGTTTATTTGCAGGTACGTGCTTAATTCGTGATTTTAACCAGATGAGACCCGCCTACGTCTCGCTCCAACTTGGCTAAGTAGCGAACAAAATATGTTTCGAACTCTCATAATTGATTGCATATTTCATTTAATAGCTTTTTCCCATACACACATGCGCCAATCGGCTCGAGGGCGCAATAATATCTATATAGAGTCTCTACATAAAATCTGATTTTACTAACCAATCGCTTGATTTGATTTCGAGTGAAATATGGAAAACAAGAAATAATAACAACAAAAAATATCTACCAAAATACTCGCCTATAAAATATTCAAATATTAATTGCATATTGACCACATTTTCCACATAAATAGATTTGGTTTTCTGCTTCTGTTTCAATATTTGATTTGAGTTCTTTTTCTCTCGCACTTCATATTGGGTAAAAAGCGATTTGTCCATAAAAAAATATATACATATACATATACATAGAGCCGCTGAAATCAAATGAAATGAAAATTGCAAACCTCAAAACAATATTTTTTACTGTCGCCTATTTCAGCAGCTGATGGAAGAGAGTATATGTGGTCAAGGTTTTCACTCTCTCTCTCTCTGGGGTTATATATAAAGATTTATTGACTTACGGAGAAAATCTTATCGTTCCCTTTTGACACTAATCTATAGATCACTTAGAATATATCTTGCAATTGCATTGATCTCCAGTGCAGCTCAGGTCCATCAATGATTGAAAACCGTGTTGGTACAGGTATTTCATAGTCAGTTATGCCCCATGGCAACGTTCTTTCTTATTCCTCCTTTTTTTTCTTTTTTTGGATGCAGTCAGCAACAAGCATGGTCCAGTTCTGTTCGGCTCTTTTCATTTCGCATGTATCCTAAAAATACACAATCATCAACTGAAAATTGCAGGCACCACGCCCCCGCCCACATGCCCGCCTCTAACGAGTAGCTATGGCCGTGTTGGAATTGCAACGTAAATAGACTTTTTCAATGCACTTGACACATGCTATTAAATGGCAGCCAGCGATAGCACTTTGCAGGGGAGCCAGGGGAGGGTGGAGCACTGCGACAGATGCATTTGCTATCTGTCTATACATATATATATATATACATGTATATGTATATGTATATGTACGTATCTCTTACGTATATCCAATATTTATATGCTATAACTGCAGCACAAGGGTGCACTTGAATACTAGCGGCAATGCAGTGCAGCAAACATTGCGCTACAGTTGAAATAAAAGATTTAAATCCAGTACACAACAGCGAAAAGCTTTCACACACACACACACACACATGGAAGATATACAGAGGTGAGTCTGGCCCGCATGCTAGCTGCTGTCGTAGAAGTTCACTAATACCAGATGGGAGAGTACAGTGTGAATGATCACAAGAAAGGAGTCAAGCTAAGCGAGAAGCGCTGAGTACAACAGAAGAAGATGAAGATGGAAAGAGAAGTTAGCGAGAGATAAGTAATATATCTACGAAAAGAAGTTAAGGAAGAAGTTGAGAAAGAAGAAGTTATGGTCGAATATGATAGGGAGAAACGAGTGTGAAGTGAGAAGTGCAACGTAGAATATGATAAAAGGATAAGTGAAGGGATAGTATGAAGAGCTAAACATGGAACAGTCGTATGCAGCGAGAATCATTGTAAAAAGTAAATTTTAACTGTACAAAGCTAAGCATACAATTTGTCAAATTACGAAGTGAGAGAAGCATTATGAGAAGTGCTACCAAACGGTATGCAATCAAGAGAGAAGGACAATGGGAACTGCAACTAACAAGCTGCTGTGAAGCATACGGAGAAGTGCAATAAGTAGTTCAGTAGTAAATATGCAATATGAAGGGTCGATAAGAGAACTTTAGAAGCAAAGCTGGTTTCACCTTTCCTGGGGCTCTGTGCGAGAGTAGCGCAATGCACACATAAAGGGGGACACAATTTGAGCGCTGGCATGCAATATGCATGAAATATAAAAAATATATGTACATATACAAATTATATAGACTAGGGAGTGTAGAGGACTAACCATCCCATCCCGCCAACCCACACAGTGAACGGCCCAACCCCCAACGGGTTGTTTTTCGCATATAACGGCAGACGTCGACGGCATGTGGCAACCTTTTTAGTGACATGAAAAATGTGCAACAGCATCGACTGGAAAAAAAAAAGTCAAATGAAAATTCCGCTCTCCCTCCCTCTCTCTCCCTCTCACCCTCTCTCTCTATCTCTGTGTGAAAATGGGAAAAATGATGCAAGAGCAAAACTCTAAATAATAAAATCAAAATGAAATGAATCGTTGGGAAAACCTGCAAAAGCTATTGAAAAAATATTGTCAACATCATTGGGCAAAAACGACGGGGGGGCGTGGGAATGAACCATTCAGGCTTATCCAGCACAAAATTAAAAAGAGAATAGCAGAGAGAAGCCCCCAAAAAGCAAAATAAGAGAAATCATTTAACCACAACGAGATGGGCATAAAAAGGGAAACAAAATTGCTTTACATTTACCATAGCGTTACGGCCGCATTTGGGGCCAAATGGTTTATCAATGCTCAAATCGAGAGCGAGAGCGAGAGAGAAGGATCTGGGATCAGGGATCAGGAATGCAGGGGGTGCCCGGTTGGAGGTGACATACGTGGTTATGAATTGAATACGCGCACATTAAACAACTGTCAAAGTGTTCAGTTTTTTGCTGCTGTCGTCGCCTGTTGTCGGCCTGGTTAGCAGCACTTACCGGAATGGCCGCCGGGTCCGGGCAAAAGTGGAATTTGATTTGATTGGATTGCAAAGTGAATGCATTTGCGGCATGTAACGATTTTTGATACGGAGAGCGTGGCAGCACTTAATTGCCAATGTCTATCCAATTGATTGGGATTCAAATAGCTTGAAGAGCGCTTGCAGTGAAATTTACAATTGATATGTTAACAACAACTATAGTGGGAAAAAAACTGATAATAATCACTTGAATGTATATTGATTTCCAAATATTATCGATTGCATAGTATAGAATCAAGCGAGTTATCTCTGATTAATCGATATATTATCGATTATTATGTCATTATCAAGAGCAACGGAAGAGTAAACAATCCGCTCTGAGTACACACACTGCATTGTGTGCGGAGCTTAACAATCGATATGTTATCGATGTCGCTGTAATTGTAATAAATCAAAAGCCAATCCCCCATAAAAGCAGCTTACACACTCAGTATACAGCCTGCCATAAAGGAGTGGAGGCAGTCGTCAACGTGATGCGAAATGTAATCAAGAATTACCAAATTGTTGTAGGCGCCGCGCAGCCCCATTGGGGGTCATTTGGTCTCCCAATCAGGAGGCGCTGTGCGGCTGTGTGGCTGTGTGTCGCTGTCATCGGCAGCATTATCCAATATTATACAGTTAAATGGTATTCAAGCAAAAGTTGCTTCATAAATGGGCAAAGAGCCAGGCCAGAAGGACACTCTCTCGCCTGGCAATGCGGATCAGGGCAGCGGGAGCACGGGGAGCAGGCAGTAGTCAGTCGGCGGGCAATGAAATTGAAGTTTATCGACATCGTTAAAATTATCTTAACGGGACATCTTGGGCAACATGGGCCCAAGAGCTGAGGACCTCGAGCTGTATGGCTGGACCCAAGCAGAAGGCTGCAAAGTCAACGTCATCGACTGCGTTTGCTACATTTTATTACTTATGCTGCGTCGTGTCGTTCATATAAATTCACATTTTCCACTTCATTGGGTAAGAGCAGCAGCAGCAGCAGCAGCCGCAGCAGCAACAACAACGATAACAACAACGATAACGATGACGATGACGACGATGACGACAATCTCTGCACTTTCATCCTCTGCAGCCACTTTGCATAAGTGAGCGCGAGGGCATGCCACAAAATTGCGAACGGATGGGTAAGGGGGCGAGTGGGTGAGGGGGCGGTAGCTGGTCTTCTACCCCGAGAAAATTGACACACTGCATAAATCTTACGGGCAAAAGGTAGTATGGGTGGGGGCAGCATAATTCGCACGTAAGCGAGAAAAAAAAAGGAAGAATGGAAAAAAGTCAAAAACGAATTACACACACACACATACAATATGCCCAACATACACACACACACACACACACACACACATGCGAATGGATTGTAAATGCCATGCATATGAATTATCGATTGTGCGTGAACTTATCTTGAGGTGAGCATCCGAGGGGTTCGACTGCCACGTTGGCATTACATACGAAATTAAGTGGCATCCCGAATGTCATTCATAAATAATTCATTTCCTTTCACAAACAAATCCCACTCCCACTCCCCCCACTCCCCCCTCTCTGGCTCATTTGCTTTGTGCTGAGATGCAAATCCGTATTGTTTTGCATGCGGAAATGGTCATTTGTTTTGGCTTGCATTCATATCGATAACGATATGTATCTGCATCGTTTGGTTAATCGAATTTAAATTTATGTCTTTGTCTGCCTGACGCCAGTTTGTCATGTTTTTGAATGGCTCTCGCGATGACAATGACAAAAGTAAGCCTCTGTGTAAAGTAAGGGATTGACATACTCTCTATATAAGTCTGTATAGCAAGAGCTATGGTAATTGCATATTTAACAGTTGTTAATCCACAATCACAATCACGTGTAGCTATAAATCCAGCTTAGCATTCGTTTTGCATACATAATTCAATTGTTATCGATAATATTTTTCAATGCATTTCATTTAAATATGCAAACAGATAATTCCCAATTTTGATCAATTATCTCTTTAAGGCAATATTGAACAGCGATAGCTCTTATCGATAAACTGTCAAAGCAATAATACTGGCTAAAGGGCTTGCATTTCTTATCGAATGATTGCTATCGATAATTGCTCATATATACTATAATATGTTACGGTCTCTTCTTGTAGTCACTTTATGTTGACAGTCATTATATAATAATCGATAGCATATATCGATAACATTTGAGACTGATGTCTCCCTACATCACATCGGACCAGGCTTTCACATCCCATTACATTACATTATGTAGTTATCGATAACATTTGACACGAATCTGAGCACAATGCAGACAACCCTCTATCCACTCCATGCACATCTCCGACAACATCATCTTTACGCAGATTATCATCAATCCTCAAAGTAACCTAAATTTTCTATTGAATACGCCCTACCCTCAACCCTACTGCCCCCGCATGCGCCCCTACATTGAAATGCAGAGAGAGAAAAGATATACCCACTTGTACACGTCATGTCATTGTGGCCATTGTACGTCTAGCCGAGGCAGACAGGCTGCCGGCAGGCAACCCTAATCAGCGGACATGGGCCAGAGCGGAGCGCCAGACCCCGTCTTCCCCTATCATTCTATTTCCAGGTCCCCCGCTCGGCCCACCCGCACTCGCTGCTCCCAATTCACAATGACACTTCAGCTCGCTTACACTTGAATACGCATGCCACGTCCAGAGGAGCGCAGCAGATGCACATGAATGCAAAATGGGCGCTCATGCTTACTGGCACTGGCCACGCCCACTCCGGTCCCACCTGCAGTCGCCTCCTTCCGCTGTTGCTGCCGTGGAAGTGCCAGCATTTAAATCGAATGGCTTCATCAGCAATAGGAGCATCGACGTCAAACGGAAGTCTTCACTTCCGTTTTTCCCGCTCGCGCCACCAGAGTTCCTTTTACCTGTGTGTGTGTGTGTGTGTGGGCGTGTCACGCCTCCATCACCATCACCATCACCATCCCTCCACACCAAGCATAGCTACCCTCCACATTGATAATGACAAAAGTGTTAATAGCGCCCCACATGCTGCATGGCGCATGGCGCATGGGTCTGTGCGCAAAATTATGCAGGCACTGTTGAGGAAATACAACAACACTGGGCAACGAAAATGTGTAAAAAAAGAGATGATTTGGCAGGGAATATGACACACTTTGAATACCCTACACCCACAGGTTGACTCAATGCAGAGAGAGCCCCTAAGATATGAAACTTGACAACTTTCGGAACTGAATTGCTTCCATAAGAAATGGCCCTGACTCATGTTCAAATGAGAGAACTTCATAAATATTTCAACAGCTGCAAGTTATCGATAACTAAAGTAGCTGCTGAAATGCGGCAATCGGAATAGTATCAGATTTTTTTGGTCAGCCCATAGCTCTCTCTTCGGTGCGTTTTATAGCGCCTAAGCAAATTGAATGCGCACGCTATAAAAGGGTAAATAAACGAGACGACCTGTATAGCAAAAACACAAGTATGGGCACACACACACACACTCACACTCACTCACCCACACATACAGGGTCTTTAACGAACATATGCAAAGCGCTGAAGCGAATGAGAAGTAGAAGTAGCTGCCAACGCCGGCGAGCAGGAAATACTCATATAGTGAATGCAGGCGTGACGATTACGCTGAGCTATGGCAACCCTGGCAGCGGAGCGACTACCCTGCACGCACGCACACACACACACACAGTGCAGGCAGCACTTTGTATCCACACTTCACTTTTCATGCACCATGTGCCGTACCAACACCTCTCTGGACGTCGAAGTCGGATTTCATCTTTGGCGCTAGCTGTTGATGTTGCTGGCAGCATCTACATCAACGTCTTAAATCCTTTCATTGAATGACAGGCATGTTATCTATGCATCTCTCTCTCTCTCTCTCTCTCTCTCTCTCTGTACATATCTCACTATTGCAATAGCTACATTGACAGCTCGCCTTCTACACACCTTAACAGCAGCAGCAGCAGCAGCAGCAGCTTCTTAAGTAGCACTCCGCTGCCTGCTTATGCTATTTAAGGCACTGCAATCGCCGTGCCCTGCCTCATATTGCATTCAATTGCTTTTCTTTTGTATTAAGCGTCGTTTTCATACGTGTCAACCCTCGGCCTCCTGCCTCCTGCCTCCCCAAGCAATTCAACGGAACTTCTCTAGCCCAGCCTCTACTCCATCCTGTGCTCCAATTAATGTACTCCAGATTTAGCTAGCGATAAGTTGACAGCTTTGTCATACATAGATACCACACGCACACCGATTCACACGCGCATCTCCTTTCTATGGCTGATTCAATATGGAACTTTACATCTCGTACTACTTGAACCCTTACACTCGTACGCCTTAAGCTTCCTCTCAATTGTCAGGAAATCTTAGCTTAGCTGAGGTCAATAGCCATTATATGTAAGCCACTGACTCTATCAATCAAACAGAAATAAATATACAAGCTCTTCAATCATTGCATTTAATCAAGACTTTGAATCAGTTACAAACAGTCAGTCAGTCAGTCAGTTTATATTCAATTCAACTTTATGTCAACAATCAGTACATGACATTTCAACCAACTATCAATCATATGTGCTTCTACACTTTACTCAATCATAGCTGTGCCCTAATCCTTCAATCATTGCTATGCATTCATCATTTGCCATCAGAATTTGCCAAAACTGGGCTCCATCAATCATTTTTTTCCATCTCATCACATCCAGAGCTCTCGTCCTCTAGCCATACAAATCACTTTCACTTCAACTCTCAATCATTCCATTTCGCCCGCCTGATTGAAAGGCTTGCATCCTCCGTCTGTCTTGAAGTTGTTTTACGTCTGCAGCGAGCAGACAGTGTGTGCTGTCAGTTAGCTGCCAGCCACAACAAGTTGCTAAGCAGTTGAGCGGGCAGCTTAAAGCCAGGCCAAAAATAACTAAAAAACTCTATAGTGTGTGTGTGTGTGTGTGGCACAAATTGAATGCAATTAAAGCTGTGTGTTTCCCAGGCACATTTAAATGATGCATGCTCAGTCGGTTGTTGGGTCGGTCGGTTGGTCGGTTGGTTTGTCGGTCGAGCTGCGTCGTCGACACGCTTCAGCGCCAACAGTGGCTGCAGAAATTAGCAAACGAGTAGCTGCCTCTTTTCACGCTTGACGCAATGGATCCCTCCCGCCGCCTGGCAGGACTTTAGCCTGCAGTTTGGGAGTCTTGGGGTCTTGGGAACTGCCACGCCCAGACGACGCACGCCTCTGGCACATTTTGCCAAGTGATTTATGAGCCGCGCGGCAGCATTTAAACATGCAAATATTTTTCGTATATGAATGGCAACCCTGGCAGCAACAGCAACAGCAGCATCATCAGCAGACGCAATGCCCCGACCTCCTGTCTCCCGTCTCCCGTCTCCTGTTCTCTTGTCTTCTGTCTCTGCCCCCTTTCTCTTTTTTGCAGCTGACACATGTCTGTTGGGGCTGGCTGTCAGGCTCGTCGGCTGCATCTTTAGATATTTTGCAATAAAAGTATAAGCAGCATGCAAATATTTCTGCATGCACTATCCAACTGTTGCCCCCTTTCGACGCCCCTGGCCCCCTCAAAAAACGCAACAAACAATGAGTACATAAATTTTTGCTATAAATTTTCTTTGGTTGTCAGTGGCAATTCGCAAGTGTTGGCCCCCAACAGAAGCTGAGGGCGTAGCCCCTGGCTAACTCTAAGGCCTCCTCTAACCCACACCTTGCTCTCTCTCTCTCACTCACTCACTGTGTGTGTGTCTGTCTCTCTTTTTACTCATTTCAATGGCAACCGCAAAAAGCATTTTCATTCTGCTGTTACTTTCTTGGCTTTGGCTCGGGCAGCTGTTACTTTGTTGCCTTTTGCTTGGCTACTTCAAATTGTGGTTTTTGTGTGAATTTAATTAAATATTTAACGAGTTGAGCCCCTCCGCTCTCCCACCCCCATGGCCCACCTTTTGAGCTAGCCTAGGTCATGTATGTTTGTGCCTTGTCAAAACTTTAGTTTTTGCCGTTTCCTTTCAATCTTCTAGCAACTTTTTCACTTTCAATCATTGAAAACGTATCGTAAGTCAGATTACTTAGCAGATAGTGTCGAGTCTGCAATCTAATTCCATTCAATCGACTGATTGAACTGGTAAGCTACTAACTTTTCTCTGTGCTCAACTTTCTCGCATTCAATTCAAGCTACAATAATCATGTTGCTTCAATCACTCAAAACACATCTGTTTTCAGGTCATACAAATTTCATATTTTTGATGTGCATTACCTTTCAATTCAATTACCACTGCACATTGTTCAATCAAGTAATCAAGTAATTTGTGTATTTTCAACAATTTTGCTCTTTAATTTGCATTTACTTTGTGATAAGCTTACTTAGATAAGCTCAAAGTCTTATCTAAAATGGAAAAAACGAGAAAACTTTTCCAATTCATATTGAATTTCGCTTTTCAATCGAAATGGTTCAATGACAAGCCAAATTTACATTTAATTTGATCCTTGGTGAAGCCAATCTGGGATGGGCTGGGCATATTGATAGCGTAGAGCCGGGACATGCAAGAGATTAACGACTGAAGCTAAGTCTCTATGTATGGAGTAGTAGTAGTCTATACGTATCATATACATATATATATACGCACCCATTGATCTGAGCACATAGATGACTCTTAGTCTCGAAATTTACTGAAATACTAAAGAAACTTTCGCATAATTAATTCAGAAAATAAATGTTGTTCCATTTATGTAAACCTTTGTAGGGTATACACTGTTTCGTTTTTATACATTTCTTGTTTGTTTTTAATTAATTTCAATGTCCTTCACTTTTATTTTATTTTTTATTTTTTTTGCCACTTGAGCGCTGATTACCAAAGAGTTCTCAACAAAATTTCAACAATTTCTATCGACAATTTCGGATGAGCTGACAAATGCAACAAAAAAAAGTAGAGCAAACCGCATGAAATTGTTAATTATAATGGCAATTGAAATAAACTAGCAATGGAATCCATTGAGCGTGGACAAACACAATTTATTGAAAACTTTATGTAATTGTGTATGACTAGCAGAAGTAGTTTAAATCGTTAAATATAAGGAAAATATGAACTATGGTAACCCCATGATAAATCAAAGTCTATTCGAATGGTAGAGCCAAATGTGAGTTATAAACATTCCAGACTTGTCAAACTGTATTGAATTATATGGATTCGGATTAGCTAAGATAATTTCACTCGATAAATAAATTTGCCATACGAATAGTTTTTCTTATCATCTGAGCTAAGCTCCTCTTTGTCGACTAGACAGTTACTCATGCAGCTAGATGGATTGTATGTTATGTGTGGAATTATATTTTAATTGAAGTCAATTAGTTTGTGTGATGGTGTTAATTTAGCTTTTCAGTTACTAGAAGAGCATGGGAAGCGCGAGAGAGACACTCACATGGGGGATAGAGAGAGAGAGAGGGAGAGCTTGCAATTGCACAATATATGTATATTCAATACTCTGTACTTTGTCTGGTTGTCGAATCATTTAAATAGTCAAGCAATAACAAATTGTTTTTATTACACTCTTTTACACTCCCTCTCTCTCTGACTCTCGAGTCACTTAACCTTCCCGAGGCCCAGTTTAACTACGACAACAATTTGTTCCACTCAACGAATGCCAATGTGTGTGTGGAATGTATCTTGAAGATACAGCAAGTCTAACGTTGCCTGGTTACAGATATTCCGACCAACTGACGACAGCTGATGGAAAATTGTTTTCTTTGTCAATGGCTTAATTGAAAGGCGTTTACTCAAACAACAAATAGCTGAGAATAGAAAACAGAGAATCGAGAATGTAAAATGCATTCAGAGCAGAAGTAGAATGCACACTTTGATTGAATAGACAAATATTTGTCTCTCTCTCTCTCTATTCTACATGGCAGCAAAGATTTGGCTGAATATGATGACAATTAATTGAAGTTGGCGAGTAGAACTCTACAATTATGATCATTGAAATGGGAGGTTGCGCCAGCTTATCCAGTTCAATAATAAACTTCAATCAACTTGCAAACAGTTAATGAGATTGAAATAGTAAAGAATCATTATTGAAATTGAAACTGAAATAAAAGTGAAGCCATTTCAATAATAAATTGAACTACATATTGATATAGAATCGCTTGAGACTCTCATTATTCAAATTGAAACTGAAATTGAAATTGAAATGCTTCTCATTTTAATAATATTTGAAATATGACATTGAATTGTGACAATGAGCAAAACTGTGACAGCCAATGAATTGTCAATGGCAAATGTCGAATTGTCACGGCTCAATCTTTATGGAATATGCCAAACACTGTTTCCACTCAGCTCTCATAAGGGAGAAAGCAGAGAGAGAGAGAGAAAGCAAAAAGGCCGAGCATCTGGCCATATTAGAGAGAAGTGAAAATTCTTGCATATAACGAAAATTGGCATGTGGAATATTCGAGGTGTAGAGGGGCTGTCAGTCACCCATCCAGCCATCCATCATGCCAGGATGCCAGCCAGATGACAGCTCAATTGAGCCACGAAAGGCAGAAAAAAAGGAGGAACAGGGAAATGGAAAGAAGGCGAAAGGAAATCGCTCAAAATGGCAGAGGCAAAGGCAAAGGCCAAGAATTAAAAACTTGCGACAAAAAGGCGCAAAATCAAAGACCAAAATTGAAACTATAATTTCATCTTTTCCCGTTGATCGATGGGCTGCTATGGAATATTGTAGGCGTGGCAGTCAACAGCTCGTGTAGACGAGACAAATGTTGTCGGGCGTAAATCGATCAGCGGTCGGAAGGTTTACGGGTTGGGGTTGGGGTTGGGGGTTGCAATTTGATTGATGGCTTGATTGATGACTGATGCCGAAAAACCGCTAAGCCGCTCAGAGCTGTGAGTCCAGTTTATGTGTCAAGTTGAGCGTAAGAATAGCTAATTGATAGTAGCCAACCCTCCGGCCCTTTTGTCTCGAGGCGCATGATTGGGCGAACCATCTGGCAACGCCGCTGTCGCTGCCACTGCCGCTGCTGCTGCTGCTGCAGTTCATTTTAGTTAGCGACTCCCTAGATGAATCAATCGACCCGCCTACCCCTCCCCCCTCTCCCCTCTTCGCTTGCGCCACCCACGCCCCTCCACTGCTGTGGGCTGGCGCGTTGAATTATTGCATTTGGTTGGCTTCGTTTGCCGTTGCGATGATTAATTAAATGGCATTTTAATGAGTTCACTCGCCCAGCCCAGTCCAGCCCAACGTAGACCAGCTCAGTCCCGTCCACAGTCGCATCGCTCGCCTATTATTTCATGCGCAAATTGTCATTTGAATGCATCAGCGGCATTGGTGAGCTGGCAACGCTGGTCAGCGGTCGGCAAGTCGATGTTGTGGAGTGGCGGTGGGTCGGGTCAATGGCGTTGCCATCAGAAATCATCTATGCGGAATTTTGTGTGCGCCCAAATGCTTGTTGTTAATTTATGCAATTGAGCTTTTGTGGTCAAGGCGGAAGGAGGGGGGCTGGGGGTGGTCAGCGCTCATTTCGGGCAAACAAACAACAAAGAGACACAAGAGGTTGCCACCTGATCTGAATTGGGAATGTATGTGAAAAGCAAGAGAGAACTTGCTTGATAAGCGTAAATTGAGAATGATTACAATCCGCAGCGTTGCCACAAAGTGTTAAGTCTTAAGAGTTGCCATACAGTTGGGGGTTGAGCCTTTTGTAGATGGATCATCGAATCGCATTGGGACTCAGTCAACCAGCAGCGCTGCCACGTATCTCCTGCAAGAGTTGCCAGACAGCCGACAGCTGGAGATATTAGTGGATCATCCATCTCATTTGCATTTGCATTCGCCAGAGCGCAACTAAAATGATTTGGTTTTTGCGCAAAGTTTTCACTTAGCCCACAAAGTCCATAGATTCGATATGCAAATGCAACCAATTTTCAGTTTATTACCAAACCAAATGTATCCAATTTTCAGTTATTTCTGTCGCTTGGCGCCTTGAAAACTTCCAACTTTGCAGTGTGTATCTTGAGTGGACTGTGAAGGCAGATGGGCAGAGGGGGAGGGGGATGGGAGGCGGATAATGGAACTGTAAGCTCGCAGCCAGATAGCGTAAATATCCAGATACCGAGATGTGGCAGCTTCTTAGGCTTACTTATGTCACACATGCCGCAAACAACTTGGACTTGGACTTTGCAGCCGGTTTTTGATGGCTGCACTGGGGGGTGGGGTGCGTGAGGGGGGGGGGGGGGTGACTTTTGCTTGCTTAAAGTTGCGAACCCAAAAAAGGCAGCGCAAAATAAATAAAAGCCAACACAAAACTTTTGGCCAGACTACAGCAACAACAGCGAAAGAAGTCTAAGAAAAACAGTAGAAGAGAGACAAAAAAAAAATACCCAAAAAAATACCAACAAAAAAATGCAAAGCAAAAAGCCAACGCTCGTTGCAACTTTTTGGCTGGCAGCAAAAACTTGCGAAAGCAGCCAAAAAGGGGCAGCAGCTCAAGCTGGGGGGCGTGAAGGTGAAGGCCCTGTTTTACAGGGACGGGGGGTTGGCGCATGGTGGCTAAGGGTAGTTTGTGGAGGCTGTTGCAGCCATGGACAACATGCACCAAAAAACTAACTGCTTACTTAACAAGACATATTCAAGCACTTAAAAGCAAAATAAAACAGTCAGAAACAGTGTGCGGGTGGCCAAGGGGAGGGGGAGGGGTAAGGGGAGCTACAAGTTCCTACAACTTGGCAGCAATTTCTCGTCTTCTTCTTGCAGCGAGTTGCCATAAGCCATGTGGCGCAATCCGTTCGTCAGGCGAACAAGCCAAACAGCTACACACCCCAACATACTAACACAGCCACAGCAATACACACACACACACACACACATACACACACACTCGTGCAATGCAGCCCTAAAGGCAGCTTGGCCATTGCGCTTTCACACGCCATTTTGTAGACAACGCACATGAAGCGCGCTCTTTAAAGCGCGAAAGAATGAGAGAGTGAGAGAGAGAGAGAGAGAGAGGGGCAGTGTGAGAGTGAGTAAGAGAGAGAGAGAGCCCACGAGAACTTTATCAGTCAAGTTTACTTAATACGCAAAGTAACTTACAGAAAAAAGAAAGAAAGAAAGCAGCGCAACGCGGCACGCGGCGGTGGCTAAAAAGTTATGCGCGCATAATAAGCTCAAGTTGTTGCTGCTTGGAATACCCTGTAAATTGTGCAGAGTCCAGCAGAGGCTTGATAAATATTATAGGTAACAGGCAAAGTTGTAAAAAGGACAATCAAAAAGTTATTTTCTTTGCATAAGTAAAAGCAGCTGCAGTTACTCCCTAAAATGCTGAGCAACGGGTATGATCAACGTATGACTGCATATGCGACAGGCAAGGGGTAAAGACTTTAATACATGTGCTGACATCCTTGATAGAAATATCTAGGCATTACATAAAGGTATCAATTGTTTATGCTATCGATAACTTTGACAGCTACAGCAATACGTTAATCGATAAATGCTTATATATAAATGATCAAAAGATTTATAGTCAAATATGGATTCATCTAGACACAAGGGTTGTTCAAAAAGTCTAGTCCGACTCGTTATCGAAAAGTATCGAAATTTGCCTTTATCGATGTAGTTTGAGATGTGCAGCATGCACAGCATCTATAGGCACATCAAGATTTGCTGCTGCTGCCTACTTAATTCCCGCTTTCTTATTTTTGGTATTTTCTGCTCAAAACTTTCAGTTTCGAGCGTTAAAATTTTTTGGTTATTTTTATGTATTTTTTCCAAACTTTTTTTTTTTTGGCCAAAAACTACGTTTTAATATCCAGCAATGTCCTGGCTAAGTCCAAGATGCTTACCAGTCCCTCTCACTCTGAGTCTCGGTCTCTCTCTCGCTTTCTCACTCACTCAGTGGTGCTGTCTCACAGAGCAATGTGATTGAAAAACTTTTGTGGCTGCAACATTTTCGCGCCATTTTACTTGGGCATCTTTTGATCTCTGAACTTTTTGGCTACCTTTTTTACAGTTTTCCCGCTGTTACTCATATTTTTCCCCCTTTTCTATATCCAATTTGTGTTTGTTTGCACTTTGTCTAGCCACACGCACACACACGCACATAGGGAAAGGGAGGAGGAGAGAAAGTGTCTTTGGCAACTGTTTGCCTTAACGCTTATCTAATATTTGTAGAGCATATTTTTCAATTTCTCGCCAGCGCAGCGCTATAGATCATTTACACTCGGAGAGAGGGGGAGCAAGTTGAATTTGAATATATGTACATATAAATCTGTACAGGTAAACAACAAGGTATACAAGAGGCATTGCATAGCCAGCCAGATGACAAAACAAATCAAACACTCTTTAAAGATTTGCAGGGATTTTGAGCTGCCTGCAAGTTTGCTTAGCTGAAAGGGTAGCCGAAAGCGACTTTATATGACATAACACATGGTCTTGGTACAGGCAGAACTATCTCTGTATTACCCTACGAACTTTTCAGTTCAGCTGTTGTATAAATATTTTATGAGCGTTAAGGATTTATTTCCTATACAAAGAGTTGGGGAAATGGAAAGTGTTTCGGGCTGACTTTAAATTCGAAATGAGCATTGATGTGCTCATTCATGAAGTGTAGAGCGAGTATATTCGTTCTCCGAATTGTATATAGTCTCTATCGAAAGACTTCTAACATATACTCTTTCTCCCCCGCGTCCTATCAAGCTTTCATTTTGAGCACCTCTTCATTTTTCTTCCAGCTCTACTGCTATGTCATTTTCCAGTTTTCAATCAACTCTTAGAATAAGTTAAGGATGTCATTCGAGCAGCTCTTCTGTTCTGCTGCTAATATTAAAGCAATTAGCAGTTGCTTTCTAAACCGCATTCACACGCTTCACGTACATTTCCCTGTCTCTCTCTCTCTCTCTCTCTCTCTCTCTCTCTCTCTCTCTCTCTTATTTTCCCTTTTTAGCACTTGTTCAATGGCCATCAAGTTTTCATTAGCCATTTTATAGTGTTGGCCGAACGAAAATGAGATAGAATAAAAAAAAAAGTAGCAAGTGAAACGAACTAAACGAGCAAACACAAAGAGATAAAAACTTGAACTACATTGTCGTCACTTGGCTTGGCCATTACGCGGGAATAATAGGAGGGTCGATTTGTAGGTGGCTTACCAGCCCTCTCCCTCCCTCTCTATCTCGCTGTCGCTGTCTCTGTCTCTGTCTCTCTCGCACACATACTCTCCCTTTCGCAGTGGCTCTCCCTTTTCAGCTAGCTTTTATCTTCGCTCATAATGACCTCATTTGTATTAGCATTGGTTCGCAATTGAAACACTTGACGTTGCCACTTTTACAGTTTCCGTCTTTGTGGGTCGACCGAGCAGACCCGAGAC
Source organism: Drosophila aldrichi (assembly GCA_035045965.1). Classification (NCBI taxonomy): domain Eukaryota; kingdom Metazoa; phylum Arthropoda; class Insecta; order Diptera; family Drosophilidae; genus Drosophila; species Drosophila aldrichi. The sequence goes on from JAWNOM010000484.1 coordinate 628,535, forward strand.
ACGCCCACAGCCCAGCAGCTGACAATGGCCAGTGTCAAGTGCCAGAGATTTTGTGTGTCAATTAGACTTTGGACACATTACAAATTGACCTTGATGCGGCTCCACTGAAGGTCGTTTACCAACACTGGCAGCACGTCAATTTTGCTGCATTTTGCAAACACAACCAACAACAATTAGCATGTCTGACTCCAAAATCATTGAGCCAACTTAAGTTTCTTCTTAGAACCCAACAAATTGCCTGTCAGCTGGGCGCAGAGCTTGCACGACTGGCCTGTTACCCTGTAATTAGAATAGAACTTTAGTTTGAGCTTGTTTACAGTATCTTCTATCTTGCATAGTTAAAGAGCTTGCCGTTTCACCTGAAAGGAAGACACAAGTTTGCAGCAGCAAATCTTCAATTCCAATCAAATCAAATATGGCATTTCAGAACACGCAAAGTTATTCAAAAAGATAGACAGAGAGAGAGAGATTGAGAAATAGAGAGAGCAAGGGAGGAGGTTGAGCAATTACGCTTGTTGCAAAAACCCATTCACAGTCAAATGGATGCCGACTGCCGACTGTAAGCCCTATATGCCCTCGTCTGCCCAATACCCTCTCAAATCAAGAGCAGCAACAGCAGCAGCAGCAGCAGCAGCCTCCCAGGGCCCATTACGAGCTCAGGCCCAGGAGACACGTTCATGAAATTTTCAAGTCAAATTACATAAAAAAAACAAAGCAGATGCTTAGTGCAATGCTAGATGAGAGCATACCCTATACTTGGTCTTAGTTTTAGTGCATAGAAAAGGAGTGAAAGGAGTGAGAAAATGAAAGAGAGAGAGCGATACAGAGACCAGAATCAAACTAGAGCAATGCCAAATGTACTTGTAATACTAACTTTATATAGATCCATCAAAGTTTTTCAGTTTGACAAATGAAGTTTGCGAATCTAGCGATCAGCTCTCGCTGTCTTTTACAGGGTATGCAATACTGTCAATGGCAAATGTCGCTGTGTATAGTAAGGCGCCATCACAGCGTCTGTGCTACATATGTGTTAGCGTAAGTGTGTGTGTGTAGTTGTGCATGTGGCATATTTGTGAATTCAAAGGGCATGCGGCAGACAGACAAATGGCTGAAAAACGCGACGTGGGCGACGGTGATGACGACAACGACGACCACTTGAGGCGGCTGCGTTCTAGATTTCTCGCCACATGAGCGTTGTGGACTGGGCTGGGGGGCGGGGGCCACGTGCGAGAGGCGTTGCCGTGAAGCATGCAACATGTTTGAATACAAAAGGCGAAATGTGCGACTTTCATGTCTAACGAGTGCAAATAAAACTTGAACAATTTTTGAGCAGATTGCGCTGCACATGTGACTGGCAAATAAACAACGACAGTTGACTGTCTGCAACTCTCTCTGTGTGTGTGTGTGTGTGTGTGTGGCACGCATGCATGCCTAAAAGTATGCCATCAAATATGCCAAACATGTTTGCGGCAATATACTTGACGATGCCACAAATGTTTATTGCGAATATTAAGCGAGAAAGGAATAAAGATGAAAGGGGAAGCAAGAAAAAGAAACAGTGAAGAAAAGTAGGAGAGAGCAACACGGAGAGAGAAAGAGAGTGAAAGAGAGAGAGAGATATGTAAAGATAAGAGGGTCGTCGGAGATCAAATACATGGAAAGAAAGACAGAGGCAAGGACATAAAAAGAAAGACAGTCAGAGAGAGAGAAAGATAGTGTAGGAAGAGATGCAGAAAGAGGAAAATAAATGAGGAAATCTGTGAAAACATAGATGCCGAATATGAGAGAAATACAGAGAGTAAACTAGCCAGAGAGAAAGATCCACAAAAAAAGAGAGAGAAATAAAAACTTTGAGTGAGTTAAGGAAGAGATGGAACGAGAGTAAGAGATAAGGGAAAGCAAGAAGAAGCAAGAGAGAGAGAGAACGACAGAAACACCAACAGTTAGAGAGAGAGAGAGAGAGAGAGCACAGAGAGGGGAACGAGCAGAAATTTAAACCTGAAGCAGCCATTAGCAAACAAGTAACTTTTTGCGTAAATAGTTAGGGCTGGTGACAATCTGGCAACGCCATTTGATCTGAGAGGACACACTCGTAAACACCATCACCCTCCTCACACCCGCAAGCGCTTCAGACAGGGCCTAAAAATTTCAACAGCCGCCTCTCACACACATGGAGCCACTTGAGCACGTCTTGGCCCCCAAAAAAACATCAAATAGTTTGCATTTAGCTTTGGCACGGCGGGTGGTGCGGCGAGTGGTGCAGAGGCTGAGCTCGGTGGTGCATGTCAGGCACAATGTGGCTGCGCTTTCTTCTTCTTCTTCTTCTACTTCTGCTTTAATTTTGTTTTTTTGGTTAACATTTTTGTGCCATAATTCAAAACTAACTTTTTTCTTCGGCCAGCCAGCTTGACAGAGGAGGCGTGGCAACTAGTTGTGGGTGGTGGAATAACATAAATCAACATTTCTCGTTGGCAAACTTTTCGGCGCAAACAAAAATATTAATTTGAACTTTTTCACGAATAGAAAAATTATGGAAAAACTGAATTTAGTTTAAATCTCACTTAAAGCTTCAAGACTTCAGTCAAGAGGGTGGGCATCATTTGACCCTATATGAAATATATGCATATACATATATTTAATTTTAATATTTTCCCTTTTTTATATCGTTTTTAATGCGCAATTGTTAATTGTTTTTCAACAATAATTTTTGTGCCTCGGCGCATTTAATGGCAAAAAAGGACGTCAAGGAAGTGCCATATGGTGCCCATGTCTCTCTGTCTCTCTCTCTCTCTTCGCTCTCTCTCTCGCTCTTTCTCGCCTCTCTTTTGTTGAGTGTCAGGCATATCGCCTGCGTCTGCATGCGATAATTCTTAACCGCTTGTTTATTTATGCGGCGCCGGAAAGCCGCCCACAATGCGCACACACACACACACATTTTATCTTTGGGGCGCCTCTTTATTTATGCTGCATGCATTTACAAAAAAATAAAATAAAATAAAATAAATATAAATTAAGCATACGCCCGGTGCAACAGCCGTCGTCGAGTGCTTTCTAGCATCGCGACTTTTGCCACTCCAACGCAGTCGAGCATATTAGCTAAGTGCCCAAGCTGAAGTGACCTCCACTACTGCACTACACTGCACAACACTACACTGCACAACACTACACCACATAGTCACCCACTCATGCCAAGCATCGTTAAGCGCGTTAACCATTTCGTTTAGCACACAGAGTGCGAGACGAAATTACATATATGGGAATTAGATGGATAATTTATTGTGGATTAATTGATTGCTGGGAAAGGAAGAGAAAGATAATGAGACAGAGAAATAGAATAAAGGAAAGTGAACGTGAAAAATACGAGCAATGCCAATTGAAAGAAATTTGAATAATTTCTCTGTTAAGATTGCTGATTATACTCTCCCATTATCTCTCTCTCTCTCTCTCTGTCTCCCATCCATGTATCAGTGTTTGCCTTCGTTCTTTTTCTCTCAATCTCAATTTCCAGCTCATATTCTTAGCTATCATTCTCTCTCGTACTATCTAACTATCTTCTCTCTCACTTTATGTGCCTCTTTAGTTCACTTTCTGTCTCCATATGTTTCTCTCTAATGCCGCTCTTTCTATTGTCTCATTCTCTCTATACATATCTCTTTCTATTGTCTTTCTCTATGTATATATATATATATAGGTTTTTATTATCATATGTGTATATATCTTTTCTGTCTCTCTCTACATTATAATTCTCTCTACACTTACCTCTCAAATACCGTCAGATTTCTCTCTCTCTCCCTTTCTCTTTCTCGTTCCTTGTCTGTTCTTTGGTCATCATTTGCATCTGCTTTTGCTGTCAACCTCAAGAATTTCTCAAAGAACGAAATGAATTCAATTTTTATTCTTCCATCTCTACTTTATTACAGAGTATTCAAGTGTTTTGCTTTTTTCTTCCTCTTGCTCTCCTTACTGTTGTTGCTGTTGTTGTTGTTGTTGTTGCTGTTGCTACCATTTTGCAGCACTGCAGCACATTAATTGGAATGGAAAGTAGATGCAGCGTTGCATATAAATTTCTCATATTTAATTTTGCGAGCCACTTGACGCTGCTTTTTGGCATTCAGAGCTCAGTTTAATGCCAAATACCACAATTTATTCATGCTGCCCCAAACAACAGTCATAAAAAAAAACAAGTAAGAAAGCTCTAGTCGAGACTGCTCGACTAGGAAATCCCCTGAACCTTTCGGAGAACTGATATTTCAATAATTCTTCGCGTCTTTCTGACGCACATACACACACACACACACACACACACACACACACACACACACACACACACACACACACACACACACACACACACACACACACACACACACACACACACACACACACACACACACACACACACACACACACACACACACACACACACACACACACACACACACACACACACACACACACACACACACACACACACACACACACACACACACGCATAAACAGGCATGGGCTCAATATTGGAGAGAGACAGTACTTGAGCGAGAAGAGAAGAAGTGCAGAAGATCATTAAAGTTGTCTATGTGTATGCAGCAGTTCCTATTTGGTATTTGTATTTAGGTAAAACAAAGCTAGAATGCTCAGAGCAGCAGAGGGCGCTCCCATTGCTCACTTGAAGCTCGACTGCAACGAGCTCTACCTGCCCTGGCCCTATATAAAGGGCAGCAGCTGCAGCATTTCTTCAGTCAGTCTTCAGTCGTCCAGGCCTGGTGGGGGTGTGCGCAATACAGTGAAGTAGAGTGTGTGATCGATCAGCTAAGCATTAAAGACGAAGAGGAACTACGTAGAGGAATTACGTATAGGTAATACGTAAAAGAATTACGTAAAGGAAATACGTAGAGGAAATACTTAACGGAAATACTGGGAAGCAATACGTAGAGGGAATACTTAGAAGAAATAGACAGTGGAATTATGCTAAATCGACTCAACTCGTCACCCTGATCAAGACTATATATACTTTGTGGGGTCTGCCTTCTGCGTGTTACATACATTTCAACAAAACCATTATACCCTGAATTCCCATTTTCAATGGGTTCAGGGTATAAAAAGAAGGAAAAACAAGTAAATACTACAAAAAATAAAATCCAACTGCAAAAGATCATATTAAAACTATAAAAAAAAAAGTACAAAAAAGGGAAATAAATAAATAAATATCAGAGCAACAAGAATCAAGAAGAAGAACTGACAAATGTGTCTAATGGAATACCCTGGATATTTGCATGGGCAAGTAGGAAAATAGAGCGATGTGAAGGATTCTTGTTTAGATTTGAGAGATTAATGTAGTTTATGGGATGCTTGCCTCGACTTCACTTCGATATATTGACTCTCAATGCAGACCAATAATGTCTCATCCAGCTCTTCCAAGATTTATCAAATTTGTCTGCTCTTTCCACACTCCACACTCTACTCATCGGCGTGTTATCGATAATTTAAACAGCTGCTGCAACACTGTTATCGATGAGTGATATCACTCTTGTTGGGTTCTAGTAAAGTTGACTTTGTGCCGTTTGTCATTCAGATTTCGGGAGCTGTGATGAATAACAACAATTTCGCTTCATATGCAAAGGGTATTCCAAAAAAAAAGAATGAAGAAGAAGAACAACAGTCAAATGAGTTACAGCATATGTATGTGTGTGCGTGTGTGTGTGTGTGAATGTTGCGCACTCATTTACATTAAATGAATAATGCACTCGAGTGTGCATGGAGAATCTGTTCCGTGTTTTTCTTTTTTTTGTTAGCTATCTCTCTGCAAGAGAAGTTTGGGGAGGGGGGGAGGGGCTTAGCTATAAAGTTGTAAGATAAATGCACGCTGGGCGCCAGGCAAGCGTGTGCCACACAATTGTGCCCCATCAACTGCGCTGCGCTTAGCCGCCAGATGGGCAGCTGAAGCCCCCGACTCCTTCTGCTCCTCCCGCCCACATGAACGCTGAGATCTGGCTGGCTGCGCGCTCATCGCACCCTTTTGCTGCCACTGTGGCCACTGACCATTGCACATAAATTTCACTCTTAAGTGCCGCACATTAACCGCAGGCTGTACCTCAAAGAACCAAAGAACCCCTCACCAGAGATGAGATGACTTTGCTCTCGGCCAGGCGGTCGTCGCTCCAATAAAGTGTCAAACAAATAGCCAAGGCATTTAATTGTAATGCTCATGAAAATGAAAATGAAAATGATAATGAAAACGACAACAACAACAACAACAACAATAAGCAGCAACAGCAGCAGCTGCAAAAAGTTGTCGCCTTAAAGTTTTTTTGTGAACTTCAACTTCAACTTGAACTTTTGCTGTGATCCCAGGCACGAAGCGTTTAATTGACCGCAATTAGCGTAAAGCCAAAGAACAATATGCAACTTTTGCTTCTTTCTATATACATACATATATTTATTTTGTTTTGCTAGCTGTTGCAAACAGTTGTTGCATGTCACACACACACATACAAAGCAAAAAGTGAAATGCTTGAGTGTGCGTGACTTGACAATTGCAACAAAAAGTCGAACTCGTGTCGAGAGATGTGAAGAAATTCCTCAAGGGTATTTATCTATATGAAAATATGATCAGTCTAGCTCTTGAATTGAGCGATAGTTGTATATCGATTATAATCGAAAAGTTATCGACTAGGGATGTATGCTAGAATTGATTGCAAATTGAAGTAACGAGATGAAATGACAATGCGATGGACGGATCGTCATATGGATAGAAGGGTTCTCCATTCTCTCATCTATCCGATCTATCCGACTTAGCCCTTCCGCTGCCTCTCAGCCAATATACCCTACACGCACATTTTCACTGGGTGTGTCTAGTGGGAAATTCATAAATATTGTAAAAAATAAAACGTTACAAGCTTTGATTAATTATGTTCAGTACTGAAATTGTTATTTTTCTCCCGCTCTTTAATAATACACACCAATTTGTGCTATAAATTTGCATAAAATATCAAAAAAATAAAAATAAGCAAATGCAAAAAAGAGAGGAAGAGAGTGGGGGAGAGAGAATTACATTTTATTCAGTTGCGCTGCTGCTGCGTACTTTAATTAATAATTTACCTCTACGCTGTAATTGTCTGTTTGCCGATGGGGCAAATGGCAACATGGGGCAACAGTGGCCCCGCCCACAGCGCACACACACACACACACACACAGTGGCAATTAAAATTAATTTAAATTTGAATTACTCACACAGAGACACACGCGCACATGTCTGTGTATGTGAAAGCAGAAATGAATTAAAAAAAACCTTATTAAATATTTAAGAGTTAAATATTTTTAATGCAAGAAACAAAGAGATAGAGATTCGCTTTTAGACATATGCAAAGTATGCTATGCTTTTCGCTCCGGCTCTTTGCTCTCCTGACAACCTGTCTGACTTGGCTGGCTGACAGCTTGGCGTGCGCAATCAGTTGTCAACGAAATATAACAGAGTTAGTTGGAAACAGACAGTGGAATCCTTGATGGAATTCATGAGGAATTCGCTAATTAGTAAGAACAGCAAAGTCGACTTTGTCCTGGCTCCTGGCAACTGGCTCCTGGACCCTGGCTCCTGGCTCCTGGCTTAGTCATATGTCCATCACTCCTTTTATAGTACTTGCTATTGTAAATATTTCCATCTGTCCGTCCCTTTCTTCTGTCTACCCCTCTGTCTTTCAGCTTTATAATGTAAGACCTAAACCTGTCTTTCCCTAGATCTGTCTATCCCGCTGTCTTCCATCATTGACCTATGGCTTAGTTCTGCTTTACTTGCTTCTCGTGTTCGAAATTTACTTTAATAGCTTATTATAATCTACAATTCCTCACCAAATTATTCACTGCATTCAAAGACTTGAAGAAATTTACCCTATTGTCTTACTCATACATATACCAAGTCTAATTCCTAGACACAAACTAATTCAAATTTTCTCCGTTCTCCTTCTTATTCTCTACAGAGTTATGCAGTGCTCAACAGGAACCGAGACTGCAGATCTATCCGACACAGGAAGTGCAACGCAAGCCCGTTGGCAAGTCCCTGATATTGACCTGTCGCCCGAATGTTCCGGATCAGGCTTTGGTTACCGATCTACAATGGAAGGACAATATGAACAATACTATTTTGCCCAAGCCGTAAGTTCCAGATTATTTATTGCACAGACCTTCTATTTTCCCCTCTGTCTCCCCTTATGTATATGTATATAAATATATATGTGTGTGTATAAATGACACAATCACCTATTTGTTCTTCCTGTAGGAGCAATTATGATCCACTCTATGATTCCAAGGGCAATAAAAAGAATGTGTAAGTGCCGACAACAACAGCAAAAGCGAAAGCAAAAGCAATAGCAAAAGTTCGAATAACAGCAATGAAAACAACAACAACAACAACAACAGCAACAAAAGCGTATAAAATTCCCAATTTGTTGATATAACGAGCACGTGCCCGCTCCTCTTCCCCCTTTCTCTGTCTCTCTAGCTCTGTTGTTTTGTTTGCCGGCATGTTTTGTTTCCAAAGTATTTACAAATGTTTGTTTTGTTGTTAACTATATATCTATAGTTGTGTGTTCTATTTATGGGCCTGCGCCCAGCATTCACCCATCCATTCCATATGATATCATGCAATGTGAACTAATAGCTGCTCTCATGTCGCATTAAATCCTAGTCGTTGTCTACTAACCACAAAAGCAACTCCATCAAAATGCATACTACGTGTATTGAGTAGCTGAGCTAAAAGCTCCGTCATTATTTTTGAATGTTAGTAATACGCATGAAACTGAAACGTACGAAGAACTGCAGCCAAAAGTCGTGACAATGATTATTTACTTAACTCTAATGCAAGGACAAGCACAGCCAACTTAATGCGCTCGAAACGTAAGCAACGCCAACTTAACCCCACTTGAGATTTTGTCTAGCGCAGCCAACTTAATGTGCGATAAAAATAAGCGGAAATGCAGCGAACTTAACATACAAAGCGAACGCAGCTGCCTAGGTGCTCGCAGTGCACCGTTAAGCAGCCAACGTAACAAGCTCAACGGAAATAAACCAAATGTACTTGCTCATGCCCCCTACGAAGCCAACAGCAGTTATGCAGGACAGGAAATAGTCAAACGCAGCCAACTTAAGGCAGCAGCAAAAGGAACTTAGCAAGGCGCTCAAGTGCGGCCAACTTAACATCACTTGCTGTGACGCAGCCAACTTAACTCGAATCTTTGTGTGCTAGATCGTTTGCCCTTAAAGTAGTCGGAGCAATTTAAGCTGCAGAACTCGAGGCATCTGTGGAAAAATCATAAGGCAGCTGGAAAAAAAAATGCGATTCGAATGGCAGAGACTTCGCCCCAAATAGCTTAAATCAAATTTTAGACAATTTTTTGCGGGCTGCTGCCAGAACTCGGCCGAGCACAAAACGGAAAACGTGTTAATTAATTTGCCTAGGGGCAGGTGCGCGGCGAGCTGCAGGCGACGACGTGGCCTAGGTAGGAGCCATACAAAAATGCTGCCAGGGTGCGTGCCTGGAGGCATTTTAAAGGCTGCTCTCGGTGAATTGGCTCACAGATTCAATTGTCTCACTCTCCCCCTGTCTCACTCTCCCCCTCTCTCACTCTCCCTCTCTCTCTCTCTACTTGGCTATCTTTTGCCAGGCAATTGCACTGAATTTAATGTTTTCATTTAAATATGCAAACGAAAGTTTGAGTCGAATTTTTATGTTCAGCAATTCAGAGCCTTAAATAGGTATTGATTAACATTAAAGGAAGCTTTACTGCTCCAATCTATTACTAGATCTCGAGTATATGTGATAATCCTAAGTGACTACCTATGTTATTCAACCCAGTGCCAGTAGGCCACTAGTCCAAAGAGTAACTTCAGATAAAGCAAGACTATATGAATGTATAGAGACTACATATGGATAGATTTCATATACGAAGGTACCCAATATGCCCCATTGTTTGAACTAGAGAGAGCATAAAAACACAAACCTAAACCAAAAGCACATTTCGCTTAGCGTAGAAACTAAAAGAGCTGAGCCGCAGCCTACGCATTTGGAGAGAAACGAGTTCTGACCTATGTCTGACCGAGAAATAAACATACACATACGAAGAGAGAGAGAGAGAGAGAGAGAGAGAGAGAGAGAGAACTGTTGTTATTGAGCTTGGCAAGTTTTCAATTTTTGGGCCGTTAAATTGGCGCATTCTAGGCTCGCCCGCTTGGACGGCCCAGAATCTGTAATGAAACAAAACCGAAAACTCTAGCAACGCTGGCTGTTAAATAAAGTCCGCACACACACACACATACAGTTCAGTCAGAGATGCGCGAATCGCTTTGTGTGTGTGATGGTACGGGTGGGTTAGCGCGGGCGTGGCACATGTCACGCCCACACAATACGCAATGGCTGCGTTGACTCCAAATGAAGTTTTCGACAGGCTCCGGCAACGCGCTGCATACTTGCAGGCGCAAAATGTAATTAAGCTACCAAAACTGGGCACAGACCACGCAGAACAAAAAAAAAAAAAAACAAACAAACGGGAGGCAAAAACCACGCCACGCCCCCACGCCTCCACGACCCCGCCGCATTCCGTCTGCTGCTGCCAAGTTGTAGTTAGTTTTTTGCAGCCCTGACCATGGCTGTTGGCCCCGTTAGTCGAGCATTTGTCGGACATTAGGCTGCAGCTACAGTTAATTAAAGCGATTAAGTTGCCCATCGAGTTTTGTGGCTGGCAGCAGGCGCGCCTCTTGGCCTTTTGATTTTTGAGCCGCATCGGAGCGGCTTATCGGAATGCCGAGCGTTGCCTTGATAGCTACTCTGGCTCTATATAGCGTAGCTCATTCAATCTGAGCCGGTCTCTGCTTAGGCTTATCATCAGCAAACTTGGCTATTAACTGCTGCTACTCCTGCCCAGCTACGTACAGCCAATTGAGAGCTCTATGGCTGCGGTTTTGACTGAATTTGTACACTGTTACATATAGATCGAAATCAGAGTTCTTGGCTATAAATTGAAATCAATCTTCCCTCATTCCTATACACATTCAGCCTTAGAGTTCTCGAATGTGAAATCCTCTAGACCTATCAGCTCTACAATAATACCTATTGTCTAACGCAGACTTGTGACTCAGTGAAAGGGTCTTCCTGTCCATACTGTCGCAATTGAAAGCTAGAGACTTGAATATTGGACTGTGGACTCGCGCTTACCCAAAAATATCCCCAACAAGAGCTAGCTAGCTACCTTTTAAAGCCTTAAATGAGTGCTATCCCGAGCCGGTAGTGGTAGAGCTGTATATGACAAGCAAGTCAGATTGGATTACTGCACTTGCTTATAATCTACAGCTCTACCACTACCGTCTTTATCCACTCAGCTCAACCATTAGTCTATTCGATTTCAATTGAATTCTATGAAAACTTCTCTCGGCAAATATCTTTCCAAAACGCTTTTATGCAGTTTCCTTCCTTCCTCGCCCTTTCTCAATCGCTTTGGTACATCGTAATTGTGTCTGATTTGACATAACGTTTCGTCCTTTGACCAAACTGCAGCACTTGACTTGCATTGAGACTTTAAGCGTCCCCCTCGACTTGCCAAGCCAGAACAATAACATCTTTATTCGCATCTTAGCCAAAAGAAATGCAATAAAAAATGTCGTAGCCTGCCGCAAGGCGCCAAAAGGGCGACAGCAACTACCCCTAACAAACTTCCCTCTATCGCAGCCTCCCTTTTTTTCTCTCGCTCTCTCTCTCCCTATCTCTCTCTTTTGCTTTCTCGATTCCCCTAAAGACAATCAAAAATTTGATTTTTACGTATGCGTAACTGTTTTTCGCTCTTGTTTGTTTGCCTTGACTTCGGCTGCCTCAGCCGCCCCTCGACGCCCCTAACTCCTATCCTATCCACCCCCCGGTTTTTCCACCCTTTGCTCCAGTTTTCCCTCTGTGTGCGCGCCGTTTGGCGCAATATTAAAAATCCAGCGCAAATATGCAGCAAAATTTATCCCGCAATGTCTTCCGCTGTGCGTTGTGGTTGCCACTTTTTTGCCCCTATTTTCTTTCAATTTTTCTTTGCTTTTCCAAAAAAAAAAAAAAAAACGAAAGAAGGAAAACAAACGAAACGAAAGAGGCAAAAAAAAAAAAAAAAAAACCAAAATTTTATTTTTATTTTGCATTGTCGCTGAAGACTTTTTGTTAGCATAATTTTCGGTGCTGCAAACATGTTTTCTCCCAGTGTGTGTGTGTGTGTGTGTGCATTTGTGTGTGTCTGTGTGTGATTTTGTCAGGCAAACATATAACGCGTCGTTCTTTGCATTTTTTGGCAACAATTGCGAATTGCAAATCGAACGCAGCCTGTGCTCAATCTCACGAATTCCATAACACGCACACAAACACACACACACACACACACACACATACACACACATTCACACACACACATCGAGAGACACTGTCAAAGGCAAACACAATAGTTGAAGTTAAGCTGCAGTCAAGTTGAAGTAAAAAGTTTTTAAGCACCTCAAAGCATAGATTCAATGCTTTCGCGTAGCTCCCTTTTCGAATTCTTGTTTGTAGTTTATGAAAGATGCTTTTATTTATACATACATATATAATAAATATGTACTATGCGAAATACTATCCCTTTTATTTGACTTGTTTTCAATTTGATTTGAAAGTCGTGCTTTTAGCCTAGGTCTTTACAATTTTCATATATAAAGAGTGAGTAGAGTGAATAGAGTGAGTAAAACTTTGGTACTCGCTTCCTTCCTGAGCTCCTCTTTGACTTCAGCTAGTAACTATGACTTGAGCTAACTAAATATATATATATATAAATCGAAATCTACTTAACAAATTGAGCTCAACTCGCCACTCAAAGCTTGATGCTACTCATTGCACTCGCTTCTCGTTACTGGCTAGGCACTACCTGCTGTTCCTCACTCTTCTATCTCGCTGCAATCAATAACTGGAACTGGAATACATAAACTTACCTCTCTACTCGTTATTTATTCCTTAGTGCTCGGCTGTACTCGGTGCTCATTTCGTTTAGCTCTACTCGCTACTCGCTATGTACCACTCGTTACTTTTATGTTTATTTGTCTACAGCCTGCGAATGATATACGCTCTAACTACTTATAGCTAGATAAATTATGTTCTTCGAGAAAGCTTGAGTTCGCTACTCGTTGAACTCCACTCGCTATTCGTTACTAACTATTCAGTACTAGCTTCTCGTTATAATCCACTCACTGCCAGCTACTCGCTGCCTTCTTCTGGTGGTACTCTTTGCCTCAGTCAGTTATGCAAGGAATTGCTACTCGTTAGTCTCCACTCACTATTCGCTACTCGCTGCTTCGGACTATTTAGTATTTATGCCTTTTTGGCTTTAGGCAGTAACTGGTTCAGTTTGGAAAAACTTTTGCCATAGCCAAAAATTGTTCATTTACGTTTGGCTCGAAACTTTGCCAGTCTGTTTTATTTTTCAGATGGAGTTTTTTTTTTTTTTTTTTTTTTTTTGGTGGGAGGGCTTACTGGCTAGGCTTACAAAGTGAAGCCATAATAATAACCGCTATGCATATTTAGTTTTGCGCAACAAAAGTTTTTTAATTAATTAGTACGTGCCTTGTACAGCCAACCCCCCTGCCGCTCCCCGACGCCCACTCTTGCTCGACATTCGGCACTTGGCATCAGGCAATGGTTATGTACGAGTATTTTCCTAGTTTTTCTTTTTTTTTGCAATTTTTATCCAAAAAGTATTGAGGAGGAGGAGGAGGAGGAGCAGCAGGAGGAGGCAAACGAAATAGCGAATGGCGCAGGAGATGGCGAAAAGTTTTTAATGCGCAACGCCTGCGTGTATGGCAAATTGTTTTGTCGCACATGCAGATTTGGCCAGGGCGGCGAGGGTTGCCAGGGTAATTGCGAAATTTGTGCAAATTATTTTTCATACGATACGCGCAAAGTTCTCGAGTTTCGCCATCGAACCAACAAATGAATGCAAATAGTTTATGCTGTTAATTCCAATCGAGTGTCCAGCTGCAAAATTGTCATTAACTGCAAATATTCATGCAAGGGCTTGCGATTTAGACATTTCGAATAACCCCAACGGACTACAAGCTAAACACAATCTGAGTATTCCTTACTCAAATGGAATATCTCAAGGAATCCTTGAGAAATCTGCGATAACTTTAACAGCTGCCTATGCAAGTTTATTGACTGCATCATTAGGCCAAGTCAAGCTTCAGCTTTGAATCAAATTTGATTTGGAACACTTCAAGAAGAAGAGTTGCAAATATGCCCAGAGCCTCTCAGCTTTGCAACTTTTTAGAGAATTTATGCAAATATTAAGATTCCGACCCGAAAAAAAGTTACTTTTGATGTTGCCTTCAGGGCAAGAAAAAAACGAATACAAAAACTCTTGCTTTAGTCAAAAAATTAAAAAAAAAAAAGTAAAACGGATATATATATGATGCCACGCCCCAAAACGCAATTTTCTTTTAATTTTCTGTAATTGTTATGACCAAAAGTAAAAGAAAAGTGGGAAATGGAATGCGTGGCATGCAAATGAGAAAAGATGCAAAGGATGAAAACCCAACAGCAGCAGCAGAAGCAGCATCAACAAAACGCAATCTACTAACAACGACAATGCTCATAACAATTATTATAATCATAAGCATCAACATTATATACAACAACAACAACAGCAAGAACTTTCATATTATGCTCTACTAATAATACGAAACAATTTCTTTTATCTCCCTCTCTCGCTCGCTCCTACAGCACGGGTCGCAACCATCCGCCAATGTACACGGAGACGCTGCCCGGCGAAAGTTTGGGCCTGATGATTACAGCGCTCACCAGCGAAATGGGCGGCAAATATTATTGCACGGCTTCATATGCTAATACCGAAATACTCCAAACAAGCGTTACGATTAAAACTTATGGTAAGTAGCAATACTTTCTTCACCTGGCCACAGCCACACCCACCTCTTGTATGTGAGTAGCTTCATCTGTGTGTTGGCCCAAGAACTTTGCAGGCAAACTGAGAACCCATCCAGTTTGCTGGAATGCTGTACTGATAGTAGAGAGGTCTCTCAACGACTCTATATGCATCTCTCTCTCTCTCGCTCTCTCTCTCTCTTTCTTTTTCTTTATCTCTGGCATATGCCTAAACTTAAGCAGTTGCAGCTCAGAATATCTTTCATTTATTGTTTTATTCAATATCTCTTAAAGTCGCTCTCTCTCTATCTATCTCTCTCTCTCGCTCTCTTAATATATCTCTCACTTATCTTTCCATCTCTTTCTCCAAGTGTTTTTATCTCTTTCTCTTTTAAACTCGCTCAGACAAAGAGTCTATCCTTAAATGGTTTATTTCAAGTTACACTCTCAATACAATAATCAAAGTAGTTCAACTAGAATGTTTCTGTTTCTGAACTGATAAAGAGAAGAAGAAGAGACTAAATCATACAAATATTTATCCAACCATGCCAAAAAAAGAAGAAGCATTCTGAACATTTTCACAAATGACATAAATGACAGCAGACAATGGAGAAAAGCCCTTTGATCAAATCAAGTATTTGCTAGCAAATAGAATTTAATATACATCTACATATATGTATATACAATATATAAGGTAGTCAAAACAAACAGCTTTTTGTCATCTGTGTGTGTGTGCGTGTCAAGTACAGTTGTGCACAGCGATGCGATGCTCTGGCTAAGAGGAAAACACGTTGATTTTAGTTTGATTTCGATTTTATTGATGCATTGTGAGCGAACACAAAAGAACTACAGCTCAAATGGATGGAAGTCCAAACAAAGACGTTACCAATAAACAGCACCAACAGCAACAATACTCAAGCACAACAAGTGCCATACACACACACACACACACACACAGTTTGCTGGCTCGTTAACTTTGCTGTGCGAAGCTTTAGAAAAGTGCGCATAAGTGGCATTGGCGTCGCTAGCAGCTCTTGGCTGAAAAACTTTGACGAAATTGATTTTTCTAAGCAATTTAAAGTGCACACGAACCAGTGCAACCTATCAACCCATCCACCAGCCCCCTAAGGTGCCCCGCCCTCAACACCCCTTGCCCAATACGCCAGCAAGAACTTTTAACGCTTCGACAGGAGCCGACATCGATTGTTCAAACAACAGCTCGCTGGCTCAGGCTCTACCTCCCTCCCAGCCTCTCTCTCTCACTTGCACATGTGAGGAATTTACTAGCTAGAGTTCCTAGTAGCCTGAGCGTTACGTTTCGACCAGTAGTAGCTAGTTCACTCCTACTATATGCAATGCGTTTGAAATGAAATCAAATATTTTGATACGCAAGAATTTAAGGCAGGCCAGTCAGGCAGCCAGGGTAACCAAGTCAAGGCAAGGTAAGGCAAACCAAGCCAGTGTTGTTAAACGTTGTTTTCGCACAAACAGAAGGCGGCTACGATTTGACCCCAACGGGGGATAGCCATGCTCCGTATTTTGTTTATTTTGGCTATTGTTTGTACACCATGTCGAAGCGTCGAGCGAGGCGCAGTCAAAACAAGACAATACACAGTGTTGAACAATGCCAAACAGTTAAGGCAGTTAAGGCTATGTAAACGGCGACGACGACAGCTACGGCTATGGCTACGGCCAGTGATCCAATATACTTTAAAGCGTAGTAATACTGCAATGGATTTTAATAAAATTAACAAACTTTCATTGTTTGCCTTTGTTTACCATGAGTACAAAATTCAAGCAGTATAAACAGTGTTGATTAATGCAAGGTACAACAGTGCTGTAAAGCTTAAGATAAATGTTTATAGACTGCAACAGTGTTGGCTAATGTTCATTATGTGGCCTTGGGCTGCTTTTAACTTGTCGAAAATCTTGAACTGCTACGATGCATTCGTGTACAATTTGAACAGTGTTGTTAAATTTGCAATTATATAGCAAACCCAGCTCGATAACGAGCGTATGTATATGTGGGTGGTTGGGTGGTTTATATGTGGGCACTGAGTGGGTTTGCATGCTGTCATTGTATGTTGACAGCTCAAAAGTTGCATTTAGCTAAGCAAATAAGTGTGAGAGGGAGGGGGTGTGGGGAAGTGGGGTAGAGTGAGCATAGAGAGAAGTGCAAATTGCGAATAGATGTTAAAGTTGCTGTAGTTCTACTTCTACTTCTACTTGTTCCCCTTCTTCTCCCTGTCAAGTAGTTGCAACTAGAAGCTGTGTAGGTGCCATCGCCATCCGACTATTTACACACATGGAGACTGCTCCGGCTGTTGCTGCTCCTCCTGCTCCTCCTGCTGCTCCTGTTGCTGTTGTTGTTTGTGGCACTCAGAGCTTAATATTTCAATATTTATGCTTTTAATAAATGCATATGCTGCAAGCAAACTTCCGTTGCAATGGCAACATCCGATGTTGCCAAAAGTGAGCTCAACTTTCGCACTGGACTCTGTCTCTGTCTCTGTCTCCCTCTCTCTCTCTGTCTCTTTTAAAGCACTCGGATGGCGATTAAATGCTGTAAAATATGACAAAAATCTGATGTCTTAATGAGACCAATTGATAGTGTGTGTCCACTTCATATTCCACATTCCATAAATATTTGAAACTTGTGTTTCTTTTCCTGGAGTAAGCATTTAAGCCGATTTCCTTTGGCCCGGTCGCCACTGTCAAGCTAACTAATTGAAAAACTGCCGAGGCCGAGTGAAATTTAAGCTTTTTATACCAACTTTAAACTGCATCAATCTCTTGAAAGCAATTCGCACTGCCAGAAAGCAAGGGCTGAGATTAAGCATAGAGATTTGATGAGACTTAAGCCAAGAGTTTGAATTTTCAAAAATATTTCAACATAGAATACTCTGGAAATGGTTTATGGAAAATTAAAATTGTAATTAATTTTTACAGAAAATATTCTTCAAGAAATTCGAATCTAGAAAAAGAGATAAAAATATTAGAAATGTAAAATATTTGTTGAGACCCTAAACACTTTCCTTAGTTGAGCGCTTTAACAAGCTTTTTGGCTGCATTTCCATGGCGGAGGAATTTATAAAAAAAATATATATATGATATATAGCTGGAGGTAGTCTAAGTGGCTGCGGAGATGAAGTCAAGGGGAGAGGCAGGGCTGTTCATGGAGTGGAATGTTACAGAAGTTTTGCCTTATTTCCTGAGCGGAAATTGTGCAGATCACTTTGCGGCCGCAGAGCAAAGCGCAACAAGAGCCAGAATAAGGATGATGCAGGGGGGGAGGGCAAACTGCAAGCTGCATGTGTGTGTCGGTGTGTCAGTGTGTGTGTGTGTGCAGCTCAAATATTTACAGTTTATTTATAAATCAGTGTAATAACAAGCCATCTGTCTATCTAACTCAGCTGTCTGTTGACTGTCAAACAATGCACACAGCAAACATAGAGAGAGAGAGAGAGAGAGAGAGAGAGGGAGAGAGCAAGTGCAGTGGGTGCAAAAAAGGTCTTTCAAGCCAAATCCTGCTGTCCGGCCTTTTTATGGCCAAAGCCAAACGGGAAGTTGTGTTAAAAAACATTTTTTCCATTTCCCAATTTTATTGGCATGCCTCTCTCTCTCTCTCTCTCTCTCTCTCTCTCTCTCTCTGTATGTGCAACATATAAAATAAATAAAAGCTGCTGTCTGAAAATGTTCCTTAGCCGGACTCAGAGCTCAAGCCAAAGGCAAACAAACTGCAGCTGCTTTCGCCTCAATATTGTTGTTGTTGTTGTTGTTGTTGTTGTCAGCATTGTCGCTGCGTGTGAGATTTTGTTGTGCAAACACTTTTCGCTGACGTCTGACAAACAACAACAACAATAACAACGAAGCACACAGTAAAGGAAAATAAGCAAAAAGATGAACTAGTTTACGATTTCATTATTAGTTTGAACAACGACAAGGACAGCGTCGAGGCAGAGAGGCCAAAGGACACGAACCAAACACCGGCATCGACTCGCAACTTATTGAAAAAGTTGCTCCACCCATATATATAGATATATGTAGGCTATATAAAAAATTGAAACTGCAGCAAGTTATTAAAAATCAGACAGCAGCAATTGGATTTCTGTTTGGGTCTCGGTAACCACAGACATTTTGGGTGGGCCCCAAAAGCTGCGCCTGCAGTAAACAGCTAAATAAAAACAATCAGCCAAACTGTGACAACACTCAACGAGTTGGAAATGGATATACCAAGAGAGAAAGACCGAGAGAGAGAGAAAGAGAGACCGAGCACCGAGCATTGCTTTAAGCTGCGCCAACTACGTGACTTGGGACAGAAATATGAAATTCATTTAAGTGAAATTTGAAAGATTTGAGGGCAGGATTACAACAGCAGCTCTGGGTGATTGATTAGACGCCAGTCTCTCGCCGTTGAGCAGGAATTATTGTTGCAGTAGTGATTACGCAGCTGGGCAAAATAAACTTTGACTTATTTAATCTCTTAGAAAACTTACTAGATTGCTTTTCACTTGCTGCTAGCTCCGCACAGACATGGGTGCTATGTCAGCTTATAGTTGAGATAAGCTAGACCTCATCTCGTTATACAGAAGAGCCCAAAGCGAAGAGTTAGCATCTATAATTTTCACTATCTTAGGATCAACTCTAATGTAATGTCTAATGTAATGTCTAAGAAACTGAACTGCTTAGGCGAGAGTCATTGAACTGCACTGCTTACATGATCCCACATCGTGTACAGTTGATCTCAATTGAACTATTTGCTAACTCATTTAATAGTAATATTTGCAAGTATTAAAGTTGAATGCTTAAATCAAATTTCAATTGAAATGCAGTCGAGCAATTTTGACTTGTACCTTGACTATGCAAACTTGAAGCAAACTTGGACATTTTTTGAGGATCTCACTTTAAGGTCTTCACATGACATCACATAGGGCAACTTGACAATTCCTTAGTATTTGCTCCGAAAGCAATTTGTCAATATTTATGGCTGTTTAGGGCGATGCGATTTCTATGGTTAGAACTCGCATTGCTATCATTAAGCCAAATGAATCGCATAAAGTCACTGAACTGTGCCAATAAAACTGCACCTGAAGCACAGCTCGTGCTCGTGAGAACTCCTCCTCCTATTCCTTCTCCTCCTCCATCTCTTTGCGATGACACTCAATGTGCCCCGCATGCAAGTGCCCCAACTCTGAGCTACTGTACGGATATTAAACAGTTGGTTCTACAAAAATATTTTACTTTGCGCCTTAACTTGGCTGTCTCAGCTTCGATTTGCTGGCTGACTAGCTGACTGGCTGTCCGAACTACGAACTACGAGCTGCGAGCTGCTGTGTTTGTGCTCAAGTATTTGATTTAGGAATTTGAGTTAGCAATTTTTTTCATTTCTTTTGCTTTTTTTTCAATCTGCTACTGCCACAGAGATTTATTGGCATGCCACGACGACAAGCGACGTCCTCCGACAGCGTCGCACTCGTCCGGCTCGTTAGTGACCCTTCGAGCGCAAGAGCCGCTGGATTGCGGCAAAAACTTGTTGTTGGCCATGTTGGGTCATGTTTTGGTTTAGTTGAATGCCAGGGCTAACAAATACGTGAACATATCAAAGATTTCAGCTCGGACTTGGGGCTCGGGGCTGGGGGCTTGGCTTTTTAGGGGTTTCTCTGGCTGTGCCTTCAACAGTTTGTTTGAAATTATATTACGTATACGGCACGTTAGGCAAGCGTTTGTTGACATCTCGACTTTTCATTGCAGTGGCCATTACCTGGACAAATGCGCCAGAGAATCAATTTCCAATACTCGGCTCTGACTATGTGGTGAAGTGCGAGGTGAAGGCCGATCCCAATCCAACCATTGACTGGCTGCGCAACGGCGACCCGGTAAGTAAACATACATACATATACATATATAAGGCTGAAGTTCGTCCAGCAGTCTCACTGCATGTCTCATCTTTCTCCTCTCCGCCCTTCACAGATACGCACAGATGCCAAGTACGTGGTGCAGACACATGGCCTATTGATACGCAATGTGGCCGAGACCGACGATGGCATCTACACCTGCCGTGCCGCAGTGATTGAGACAGGCGAATTGCTGGAGCGCACCATACGCGTCGAGGTCTACATTGCCCCGGTGATAACCCATCTGCCAGCCCAGCTGGAGGCTGTCGAGGGCAAGCCCTTCGCTGCCAATTGTACGGCCATTGGTAAGCCCGTGCCGGAAATAAGCTGGATCAAGCAGTCGGTGCAGTTGAATGTGGCCACGGCAGACCGCTTCACGGTGAATGCTCAGACGGGCCTGATGACCATCAGCTCGGTTACCCAGGAGGACTACGACACATACACGTGCATAGCCAGGAACGGGGCAGGCGTCGTGGATCAGAAGACCAAGCTGAATGTTCTGGTGCGTCCCTCCATCTACGAGCTGTACAATGTGACGGGCGTCAGTGGCAAGGAAATTGCCATCACCTGCCGCTCCAAGGGACGTCCCGCACCGGCCATCAGTTTCCGTCGCTGGGGCACCGAGCAGCAGTACACGCCCGGCATTCAGATGGACGACGAGCGCATTACCCTCGAGCAATACTTCGACGAGGAGCGCGGCGAGAGCACGGGCACACTGCGCATAGCTCGCTCTCAGCGCACCGACGACGGCCTCTACCAGTGCATTGCGACCAACAAGGGCGATACGGCGTACAAGACGGGACACATTGCCGTCGAGTTCCCACCCGACTTTTCGCACATGAAGGAGCTGCCGCCAGTCTTCAGCTGGGAGCAGCGCATTGCCAATCTGAGCTGCCTGGCCATGGGCATACCGAACGCCACCATCGAATGGCGCTGGAATGGACGCAACATCAAGGACTTGTACGACACGAACCTCAAAATCGAAGGCACCGGCCCACGCAGCGATCTCATTGTGCATCCGGTGACGCGACAATACTATTCGGCCTACAAATGCATTGCGACCAACATCCACGGCACCGCCGAGCACGACATGCAGCTGAAGGAGGCGCGCGTTCCGGACTTTGTGGCAGCGGCTGTGCCACGCCAGCTGACCGCAACGACAATAACCTTCGACATCCGTGGTCCGCCCACAGAGCTTGGCCTGCCCATTCTCGCTTACAGCGTGCAGTACAAGGAGGTCAACAATCCGGACTGGTCGACAGCTCTGAATCGCAGCTGGTCGCCCGACTCGCCCTATATTGTTGAGGGACTGCGTCCACAGACGATGTACAGCTTCCGCTTTGCGGCACGCAATCAGGTCGGCCTGGGCAACTGGGGCGTCAATCAGCAGCAGTCGACGCCGCGTCGCTCGGCACCCGAGGAGCCCAAGCCCTTGCACAGACCCGAACAGAACGATAAGGAGGAGCCGGTGGTTGTGTCGCCCTATTCCGATCACTTTGAGCTGCGCTGGGGTGTGCCCGCCGACAACGGCGAGCCCATCGATCACTACCAGATCAAGTACTGTCCGGTAAGTAGAGAAAAAGGGGAAATCATAGATAGCTTGTACTTACATATTCATATGTGATATCGATTTGCAGGGCGTCAAGATGGCTGGCACCTGGCATGAGCTAGAGGATCGCTGCAATACGGTCGAGGTGGTGGAGACCACATCGTACCAGATGACCGATCTGAGTGGCAACACGTATTATCGCATCGAGCTGAAGGCGCACAATGCCATTGGCTATTCGTCGCCGGCATCGATCATTATGAAAACGACACGAGGTGAGTCCGATTCAGCTAATAACAATCTGGGCACGTTGCTCTATTCGGCTGGTTTCAATTCTGGCGTCAGTTCGCTACACAAACAACTCACAATCACAACAACAAGAACAGCAACAACATCAACAACAACAGCAACAACAACAACAATCATTGCGCTGGCCACAACAATCAGCATTACCCTACTTAGTGCCCTAACCACAATGTTAGCCTAAAGCGAAAACAAATCGAATCGAATCATATGTATATCGATAAATCGATTCGATTTCTTTTTGTCTTTCAATAATCATAAACCATTTGCATTAAATCTAATTGAAATATCTATACCGAGAACAACAGAAACAGAAACAAAAAACAAAAAACATTAGCCTGAATTCGATAACTGTAGTGTTATCAATCATACGTTATCGATAGCGAGCACACTTGATAACTATCAAAAACAATAACAATACCAAAACTAAAAGCCGTTAATTATACCGTTGTGGATCACTCATTATCGATAGTAATATACTATTGTTGTTAGCTGTTATCGATAGCTAAACTCGTATAAAAACAACATCTATAACGATGTGATTATCAACCAGTAAAAATTGAGAATAATTAACATTTATTCGGTTTATTCGATCATTATTAGCTTTTCGATAACAAGAACATCGAATATCTGTAAGAATCAATGACATATTTCCTTAATGTTGCAACGATAGCATTATCGATCACTCGTTATCGATAGCGTGAAACTTTGAGTAAAACGAAATCAGCAAAAATACTTACGCAAATTCTTGAATATACATGCATACTATCTCTTAATATACATATATATATATATATATATATATTAAACTATTTTTGAACGTATCCAACGTATATATGTATACATATATATAAATTATAGCGAGTACAATAATTTTTGCATACAATTTTTTTTGTAGTGTATATTTCTTCTACTTCCTTTTTTAGTTTTTTGTTTTTAGTTCAGTGTAAACAACCAAAATATTTTCTCTGCTCACTCTGCTCTCTATCTCTCTCTCTATCTCTATACATTTTTTTCTAATTTCTATCGATAATTCTGCAAGAAAGTATCCCAGTTATTTCTGACTGTGTAATTTACAGCTGTTTCTTTTTTTTCACATTTTTCGTTCCATTTCGCTGTGAACCTTTTGCATGCTATTTTTTGTGCTAATCTAAAAAAAAAAAACTAAGGCTAATTTCTGTGCCACACCCAACCCACCCGCCCACCGTCACAGCCTCCCATAAATTGACATTCCAGCTAAAGAAAAAAACAGCAGAAATATGATGTGAACTATGTCCCTGGCACAAGTTCACCGCATACTTTCAACTGGCGTTGTACAACACTGTTTTCCTTCCCCGCTTTTTTTTTTACCTATTCTACACTGAGCTAAGAGTCAAGCAAAGTATGCAAAGTAAATATTTGCTCAACATTTCTCACAAGTGTTGTCCCGCTCACACACACACACACACACACATCATCACTCACACACATACACACACACACACATGAAACATCACAGAATTCCATTTTGTTCAAGTGTCAACATCAAATTGTGTTGTGAGCTCTGCGCGCTCTCTCTCTCTCTCTCTCTCTCTCTCGCTCTTCCATGCTCCTGAATCCTTTGTATACCGTATATTGTAATATTTTGTGTGAACTGAACTATTTTTTGTTTTCTACTACAATTCATAAGCATTTACTTAATTATTAATTTTAAAATTAAAAAACAAAAAAAAAATTAAAATGTAATAGTATTTTAATTTTTTTTTTTTTTTTTCATAATTTAGTTGAATTAATAAAATTTTTATATTTTTGTGTGTGTGCATTAATCACAAAAGTTTTTCACGTTTCAAATGCATATTTTTGTAATAACTAATTTTTAATATAAAAATACATTTACAAATAGAAAAAGAAAATCAAGAATTGTAATAAAACTCGAATTATATATATATATATATAAAAGATAAACATATTTATATCGTTTAACTTGCTTAGTTGTGCTTCATCCATTTATGATTTTAACGTGTTTTTTTTTTTTCAATTTCTTTAGTTAAATTTTTTTGTATTAAGCAACAAAGATGATATCAAAATAAAAACAAAAAAACAATATTAATTAATAAATAAATATAGAAAAACAAATTTGCAACTGTTTCTTTTTTTTTTCCTCATATTTTTGTTAAGCATCTGTGTATTATGTTTGTCTACCTGTCTCGCTCGCTCTCTCTCTCTCTCTGTCTCTTTTTCACTTTTTCTACAGTCTGCGTATGTGTGT
Organism: Drosophila aldrichi; assembly: GCA_035045965.1. Taxonomy (NCBI): domain Eukaryota; kingdom Metazoa; phylum Arthropoda; class Insecta; order Diptera; family Drosophilidae; genus Drosophila; species Drosophila aldrichi. The sequence continues at coordinate 653,443 of JAWNOM010000484.1, forward strand.
GTGTGTGTGTGTGTGTATGTCTTGCTCTATTAGTTGTTTATGTATTGCTCGTCGTGTCGTGTTTAGTTAGCAAAAACTATCGATTGGAACTATCGGCCAAGCGCATTGTACTAAAAGACTATCATCGCTAGTTTTCGCTAATCATTGTCTATTTGTGTGTGTGTGTGTGTGATAGAGCTCGCTCTCTCTTTCACTCTCTCTCTCTATCTCTCTCTCTCTGTGTTTCTCATTCTCGCTCTTGCACTCATTTCATATTGCATTATCATGCTCATGTTTCATATATTATTAATATATATTATAATTTAATATAAATTACTAATTTAACCTATACTAACTACAATTTAATGTGTGTATATATATATTATATATATATATATACAATATATTAAGTACATTTAATCCAATACTAAAACAATCAGTAAACACTTTGAGCGTAGCTATCAAACTGTAAACAAAGCAATGCCAAATCAAACAAATACACCTACTAATCTCTAATACGTAAACAAATACAAACACACACACACACACACGCATATATATATATATATTAGACACACACACTCACATTATGTTTGAGCGTCTTTTTGATCGTCGTCGTCGTCTTTTTGAACTTATTCAATGCAATGAAAAGCAAAAATCAACCAACAAAATCTTCTTTTGTGTGATTCCTTTTCTTCCTATTTTTCTTCTACTACTTTTCTTTGTTTTTTTTTTTCTCTCTTTTACGCTGTGTGATATATGCCAAACAAAACAAAATCGAATGCTTAACAACAAAACAAAACAAAACAAAACAAAAAAAATGAAATGAAATTCAACAAACAAAAACAAATGTACCTCTACCTGTACCTATATATCCGACTTGTACTGTACCTGTACCTCTGCCTCTGCCTCTGCCTCTGACTCTGCCCTGTGTCCATGCCCGCCTCGCCTTTATCCCACCAATCGCAAACACAGACAAACCCTATCCGTACTCATCAAACAGCGCCACGAATCGACTGCTTGGCCAACAAACTGCTTTACAACGGGCGATGCTGGGCCTCCTCCTGCTGCTGCTCTCGATGTGTCTGCGCTCTGGCTAAGCAGTGGGGCAAGCAGTGCATGCGCGGATCAATCTGATGTTGCTTTGTGAAGCCTGCTAAACGTGTTTGTTTTTTTTTTCCTAATCTATCGACAATTGTATATAAATAATAAGCAAACGAAAAACAAAATACCAAAAATACCAAACAACCAAATATGAATTATACTTAATTACATACATACATATACATACATACATACACTGAAACCGAGACATACTAACATACATATTAAGCTATAGTAGCAACAGCATATGAGAACTAATTATCTAACTATCACTAGAATGTTACGAGAATAACTGCTCTATAGACACTATGATGATTCCATTCAATGTACAAACAAGCCGCTAAATGCCAAAAGAGAAAAATACTATAAAACATACTAAGAAAGCTAATACCAACACATAAGCATAGCCATATACATACTACGGGGTGACCAAAAAAAAGAAAAGCGATACTCTTGCCGATAACTATAGTTAAGCTTCTACTTAAGTTATCGATAAAAGAGAGTTGTAGAAATATACTAGAAGATTTGCCATTTGATTAGAAAGTAAGAGTCGTCTTTGTGGAAACAATGTATGTATATGTTTTATTTGGTCACCCGGACATACATGTACTTAGGCAATTCGAACCGATTACCAAAATCTAAGTTAACTTAGCGTTTTAGCTGTCCGTCAGATGCAACTCAGTTTGTTGTTTACCAAAAATACCGCAAAATACCAACAAATCCATGTGGTTTAAAGCACTGCCAATCAAAAGCAATTATTGTTGTTATCGATTCTTTCACTTGTTTTCTTTTTTTTCAAAGAGCATTAGATCTATGATGTATGTAGATAACCAGGTTTTCTTATAGTTAAATATACATACATACATATATATATTTATATCAAATATACATATATGAAGAAGTCTTCAATTTTATATCAGGCTTCCTTTCGGTTTAGCCCAAAAAGAAGATGTAGCCGATGATGATGATGAAGAAGAAGTTATAAGAAGAAGAGACCACACCACCGTGTTATAAGTATTACAAGCCCAAGTTGTTCCAGTTTATGTTTCGGGTGGTTTAAATTTTAATTGTTTTTAAATTTTATTCTCTATTGAACGTATACGTTTAGGGGACAATAAGTAACTGAAAAGAAACGAAAAAATAAATCTAATAAAATACATAAATTCATAAAAAGAACTAAGAACTTTAGGAATACCATATTGAGGGCTAATCTGAAGTAATTAAGCATAAATAGAACCCCCACAAAAATGAAAAGAAATACTAACAACATATGTTTCCAAATACGAATTTTTTTCACATGGTGTATTTAGCTTAATGTAAATGTTTGTGCTCAATGAAATTTAAGGTTTATAAACCGTTTACACATATACGTACATATATAGATACATATATATATGTATGATCTATATCTATGGAAACTAGCAAAATGAAAATAAGATTTAAAAAAAAAGAAAACCAGTTCAATTTAGTAAAAATATTCCTTGTATACAATTTTTAGTCAAAAGAAAGCCCAAAACTTTTTCTAGCCAAATATTGATATATATATATAGATATATATATATATATATCGTGAAACATATTTCCAATTTGTAACTTTACCATATACAAAAGTTATATATCGATATATCAGTATACTTATAGTATATCTACTATAGTTAGTGAATAATTCAGCCCGCCTAACGTTGCTGAGCAGATCGTATCGTAATCTCCATAAAGGGGCATATGTTTTTTTTTTTTTTATCCTGTAGCGCAAGCAGTTGATCAAGCAGTTAGCTAGCTAATGCCCAACTGTACATAAATGTTTTATAACTCATACTAGCTAAATGTCAGACAGTCAGTCAGCCATCAGTTCAATTTTAATGCTACTAAACATGAGTACTCTATGATCGGAGAGGCAGTTCTGCTATCCGACACATAAACACATACACACATGCTACACACACACACACACACCAAGCAGTAGAAAAAAGTGTCATATAAATGTTGTAAGCAGTCGATGATAAATAAAATGAAATAAATAAGATAAATCGAAAAATCAAAATCGAAATATGCAAAGTTCATTTTGGATAATAAAGACAACTTTAAGCAAAGAAATACTTGAGAGCTTTTGTTATCGATAACTCGTTTATCGTACGACCAACCAACGGCCGTGCAGCCCAATCAAATGCCGACAGGTAATATGGTTATGCAACAACTTTAGCTCGTTAAATACATATTAATCATAACTAATACTAGTTTATTCTCTATCTCTCCCTCTCTTTCTCTCTCTCTCTCTCTCTCTCTCTATCTATCTATCTATCTCTTAATATATGCATATATTTATTTATGTATTCAATTAATCGATCTTAAATAACACAATCAATAAAAACGCATTCGATTTCAATTTAACAAAACGACTAAAAATAAACCAAATACAAACGGCATCAGCTCTAAAACGCATTCTAAATCAATTTTGCTACTAAACAAACTATAACTAAATTTCCTTGTAGTCTAACTAAATTTTATAGGTATATACATAAATATACATCCATATATATATATATACTCTTACTATATATATATATATCTTTATTCAATCAGCACTTTGAAATCCAAAATTTGTTGTTAACTAATCAAAACCTAAAATTTGTTGGAGCGCACTAAACCTATGTTATCGTTATCGTTATCATTCTGTATACCAGCTTCTATACACACAGAGACACACACACACGTCTTGTACAAATTGTAAAAAATTGCTTTTGCTTGTATATTTGTTCTTCTTCTTCTTCGGCTACTTCATATTTTGCTTCTTCTTTTCTATTTGGCTTATTGGCATTTCATGTTTAATCCTTGTTGCTTTGCAGCCTCCTCATCATGCGCTTTCTCACATATGCTTTATCTCACACTTTCTCTAGCTATCTCACTCTAACTCTCCCCTTGTCTCTCTTTCTGTCTGCCTATATCTAACTCTCTCTCTCTCTCTCTTTAACCTGCCCTTGAAAGCAGCATGTTTTTTTGTTTTGTTTTTAACCAAACTTGTTTATTTTCTTTTATTTATTTGTGAAATGTTTTAAATTTTAAAATTCAATTTTTATTTTAGTTTTAATTTTAATTTGAATGGAAAATGCTTAAGTTTATTATATTATGATTTGAAATACACACACAAAAATGTAAATGTTTGTACAAAATTTAACAACTCTGAAAAATAATGGAAAAATACTGCAAAAAAAATTTAAAAAAAAAAAAACAAAATTATAATATAAATTATATACACATATTTATTCTGATAAATATATATACATAATGTATACATATTTAGTATTTTAAATTGTAATACAAATATATATGTATATATAGGTCAATTGCTGAAAAGACAAATTAAATTTCAAATCAAACTCGACTCTTGACTCGCTGTCAAATTGAGATACCCTGGAATAACTCACTCCATATAGTTCACGTATGCTTACTATATATATGTATCTATATATATATACATATATACTATATATACCATAATCGTTAAGTTTTTAGTATTTAAAATATGCCACTATATTAATATATATACAATATCTGATCTGATCTGATCTATAGAAATTAGCTCTCTTGCAAGACTGGAATGACAAAAACAATACTAATCCAAGCACTTTCTATTCCCACACCCACCCACACACACACACACACACACACACACACATACATCTACACACGATCGCAAACTTCGTTCTCTTCTCTTTTGGACATAGGCAACGATGTCATTCAGGTAGCCGAACGTCAGGTGCTCTCATCGGCAGCCATCGTTGGCATCGCCGTTGGCGGCGTCCTCCTGCTGCTGTTCATTGTGGATCTGCTGTGCTGCATAACGGTGCACATGGGCGTGATGGCCGCGATGTGCCGCAAGGCCAAGCGTTCGCCATCGGAGATCGACGACGAGGCAAAGCTGGGCAGGTGAGTTGACTAACTACAGCTATATATATAGAGTATATATATCTGGCTGATGCTACGATAATATTGCATTAGAAATGATACGAAAAAAAAAGTACGAAGTAAAACCACAACAAAATCTTTCCTCATTATTCCCTATATCTTGTTTGTTTTCTTTTCCAATTTCTATTTATTTGTTTGCCTACTTTCGAAAAGCCAAAATTCTCAACGTCCGGATTTCGAATACAATTGGGTCTATGCGCGTCCTAAATCGTTGTTGTTCAATCGAAATTCCCTAATATTCGTCTGAGCACACTGAACGAAAATAAAACAAGCATTGAAGACAACACAAAATTTGAAAAATACTCTATTCACAATTTTCATTTTACTTCCTCAGTTTTTCTTTGTCATTTTGTTCTCTTATTTCTGGTGCAATATTATTATTAAGTTCACGTGAAACAGACCGAAAGTACTGTTATATTTTTCCAACTTCCTTTTACCTACACTCGAACTGCTTTAGTTCTTTCAATTGATACATATATAGAGTATCCTTTAAAGCCTCCTTTCCAACACTCTTTTCCTTACGTTGTGTTAGCCAACACTGTTTTACCTTATATGTTATATATATGTGTGTGTGTGTATATACGATATTTATCGATATACATATCTATATAGTATATGTTATACATTTAATTTTTTTACTTAGTATTTCACTTTCACACATTAGTCTCAATATCATGCAGCCAGCTACATATCTAGTCTTAGACATTGCTTTTGAATCAAAGTGCCTTGTCTGCTACATAGTATATAGCACACAAACACACTAACACCATACACATACATATACACATACATACATACGCACTCACATATAGTATACATCTATGTCTAGTTCTAGTGAACTATTGCTGGCTGCATTTAGAGACGGCATTTTGATCTTGTTTCGTATTATTGTTCAGATTGTCTTCTTTATATACATCATCAATCGTTTATTTGTAATCATCTCACCACACACACACACACGAAGACAGTCATAAGATAAATAAAAACTAGATTACATTCACCTACCTTTTACATTGTCACAACTTACCGAACTCTCCATACAATCTATACTCTCTCTCTCTTGATTTCATCAACCTCATACGTACTGTTCCAATCATCCAACACAAAACCAAACCAAACCAAACGACAAAATCAAAAATCTCAAAAAAAAATAAATCCAAAAAATTGAACAAAAATCATCAAAATTATCAACATCTAACCAAGCAGTCTTTATGGTTGGCGTTTCCCGCTACCTTATTGCAGTGGACAGCTGGTTAAGGAGCCGCCACCATCACCGTTGCCACTGCCGCCGCCAGTTAAGCTCGGCGGCTCACCAGTGACATCTCCATTGTACGTACATCAATCGTATTTTGTTTTGATTTTCTGCTTAGCTCTCTAGTACTATATGGCTCTACCTCTATGCTCTATGCTCATCTCTATGCGTTTTCGTTTTCCAGCACTATTCATCACTTTCCTTGTCGTACTTATTCGTAAATGCACTCACTGTACATATATCAATCACTAAGTGTAGTATTTAGCTTTTTGTCTTTAAGCTTTAAGTTGTAGCATTTAGCTTTTTGTCTGCCAACGACTGCCGAGGTAACATTGTCGTTCTTCTCTTTTGATTTTATCCTTTGCCTTTCTATTTATATGTATTTAGCTGTAGCATTTTGCTTTTGTCTGCCTGCTGGCTAGTGCAAACCTTGTCTCTTTCCAACTCAGAGCATAAGTTGTAGCAATTAGCTTTTTGTCTGGCTTTGGTAGTCATGACAGCTAGCCTGCTTTGGGCAGTCTGGCTGCTCTCTATCTCTTTCTCGCTCTCTTTTACTTTGTTTATTTCTCATACTAATCGCGACTTTCGCATTCACAGGGACGAAAAGGAGCCTCTGCGCACGCCCACCGGCAGCTTGAAACAGAACTCAACCATTGAGTTCGATGGACGTTTCGTGCACTCGCGCAGCGGCGAAATAATTGGCAAAAACTCGGCCGTCTAAGCGCGTTGAAATGGGGAAACGGGATGAAAGAGCTGAGATGATGTGCACAAAACTTGCAACTGAGAAAAGTATTGAACAAATAAACAGCAAATAATAGAGAAGAAGAAGAAGAAGAAGCAGCAGCAACGCAACACATAACTCACCTATATATATACCTACAATATATATGTATATGTATTTACCTGTCGTCTAGCCCACACACACACTTATAGGAAGGCAGACAACAATTTTGAAGCCAAAGCTGTGGGAACACCTTTTTATTGTACGATTCTACGAGTTGATGTTTAGTTTCCTTAAGTTCTATCTTAACTAAATGTCTTAACTATATATACACACAAACACAAACATATATATACATATATATATATACGATATCTGAATAGTATTTTAAGCTCTGTACACATTGCATAACATTCATCGCATACGATCATGTTGCTTCGACTTAGCATATTCATTCACTTGCTGCAATTAGCTTAAATTCTTTTTCAGACTGGAAAACAATTGAGAGAATACATATACCCACAAGCACACATACACATACACATACACACACACATTGTTAGCTTAAGAAACTTAAATTAATGCCTTACAAAAAGAAAATGAGAAAAACAAAATCTAATATTAGTTTAACTAACTTAAACATGCCATAAATAAGTTTAAACATTAAGTTCAAGCATATGCATATACCACACACACACACACACACACACGCATCGTCATCAAAAATGTCGTAGTACTTAAAACCACTGAAGAAAAGACTTTTACTTCAAACATGACAACTTATCGGACAGAAAAGATTTCAATTTTATTATTTTTATGCATCGCATGCGTCTTCGTTTCCTATTGGTAAATTCATCTACTTAATAATAAAACTGTACGAATTACATAAATATTGATATATATAAATACAAATTATATATATGTATGTAATGTATGTTAGTTATATAAATGGAATGCTCAATGTTTGATAATGCTAATCGCAAGTACAGTTTGCGACAAAAGCTAAAAGTAGAAGACAGAAGTGCAGTTTGGCGCATGAATGAATGAACTGTTAGCTGGGCAAGTACAGTCAGTGACAAAAGTTGAACAGCACAAGATCGGGACTGCTTAAGAAGTCAATTTGAACTGCTTATTAAACAGAATCCAGCACCGAGCCCGGCTTTGAACTGCTTGACTTGTACAGTCTACTACAAAAGCTGCATTTGAACACTGCCAACAAAAGAAAATCAAAAAGAGAACAAACAAAAATGGAAAGTGTTACGGAAAAAAGCTAGCAAAAAAAAAAAAAACAGATTGAAAACTACAATTGAAAAAATTAAATAAAAAAAAAAACTCAAAAGTTAATGGAAATTTGAAAATGTTGAGAGTTGAGAATGGAAAATGTAAAGTTTAATTTAATCAAATGATGACGGAAAACTAAAAATTCGAATTTGAAGAAAATAATTTAGAGATTGAAAATTTTTTATTTAAAACCAACAATTCGAGATTTGAAAAATGTAAGCTAAAAGAAATTTAAAATAAATTATAAATAATAAAGATGCTCAATTTAGTTTTTTTCAACCACAACTCTTCATATTTTCTAATAAAAATAAAATGAAAACCGTTCAATGGAAAGATTCAAGAAAATATATATATATATAAATGTTTAAATGAATGTTCAAGTGAATGTTTTAATGAATGTGTAATAAATATAATAAACAAATAAGAAAAACGAAAACACAAAACTTAAGTAACTTACTTATGAAAACATTTGATTTCAAAGCAAATTTCAACTACGACAATGCCAAAACAATTTGTATTAATTTTTACTCTTTACATTTTACGTCTAATTTCCTAAGTTGTTTTTTTTTTTTATGACATTCGAAAAAAAGGAGATGAATGAAGCTAAACAAATGCAAATTATGATATAATATACTCAATTTTTAATAATTTTATTATTTTTATATATACATTTTTTTTATGTAAAAAATGAAAGAAAAAGTTAAAAATATATAAGTAAGAAATTAATTAAATATTAATTAAATAAAAAGTATTTAATTTAACATAAACAATTTAAGATGTAAGTAATTTTTTTTACACGAATAAAAAAACCAAAAAGCTTGAAAGAAAAAATCAATTTATATATATATACAAGATGGAACTACATTAAACTCTATATATATACAGATAAAAAAAAAAAATATATATATATATATACATTAATTAAAATAAAAAATAAAATTGAATTTTATGTTAATTATGTTTCTTTTTTACTTTTGAATTCGTCCCGTTTTGTAGATGTTTTGCCAAAAGCTTTTGTAGCTTCTGTTGCCAGTTAAGCCAAGCGCCTTCTCAGAGCTTTTTTACCTACTATATTTAAAAGAAAAACAAAATCGGAAAAAAAGAATAATATTAATCTATACAAATATTATTATACAAGCTAAGAAAACTATATAAAGAGCTACACAGAAACCAAAACTGAATTGTAATTGTAATTTATGTATGTATATGATGTGGACATTATTTTTATGGGAACTGCATTCGACAGAGCCCAAAGCATATAAAATATGGCGAGCAAATTGACTAAATCAACATGAGATTTATCGAGGGTGTAGCTTTTTTATCAAATATTACAAATGGAAATTCAGAAATACAAAAAAAATAAAATTAAAATAAAAAACCCACGAAACTGAATTGTTGGGAAATAAAGTCGTATTTATCAAAAGAAATGCAAAAGTGTCTTTAATTGAATTTGGGCTTCATAATCTCATATCTCAGACCAGAGCTGACTGATCTGATAGCTAATCTACAGCTCAACTTCATCGGCCGAGGCTCTTCGAGTTGTCAGTCATTTATATGCTATGAGAATCGCAGAGTAGCGCAGTGATTTTCAATTGAAAGTATTGGTCTGGTACGATACTATAAAAACTCGATCCCAGCTTTGACTTATGTATGAAGTCTCTGGTATATAATAATCTTCAGGTCGCTTATGGTTTACCCAAGGTCAAGGCTTTCATATAGAGCAGGGTAGAACTAGATCGTCTAAGCTTGGCGCATTCATCGAATATATGTATGTATATATGTAGATGTGAGCCGCCTCCTGCCACATAAGGAATTTGTCGATTCCAGCAATACTAATAGAATTTAGCAAATAAATCTATAATCTTTTATATATATATTTATATTTGTTCAGTTTTTCTACAAGGCATAATCGTTGACAAAAATATATTTGGCTAAGCTTAAAGGTAACTCGAATAAAATCTGATTAAAACAATTGAACAGTTTCGTTTCTTATGATACATTAGCCAAAAAGAATATACAATACATATATACATACTACATATACATATATATATATTCTAATACACAAAACACTGAGTTGATAAATTCTTTAGATCGTGATGCTGCGGCTGCGTCTGGCATGCAAAGGGGCAGTTAAACCTCAATGCCCTCGTCGGAGCGCTTGTTCTGGCGCTGCAACGCCTCCTCGGCACTGAGCTTGGTCTTCTCGGTGCGCGTGTGCCAGACGAGCACGTCGCGACAGTTGTTGGCCAGCGGCTGCAGTTGCTCCCGTGTGGTTAGATAACGCAGGATTTCGCTCTCTTGGTAGCCGCGCTGCACTTCGTACGAGAAGCTGGCCTGCGGATACTTGAAGAACAGATCGATGCTAATGCCAAAGGCGGCCATGTCGATGGGGAACGGTCGCTCTGGCCGCCAAGCGGCATTGAAGCCCGTCACCTGGTTGTTCTCGTTGAGCAGCGGCCGCTCTACCATCAAGCCGCCGACGAGGCCAACGGGCCAGATGCCCACACGGCCGGGCTTGATTTTGGACATCTCAGCAAACAGCTCCACGGAATAGGAGTTGTCGTCGTCCATGAAGAAGACAATGGCATGACGCTCGGCATCGACATTACTGCGCAGCCAGGTCAATGCCAGATTACGCTGCTCCACGCCGCGTGGCTTGATCCAGTTGGGATCCTTGCCCTGCAGCTTGAATTCCGGCGGAGTTTTGATATTCAGTTGAGTAAAACGATTTTCCAGTCCGGCACGCAGCAATAAATTTCGCACCAGAGTCGTTGTGCTGTTCGAGTCCTCCACAATGATCCAATGCAAATTGGGCACCAGCATAAACAAATGCGATAGCCTGACAAGAGAAATTGTATATATAAGTGAGAGTTCGCATATATTATCTTTTAAAAAGTACGCGAAATGCTCTAATTGAAGTTTGCTATCGATCTAAATCGATTTCAAGGAAGCGCAAAAGTTATCGATAGTAGACGTGATCTACGTGTGTGATAAAAGGACACATACGTGTACAAGAACTGAGAACTGAGAGACGGCTAGATAGGCATATGAATAGATCATATAAAATAGATGTATATATGTACATACATATGTATATATTCATCTATTTATATGTATGCGCAAAAACGATTTGGCCACGCCTTCTTTAGCATGTTACATTCACATAAACACATTCCGACCATTTACCTCACGGACTACAGGGTATACAGCTACTAGTGCATCACAGCTCACCTGGTCAATTCGGCTTTTTGTGCTGGCCGAGCATACGTCGGCGTTATGGCATAGATTTTGGGCAACGTGTCCGCTTGAGCTTTGCTGTACATCGCCTGCAGGTAAGCGGGGCCCTGGCAGGTGTGTTTACCGTTGCGATGAACCATTAGCAGCAGAACAATGAAAACGATGATCAGCACGAGCACTTGCCGTGGACGAATGCGTACCTCGGACATCTCAGCATCTAAATTGGCATAGGTTACTCCAAAAAAAAAATCAGCGCACTTCCCACGCAAACACACTGCGGCAAAACAAACAAAACGAAAACAAACATAAATACAATGCGCCCCAACGCCGTTAGTTGCTGTTGATTGTTTTTGTCTGCTCCCTTTTACCTAAAACACTCCACTGCACGAGCGCAGCATCAAGACACACTTTCAGTTATCTACAACTATTTTAAGTAAATTAACGAAAAGAACTTATGACATTTTAACAACTTTGTGCTATTGGTAAATAAAAAAAAAAAAGATAGCTAATGTATGTTTATATCGATATGCGATGGCTTGAGCAGAAACCGCGATGTTTATATCGTTATGCGATGTTTCTATCAATGGCCCGCAAGTATCGCTATATTCAAAGCAAGTCGTTTAACTGAATATAATTGTTGTTCCTCAACGCATTGGCTGTTTACTTGCATGTGCTGCCAGCTCCAACAGGTTGATGTTGCCATAACCGTTAAGCATTGCTCACCCTGTGGCTTTAGCCGTTTTGCTGGTATATGCCTGTTGCCTGCACTAGACGCTGCAATAACCATTTAGTAATGCTTGCTCTAATTCCGTTCACGGTTTTCCGTTTAACTATACATATGTACATATATACAACTGCAAAGTAATGCCTGATCACGATTGAGTGATCTTTTAACAGTGATGCCTGATCTGTTGGCTTTACCCGTTTAACCGTTTGGTCAACAAAAACTTATCGATATTTTGTTTGACAAATGAGCATTGACGGCCAATTCAAAATTCGGATCAGCTTCCATTTGGAATAGTTCTCAAATCATAGAAGACATATAGTATGAAGTAATGTAAGGTATTCACAACAAAAATTCATAGCGTCCATACACTCAATATTCTAAAAACAAAACATATTTATATATTTTCTAATCCGTAAAAGACAATAGGACACACGAAATAGTGCAACATGTGCAATTCAATTGGTAAATTGGCTTCATCAATACTTTAACCGAGAACATCCCTACACAGCTTTTATCCTCCTCCAACTCTCCCGCAGATGTTAATAAACAAAAGCTCAAATTTTACGGTTGCTGCAAAATGACCAATAGCGAAATCTCCAAGTTCTACAATCTGGACTTACTCACCGATGCCGAGCTGGCCTCTGTTGGACTCGCACGCGACTCCCTGATCGACGACTATCGCCACCTGCACGAAGTGTCGCAGATGAGAGAGCAGAAGTGCAAGCCCAAAATGACAAAACGTTTCGTCTCCAAATTAGTGAAGCCCAATTTCATGTCGCCCCGAATGCCCAGCAAGGCCTTTCACTATGATCTCTTGAACAAGTTTTTTCGCTGTATGCAGTCCGAGTCCGTGGGCTTCTGTCGCTTCATGGAACAGGATCTCAATATTATAACGGACTTTCAACGTGATACCAACGCTCTATTGCTGTCACCGCGAGAGCAAGAGTTCGCACGCTATGAATCGTATTTCGACTATCTGGATACCCTGTACAGAAGCGGCGATCAGGATCGCGTCATCTCGATTGTGGCCAAGGTGATGATCAGCTTCCATCGCGATCCGAATCCAGTTAAACTCTTGCCCGGCTTCGGGCGTGGCTATGGTTCGCACTATGCACGCAATCGCACGGCCGTTGTCAAGCATCACTCAAAATTGTCGAATTTGTAAAATGATATTCGCGATCTAATCACCTAATCGACGCCCTCCCACTGAAATCTAATCTAAATTTATAAATGAAGGCAAAGAAAGCAGCAAAAAGAAGTTTTGAAATAAAAATTAAGTTCCCAATCCATTCCTCAACTTGGTTCTTATCCTCTTCTTATAACGATTCTTACGTAGATATACACATATGCATAAATCTATATATGTATGTTTGTCTATATACATATTCATATTCATATATTGATTGCTCGATTTTATAGTCGATTTACTTGCATTTTGTTTTATTCGATTCATCATTGAAATACACATATTTCATTTAATATTATTTTTTTTAAACACATTTTTCAATTTTCACTTTATTCTGTTTTTCTTTTTGTTTTTAAACTACGAATTATCCATTTTTATTTTATTTTTGTTTTTAATAGTATTTTTTAAGGTCTGAAAATTTGTTGCATTCCAAACGAATTTTAAATTCTAAATGCCCATATTGTGTTGTGTTTTTTTAATGTTAATTTAAAAATTTGTTATTATTATTTGTTTATTTTTTATTTAGTTGGGTTTCCATGTACAAATAGTTTGGTATGTATTGTATAAGTTAAGAGATGGGCTAGGCATCTACTCTATAAGTAGTAGTTGGTTTTCTTTTCTTGTTTTGTTTCCTTTCATCGTTTTAAGTATTCTTTAATTATAATTGTAGTTGATAATTGTTTTTTATATTTTTTTGTATTTATATATTTATATATAGTAGTTGTAGTAATATATATAGCAATTTAATAGTAAATAGTAGTAGAGTTATATATATAGAAGTATACATTTATATAAACTTAGTGCTCACACACACACACACACACACACAGTCACACATTCTTATATATTTATAAAACATTAGCACTCACTCGTTAATTGGGTTTTTAAGGTTTTTATAATTTGGCATAAACTTAGTTTTTAAGCTCATATAACAAATTAAAAATTTATATAGTTAACTCTACGTTGGTCTGTCAAAAAAAAATAGTAATAATAATAGTAATAGTAATAACAAAAGCTCGAGCCACATTTCACAGAAAATATTTAAGAGTGCGCGTTAAAAACGGCTCTGCTGAGTGTCGCAGCGCTCAGCTCTTGTCAATGTTAGTTTTTAAAGGGAAATTTATACACGCACACACACACACACGCATACACACCAAAGTACAATATTCTCTTTTGTATATATACACATAAAACACATCTAGATTTGCTGATATACATATGTGTATATATATATTTTTTGTTCATATTATATATTACATAAATACACGCACATAAGAAACATTTAGTCATATATTGACTAGCACTAGCACTGCTCCCTCTCTCGCTCTCACTTGCTTTATCTTTCATTTACTTTAGCTGGCATGCATATGACAGAGATAGCGCTATGTGTGCTACATACATTTTTGCTCATTAAATTTGCTTTTCTTTTTGCAATTTTTCCCCCTATTTTCCAGATTTGTTGATTTGAAATATTTTGAAACATAATGTTTATTTTGTTTTTCTGTTTCTTATATATTAAATATTTTTATTTTTATGTTTAAGAATTTTGTTTGAAATATAATTTCTAGTTATTTGTTGTTTTTAATTTCATTTCCATTTTTTTTTGTTTTTTTTTTTATCGTTTTGCTTACATTTTACATTAAATTTTAAAACGATTCACGTTTTGTTTTTCATATTTTATTTAGGCATATCGTAAATGTATTTAGTTATAGGTTTTTATATATTTATTCAAATTTTTTTATTGTAAAAAAAAAAATTTGTTGTTATATTTTATATATTCAAATATATATATGTATATATTTCATTTAGCGTAACCTTTTCTTCTTTTTGTTTAAACTATTTCGAATAGATTTTGTTAAGCATAGTCGAGCATTATCATGCTCTATATATATATATATATAGGCTTATGGCTGTTGTCTATAGTGTTGGCCTGCTTACGATCTATATATATATATATGTTTTATATATATATATAAACAGTTTATAGAGATATATCTTCATGGATTATCGTATCATATCTTTTTTTTTTTTTTCTTTTTTTTTTGTTATTAAATACACACATAAACGCAGAAATTGTTTACCTCATTGTATTTACATACATTTTTCGAATCTTAAGTTTTCTCATTTCTCATTTCTCGTCTTGAAGCTAAACAAACTAAAGTTCTATATAGAGATATATGTATATGTATATGTACATATATTTATATAGTGCTAACAAATTCTTTTTTCAAATTTTTTTGCTTTTTTTTTCATATTCATATTTTATAGTTTTAAAAAATATATGCAAAAAAAAAAAAAAAATGAGTCGCCAAAAAATTGTACATATAGAAACTAGAGATCTATATTAATAAATAGATTTCCATAAACTAAAATTATAACAAAAAATAGTTGTTACATTTGTTTGTCGACTTCAAATCATATATTAATGACGAAAAAAAAAAAAAACTAATCTATGCGCAATTTTTGCTGACTTGACTTGGTGTCCGTTTGTTGTTAAACATTTGTTGTTGCTTATTTGTTGTTGTTTATTGTTTATTCTGTGAGGCTTCCAATGGTGATCTGAATATATACATATGCATATATATATATATATATATATATGTAGGTGTATATATATATATATATATGCATACGGTACAATAGTTGGTTGGGCTTTTACAATTTTACAACTATAATTAGCTTAAAAAGCGTATTTTTTATAGCAAATATATAAAGTTATATAGATATGCATATATATATATAGCTATATATACATATATACATATGTGTGTGTGTGTGTGTGTATAGTTGATGTGTTTGTGGTCGGTTTGCTTGTTTGTTTGTGTGTGTGTGTGTTTGTGTTTGTGGCAACAATATCCAGCAGCACAACAGCACTTTTAACAATGCTTGCTTTCTCTCAACAATTATACATGCAACATAATAATGTATATAAAATTATTTTGGGTTTTTTGCTTTTGTTTTCAATTTTTGCTTTGCTTTGCTTTGCTTTCTTTTCATTTGATTTGCTTTGCTTTGCTTTGCTTTTCATTTGATTTGTTTTTCTTTTTGTTTTTTAGTTTCTCTTGTTTAACCTTTTTTGTTTTTTGTTGTTTCCTCCTCAAGTTTATGTCGGCTGCGAGTCGTCCTCATCGGTGTAGAACACTACGTTTTTGCTATTGACGATGGCATTCCAAGCTAAGGGGCAGAAAATAGAGACGTTAGTTTATGCATTATATCTATATCTGTATATCTATGTATCTAAATATCTAAATATGTATTATCCTAGCTCCACTTACAGTTGCTGATGTATTCCACAATGAGCTCCGCGTTGGACATTTGACATTGACGTGACAGTGGTGCAGATGATGATGATGATGATGATGCTGTTGTCGATGACGACGGTGTGGGCGTCGGCCCAAAGTCCGTTTTGAGATCAGACATAAAGCTGAGCTCATGCAGCTGCTCCTCCTCGTCCGCATCATCAAGATTATCAGCAGTAACAGCATTGTCAGCAGCAGCTGCTGCTGATGGATGCACTCCACTGCCCAGGCCGTAGGTGCTATAGAGAGCTGGTCGTGGCTTGGCGTTAGCAACTGTCGCCGGCTGCTCGCGTGAATTGCTGCGACTGCAGCTGCCGCTGCGCGACGAGGCCGCTGCAGCAGCGGCGCGGGCAGCTGCAATAATTGCTGCCTCGATATCGTTGCATGTCTCCAGCTGTTGCATGGGCAGCGGCTCATCGTGGCAGCTGCTGCAACTGCTGCTGTTGCTATGACTATGACTGTGACTGTGGCTGTGACTGTTGCCGCTGGCATTGGCATTGGCGTTGCCTGCGCTGGCCTTGCTGAGGAAATTATTCACCTGATCCTTGATGGTGGCCGCGGCTGAATTCGATATGTTGGCAGTGCCATAGATGCCGCTATCGCTCGACTGATTTGCCAAGTGCAAGGCGGCGCTGCCGCCATTGCCATTGCCATTGCCGTTGCCACTTCCGCTGCCGTTGCCGTTGCCGTTGGTGGTGCTGCTCAGCGTCGACGAGGAGGCGGAGGTGGAGCAAGAGGCCGATGAGGATGGCGTCGATGAAGTCGATGAGCTGTTGTTATTGACGGCTGCGGCATTGGGCGACGACTGTGCCGCCTGCCCTGAGATCAGCAGCATATCCATGCAGGCCGAACTATTAACCAAATCGGAGGCGGCGCCCGAATCGTTTAACAGCTGCAGCTGCAACTGTTGCTGCTGCTGCTGTTGCTGTTGCTGTTGGTCACAGCTGGAATCTGTTGCAGTTGCTGCTGTTGCTGTTGTCGGCGTCGTCTGCTGCTGCTTGTCCACCTGATGGGGCTTGTCGTCCGACTCCTCCTTGTCGCTGGCATCGTCGAACAGCTTCAGCTCGTCCTCATTGAAATCGCCAAAGATGAACTCGTTGTTGAGCCTGCCCAGCGCCGAGTCGCGATCATCGTTGAGTATAATCACAGCGGGTCTATTGCCCGCCGGCAATGCTGTTTGCACGCCAGCGGCCACAGTGTTGCAGCTGCTGTGCTTCTTGGCCACCTCCGTCTGTGTGGCAGCAGTTGCCTTGTTGTTGTGGCAGCATGTGTTAAAGCTAATGGGCGGCGACGTCGTCATCGTCGACGTCGATTGCTCCTCTTGACTAGGCTTCTTTTCCTTCTTGCTGTTGCTGCTGCCGTTACTGCTGCTGTTGCAGCTGCTGCTGCTGCTGCTGTTGCTGTTGCTGCCAGGTGATAGTTCCTTTGGCTTGCTCTTAGCCTTGGCTGAGGTAGTTGCTGTAGCAGCAGCAACTGTTGCTACTGCTGTTGCTGCTGTCGTCACATCTGGGCTGAGCTTCTCCTTCTCCTTCTCCTTATCTTTCTCCTGCTGTTGCTTGGCAGCTGCGGCAAAGTTAATGTTGCTGCTGATGGCCGAAGGCAGCGACACATAGTTGACGCTGTGCCGCTTCACAGTCTTCTCCAGCGCCGGATACTGCAAGTCCAGATTGCTGCTATTGAAGCTGTAATTGCTGCTGCTGTTGCTGCGGGCATCGTGCTCGACACTTTTGGACTTTTGCAGCGCTGGCGGCGCTGACTGTTGCTGGTTCGAGGTGGTATTTGTTGTGTTTGATGATGTTGCAGCTGCTGCTGCTGATGCTGCCGCTGCTGTTGCTGCAGGCGCAACAGTTGCTGAGCTCTGCAATTGTTGCTGCTCCTCGGCCTCGCTGCTGTTGCTGTGCGCTGGCAATTTGTTCAGGCTACGCGAGTAGCTGATGAGCACAGCGGCAGTTGCGGCTGCTGTTGCTGTTGTTATGTTGGCGGCCATGGCGCTTGGCAGCTCTGGAAAGTCGGGACGCGCCTTTGACTTGGCGGCGCGCTGCTTGCTGCTGCTGCTGCTGTTCGCGCTGCTGCTGTTCGTGCTGTTGCTGTTGTTGTTGTCCGGCAGCAACAGGGACGAGGCAGAGGTTGTGCCCTGGCCATCGTGTCCAGCATCGTTGTCCTCGCTGGCGGCCAGCAGTTCGCGCTTGTTGCGTGCGATGTCCGCATACGAGATGGGCGCGGCAGCTCCATGATTATTATGATTCTTATTGGTATTGTTATTGTTATTGTTGTTGTTATTGTTATTATTATTATTTTGTTTGGCCTGTGCGGCTGCTAGACGCTTGTTGTTGCTGCTCTTCTTCTTGCCAGTTTGTATGGGCAGCGAGTGCACCGAGTCGAGATCACTTGAATCAGATTTCTCCGATGGCGGCATGGACGATGTGGACTTGCGACGCGAATTATCCTGTGTGCCAGCAACAACTGTTGTCGCTGCAGCTGCAGCTGCAGCCGCTGTTGCTGTTGCTGATGTTGTGGCATTTTGTTGTTGTTGCTGTTGCTGCTGCTGCAACTGTTGTTGTTGCTGCTGCTGCTGCTTGTTGTTGTTGTTGCTGCTGCTGTAGCCGGTATGTGCAGCATAATAATTGTTGTTGTTGTTGTTGCTGTTGTTGTAATAGTCCATGTTGCTGCCACGCAAACGCTGCGACATCATATTGGACGATGCCGACTTTGTGATCTGTTGCATGCGCTGCAAGTTGCCGCCAGTTGTGGCAGCTGCCGCAACGGCCGCATCGTCCATGGTAACGGCGCGCTGCTTCTTTGGTTTCTTCTTTTTGGTGACCACGTGGAACTCGGCCGTCTCAGTCAGCACCGTATTGAGCGCTTCCATCTCGGACATGCGCGCCAATGAGGGCAGCTCCACCGATGGCATTGTGCCGCTCGTCATCGATATCTGTGATGATGATGCTGCTGTGGCTGCTGCAGTTGTTGGCTCACTGCAGTTGCTGTTGTGGCCGCTGCTGTTGGTGCTATCGTTCAACGCGGGCTCACCCAAATACTGCAGCTCCTCGGTACCCCAGGAGCGACGTTCACCTTTACGTGTCGCCGATGGCGGCTGCTGCTGCTGTGATTGTTGCTGCTGGGATGATTGTTGCTGCTGCTGTTGCTGTGATTGCTGCTGTTCCTTGTTGCAGTTCTTATTGATGTCCGCCACGGAAGCGGAATTGTGCTTGCCACCCTTCTTGTTGCGCATCATCTCAGTGGTGGCCGACTGGCGCTTCAGTTCGTCGACCTCCATCTTCGAGCAGCTGCGCAGCTCTTCGAGCGAATTACATTTCTTGAGCTTGTTTTGCTTCTTGCGCTCCTTTTTCTTCTGCTGCTGCTGCTGGGCGCCGTCGTTCTCAATGTATTTGACCAGCTGCTCGACCGGATCCTTGCCGCGATACCCAGCCACGGACTCCACGTCCACCGTGGTGGTGTTCCTCTCCTGCTGCGACTTCTTCTTCGCCTTGAGCTTGGTGGGTGGCTGCGGCGGGCCGCCAATCATGGGCAACTGCTGAATCTGATTGTAGGTGGCAGCAACAGCTGCGAATGCCATGGCCGGTGTCGTCGGGTTTCCGCCAGTTGTCAACAATGTGGAAACGCTGTTCGATCGCTGCTGATGATGCTGCAGCTGTTGCTGATGCTGCTGAGCGCCGCTGTTGCCTGTAATCATGGCCGTGAACTGATTGGCGGCGGAGCTGCTGCTGCTGCTGCTACTGTTGCTGCTGCTGTTGCCGTTCCCATTGCCGTTGCCATTGCCATTGCCGTTGCCGTTGCCACCAGCAGCAGCAATTGCTGCCGCTGCTGCGGCGACAGCTGCATAACCATCGTTCAGGGCGTTGCCGTTCTCATCAAACTGGCGCTGCAATGGCAATAGGCGAATATTCATTAATATCACAATCAACTCACAACTTAATCTATGAATTAAGAGTTTAACGTGCCGTTAAACCAAACTACTTAACTAACCATCAGCCTTAATTTGGCAAATTGTACCATTCGCTTGTTTTTGCAACGCTTCAAGAATTTCGCATTCATTTCAATATGCTTAAGTTTTCTTCTTACTTCGTAATTCACAAATTTTTCATTCTAAAGGTGGAAAACAAAACAAAATGAAAAACAAATTCAACTTTGTTATGTGTATTTCAGGTGTGCTCTGTGTGTGTTGTTTTGTGTGTTTGTTCTATGTGTTCTGGGGGCGTTGTGCTGTGTGGCGTTGTGGGCTCTATGCTCTGTTGTTCCTATCGAATCATTCTCCCACTTCCAAATGTTATACGATCCTCATATTACTATTATTAATTACGGTATTCGTTCGTTCGTTTGTTTATTTGTTTATTATTATTTGCCTAATGGATGTCCAATAACAACTCTCTATTACAACTCTCTAGAAACCTAATTATGATATAGGAGATATGAACAGTTTCTGAACTACAAACATGGGAAATACTAGATTTATATGTTGGAACTCTGGGTATAGGAGGTCCTCGCTTTATCAAACAGACAAGAATCTGCCACCATTCCCAATGGTTTCAGGATATCTGAATCTATGCTATAGATAGATTTCAATCTATTTAATCAAATCAAACTGACTCCTTTCCACTGCCCTATCAAAGGTGGCGACTGGGTAAGTTCTAAATGAGCCTGGAGATCTATTCCATATGCCAATATCGTTCTGTCAGGTATTACTAATATAATATATACTGACGCTCTGGGGCCGAGCCATTGCATGAGAAGAGCCATGGTCAACAGCTGTACGCCAGATCTGGAGTCTCGATTCTTTTCCTAGGTAGTACTTCTGCACTACATGTGCAGCAGTTCCCGTTGATTGTTGAGCTTATTTATATAGTAAGTAAACAAAGCTGATATTGCTTAGTTATGCCACTAATTACATATATCACATGTCAATTAATTAGTCTAAAATTCTTGTATTATATTACAGCTAATATAAATGGCAGCGTGTTTCGCGAAACGGTAAAACTCTAGGAATGCGGCAAGTAGCAAACGGTGTATGCTATATGTATATTCAAATGCATTTTGCTGCTCTTACTCATTCTTATATATAGGGTATATTTACAATGGCCTTAGCTTAAGCAAATGTCTGCACACAATACGAAACACTCAAAGCCATTTACAGTTATCTTAGCAGACACCAGGCAACGACGGACACAACAGACATGACTAACAAATATGCCTCATGGACAACATGTACAGGGTATTTACCAAGTCTCTGGGAACTGGAGTGCAGCTCTACAGCCAGCGGAACAGAGTCAATAGCTCTCTGTCAATAGCTTAGCATAGGCACATCCAAGTGCCCATCGGCCATTGCATTGGCCGTGCATACCCCTCCCCCTCGTCCGTTAAGTACTGGGCATATTTACAATCTGTTAACACTCTCTCGATCACACGTACACAGAGACATACAGGCATACAAACGAGAACAACTATGTATTAATGGTTAAGCTGAATGTTTCTATTCAGCCTTCCCAGCTTATTCCAATAAGTACAGGGCTGGTCTACAATATGATAGGCCCGCTTCTTACCGTTGTGGACTTGGCGCTGTGTGAGGCAGCAACAGCTGCCGTGGCCGCCGCGGTCATCATGTGTCCAATTTTAGCCGTACGCAGATCGGAGCCAGCGAATGGATCGGCGGAATTGCCGGTGGAATCGTGGCCGGTGGCGCCCGAGGATGTGGAACTGCCGACGCCATAGACCGAAGAGCACGCCGTGTAGCTGTCATTGAGCGAAACGTAGCCGGCCTCCACTTTGCGCTTGTGCTCGTCCAGAGTGAGCGTGAATGGGCCACCAGCACCACTGCCACCTGGAGCATTGGACGTGGACGGCGTAGCGGCATATTGTGACTGCTGTTGCCGCAGTTGCTGCTGCTTGGCAGACTTCTCCAGCATGGAAAAGTGCAGCGGATCATCGATTAGGAACTCTTGAACAGCGCCCGACTCTATGGCGTTGGCCAGCTGCTTCTGTTGTTGCTTCTGCATCTGCTGATTGAGAATCTCCAGCGGCTGTTCACATTTGAAGGGCATGGGCTTATCCTTGTGCTGCGCATCCGAATGTAGCTCCTTTTTATCATTATTATGTTGTTTATATTTTTGTTTCGATTTCGGTTATACAAGAAATAAAGAATTGCACAAAATTTAATATATATATTGTTGTTGTAACGCTTGTTTGTTGATTGAATTGTAAATATTGCCCAGTTCTTAAAACGCGCATAATTTTTTTTTACTTATTTTTTTTATGTACATTCACTTCAACTTCTCTTACACACACACACACACACAAACCGATTTAACCGACAACCTTCAATCATGATTGATGTGAATTGTTAATTGTTAATGATAGTGTTAGAGCAAGAGCAGAACAACGCATAGAATAAACAACATTTGGGTTAAAATTTTGTGTGTTTTGGCAAATATTTTGGATATTTTGGTTAGACAAATGAGATATGTGATGATGAGAGCATAGGGTGAACTTGAATGGAATTGATTTGATTTGATTAATACTCTAATTGAAATCAGTCTTTAGGCAGCCCTTAGACAAATGAATGAATGAATGACTCCCGACTCCTGCAACAAACTACATACTATGAGAGAGACAGATGATGATGATGATGATTATGTGTTTAGTATTTAGTTCAGGCCCTCAACCAATATTGACAAATGGAATGATACGGCCTTATATGGATAGTTAAGCAAATGTTTATGTTTGTGTTTGTGTTTGCTGTTGGTGTTGTTGTAGTTGTAGTTGTTGTTAAATAAACTTATATCAGAAATTGTTGCATTCAAATTGATCTCCCACATACTATTCCTTACCTCCTGCTCATATATTTGGCCGCCAGCGACATCGATGGCCACGCCATCCTGATCGAACTGCACGACCATGTTGCCAGTCTCATTCAGCTGACTGGGCAGGCTGTTGCTGTTGTTGCTGCTGCTGCTGCTGCTGCTGTTGCGATTGGTTTTGTTGTGATTGTTGCCACTGGCATTGACACTGCTGAGCACCATCTGCTCGCCAACGGTCAGCTTCTGCTTAATATCCATATTGGCCTCAAAGTTGACGCTGCTGGGCAAACTGCCACCTTCACGCTGTCGCGCCGACACAGACGAGTTTGAGTTGATCTTGAATTTCTTCAGGACCAGAGTGGCGTTTTGGTTGTTGCTATTGTTGTTGCTGCTGTTGTTGTTGTTGTTATTGTTGTGCTGTTGGCGTCGATTGGCTCGAGCGTTGCTGCTGTTGCCGCTACTGTTGCTGGCGCCACTCAGCTGATAATCACAGTTGAAACGTTGGGTTGCCGCCGCTGCCGCCGCCGCCGCCGCTGACGTCGTTGCCAGCTCGCTGCGATGCGTCGCCTCGACTAAATCCTGCAAAGAGCCGAACTGCCTATGACGCTGTGATGCCGTCCGATGGTTGCTATAGGTATTGTTGTTGCTGTTGCTGCTATTGTGCGCACCGAAGTTGCTGCCGCCGCTGCCTACGCTACTGCTGTGGCCATAATAGCCGCTGGACGTTGATGATGATGATGCGGACGTGTTGCGAGTTAAGCAGTTTTTAATGACACGACGATAGGAGTTCTCCTCGTCGTACTCAGCCTTCTTAAGCATTTGCTATAAAAAAAAATGCAGAAATGTATTAACATAGTGATCTACTTGGAGCTAATCAACTACTTACCAGAAAACGCTCGCTTTTGTTTTTCCTGTCGCCAGGGCTGCGATACCAATAGGCCTCCTCGAGCAGTTTCTTCAATGATGCGTCGTCGAGATCATTTATTTCGCTATCCTCCCAAGGATCGTATTTTGTCTGCAAATTAGTTGAAACAATTATTAAATCGTGCTTCGCTATTCGTGTATAACCTCAACAGCACTGAGTATGTGCCAAAGCAACGGTATTTACTGGAAGTATGTTGGTGAACAGGGGTGTAATACCTGGAAATGTAGCGCGCGGCCTGGCTAGCAGCTTTGACTACAATTTCAGGTTGAGCCCGCGTCTAGCCGCTGCAACACTTTGCTTTGGTTAATAATTCTAGCACACAACGCACTTGGGCTACAGTTTTTATAGTTGTGCGTGAACACATACACAAACTTGTACCTCTGTATGTATGTACAATTGTATGTATATGTACGTTTTATGTAGATATGTCAGGCTCAAGTCACAGAACGCGCACACATAACACACACGAGTGCAATAAATAAAATAAAATAAATTAAACACAACAAAATTAAATGCGTGTGGTTAGGTCTAACGCGGCGGCTGCGGCGGCGCCACAGAACAAAACGCTTGACGATAGGTTCATACAATTGTGGTTTGGTTTTCTCAACAAACTCAAAAGAACAACACAAAAACAAAAACTTTTAAAATAAAAGAGAGAGAGATACAAGAAATGGAATTTATCAAATAAAATAAACCAAAAATTGTTCAATGCGATATGAAACGCGTTCGGCCTGCCGATCTGCAAACTTGCATTATACTAAGGCACAAAACAAAATTGGTGAGTCGTGTAAGTGTGTGGAATGGAAGGAGCTGATAGATAACGGCATTTCTCCAAAACTATTCCAGGCAAACACAGCACGCAAATGAAATGAAAAAATGCCTCTTTTGCTAATAGCGATCTCTTTCTGGTGGCCATTGCTGCTGCTGTTATTGTAGTTGCCTGCTGCCAAACGATCGAGTATTTTAACTAAAGTAACGGTTTCTTTTCCAAGTACGCTGTAACGCGCAGCATTTGCGCGAAGCACGTTGCTAAAGAACAGAGACGTTCAATAACAGACAATAAGAAATAAATAACGAAACGAAAAAGCGAAATGAATGATTGTGTTGCTATTAATTAAGTTTATAGTTTTCTTTCTCCATCAATTTGTGTATGTTGGCTAACTAACTTTTTTTTATTATTTTTTTTTTTAAAGCAATGTACAATATTTTATACATACATACATATGTACACAAATATGATCTATGTATGTATGTACGTGTGTAGATATTAACATACATACATACATACATATGTATGTCCATATACACAGTATGTACGTATGTATGTGAGTCTCTGCACATGTTAGTTTTGATGTCGATATTTATAGAATGTTTGTGCGATTTTTATTGGATATGTAATTTAAAAATCTTTCAAACAGATATATCTACATATGTATATATGTATGTATGTATGTACATGTGTATGAGGTATTTACATACATATGTACATATGTACATACATACATATGTATGTATGTATGACGTGCGACAACAGTAAAACAATATACATACATACATACATCACTATGAACATACATACATACAGGCATATACATTTGAATGTGTGTATACATACATATGTATGTATGAGCAGCTATGCTTGCATGGGTGTATGTATGTATTTTGTGCGTGTACAAAATAATTGCAAATGTCCGCTGGAAACGGTCGAACCACAACAAACATACATACATACATACACACAGAGACAGAGTAACAAATTCTTGTGGAAATCAACAGTGAACGAAATGAATCTAATAAACAAAAAGAAATAGAGGAAAGAAAATCAAGTTAAGTTTTCAAAATAGGGCAGCATGTCGGAAAAGGAAATTTACAGTGGGTAGAAAAAGTAAAAGACAACAACAAATTTGATTTACGCGAATTTCAATGTCATTATAGAATTGGCCGTTGCCTGCGACAGTTTGACTCCCATTATTTGAATGGTCACGGATATGTTTATACATACATACATACATGTTGTTTATAAACATAAATATGTATGTGCATTTATTACTTTTATTTATAGAGCTTACCCTTTTATTCTTCTGACGCTTGCCCACATATTGGTCATCCTGGGTTTTACCTTTGGTGGTGGCGCCGCGGCGATGATGCAGCGCCGTTGCTGCGGCAATAACCTCTGGCGCAGGTTGGCCAGATTTACTTAGCAGCGGCGTCAACTTTAAATTATGATGTGCCGTATTTGCAGCGCTGTCCTGGCTGGCAGCGCTTCCGCCACCGGCACCTCCTTCGCCGTCACCGCTGCTGCTACTGTTGCTTTTCTTATCAACAGCCGCCACATGATTCTGGCTAAGATCAACGACAGCCTCCGATGGACTACTGTTATTATTGTTGCTGTTGCTATTGTTGGACAGATCGTTGGAGGGTCGCTGCTCCAGCTTTACATTGTGCGACATCAAGGTGGTTAGCTGCTCCTGGAAATAGGGCGTCGGCGTCGTCTTAGTCGATGTGGTGGTCGAGGTACTCTCACTCAACGTCCCGGCGGCAATCGAAACGATTGGCGTGTCAGGAATAATAGCCTGGATTTTCGTTACTAATGTGGCAATATTGCTATCTTTGTCCTTGGCGTTGCCGGCGACGACGTTGGCGGCGCTGCCTGTTGATATGGCCTTGATGAGCTGCGCAGCTGCTGCGCTGCTATTGCTAGCAGATGCAGTTGCAGTTGCAATTGCTGTTGCTGTTGCAGATGTGGATGGTGATACGGTTGTCGCTGATGATATTGATGAAACACCAATTTGTTCATTGTTCATCTTTTGTGGCATCGAACAAACAACGAAATGCCATTAAATTTACAAAAACACACACAATTGAGAGTTGTCAGTTCCGAAATAAAACCTGGCAATATAAAAAAAAAAAAAACAACAAAATAAATTAAAGACATATATACACATACCTACTTATATGTATATATAAGGAGAGTATAAACTACGATAGAGCTTATAAACACACTCTCTGCATTTGTCTCTTGCTCTCGCTTGCTCACTCTTCACTCTCTTTCTCTCACACTCCTAATTCCCAGTTAACGGTTACTTACCAAGTAGATTTCCAATAGGGGATGTGGGATATGCTCTGCAGATCCCAATGTCCTAGAAAAACAGCTGTCAAGGCCACCGACGCGCGTGTTAGCGCCGCAGCCTGTGGCACCCAGAAGGGCACCGTTAATGCTGTTAAGCTCGCTCTTCCGTTCACTCTCGCTGCGCTTGTCGTTGTTGTTGCTGTGGTTGTCCTGAATGAAACGTTGCCCAATTGCAACTCGCGTTGTTTTATGTCTGGCGTAAGTTTTTTTCTTTCGTTTTCTTTCTCTCTCTCATACACACACGCAATAGTCGCTATTGTTTATTTGAGAACGTAAATGAACTGTAGAACTGTTGTTGTTTGTTTTTATAGTAAAACTTAATGATGTACAAATGCCGCTTGCTTACGCACTGTAGTAGATTTGTGTTGATTTTATGATTTGATGTTTTTTTCTCTCTTAGTTAGTTGAATTGTTGATTTTTCGCCTTAATGCAGTTGTCAATCCGTCAAGCGAAGGCAACCAGTTAAATTGCTTTAAAGCGGAGCAACTTTGTCACTACGTTTTGGATTGGAAACACTCACATCGCCGACACCGCGTCTACACATTACCAAACATTAAAGCAAAATAACAGAAAAAAATATAGATTTAATAAAAGAAATTGGACTTGTCAAAAAAATCATTTGCCTTGCCAAGCCGCGCAGTGTTGCCAAATAGAGATGTGCGATTTTCACACGTCTCTCATCTCTAGATGCAAAGCGAAATTTACATACGGTCATATCTCGTTGCCGATGTTATTTTTGGCACACATTCTATCTGACTAGATATTTAAAGTATCGAATACATTGCGGTTTTGCGTTAACATTAAATGTTATTATAGGCAGATCACAATGTGTTTATGGACTATGAATTGCCAATTGCCGCTTGGAAGTCGGGAAGTTGGAAAGTTGTTTGCACACGCGTTGGCAGCCCTGGCATTCTGTTGTCAGTGGCAACACTAGCGCAAACACGTCATTTTGCCACACAGTTTTTGTTGTTGTAGCAATTTACAAATACGTTCTATTAACATGAGCAGCGCTACACATACGATGCGCGCTCACGCACACATGCATATTATATTCTTTATATGTATCGGCAAATACAGATGTACACATACACAAATGAGCTCATATATGTACAAACAGTGCTTACTTTGCACTTTTAATTTGTTGTTAAACGCTTAGCGAATTGTTTTTTCTTCTGATACATACGCAATGCACACAAACACTCGCATACATACACACGCACACGCACTTGCTTATGCACCTTCCACTACACATATGTATGTGTGTACATTTTTCTGACCTTCTCTTACACATAGCGAAAAAAGTACATTTATTGCTGTAGACGGGCCAGCGTAAGCACACACAAGCATCGATAACGTTAACAATTCATCATATGTTCATAATTTAAATGCACAACTTTGAAATTTGTGTTTAATTACACATGAAACGTAAAAATTCTGAAAAGAACGAACACTTTAGAGCGCAGTTGTTTTGCTTTACAACACTTTCGCACGTCTTTCACAGCACTATTGGCGATTCATGAGGTAATCGAATACTTGCGCGATAGAGATAGCCGTAATGCAACTCTGGGAATTGACAATCCGCTGTGCACAGTTTTGCGATATTAAGACTTTAAAAATTGTATCATCAACTGGTTTAACTTGTAAAACTAAAGCGAAACTCTTATAAAAAGTCTACTTTCTGCTATTCTATATATATTTTTCAAGTATCGATAACAAGTACAAAATTTTTAGTCGAATTGAATTAAAGCAATATATCGATAGCTTAGCCGAGGCAAACGCACTATCGGAATCCGAGAGTCTTTTTGATCCTGGCTGTCTCGCAGTGCGGAGTGTTTCACGAGAAATTGAAGTAAAATTCTTAAATAAAT
Organism: Drosophila aldrichi; assembly: GCA_035045965.1. Taxonomy (NCBI): domain Eukaryota; kingdom Metazoa; phylum Arthropoda; class Insecta; order Diptera; family Drosophilidae; genus Drosophila; species Drosophila aldrichi. The sequence goes on from JAWNOM010000484.1 coordinate 682,934, forward strand.
ATCTGAAATAAAATTCTGTAATTCTATGAATATAACAACATGAAGACCAAATACGAATTCGACGATGATGTTTCATCAATTTGTGAATCAACGGTAATTACCAAGCAACTAACTGAGAATAGTCAGTGAACAGAAATCAAATAGACCGCAACTACAACTGCAACTGCCAAGTATAGCCTTCTCGCTCTAACCTGCGCTCCATTTTGCTTTTTGTGTGCCATTTTTTTTTTTTTTTTTTTCTGTGTTCTTTTGTGTTGCATTTCAATTATAATAATTGTTGGTGTTTATAACAGGCCGCTTTGACCGAGGGCTGTCGTCTGTCCGTGCGCATGCACAAAACCGACGATTGGCCCCTGGCTGAGATTGTGAGCATCAAAGAGCAGGATGGGAAGCGTCAGTTCTATGTGCACTATGTCGACTGTAAGTAAACAACAATAACAAATAGCAATAATTGTAAGTGAACATTGCGACGAATACACAGTTAACAAGCGTCTGGACGAGTGGGTCAACGAGGATGACTTGGACACGCGCAAGGTGCAGTTCCCACGCCGCGACGGGCCGCAAACTGGCACCAGCACGGGCGTCACCACGCCCAAACGCCACCATTCGCTGGCAGGCAGTGTGTCGCGCCCGACATCACCGCAGCCGCAGCACGCCGGCGGCCTGAGCGGCGCCACCGCAGGCTCCGGCAGCTCCATGGCCAACTCTGCCAGCGGCACTGAGCTGGTCAATGGAAACAATGTGCTGGCTGCTGCGCTGCAGAAGCGCATCAATCGTCGTCGCAAGGTGCACGGAGGGCATCACTCGCAGTCGCTGCAGCAGCAGCAACAGGCGCAGTCGCAGCAGCAGCTGCCGCAGACGCCTCAGACCCCACAGACGCCGGTTCACGTGACAGGTGATGGCGGACTGCTGCCCACAACTCCTATGGGCGGGGCTGCAGCTGCTGGGAACGACGACGCCTCGCAGGACGGCAAGATGGCAACGCCTCGCCAGTCGGGCAGCATGGTCACCCACCAGGATGACGTGGTCACCCGCATGAAGAATGTAGAGATGATCGAGCTTGGGCGCCACCGCATCAAGCCCTGGTACTTCTCGCCGTATCCGCAGGAGCTGTGCCAGCAGAGCTGCATTTACATCTGCGAGTTCTGCCTGAAGTACTGCAAGAGCCGCAAGTGCCTGGAGCGCCACTTGTCCAAGTGCAACCTCCGCCACCCACCTGGCAACGAGATCTATCGCAAGAATACCATCTCGTTCTTTGAGATCGACGGGCGTAAGAACAAGGTCTACGCCCAGAACCTTTGCCTGTTGGCCAAGCTCTTCTTAGACCACAAGACTCTCTACTATGACACGGACCCGTTCTTGTTCTACATCATGACCGAATTTGACTCGCGCGGCTTCCATATTGTTGGCTACTTCTCCAAGGAGAAGGAGAGCACCGAGGACTACAACGTGGCATGTATCTTGACCATGCCGCCATATCAGCGCAAGGGTTACGGCAAGCTTCTCATCGAGTTCAGCTATGAACTGTCCAAGTTCGAGGGCAAGACCGGCTCGCCGGAGAAGCCGCTTTCCGACTTGGGCTTGCTCTCCTATCGCTCCTACTGGGCCCAGACCATACTGGAGATACTGATTAGCCAGAACTCTGGCACCGATGGCGAGAAGCCCACCATAACCATCAAGTATTTGCAATGTTAAATATTTTTCTATTCTGACTATTTACATTTGTAATTTTATTTGCTGTGTTTTCAGCGACATCTGTGAGTGCACCTCCATCAAGAAGGAGGACGTGATCTCTACTTTGCAGAATCTGAATCTGATCAACTACTACAAGGGTCAGTACATTGTCTGCATTGGACGCGAAACTATTGAACAGCATCAGCGCGCCATGCAGAAGCGCAAGATTCGCATCGACTCCAAGTGCCTACACTGGACCCCCAAGGATTGGTCCAAGCGCTCCAAGTGGTAACTAAAGTCTCGCTGCTGCTTTGCGCTAAACTAACATGCTAATCCCTACCAACTATCTCTCTCTCTCTCCTAGAATACGCTCAGCCGCCTGCCTGCGCCCGCGCTTGTTCGCTAATATAATCATTTAACACCACCGAACAGTACAACAAATGCGTTTGTGGCTTCCACATCAGCATTTATCATATAAAATATTATGTTCCTTATAGTTTTTATTTTTATTATTATTATTATTATTTTTTTATTTTTTTATCATATACAGTAGAATCCGGTTATAGCAACTTCGCTTAAAGCGTGTGTTCGGTTATTGCGACGCAAAACCGACGGTCCCTTAAGTGTCGCTATAACCGGATTCTACTGTATTTCAAATATATATATAAATAAATCTGTTATGGAAACAGTTACCACAAAATTTTAGATTGATTTATTCTCTACATCTTTGACCAAGGCGGGAATCACTTTGCGATAGTTGATTAATATGTGATCGATGATTGTTATTCTCCAGCTGCTGTCTCCTTTCTTCCACACTTTGCTCATTGGAAAGAGAAACACTTATTCTATGCCATTGGACGAGCGCAACGCTATTGCTGTGCTCTTCACTAGGCTCGAGTACTCGGTGCATTCACATTTAGCTTAGCTAAAATGGCGCGAATGTTTTGCTACATGACAGTTTTTGTTTTGTGCTTAAGGGCTTGCAAATAAGATAGATTCTGTATATCTTCAATATTCGTGGTTATGTGGTTGTTTATTACTATCATAAGAATGTTTTCTATAAAAGAATGAAAAATTATTTGCAACTTGGTGTTTTAAATTCGATTCCAATGATGGCGAAGATCATCGATCATCGAAAATCATGTACATACATACATATGTAGATATCGAATAGTCAGTGCTGCCCAAAAAAGATCACTTGCGGAGGGACTAACATGTACATATAGTATGTATCTTTATTTTGTATTTTATAGATATATATATATGCACAGGTATACATTATTCATACACATTTTTATGTCCCTTGAAGGTACTAGTTGTAAGCAATAAAAATAATTAATTTATTACAATTATTGATTCGGCGGATCGGCGATCATTTGATCCATTGCCGCCAAAGTAGAGAGCTGAAATCCATTTTCCACATTCTGAATCATGGTGTGTAGCGATTTAAACGCTTCTCGATTTTTGGTGAATTTGTGTTGATTTGAGAGTTTGTTGCGCGGTCGATGATGGTTTTCCAGCTGCTGTTTGCACTCCTCCAGAATTTGAATATCCAATTCGGTGGGTCGTTTTTCACTGGAAAGGGCCGTGCTTACTTCTTCCAGCTGAGCGGGTAGGCTTGCCACACGCGCAGCGGCTATCTCAGAACTTTTCGCTTCGAGTAGCTCGCGCAGGTCAACATTTTTGCTCAAGTTGACCAGACTTGTGTATTCCCGCTGATACTCCCGTTTGGCTTCGACAAAATGGCGCGCATGCTCTTCGGTTTGACGGTGCATATTTTTGGCTTGCTCTGTGTAGCGCTTGAGAGACTCTAGATGCAGCAGATACTGGACATCTTCGAGGCCATTGTTTGTACTATTTTCTGTTGTCATTGTATATGTATGTATATAGTTTCTATTCAAAAACAAAATTAAATTTTATTTAGACTTTCTTGCGTGTGTTTGTATTTGAAAAAGCACAATTTGCGTACTGACAACAAACTCTCGACGTTATCGATAGGCACTTAAGTATCGTACTAATGCTGTCCAATTTGAGTATACAATAAGATAATGTATTTACAAAGTATTTTTTAATTATTTAGTCTACAGAAATGCGCATGGCAAGTGTGAATACTTTCAATACAGTAAAACTTAATATTGAAATACTATAGTTTTATTTATTTATTTATTTTTTTTTTTGTCAGATACGTTTTTCAAGTTCCGTGTCCTCTGTCACATATCGAGAATCTAATCTATCGCTAACTTGTCTTCCCGATAGTTGATAAGTGCTGCCAGATTGCAGTCAAACACGTGTTGCCGGCTCATTGAATAAACACAAAGCACGGATTTCTGGGAGTTATTAATTTTGCTTAAATATTCAAAAGAAATAGAAGTGAATAATAGCAGATACTAGTTCAATGGCGCGTGGCAAGAAACAGAATCCATTTGCAGCTAGAAAACGACAAAAGCGTGCAAATGTAAGTAATTATTAAAGTAAACAACAATTGCAACTCAAACTTGTTGAATACATTTTCTTTCTTTCCTCTAAGGGTGCTCCGGAGCGACCGGATCGACGTGCCGAGCCCTACAAGGAAATCGAGCGCGATAATGCAGCCTTCATTAAGTACTATCACCTGCAGAAGATATGTGCCGACGAGGAGGAGTGGACACAATTCTTGGCCAGCATTCGGGAAAATCTGCCCACCACATTTCGTGTAACCGGCTTTAAGGATGAAGCCAAGGCGTTGTTGAACATAATTAAGACGCAGCTCTTCACCGAGTATGTGCGCGCTGTGGCCGAACTGCACGAGCTGCCCGCCGAGCAGGTGGAGCGCCCCCTTTGCCTGCCCTGGTATCCAAACGGAATGGCCTATCAGCTGCATTTGACTCGGAAGGATATTCGCCGCTCGGAGCCGCTGTTTCGGCTGCACAACTTTCTCATTGTGGAGACAACGGCAGGTAGTATAAGTCGCCAGGAAGCGGTGTCCATGATTCCGCCCTTGGTGCTCGACGTTCAGCCAACAGACAAGGTGTTGGACATGTGCGCCGCGCCTGGCTCAAAGACGGCGCAGCTCATCGAGGCCCTACACGCGTCGCCGGAGCAGCACAAAATTCCTCCCGGATTCGTGCTGGCCAACGATGTGGACAACAATCGCTGCTATATGCTGGTCCACCAGGCCAAACGCCTGAATTCCCCCTGTCTGCTGGTGACCAACCACGACAGCAGCTTCTTTCCCAATCTGCTGCAGACGGATGTAGCCACCAACGGCAAGACCATCCTGAAGTTCGATAAGATCCTGTGTGACGTGCCGTGCTCCGGCGATGGCACGCTGCGGAAGAATCCCGACATCTGGATGAAGTGGAACCTGGCACAGGCCTACAATCTGCACGGTGTCCAGTATAGAATTGTGCGCCGAGGCGCCGAGATGCTGGCTGTCGGTGGACGCCTGGTGTATTCCACTTGCTCGCTGAATCCCATTGAGAACGAGGCGGTGCTGCAGCGTATCATTAAAGATTCGGAGGGAGCCTTGGAGCTGGTGGATGCCTCAAACTTGGTGCCGGGTCTCAAATATAAGCCGGGCATGACCGACTGGAAGCTGGCCACCAAGGAAGTGGACGCCATCTACACTTCCTTCGAGCAGGTGCCCGAGCAGCTGCACACAATCATACGGCCGACGATGTTTCCCCTGCCCGCCGCGGAGATGTCCAAAATCGGCATAGAAAAGTGCATGCGGGTACTGCCCCACTTGCAGGACAGTGGCGGGTTTTTTGTGGCTGTCATAGAGAAGCGGCGTCCGCTGAATTTCGAGAAGAATGACCTAGAGGATTTGCTGAAGAAATCTGACCTGCTGGAGAAGCCAGCGCAGCCGGAGGCTCAGCTCGACGAGTCGGGCAAGCCGGTTGAAGACGAGAAGTCTGTGCCGTGGGGACCACAACGGAAGCGCCGACGCCTCCATGGTTACAAGGAGGATCCGTACGTGTTCTTTGGCGAGGATGATGCTGACTACGAGAGCATACGGGAGTTCTACCAGCTGAATGAAACGCTCAACAAGCGCTGCCTGCTCACTCGCTGCCAGACGGAGCGCAAGAAGAACATCTACTACTGCTCCGACCCAATAAGAGATCTGGTGATCAATAACGAGCGCAACATCAAGATCATCAATACGGGCGTGAAGACGTTTGTGCGCTGCGAGAATCGCCATACGGTGCATCCGTATCGCCTGGCCCAGGAGGGTCTGCAGACGTCGAATGCCTTCATTGGCAACAGCAGGCGCATCCAGGTGGAGCGCGAGGATCTGATCCTGCTGCTGAATTGCACGGATCCAACGAAACCGCCGTCGACGCTTGAACTGAAGCCAGAGACGCAGCAGCGTTGCAAGGAGCTAGGTAAGTAAAATAAATCCATATTCTATGTGGGGCCATTCCCCTCATACTTTTTGCTCTTTGCTTGCAGGCGTGGGCAGCTGCATCCTGAAATACGTGGACGAGGCGTTCACGCTGTTCATTGTGGGCTGGCGCGGAACTTCCAGCCTGCGCGCCTATGTTGATCGTGACGAGACGATTCACATTCTGCGTCTCCTGGGCGCCGATCTAAGTAAATTTGAGGTCAACAAATATGAAAAGGCGAAGGAGGCGGCTGCTGCGGCGGCGGCGGCGGCTGCTGCCGAGCAGAACAGGGACGAGACGGAAGAAGTGAAGGAGAGCTCAGAGAAGGAGTAGCACCTACATAAATTGTAATTATCTATCTATCTATCTGAGAAATTTCTATATCAAGTTTGAATAATGAAATTCCGTCAATTACCCAATCCAAATGTCGTTTGATGTGTGCTGAAATTATGCACTCTCTTGGCCAATAATGCATGGTCACGCTGTGCGTTAAGCGGGAAATGATGAAATGAACTGAAGCGACTGAAAAGTAAAAGTTAAATTATGAAAGTTAATTGCTTATATATTTTAGCCAAAAATGTGCCTGCCCTTAAAAGTAGAGATCGGTTGAATTCTAACGATATTTTGAAAGTGTTGCCATTCGCCCCGCGAGTAGTTGGTATATATCGATAAGAAACAAAAGTAAAAATATCTAAATATCGACGAAATTGTTAGTGCTACATTGTGAAATCCGTTATTTTATTAACGAAAAGTGATAATACAGTGTTATATTGGATTCTGTAGATTTATTAGAATCCATTTTCAATTTACATTTATACATTTACATATTTACATAAAATCAGTCTCTTGATTTATTAATCCAAACCGGGCATCTATTTCTGATCACTTTGTGAGCGCTGTGTTCCTTTTGCCACATTACTGTTGCTCTTCTTCGGTGGCTTGGGCGCCTCTGTTGGAAAGCCGAAAATGTTATCAACCAAGGTTAAAGTGGAAGCTTCTGTTGGCTGTGGTGGATGGTTCGTCTTCTTTTCCGGCAATTCAATGATGTTTGACAACGATGTACGCGGCGGAACAACTGGCCTCCTAGGATTAGTAGGCTTAGATTATAATCAAAAAATGCTATTATTAATGGATACTTGCAGTGGTGCAGTGGATTTTCTTGTACAAGTTGCCCTCTCTGCTAATAATGCGCTATAACGATCCGCTACAGTACATTGTTGGTGACTTCGGGACTTTACACCGGATCCAGATTTACCTGTCCACTGCTTCGGAGGTGGTAGAGCAGGTTGCTTTTGAGTAGTTGGCTCCGATCTAGCAGGTAGCTCGTTATTACTCATTGTTGAAGCGGTCTGCATCTGCAGCGGCATAAAAGGTCTTCTTGGATAAGTAGTAGACACATTTAAAGTGGGCATTGATGATTGCCCTGATGGCTGAGCTGTCAATTGCTGTAGGGGTGGTAGAGCAGGTTGATTTTGATTACTTGGCTCCGATCTGGCGGCTAGTATGTAATCACTCACCGTTGAAGCGGCTGCCATATGTTGATCTATTGAAGGTTGTTCCCGCTGGGGTAAAAGTGCGGATGGCCTTGTAATATTTCTTGCAACAGATAGACATCTTGACGTTCGTATTTTCTTAGGTCCAGTAGGCTGATCAGTTGGGTCTATATATAATTCAGGATACGAGTTTGTCGGGGATTGCCAGCCTGATGCTTGCCTCTTCCTTAGCACAATAGGCTGTCCAGTTGGGGCTGGACATAAATCTGTAGACGGTAGTGAATTAGATTCTGCTGTAATTTAATGAGTTATCAAGTTACACCTGACAATGGAGCTGTTGCTGAAGACGGTATTGTGTTAGTTAGTCCCCTGTTTGTGGGTACAGTATATCCAGCTGGGACTGGATATGGACCTAGACCTGGAATCGATGTCGGGGGTAATAGACTGGGTCCAATTGGCCTCCCTGACGATTGTCCCTTCTGGAATGAATTCCGTAATAGAGGTTCGCCTGGCGATGGTGGACGTCCCCTGTTTGTGGGTACAGTATATGCAGCTGGGACTGGATATGGACCTAGACCTGGAATCCATGTCGGGGGTAATAAACTGGGTCCAATTGGCCTCCCTGACGATTTCTGGAATGAATTCCGTAATAGAGGATCGCCTGGCGATGGTGGACGTCCCCTGTTTGTGGGTACAGTAAATCCAGGTGGGACTGGCAATGGTTCTAGACCTGGAATCGGTGTCGGGGGTAATGAACTGGGTCCAATTGGCCTCCCTGGCGTAATTTGACCCATTGACGATTGTCCCTGCTGGAATGAATTCCGTATTAGAGGTACGCCTGGCGATGGAGCTGTTGAAAACCGTATTGTATTAGTTCCTGCTGAAATGTAATGGGGTATCGAGCTATACCTGGCGATGGAGCTGCTGCTGAAGACGGTATTGTATTTGTTAATGGTTCTACTTGGCGTTTTGGTGGACGTCCCCTCTTTTTGGGTACAGTAAATCCAGGTGGGACTGGAAATGGTTCTAGACCTGGAATCGGTGTCGGGGGTAATGAACTGGGTCCAATTGGCCTCCCTGGCGTAATTTGACCCATTGACGATTGTCCCTGCTGGAATGAATTCCGTAATAGAGGTACGCCTGGCGATGGAGCTGTTGAAAACCGTATTGCATTAGTTCCTGCTGAAATGTAATGGGGTATCGAGCTATACCTGGCGATGGAGCTGCTGCTGAAGACGGTATTGTATTTGTTAATGGTTCTACTTGGCGTTTTGGTGGACGTCCCCTCTTTTTGGGTACAGTAAATCCAGGTGGGACTGGAAATGGTTCTAGACCTGGAATCGGTGTCGGGGGTAATAAAACGGGTCCAATTGGCCTCCCTGGCGTAATTTGACCCATTGATGATTGTCCCTGCTGGAATGAATTCCCTAATAGAGGTACGCCTGCCGATGGAGCTGTTGAAAACCGTATTGCATTAGTTCCTGCTGAAATGTAATGGGGTATCGAGCTATACCTGGCGATGGAGCTGCTGCTGAAGACGGTATTGTATTTGTTAATGGTTCTACTTGGCGTTTTGGTGGACGTCCCCTCTTTTTGGGTACAGTAAATCCAGGTGGGACTGGAAATGGTTCTAGACCTGGAATCGGTGTCGGGGGTAATAAACCGGGTCCAATTGGCCTCCCTGGCGTAATTTGACCCATTGCCGATTGTCCCTGCTGGAATGAATTCCCTAATAGAGGTACGCCTGGCGATGGAGCTGTTGAAGACGGTATTGTATTAGTTCCTGCTGAAATGTAATGGGGTATCGAGCTATACCTGGCGATGGAGCTGCTGCTGAAGACGGTATTGTATTTGTTAATGGTTCTACTTGGCGTTTTGGTGGACGTCCCCTCTTTTTGGGTACAGTAAATCCAGGTGGTACTGGAAATGGTTCTAGACCTGGAATCGGTGTCGGGGGTAATAAAACGGGTCCAATTGGCCTCCCTGGCGTAATTTGACCCATTGACGATTGTCCCTGCTGGAATGAATTCCCTAATAGAGGTACGCCTGCCGATGGAGCTGTTGAAAACCGTATTGCATTAGTTCCTGCTGAAATGTAATGGGGTATCGAGCTATACCTGGCGATGGAGCTGCTGCTGAAGACGGTATTGTATTTGTTAATGGTTCAACTTGGCGTTTTGGTGGACGTCCCCTCTTTTTGGGTACAGTAAATCCAGGTGGGACTGGAAATGGTTCTAGACCTGGAATCGGTGTCGGGGGTAATAAACCGGGTCCAATTGGCCTCCCTGGCGTAATTTGACCCATTGCCGATTGTCCCTGCTGGAATGAATTCCCTAATAGAGGTACGCCTGGCGATGGAGCTGTTGAAGACGGTATTGTATTAGTTCCTGCTGAAATGTAATGGGGTATCGAGCTATACCTGGCGATGGAGCTGCTGCTGAAGACGGTATTGTATTTGCTACTTGGCGTTTTGGTGGACGTCCCCTCCTTTTGGGTACAGTAAATCCAGGTGGATATGGTTCTAGAAATGTTACAGGTGTCTGGACTAATGAACTGGATCCAATTGGCCCCCCTGGCGTAACTTGACCTATTGACAATTGTCCCTGCTGGAATGAATTTGCTAATTGAGGTACACCTGACGATGGAGCTGTTGAAGACGGTATTGCATTAGTTCCTGCTGAAATGTAATGGGGTATCGAGCTATACCTGGCGATGGAGCTGTTGGTGTATTAATTCCTGTCACAGATTGACAGCTTAATGCTTGCATCTGGGGCTCACTAGTCTTTTCTGTTTGGTCTGGACATGGCTCTGTTGATGGAATAGACGGTATTGTGTTAGATCCTGTCAAAACTTGATCCATTGTTTCTCGATTCTGTTGACCTGCAGAAGGCCGTCCAGTTGGGACTGGACAAGGAGCTGTTAAGAATTTACCTGCAAAAGTCATTTGCTGCTGAGGTCGCGCAGCAGGTTTATTTAGTATAAGGCGTTTGGATTCCACGTCACCTATTGTACGTTTTAGGATTTCTCGGATATGCTCATCTGCGCAAGTTGTCATTGGATTGGCCGACGGCCGTGGTATGAATGTTTCCGGGAGTATCATTTTCGCCTTGGGAGGTCTGCCTCGTCTTTTAGGAGAAGCCTTCTTCTTTGGCGACTTCTTAGGGGCTCTTCTAGTATAAGCTCGCTTCTTCCTGGGTGGCTCTTCACCTACTGAAGCTTCCTCAGCCTCCTTCTTGACTACCGGATTGCGTCTGGTGTACTTGCGCTTTGGTTTAATTGCTGGTACATCACTTGTTCCTACAGCTGGCACTATTGGGGTCTGTTCTGGAGGCAATGCTGCGCCAGAAGACAATGAACTATGTAAGGCTGGGGTTTCAGGCGGCACCAGCCCCATCTGAAGCAGAGGATAGGCTGCTGCCCCAGCTATATTAGGGGTAGAAGCAGGCTCCTTCTTGACTACCGGATTGCGTCTGGTGTACTTGCGCTTTGGTTTAATTGCTGGTACATCACTTGTTCCTACAGCTGGCACTATTGGGGTCTGTTCTGGAGGCAATGCTGCGCCAGAAGACAATGAACTATGTAAGGCTGGGGTTTCAGGTGGCACCAGCCCCATCTGAAGCAGAGGATAGGCTGCTGCCCCAGCTATATTAGGGGTAGAAGCAGGCTCCTTCTTGACTACCGGATTGCGTCTGGTGTACTTGCGCTTTGGTTTAATTGCTGGTACATCACTTGTTCCTACAGCTGGCACTATTGGGGTCTGTTCTGGAGGCAATGCTGCTCCAGAAGACAATGAACTATGTAAGGCTGGGGTTTCAGGTGGCACCAGCCCCATCTGAAGCAGAGGATAGGCTGCTGCCCCAGCTATATTAGGGGTAGAAGCAGGCTCCTTCTTGACTACCGGATTGCGTCTGGTGTACTTGCGCTTTGGTTTAATTGCTGGTACATCACTTGTTCCTACAGCTGGCACTATTGGGGTCTGTTCTGGAGGCAATGCTGCGCTAGGAGTAGAAGCAGGCTCCTTCTTCTTTCGCGGGCCATATGGCTTGCGAGCTTTAGGCGGCGCTTTTGGCTCACACGGCTTCTTCCCAACTTCCACGGCTTGGTCCTGGTTAAGGGTGCTTTTGCGGACGTATTTACGCTTTGTGCGTGGAGCCTCTTCGCTCGATTTCTGAACGTTGTTAAGGTCGATGGCCGCTGTTTTGGTCCCAGATTCGGACCCTGTGTCGGTCGTTGTCTCGGACCCTGAATCAGACCCTGAATCGGACCCTGTTTTGGCCGCTGCTTTTCCCTTTACCTTGGCCATTGTCTTGGCCTCCGTTTTGGTCCCCGATTCAGACCCAGTCTCGGTCGTTGATTCGGACCCCGTGTCAGTCGTTGATTCAGACTCTGTCTCGGTCGTTGAGTCGGACTCTGTGTCGGTCGTTGAGTCGGAGTCTGACTCGGACCCTGTGTCGGTCATTGAGTCGGAGTCTGACTCGGAGCCTGTCTGGGCCGCTGCTTCGTCCTTTGCTTTGGCCGCTGCCTCGGCCGCTGCTTTGGCCGCTGCCTCAGCCGCTGCCTTTTCCGCTGCCTTGGTCGCCGACTTTGTATAGCGCCGCTTTGGCTTGACAAGGGGATCGGCTAGAGGAACAGATGGATTGCCAGCCTCAGCCGCTGCTTTGGCCGCTGCCTCGGCCGCTGCCTTGGCCGCTGCCTTCTCTGCCGACTTTGTATAGCGCCGCTTTGGCTTGACAAGGGGATCGGCTAGAGGAACAGATGGGTTGCCAGCCTCGGCCGCTGCTTTGGCCGCTGCCTCGGCCGCTGCCTTGGCCGCTGCCTTCTCTGCCGACTTTGTATAGCGCCGCTTTGGTTTGACAAGGGGATCGGCTTGAGGACCCGATGGATTACCAGCCTCAGCCGCTGCTTTGGCCGCTGCCTCGGCCGCTGCCTTGGCCGCTGCCTTCTCTGCCGACTTTGTATAGCGCCGCTTTGGTTTGACAAGGGGATCGGCTTGAGGACCCGATGGATTACCAGCCTCGGCCGCTGCTTTGGCCGCTGCCTCAGCCGCTGCCTTTTCCGCTGCCTTGGTCGCCGACTTTGTATAGCGCCGCTTTGGTTTGACAAGGGGATCGGCTTGAGGACCCGATGGATTACCAGCCTCAGCCGCTGCTTTGGCCGCTGCCTCGGCCGCTGCCTTGGCCGCTGCCTTTTCTGCCGACTTTGTATAGCGCCGCTTTGGTTTGACAAGGGGATCGGCTTGAGGACCCGATGGGTTACCAACTTTGACCATTGCCTCAGCCACTGCGTCGGCCTTTGCCTTTGCCTTGGCATCTGTTTCGTTCTCTGTCTCGGTCGTTGAGTCGGACTCTGTCTCGGTCGTTGAGTCGGACTCTGTCTCGGTCGTTGAGTCGGACTCTGTCTCGGACAATGATTCGGAATCCGTCTCGGTCGCTGCCTTGGGCGGTACCTCGGCCCCTGCCTTGGCATATTTTTCGGCATCCGTATTGCTCCCTGATTCCGGCTCTGTCTCGGTCGTCGATTCGGACTCTGTGGTGGTCGTTGAGTCAGACTCTGTCTCGGACTCTGTTTCGGACCCTGTCTGGGCCCATAGATGGCCACGTTTCAATAAGACGTCCGGATCACAGCCTTGGAGAACCGTCTCGCATGGGCATTGCTGTGGAATGGGAATCTTATCAGATTTCGCGAGCATATTGAGCAGCTCCTGGCTGGCCGTGTGTTTGATGATTAGCTCGCCCCTAGGAAACTTGGTCTTGGCTGAAAAACAAGTTTGTTGCTTCAATCTGGCAAGCGGCAGTGGCCTCTGCCGATAGGCCTTGGGATCATATGGCCGTGCCGGGCGCTGCAAAATGGAATAGAATTCATGCATAGTACCACACTACTAAATGAGACTCACAATTGGCCCCAAATATAATTTGTACTGTTCCCGCAACCTTGCTGTTCGCAACCTGGCCTCTGACACATACTTGCGTTTTTCCGGTTGATCTTCCACATCTGGCGGCTCGATTTTCACAATTGCATTGATATTATCTTTTTTCATTTTTATATTTTTATTTATTTCTTTTCCTTTAAATTTCATTTTTTATATATTTTTATTTATTTATATTTTTTTAAATTTTATTTTCTATATATTTTTGTATGTCCTTTTTTTTAAATTTGATTTTTTATTATATTATGCAATTTTCGGTTTTTATATTTTTATAATTACTTGGGTTTTTCTATTAATTTATTTTTCGTATTTTTATTTATGTGTATTATTTGCAATTTTATTATTTATTATTATTTATTATGTTTCTGATTTTATTATATCCGCGCCTGTTGTTTTATTTCGTTATATTTTTCAATTACCTACTATTCGAAATTTATAAATTTCTGACTTTTGTATTATTATAAATTTGTTGTATTATTTCACGCACTTCTTAACCGTATTTGTGTAATTTTTATTCACTTATTATTTGTATTTTCAGTTTTGTAAAAATGTTGTTCTATTTCTTTTATATTTTTCTTTTACTTACTGTTCGAAATTCATGAATTTCTGACTTTTGTATTATTATAAATTTGTTGTATTATTTTACGCACTTCTCAGCCGTATTTGTGTGATTTTCAATTTGGCAATTGGTAATTTTATTCACTTATTATTTGGCTTTTCAGTTTTGTAAAAATGTTTTATATATTTTCTTCACAATTTGTATTTTCTATTTTTTGAGATATTTTCACAACCGTTTCGTAGCACAATACCTTGAGCACTGAGCATTCTGACTGTAGAACATAAATATGTTGTTTATCAAGGCCTACTTGGTTTTCTGTGTTTTCATCAATTTGTAAAGGAAAGTAGAATATTAATTTTGTGCTGATTAATTGCGTTTGACATAGACGTCAAATGAACTTCAACTTTCATCTCCTCCTCTTTTGTATCGGAGATGCTATATCGAAAGTCCAGAATCGATAGATGGCTTGACAGGAGGAAGGGGCTCTAATTTGATTACAATCTCTAATCTGTTAACGGAATATAAGTTACAAAAATAGTTGTTCGACTCCGACTCCGACTCAAGTCGATGATACTTACTTATATGAAACCATTGAAATAAGAAAACATTTTGTTTTTGTTATAAAATGTTACATTTATATTTTCGTTTTTGTATTATTATTATTTAGTTTTTTTTTCCCAGTATAAATATATCGTATATAAAGTATATAAAAAAAAGTTCATTAAAAAATTACACATACTCTTTATGTTGTTGTTGTTGGTGTTTTTTTCTTTTCTTCTTTTTTTTTTTTTTGCGCTTACAAATTGTATCTCATTTTTGCTTTAGTAAATTTCGTTTGTTTTTCTCTGTCTTTTAAAAAGTACATAGAATATATAAAATGGGGTTGAGGGGGTGTGACATATATCAGTATATTGCTTGCTTGCTTGTTTTTTTTTTTCTCTTTTTTTCTTTTTTTTTGTTCATTATTGATTAAGAGTGAAATTTTATTATTATAATAGGAATGAGCTTATTTGCAATGTATTTGATAAGAAATGGAAAGAAATTCAATAAAAAAAAAAACAATAAAAAACAACTTTTGTTGTTGCTTGGATGGCGGCTGTTTGCAGTCGTTGTTGCTTCACTTTAAACAAACATAAAAATTACTAAAATATGATTAAAAAAAAAAAAAAAGAAAAAACAAACAATTTGTTGTATCTGAGTGTGAGAGCGAGAGAATGCGTGTCTGTTTGCTGGTGCAAAAAATATTGTTTATTTATCTCTGTTGCTGAATTTAAGCCTTCTTCTCGGCCTCGATGACCTCCTTGGTTGGCAGCACGTTCTTCTCGTTAGTTTCGGTGTGCTTCAATTTTTTCGCATCGAAGTTCTCAATGCCGGCGATAAATTGATTCTTCTCCTTCTCCAGTTCAATTGCTAAAGATAGAGATAGAGATAGAAATAGTTGGTTAAATTGTTCACATTTTAGTTGCGATTGCCTTAAATGGCCAACAGGTGGTTTTGCCAGTACAGAAACAACTGGCAAATCCCGCTGCCTCCTCTCCCTCTATGCACGCACCTTCCTTATCGGGCAATGGATTCTTCTCATTGGTCTCTGTATGCTTCAAATTGTTTTGATCGAATGCCGTGATGCCCTCGAATATGGACTTTTGGGTCTTCTCGGCAGCCACATCTGCAGCAAAAATGTTTATTGTTAATTTCTGTATGAATAAGAACAGCAACAATCAAGACTTACCCTCGGCAGTTGGCAAAATGATTTTCTCCTGGGTGCTGGCATTCTTCAACTTCTCCGTATTGAAGCCCTCCAATTGGCTCTTCAGATTCTCGGCCACCTTTGGCAAGTCCTTGAGTGCTGGTGCTGGGGCAGCCATCTGAAATTAGACAAGTTCATCAAAATGTTATTTCTTATTTCAAAAGTCGCCTATCATCGATAGCTGCCAGAGAGGGTGAATGACACATCGCTAGCTGTTCGATAAAGCGGAAATGCACATCGATAGCAAAGCTTGCAGCGCACACTCACTCACCAACGATGAATGTACATAATGTATGAGTGTGTGCGTGCGTGCGTGAGCCTGCCTCTGAGTTTGTTTTGAGAAACAGTTGTTTACCGTTGGGTTTATTATGCGATTTCGCTGAATAGCACTTTATTGATTAACAAGAGCAACAACACAGAGCACACACATACTCATACGGATTTGTCATGCCCGCTAATGAGTCATGCTGGACAACAAGGACGCGAACCCATCATACCACAATAATAGACATCTGTGTGCGTGCGTTCACTAGCGAAGCAACAGCAGCAATACAAGCGATATCGAGAGAGAGAAAGAGGGAGAGAGAGAGAGAGACGTAGAGAGCGGAAAAATAAGCGTGAGCAAGAAGTTCAGCGAACCTACCGCAGCACCAACAGCAGCAGCAGCAGATTAAATTCCTATTGGACAAGCAACTGGAGGCGAGTGTGCCGTTATCAGTGCTTGTTTTGTTAGTCGGCGCGTTCGCTCAGCTGCTAGCAAAATAACTGAACTGCATTTTATCACGTTTATTTTTAGTTGCAAATCAACCAAAAACTGTGCCCAGCTAAACATTGTCCATTGTTCATGCCCGTATTCTAGTTAATCAACAAAGTTATACATACATGTACATACATATGTACATGTCTGTGTGTGCATATCACACATTAAGCAAAAAAGTGCTCATGCTTCATAAGAAATAGATCGATCGCAACGTTGCCAAAGTCGGTTGTATATAATTTCAACACCCCACAAAAGCACACAATCTGCCCTCTCGCTTACACTTTAACCAATTTTGTTTGCGCACATACATATGTATGTACATACAAAGAAAGCGCTTCATTAATATCGATAACAAGTGCATACATATCCAATGCAATGAATATGCTTGTGTATGTGTGTGTGTGTGTGTGTGTATATCTGAATTGCACAAACAAGCGTTACAAGGGCGGCAACCGCGCCAAAATAAAAAGTATATATAGAAATAAATCTACGCTTGATAGTCGTCTGTATTTTTATTGACCATATATGGACATATTAAGGCGCGCCTAAACGTAATTCGCCCCTGGCCGATAGACTCTGATTGACTAACGGCTGTCGGCCGTCGCAGCGTTTAGTCATTCCCAGCAGCAGCAACTCCTTTTTAAAGCAAAAACAAACAAAGGCGAATATTGCAACTCTCCCGCATACACATACATACATACATACACGTATGTACGTTTATGTACATATACGGCGAATTATGTTGTTTTTGCTGCGCTGTATTTTTGTGGGTCTGTGGGGGGAGTAAGTTTGCATGTTCTCGCCTTGTTTGCCATGAATCAACTTCCAACTTGAAGCGAATAATGGTTTGCGATGAATCATTTTATTCGTCGTCGTCGAAGTCGCCGCTGCCGTTGCCGTTGTCTTTGTTGCTTTTGTCTCAGCCCACACTTAACGCACGCTCTCTCTTTTTTCTTTTTTTTTCTTCTTTCACTCTGCACTCGCCACTCTCTTGTGGCGGCGAATGGGGAGAGTTATTCAAACTTCGCTTCAGTTGGAACTGTCTTTTGTTTTGTTAATTTTTATATCTTGTTTTCGGGGTTTATGGTGATGTGTGCGCTGATTGGAGCGGATGAGCAGATGTCTCTGGAAGTGTGGGGGTCATTTGGCCGGCGCCAGCTAACCGCCAATTCGCCGTTAGGCCAATTTTGACATTTGAAAGCATCGTCCAAAAAAAAAAACGCCGCTCGAGTATTAAAGCCGACGGCGTCGATGTCGCTGATGCGTGGCGGCAGAGGCGGCGTTATATACATGTGTATGTACATCTGTACATATGTATGTATGAACAGTCAGTGAGACGAAGGCAGAAAATGTAAAAGAACAAAAGAAGGAAGGCAAATGACAGACACGTCCGTTTTACACCCTCGCCTTAGTCAGCAGCAGACAGCCTGCGCTGGCTCCTGTTATGCCCACACATACACAGGCGCATGCATATGTACATGCACTGCACGTCTGTCAGTTGGTACATAAATTTCAATATGTGCGTTTGAGTGTATGTGTGTACATATGTGCTCGCGACATTAAGTGAATTTTAAATATGCATAGCAGCACCGCAGTTTAGTCATTCGCTGTATGAATGTACATTTGGCTGTCTGTGTGTATGATTGTACATGTGTTGCCTTGTGTTATTTCATTTTAAATACATTTTGCATTTCTGTTTTTGCTTTAGCGATAAATTAAACGTCAATTAGGTATTATCGATAGCATCATACATGCGCCACGCCCTCGCTAAAGATAAATTTGCGACGAACACACACATACACAGGCTCGCAAATACATGTTAAGCAGGGAATGCAGCTTAAATGCACAGCTGCAGACTTACACACATACGTGTACATATGTAATATATGCAATGTGTATAGATTTACGTGCTTATGTATGTGTGTGCTTTTGTGCGTGTATGTGAGCACGCGCAAGCCGCAAGCACATATTGTGGGGAGGATATTTAACAGCGTCAAACGCCCCGCCCAAGCAGCAACCGTTGCAGACATACACACACACACACACACATAGACTGAGACTCACACGCACATAGATACACAGGCAAACATAAAACAGACGCCAAAAAAACGAAAAAAGCCGGCCGGCAAAGCTCTGACACACCAAAAAATGAAAAAAAAAAAAAAAAACTAGCGAAAAAATAACAAAGAAGCTTAAGGCCGTCGACTTAACAGCTGCTCAAATAGATTGGTAAAAATGTTGAGAAAAAAATAAAGAACTAACGGAGTGGCCACCGTCGCAATAAATAATTTATAACAAATGTTAAAGAGGAGCTCAGGTCTCCTCCTCTCTACCCCTCTCCCATACACTCGCTGAACATTTGCAATGAATGGAAATGGGAATGCTGGAAGCGCAGCCACAACAAATACAGCAGCCGCAACAACAAGACTAGGCAAGAGAGACGCAAGAACAGCGCCGCAAACAAAAACCAGTTGGCGTTGGCTGGCTTTTGCAGCAGCAGCAGAAGAAACAGCAGCTTTAGGTTTTTTTTTTATTCGCATATTTTTTTCTTTTGGCCCCCTACTTTCTGCAATAATGAAAAAATACGAAACGTAGCAAAGTATTGGAAATGGGGGAACAAAAAATTACTTTAAAAATTGCCGGTGCAAAAAAGTAGCACAATAATAAAAAGAAGCTTCAACTCACCTTTAATTTGTGCTGGTTCTTTTTTTTTGTAATTTAGGATTTGGTTTTAAATGGCAAAAGAATTGCGCACTTTACAAAAAATAAATGCGGGTGGGTGAGTTGACTGGTTGGGTGGATTTATATATATATATATCTACTAATGTATTTATACATATATATATTATGTGTTAAGTGTTAGCACTTGACAAATTGGACACTTGCTACTTTGTTACTGTTATATCGCGAAAGCTTGCAAGCAAACAGAACGACACACAACTTAATACTGCGCGACAATTGTTCAAATCAAAAAGATGAAGGCGTACGGATTGATGTTTGAACAAACGCATAGTTGTTATCGATAGCGTCATCGAATGCATCGACACTAGAGCTGGAGAACCATCGATGGAACTATCGATATAATCGATGGAACTTTATTAGTTCGATACATCGATGGAAATTTCTCGATGGTCAATATATCGACAATTTAATTAATTTAATTTTTATTTTGCTTTTTAGATTAATGAAAATCAATTAAATGGCCTTAGTCGCTGCGTCTTGAAGTATTTGTCAATTCCGGCAAGCTCCGTAGAGTCGGAACGCATTTTTAGTAAGGCAGGAGCGATCATCACCGACCGAAGAAGTTCTTTAAAAGAAAAGAATGTAAACCAAATCATTTTTCTGATCAAAAATCAATGGTTGGAGAATGAAGTTGATCTAGAAAATGAAGCTTTATTACAGTAGTAAGATTCGAAAGTCAAATGATCTCTTATACTTTTTTAAAATTATTTTTGCTAAGCAACTGAAATGGAGAATGAAGTTGATCTAGAAATTTAAGCTTTATTATAGTAGTAAGATTTGAAAGTGAAATTATTTTTTATATTTTTTGTATTTTTTTTTTTTTTTTTATTATTATTATTTTTGTTAAGCAACTGAAAGAAACTCGTTGAAGAAAACTGGACTGAATAAACCTTGTTTGTTGAACCTTAGCATTCATAGTATGTAAATATGTATGTATTTAATGTGCAACATTTTTGATTTTAATATATAAAAAAATTTTCGATGGAACCATCGATAATATCGATGGTTTGAACCATCGTTGGTAAAACCATCGAGTACCGTCTCTATCGATGGTTCTCCAGCTCTAATCGACACTGCATTCCCTGTTATCGCATGCTGACCTACACAACGATTATTCTCGTACGGCATTTTATCGAGTTACGATAGTTGATTGGCTATTTGTATCTGCGATATTTCGCACAAATTTCGCAATGCCCATTTAATGTGAATGCCCAAAGCCGTTACAATTTAAATGTGCATTTCTATCGGTAGATGGTAATATTACTTTAATAAGGCTCGGTTTGCAGGTATATATACAGATTTGTATACTTAGGAGTACGACCAAATTGTCTAAATTGCCAACATATTGCTACGCATAATTTGCCGAACGACATTCGTTCCAAACACGTTCCATCTCGTCGGGATCGCCAAAACCATGTGACGCTATGACATCACTATAGCTATCCGGTCCATAATACTTGGGTCTATTGAAGTGGAAGTCACCGCAGTGATGCACGGGTATGTGCGCTCGCAGTGCCACCATGCCCAAGAAGATATCATCGAACCGGAACAGGGGAATGGAACGTCCCACCGCATACATCTTGAGCAACGCATCCCTTGATAGGAGGAACGCACCTGCTGTCACGTACGCCGGCCACTTGTCAAATGGGTATTCCTCGAGCGACACATACCACTTGCTGAACTTGTGCCGCAATGGAGCGCTCTGGATTACGTAGCCGGCAAATAGCAGGCTCTGATGATGAGTCTGACGCCCCTTGCCCAGGAAACGCAGCACATTCTTAATGGACACATAGTAGTCGTCATCCACGAACAGGTAGAAGTCGCTGGCGTTGAATTGTTCGCTGGCCCAACGCATGCCCATCATTGTTTTAATGGTATTATTGAAGTACGCATCCACAAAGTCCGCAAGGATTATGTCTCCATGCTGTTTCGCCTCTTCTAGCGCCACATCCTTGACGCCTGCGCCCTCGGCGGGCGTGCCCAGCATAAAGGCGCGCTTGATGTGCACATCGGAGAAGCGAGCCTCGTAGCCCCACGTTTTGCGAATGGCCTGGCGTCGCTTCGCGTTGCCAATGGCGCTCTTTACCAGAATCGTCAATCGGGGCGGATCCGCTGAATCGTGATTATTTGTGAATGCGGGCAATTGAAGAAACTTGTAGTCCAGTGGAGGTGGGGCAGAGTTATTGGGTGGCGGATAGAGGTAATGCGTCTCAAAGTCTAGTTCGTACAGATGCGTTAGAATGCCGCAGAAGTCTACCAGGAAGATTAAAGCTATGGCGAGCGCACATTTTAGCAGTAATTTGTAATGTCTTTTTAACATTGCGCGATAGCAACTAGCGATGACAACAACAATGCCCTTCATCGTAATACGATAGATCGCACGCCTATCGATAGGTTTCAGCAAACAAGATTTGAATTTAAATTGGTTTTGTTATGTGCCATATTATTATATATAGTACAATCTTGTTATAACGCAAATAAATGACATAATTCTAAGTATACTGCCTGATTATATTAGTTACAGTTTAAAATCGGATTTCCCTTAACTGCAAAAAAATACTTAAAAATACCTAATAAAATACCAAAACAATAAAGCGTCTGTGGAAGTGCAAAGAAGAAGATCGCGAATTAAATTTACAACAACGTATGATATGATATTGCGCTAAAAGATTCAAAATGTCGGAGGAAATAGTAACTGGAACATCCAAAGCAGCCAACAGTTCGACCCTAACAACAGCACAGCGTGCGCGTATCGAGCGCAATCAGGCCAAGGCACAAAAGCTAAGGGAGGCAAAGCTCGTGTCGCATCCTTATAAGAATGTACAAAAGTAAGTAAAATCAAATGCATATTTATATCTTTAGATGCCAATCTCATTGTGTCCATTGCAGGAATGGCAACGAGGAGCTGCCTGTAGGACAGGACAACGCCGTCATCAAGGTGCAGGGCACCAAATACATCGACACAGGAGGCGGCTTCCTCTTGGAGCAGCCTGTTCTCGCTGCGGCCGGCAAGCCGACGGTTGAGGAGGCGGCAGAGGCGGCTGTCATCGAGGACGCCATTGCTATACCCGTGGTCTATGAGGAGTGCCTGGACTGTGGCGATCAGTATGCCGACTCGTATTTACTCAACAATTTTGGGCATTCCGTGTGCGACAAGTGCCGAGACAGCGAGGAGCGCCACTCGCTGATCACGCGCACCGAGGCGAAGGCCGAGTACTTGCTCAAGGACTGTGACTTCGATAAGCGGGAGCCGGTGCTGCGCTATATAAGCCGCAAGAATCCGCACAATGTGCGCTGGGGCGAAATGAAGTTATATTTGCATCTGCAGGTGGTGCAGCGCGCAATGGAAGTGTGGGGCAGCGAGGAGGAGCTGACACGACAGCACGAGCTGCGCGAGGACAAGCGCGTCCTGGGCAAGACCCGCAAGTACAACAAGCAAATGAAGCAGCTGCGCATGGAAGTCCGAAGCAGTATTTATACTAAAAAAACAAAAAGTGTGCATGTTCACGAATTTGGTCCCGAAACCTACAATGAGGCTGATGACAACTATACACATGCCTGCTTGACTTGTCCGTACACAGAAACATTTGAGAAAATGTAAAAGCGTTACTTGAAGTCTGTCAACCAAAATCATTATTAATAAATAGTTTAAAAAGTAAAAATTCACAATTTGAATTCTTGTAAATATCGATAATACGCGTAATTTGTGGTATTTTCATATAGTGGTATTTTCATTCGCGATAAATAATGGAGGAGGAAGACGACAACGAAATGTTATCGCGAGTTACCATCGCTATAAGAAACGCCAAACTAAAAACTCTGCAGCGGCGGCAGGAGCGAGAGCAGAGAGCGCAGCGAAAACAAATTAGACGAGCATTGAAACAGCAAAAGCAGGAGCTGAAGGAGCAGAAGAAGCAGAAGAAGCAGCAGAAGCAGCAGCTGAAGGAGCAAAAGCAGCAGCTGAAGGAGCAAAAGCAGCAGCAGAAGGAGCAAAAGCAGCAGCAGAAGGAGCAAAAGCAGCAGCAGAAGCAGCAGCTGAAGGAGCAGAAGAAGCAGCAGAAGCAGCAGCTGAAGGAGCAGAAGAAGCAGCAGAAGCAGCAGCTGAAGGAGCAGAAAAAGCAGCAGAAGCGGCTGGAACGGCAACAGCTGAAAGAGCAGAAGAAGCAGCAAAAGCAACAGCAAAAGCTGCAGAAGCAACAGCAGAAACAACAACAGAAAGAACAGCAGAAACAACAACAGAAGCAGCAACAGCAGGAGCCTCAACAGCAGCTGCAGCCGCTACAGGAGCAGCAGCCGCAACAGGAGCAGCAGCTGCAACAGAAGCAACAGCCGCAACAGAATCCGGAACAGAAGCAGCAACAGCCAAAACGCACTAGAAAGCGAAATATTAGAAACAGATCATCTGGGAAGCGTAGCGGAAATAAGGCACGAAAAATGGAGGAGCAGTCGGACGATGAGAACTTTGAGCCGAAGACAAAGAAGATCAAGCGCGATTGGCTCAACAGCTATTGCTATTCAAACAAGGCCATGGGCATGATGAAGAAAATGGGCTACGAGGATGACAAGGGTTTGGGTAAGAGCAACCAGGGTCGCCTCGAGCCTGTCATTGCCGTACAGCAGGATGGGCGACGTGGCTTTGGTCTGAAGCTAAATACCATGCATTGGTCGGCGGGAAAATGGGATCCGAGTCTGGAGGATCTGGAAATACCAGAAGTGGTAATTTGGCTAGAGCAGGAGGGCGACAATTGTGGCGCCTATACGCTGGAGCAGCTGATGATGCACATGGTGACTGGCCCACGCAAGCTCACCATCGACGACGAGACCCAATTCTGTGATCCCGAGATCTTGGAGCACATACTTAGTGCAAAGACGCTTTTCGACAGCTTGAACGGTACGGAGAAGCGTCGGGCACGCTCTCGCTGCAATCCGTTCGAGACGATTCGCTGCTCCATCTTTCTGAACCGTGCCGCTGTCAAGATGGCCAACATAGACTCCCTATGCGGCTACATGTTCACCAATCCACGGGACAAGAACGGGCAATCTCTAATCGCTCCGAACGAGCTGCTCTACTTTGCGGACATGTGCGCGGGTATGGATCGTGTCAATGATGTATATATCTCCATCTATATTTGCTTTAATCTTTGTTTATGTCTATGCAGGACCTGGTGGCTTCTCCGAGTACGTGCTCTACCGCAAATCGTGGGAGGCGCGCGGCTTTGGGTTCACGCTGCGCGGCGTAAATGACTTCAAGATGGACAAATTTTTCGCCGCCTCGCCGGAATCGTTCGACACATTCTACGGCGAGAAGGACGACGGCAACATATTCGACACAAACAATCAGAACTCCCTGAACGACTACATACGCAAGCACACGCCGCAAGGCGTTCACTTCGCCATGGCCGACGGCGGCTTCTCGGTGGAGGGACAGGAGAACATCCAGGAGATTCTCTCCAAGCAGCTGTATCTATGCCAATTCAACACGGCCCTGAAGATCTTGCGCGTCGGCGGCAGCTTTGTGTGCAAG
Source organism: Drosophila aldrichi (assembly GCA_035045965.1). Taxonomy (NCBI): domain Eukaryota; kingdom Metazoa; phylum Arthropoda; class Insecta; order Diptera; family Drosophilidae; genus Drosophila; species Drosophila aldrichi. The sequence continues at coordinate 707,723 of JAWNOM010000484.1, forward strand.
CTGTTCGACCTGTTCACGCCATTCAGCGTGAGCCTCGTCTACCTGATGTACAAGTGCTTCCAGCAGATGACCATAATCAAGCCGAACAGCAGCCGTCCGGCCAACTCTGAGCGTTACATCGTCTGTAAGTACAAGCTGCCGGACACGGAGGCCGTTATTAGCTACCTGGACCACGTGAATCAGGTGCTGAATGAGGCGAACGAGCGCGAGAAGCGCAAGGAGGATATTGTGGACGTGGTTGAGCTGTTCAATCACGACGAAATGGTGCAAGACGAACGTTTCATGCAGTACATCATTGATTCGAATAATGCCATTGGCAGGAAGCAGATTGTCGGGCTGCGCAAGATAGCGGCATTTACACAGAACTTGGAGCTCAAGGAGGCGCGTCAGTCGGAGGTACGCCAGCAGTGCCTCAAAATCTGGGGACTGCCCGACAAGCTGCGCCAGGCGCCGGAGGTGAAGCCGACGGAGCGCCTGCTCGAGGAGCTGCTCTGCGACTGGGCCGCCGATCGCAAGTGGATGAATACACCAGCCAATGAACAGAGGTCCGAAATACAGCTGCACAGCGAGATCTTAAACGTGAACGACTGGCACTTCATGCCCATTGGACGCGGCGAGAACAACATCAACGGCTGCACCCTCTTCCTGTGCAAGTCGCGCGGCAACCTGTGGCGCTACACGGACCACCGGAAGTGGGAGCAGGTCGAGTCCAGCTTCAATATCCAGCCACGCTCCATATTCTTCGGCGAGATCGCGTTCGAGTACACCGGCGAGGCGCGCACTTCACAGAGCGTCTCGGCGCTCCACATCATGGATGCCATCTGCTTGGGCGGCATCGATATACGGCGCCGGTCGTTCCTCGATCGTGTCAGCATGTGCGAGAAGTATGCGCGCAGCTTGAACAAGCCGCACAAGAAGGAGTGGACGTGCGGCACCATCCGTTGCAAGCCGCTCTTCCATCTAAAGGACCTGGGCGAATTCTTCGCCCAAATGCGTCCGTACACCCTCAAGGACAACTCGCAGCGCCTGGGCTTCATGTTCGCAGATCACAAGTTCTTCGTACCCGGCGGCATCCTAATATTCTGTGAGCTGTCGGTCAACTTTGTGAGCGCCTATTCGCGGTCCCATCATCAGATATACTACTTCAATACCAGCACGAAGGATTCGCTGTACAAGCATCAGATCGAGCCAGCTCGCTTTAATGAGATATTTGCGTCGTTTCGCCAATGCTACGTGAGGCGAAAATTGTGGAAGTGGACGAGCACAAGGCAGGTGGAGGAAAACGCCACCGAAGAGCACCCAAAGATTCTGTATCGCAGAAATTTCGAGCAGTTTATCCGTATGAAGCTATTGTATCCCCACCAAAATCCCAATCCTAATCTTAATACTAATCCCAATCAAAATCATAATCAACTAAGAAGCTAAGTTCGGATATCGTGGGATGAATTCGATTTTAATGGATTTTTATTTAGTTTTTTTTTTTTTTTAAATAGCAAACGAAATAACGATCATATTTTGTGTTTGTTCAAACATATGTACATATGTATATCTATATATACATATATATATATAATATATATATATATATATATATATATATATATACCTATACATATGTATATATGTAGTTACATATATAGACTTCAATGTTATATACATACATACATACATATACTATGTGTACATACATACATACATACATACATGTATGTAGAACTATTTGGATTTAGACAATTTGCATAGGTTTTAATCAAAATTCGTATTTCTTATTATTATAAATTTACTTGTTGGGCAATATTATTTAAATTGTTATACGTTTTAACAAGGAATTCAGTTCAAGAAAATTGTATAAATATAAATGTATTTGTAATATCCCATGGCTGGATCCATCTTGAAAGAAGATTCAAGAAAGATAAATAAGAATAAAACATACACCACAGAGACAGACATAGCAGAAATGAATATTAAAATATAAATTATTGACAACATAAACCAAAGCTTTTCTTTACTTCTAAAGTCTTCGTGCAATTATTTTTTTCGCGCATATCTTGTCAGCTGTATCTGGGGAATTTCCCGTTTTCTGATGTGCAATTTGCAGAGCTGCCAGCTGAGCCGGCACATCGATATCTAGCTATCGATTGCATAATATTTTATGCACAATGGACATGATAGCTGGCTTCACAAATGCGAAAGAGAGAGGGAGACTAATAGAAGGAGGTCTCTATCGATATTGGAATTTAATTTTGCAATTAACTGTAGGAGCAGAAACGTTTGTTGCATGAGCTTAGCCAGCTTAACGAAGCTATGCAGCTATGCAGAAATATGAATATATATTTGATATTTCATGATCGGCTGGGAGCCAAGCGTTTGGTTATATTACAAAGAAGAACGTGAAGAAGAAGAAGGAATAGTAACGTTGCAATAAAATTATTCTCTACACCACTGAATTAATAATTCACAAGTGAATCAGAATCATCTTTATAACATTCTGAGTGGAGATCTACCTCATCTCTTCACAGATCCTCGCCAGCTATCTGTAAATATGAATGAAAATTAATAGCATATACAAACTATTCACATTTATTGTTATATAGAAATGCTAAATGCTGGTATATACGCTACAGTTGTTTACTTTAATAGTTTCAGATGCTTCACATATTTGTGTACCACATCCTTGACATAGGGCTTCAGTGCTACGCAGGTCGGTATATTTTCTGGCTGTTCGATCCAGAGTTTGTGCTTGATCTCGTTCTCTTTTAGCTTTTCGCTTAGCTTTAGCAGCGCCGCCTCATCCTTGGCCTCTAGCACCACTTTGTGCATGTTGTCCAGATCCTTAAGATATGCCTGCGTCTCCTCGTCGTCAGCGTGGACGCTCATGACAGCGGCCGTTGCATGGCAACACTGCGCAATCACCGCACCCAGTGGCCAGTTGAGGGTGCTGCGCAAGTCACTACGTACCACAATATATTGAACTATGTTGGCCATTAGAGTGAAAGTCCTATGAGCAATGTGCTTAGCTGCTAGATTATGTTTACATTTAGTTCAAGGCGTGTATGCTGTTCAATTCCGGTACTTGGCTAGGCAAAATTTGTTGGGGCACGCAAATTGCGCAGCTGTTTGGCTACTGTCTGAAACAGCGTATCTATTGTTAACAGCTGATGAATCGGTAATTGGGGAGACCACATGTGTGTTGTACGGTTAATTCTTAAAATGTGCTGGTCTATTGTGAATACCTCGCGTTTGGGCTGCCCACACTTTTTGCTACGGCCAAAAAATGTGGGCTGCCTATTAAGTGCTTTTCATTTGTGAATTTCCTGAGAACAATTTGAAGTGCATTTAATTACTTGCAAATTATACAATAATAAACAAAACAACGCAAACATGAATTGTGCATGTTTATAAAAGTTAATCAAGTGAACCATGTGTATAAATTGTGAACAGTTGCATATTAGGAAGCCCACATTTGTTGCCAAAATATAAACTGTGGGCTGCCCAATAGGCACTGCTCACATTTGAATTTCCCGCCAACATGTTAAATAAAAGAGAATAAACTGACTTGACAATAAATTCAATGAAAAATTGTCTATGTACATAGCATATTATTATTTTTAAAATAATCACTCCATTTTGTTTATTTCTTTCAAATCAATATGACCTCTGTTGATTAGTTGTATTATATAGAAACACGAAATGGTTTCAGATTATACATATGTATATACGTCGACATACATACATATACGTTTATCAATGTGTGCATTTATTTTTTCTCATATTTAATTGGATTGCTGTCTGTACTTTTGGCTTCGCTTCGAGTTGTGACTTGTCAAAAACAGAATATTGCAATTTTTATTTCCTTTTTCGTGTTTCCAACGATTTGCAGCTCAATTAATCACACCAAGGAGGAATGTATAAATGTGCGAGGGTCGCTTATTTAGTGTTGTCAAAGGACTTTCTGATACCATGACCAATAATATGGAAAATTATGGCCCAGATTGACTTCTCGCAGAGGAGCTTGCTTATGCCGTTGAACATATTGAATATACCCCTTTAAATTTGATTTATAATGAGTATGAGCATTTACCGAAAACTTATTATTGAGCCACCCTCGCATTGTCGTTGGGTCAGCGACGTTTTTGTTTTGTGATTCGACAGAGAGACAAACAAATAGTTTATATGTTGCAATCACAGCGGAGAGAAGAGGAGACTGAGGGGCAGGGGAGAGAGGTGAGTAGTGCAGAGGCATGGCAGTGACATGCGTCCGTAATTAACGTCCCATTTTGGGTTAGATTATCCATGAATAATTGGAAATGACGCTGGTCGCGCCTGGTTCGACTAGCCCAACATCCATGGACACGGAAACGGACTAGCCGGCGGAGCGAGTGGAACCAACTGCAGCAGGAGCAGCGGCAGCAGCGCAGATTGATGATGGCCGAATAGTTGCTGCTGCCATTGAGTGTCTGCAGGCCAGCAGTGGCAGGCAGTGGCAGTCGGCTGGCACCGGCCACGGCAGCTGAAAACTTTGCTAATTGCTTTTTGGCCACATTGGCCAAGGCGCTGCCAACGACAGTCGACAGCAGCGACGGGGCAGCACAGTTATGGCAGCAGCAGCAGCAGGAGCAGCAGCGTCCTAAATGCCATTTGCAACCCATCCATGTTTGGAAAACGAGCCAAGGACCTATTGCATTATGATACCCTGCACACAACATGTGCATAATGGGCATGCTTTCGCCATCGCTCGTTATGAGACATGCTTATAGATAGCTCATGTTACTTTAGGCCTGTTGTGCATACTGACTAATACCCTGTAAATGTTTGTGTTTCTGTTAAGTCATTCAATTGCATGCCATTCACATTCCACTTGAACAAATCGTTCAGCATAAGACTGAGATACCCTGTGTACAGCCTAGATAATGGGTATGCTGCTTTGAATGCTCATTATGTGTACTATGTGATACCCTGTGTGCTGCTAACAAGACTATTGCCATACCCCGTTCCTTTTGCGTATACCCTGTAAGTCATCTTTTAATATAGATTCGTTGTTAAGATTAAAGACTTGCCATATAAATACAGGGTATAAAGCAAACAACTAATTTGTGCCATTCCCTATTGAGATAACGAATAGTTTATGAACTGGTTCGAGCTTGGAATGCCCAAATGTTCCGAGTTGAACTGGAAGAAGCTGAGGGAAAATACGATGCGATGCAGTCAAAAGAGAAATATTGTCTCCACACATAGGGTATTGACTAGTCGAGCTGGCTTCAGCTTTGCCCAGGTTTAAACTCATTTATCTCTGTTATAGCTGCGCCTTTTTGTGCCTCGGCCTACAAATCGTCGACTCAGCATGAAATTAATTACGCAGACAAATGCAAAGATATATGTATAGTATCGTATATATAAATAGGTAGAGGTATAAGTAGAGCTCACTATTTGGAGTGGGTGCTACAATTTGAATGGATAGTTTTTCGCACTTTGGCATGCCATAAATTTTAGCACTCACTTCTCAATTGTCAAAACAAATTTGCCAAATGTGCCATTCATTCGTTATGAGATTAGGGCCAGCTCCAGCTCCAACTCCAACTCCAACTCCAATGTCAACCCAACAGCCCCAACTCACATTCATATATTCACATATTCACGTGCTCATTCATATCCTTATTCACATCTTCGGGCAGCTTCAGCTGCTCCCTCGGGATGCAGTCGCAGCTGCTGCGGTCTCTCTCTCTCTCTCTAGACTAGGGGCAGGGCTGCGGGTAGGGGCTGGCTAAGCGGTGTGGGGCTTTGGTTCAGTGACCGCTGTCCATGGCAAATGCAAATGTCATTTTGTGGCCATTCGTATGAATAAACGAAATTAAACGCAAGGAATGACCCAAAAAAAAAAAGAGTTTGAAAGGCAGCACAACTAGCTCACGACTGTCACGCCCACACCCACACCCACACGTCCTGTTGCCGCCCACTTGGGAGCAGACATCAAAACCCAACGTCAATGGGCAAGCTAGAAAAGAAAGCAGCGTTTGCAAATTGAATCGAATTTGAATCGAGCCTCGGCTCGAGCCATTAATCAAAATCTTATGAGTGCGCAGCGAGCAACCCTCATCTTAGTGATAAATACATATATAAATATATGTATATATATGTATATATATGTATGTATATGCTTAAGATATCTGTGCAGATTCTAACTATGGGCATTGTTCTATATTCTGCCAAATTCATAATTGAGTTTTGTACTTGAGGTGAACTTTGAGCTGATTGCTTCCATTGAGATCCTGTCCTGGGGTCTTGAGTAGCTAAGACTGCCAACTTACCACAAAGATTGCCGAAATTCTAGGTATAGCTCTAGTTGAGCGAAAATTTTGGAGTTTGTTTGGATCATAAGATTAAGGGATAAAGACAATAGGGGCCAAGAGCAATGGAGGAGTTAATATAGTAGAAAAGAGAGGGAGATAGGAAGAGAGAAAGTTAGAGAGAGAGAGTGAGAGAGAGAGAGAGACAGAGAGAGGAGTAGGGAGCGAAAAGTTGAGACAATTAGGGATAATTTCAACATTTCATTAGGAGCTAGAGATAAAAGAGAAACAAATGCAATGATAGGGAGAGACAGAAAAGAGATACGTATATAGAGAGAAGAAAAGAGAGATGGAGAGAGGGAGAATAATTACTATTTAAAAATAGATAGTTTAACTAAATACGTATAGATATTTAGCCAAGTAATTGCAGAGGTCAGCCACACACTAAATGCCATCGGGATTATTATTGGGATGGGTTTTGGGTTTTGGGTTTGGGCTGCGCCTTGCCAGATTCAGAGCCAGAGTTGATTGGGCTCATTTGGCTGTGGGGGGTAAGGACGTGCAGTCAGAACGTATTAAGAGTTCTGCCAGAGCGGCGACAACTTGTCACAGATGGAAGCTATATTAAGGGAGTTTTTCAGATGGTTTCGTGCGGCAGACGTGGGTTGCGGGGGGCGGGGGGTTCACATTCGATTAGCGTGTGGTGAAACTCGATGAGTTTTATTAGTAAATAATGGCGAATCATTTGCCAGTTGACACTCGTTGAATGGTGACCGAAAAGCGTAAGAGCTGTAAATGTATCCACATATCGAGGGAGCTCAGCCTGCACAAAGGACTCAAGGACAACGCAGAGCGTGCGACCGTTGCGGCTGCTAATGAGCAGCATTAATGAGCGCTATTTTTCACTGAAGTCACAATCAGTAAACGTGCGTGAGTGTGGGAGAGAGAGAGAGAGAGAGGATAGAGGAAGTAATGGGAGTTGCGGACTCTGACATTTGGGGGGCTGAGGCTGTGCCAGTCTCTAGGGTATTTAAACGTCCAGAGGCAGCAGCAGCAGCAGCAGCAGCAAGTGTAGCAATGACAGCAGGTGCACACACACACACACACACACACACACACACACACAGTTGTCTGGGGCCACATGAAAATTTAATATGAATGCTAAAAGAAAGCAAAGAATTTGTAATTAAATTAACCATTTGCGTCAGTTTTGGAAGGCTGAGAACGATATATACAAACGATATATATACATACGATATATGTATATATGTATACACTGTGCATATATGTATTCCCACCACTGCCACGCCTAATATGGCACATTGTCCAACCAGGGGGAAAAAAAAATAGAGAAAAAAGGGCTCAATCAAGTTTGCTAAGTGGCTCTGGGACCAAAGAGCCACAGCCAAGGTCCATGCCCAAAGAAAAGGTACAACAGGGGCCAGCGGGTGTGTGGGCGGGGCAAGTGGGTGGTGCGCAACATTCATAAGAGAAAAATGTGAAATGAAAAATCGACTCGCAATTAGCAAACATGAGACATGTCGCGCGGTTTGAGTGGGCGGGTAGCAAGCACAAACACACACACGCACACACACACACACACGCACATACAGTTAGAGATACAGGAACTGGCTGCGTTGTCAGCATGGTTAATAAGTTACTTTTGAGATACTTTATTACTTCCTTGCTGGCAGCACGACACGAGGAGGGGGGCGGGGGGCGTGCATGTGTGTGGCGACTGTTCTCCTATCCACCCAGCCCCTCCCCTTCCGCCTCTCACTCTCTTAGCAAAAAAATGCCAAAAAAAAGGGGTTGCCAGACTGTCTTTCATTAGGCAGCTACGCAAGTGTGTATTAGTGTGTGTGCGTGCGTGTGTGTGTGTGTTGGTGTGCAGTTTTTTAATTTATGCGATTTTTGACTGCGTGCGTGTAAAATGCCTAAGGTGGGCGGATATGAAGCGTGAGGGGGGGTAACGACTGCTGCTTGGCATTCGATTGTCTTGCGCACAAAAGTAGGCAATAGTTTTTTTTAACCGTTTTTTTTTTTTGGATACTTTGAAAAGAAGCTCTTATCAAAGGGTGTGCGTGGGTGTGCTTGTGTGTGTGTGTAACACATATAAATGCCTGCACCTGTCATGCTTCGAGCTATTGCCGTGAATAGCGCTTTATTAGACTGAACAATATTCCAAGCTCAAGCAGAGCTTAGTGGGTATATTAACTTTAGATTTGTAAGTAAGTTAAGTTAGCAAATGACAGATCTTGATATCGATATGGCGATATACTTAAGATCATCATCTAGTTTTAAACTGTCTACTGAACTGGAATTTCGTATTATAAATAAATGGCATAGCTTGTAGAATATTTAAATATTTAATTATTATCGATAATACTGGGAATTGCTGAAATACAGTTATGGATAATACTAGACGTTGGGTCAGTCTCTGAATAAGATTGGGAACTGCTGAAATAAGGTTATGAATAATACTAGACACTTGCTGGGTTAGTCTCTAGATAAGATTTTACTCTCAAGTTGAATATAATCGATTGTAAAGTGTATCAAAGCCAAGATAAGACATTAATACTATATAGACGCTATATATAGAGTTGATTTTGATACAATACATACACACACATACACATACATACATACATACATATGTATATGTTTGTATCGCTGCAATTGGCAGATGTCTAACTGTATTTTACTTCAGCTAATGAAAATTCTCTTTACTTTTTTTATACCCTGAACCCATTGAAAATGGAAAATCAGGGTATAATGGTTTTGTTGAAATATATATAATAGTATATATGTAGTATGTATGTATGTAGTATATATATTCTGGATCAGTGCGACGCTGAATCGATTTAGCACTATTTGTCTGCCTATTTCTTCCAAGTATTCCCTCTACGTATTTCAAAGTATTTCCTCCAAGTATGTTTGCTGAGTATTTCCTTTACTTAGTTCCTTTACGTAATTGCTCTACATATTTAACTTACGTATTTCCTTTATGTAGCTCCACTACGTAATTCCACTACGTAATTCCTCTACGTATTTCCTTTACGTCTTTAATGCTTAGCTGATCGATCACACACTCGACTTCACTTTATTGCGCTGACCCCCAGCAGGCCTGGACGACTGAAGACTGACTGAAGACTTGCTGCAGCTGCTGCCCTTTATATAGGGCCACTTCTACTCAAGCGCAGTCTCTCCCAAATGTTGAGCCCGACGGCAGGTAGCGCTCGCTACAGTCGAGCTTCAAGTAAGCATTGGGAACGCTCTCTGCTGCTGTGAGCATTCTAGCTTTGTTTTACCTGAATACAAATATCAAATGAGAACTGCTGCATACACATAGACAACTTTAATGATCTTCTGCACTTCTTCTCTTCTCGCTCAAGTACTGTCTGAGCAGTGTGTGTGTGTGTGTGCATGTGTGGTTGTGTGTGGTTGTGTGTGTGTGTGTGTGTGTGTGTGTGTGTGTGTGTGTGTGTGTGTGTGTGTGTGTGTGTGTGTGTGTGTGTGTGTGTGTGTGTGTGTGTGTGTGTGTGTGTGTGTGTGTGTGTGTGTGTGTGTGTGTGTGTGTGTGTGTGTGTGTGTGTGTGTGTGTGTGTGTGTGTGTGTGTGTGTGTGTGTGTGTGTGTGTGTGTGTGTGTGTGTGTGTGTATGTATGTGTATGTGTGTGTATGTGCGTCAGAAAGACGCGAAGAATTATTGATATATCAGCTCTCCGCAGGGTTCAGGGGATTTCCTAGTCGAGCAGTCTCGACTAGAGCTCTCTTACTTGTTTTTTATTTCTGCTTCTACTCTTATTTATGCAAATGAAATCAATGCTTGTTGTGCTAAGTGTGTGTGTGTGTGAGTGTGTGTCAAAAGAATAGAATTTTTCATTTTAAATTACATGCAGCAAGTGTGTGTGTGTGTGTGTGTGTGTGTGTGTGTGTGTGTGTGTGTGTGTGTGTGTGTGTGTGTGTGTGTGTGTGTGTGTGTGTGTGTGTGTGTGTGTGGGTGTGCGTGTGCAAAGAAAACTTTTGTTCCGTTTATATTGTTGAAGAACTTTTGCCGTTGGCGTCTATTGACAGGCAGGCTTGCCCCTTGCCACGCCCCCCGCCCCCCTTCGCCACTTTGGCACCCAGCCGCCCACAAATTTGAAGTCTAAAACGTTGTCGAACCACATTAAAGGTAACTATGCAAATATTTTTGCGGCTCACACGAACAAACAGCGAACCTTTTTATAGACCACACGCACACACTAACACACACTCGCCCACACACACACACACACCTACGCATACATTCGCACACATTGGCAGTTGTTTGTGGTCCTTTTTTCAACATGTTTTGATGGCAACCAAAAATATTCCATGCTGGTCAATATTCAAACTAACGGCAAGTAAAACTGCACTAGCTGGGTATGCCCGACTATGAGATATCATAGTTCACATTTTTCAAATGTGTTGCCATATTCCAGTTTATTATTGATATGGAAAAGGTATTCAAAAGGAAAGGAAAGGTGAGGAAAAACATCCGAAGTGTATTGAAAAAAAGAAATTAGGGAGAGCTAACGATCAAAAGGGAAGGACGCACCCGTGCTGAATCCAACTTACGGGAATATCTAAAGTTTTAGCTCTTTAGCTTTTTTAGTTAATGAGATCGATGCGTCTATCCGGCGGATTAGGAGAGAGGACGGACCAAGAAGCATAGATAGAATGATGGACAGATAGAGAGGCGCGCGGTTATGAGAGGAGAGGAAGAAGGAAGGACGAGTATAAGGATGAATGAAGAATCAGACGGAAGAAGAGACGGAAAAGGGAAAGGGAGCTATACAGTCAGTCAGATAGACAAACGAATACTCTCATCTTGTTTTTCTGTTCAGGAATATATATTCTAATGACCCCTACTATGTCTGCACAAAACGTATATACCTTGTTTATCGATAATGGGTATCAAAACTACTCTGCTACACTAGGGTCATGCCTTTTCCCTTGCCGCCAGGCATGACAAAGTAATGCGTTTGACTGTTAGCCGTTCTAATTGTACGCATTTAGTTCTTTTTTTTTTTTTTGGCAATCACTTAGCTCACTTTTGTCTTCTCCCGCTCTCTCTCTATCTCACTCTAGTTTTGGCTATGTGCGGAATGTCTAATGAAGCCACATAAATCAAGTGGCTTCCAAGCAAAGGCAAAAACCATTTTCCCCTTTTTTTTTACCTCCAGTTGACCCCAGCCCCCGTCCTTGTTGGCTTGACCAATCTTCCCTTACAGCTTCCGGTTTATTGTCGCCGTGCTAATTGAAATTAAAAACGTTGCCAGAAAAAGAACAACAAAAGCAACAAATAGAAATGAAAATGAAAATGTTCTCTAGAAAACTGGCTCAGTTTTCATTTTTGATTGCAGTTGCTAATTCTTCTTCTTTTACTTGTGATTTATATGATTTGGGCTAATGCAATGAAAATTGCTTATAAATCATATGCCAATTCTTTGCTGCCAATCATTGGCTGGATGGCAAGCTGAGTCAATCTTATTGTCTTAACTCGACTCGACTCTTCTTAAATGCATATAAAGTTCTTCAGCTAATTTAGCAAATTAAATGGAAAATTCACTGGTATTTTATTTATTTATTTTTTTAATATTCAAGACTCACTGTTGAAAATTTCATTGATATCCGTTAAGAAACACAAAAGTTACGAAGCCAAACGTCTCTCGTCAAATGACAAAGCCGCTCTAGCGCCCTCTATGGTACGCTTTCAAAAGCTCGCTTTCCCATTGGTCGTCCATAAATAGCACAGCAATTGCGATCATGCAGTCTGCTGTGTGCATGCTGATTGGCCTGCTACAAATGGAATCGCCATTGCACTTTTTGCTTTAGCTGCTGCTTCTTTTGACTGGCATTTGTCGCTGCCCAGTCAAGAGATGCAATGGCGGCGTGGGTTGAGACGCGGACTGAGATTGCTTAGAGTCGATCTGTCTGTCTGAGGCACGAACTCAGAGCTAGTCAATTTTGGTTGGTTAATGAGAATTTGTGATTTTTTTTTTATTTTTATTTTATTAATGTATGACTGCAAACAGCTCTAGCCAGAAATAACTAATCTCAACCGCAAAATAATGCTAAATGGCAATGAAAACATACAGATATATTTATATATCCTTTATTTGTATTTGAATTATTTATTTCTTGTAATATTATATTTAAAAAAAAAATGACAATGATCACATAAAATATTTTATAAATTACAGAATTCTTGTTATACAATACATATTACATATATGTATAATTATCATATATATAATATGTATGATATATATATATATATTTATATCATATATATTATATATTTATTTATAATCGTATATTTATAGTTTTTAGTTACTTTTTATATTGTGTTTGGTATTTTTGTTTTAAATACAATGATTTTTAAGCCTGCTATTTATTTTTTGTTTTTGTTTTTTTTTTGTTTTTTGTTTTAAAATTCGTCTAAATTTCCTTACGCTTTTTTGTTCTTGTTGTTGGTATTTTTAATGGTATTTTTTGTTATATAATTATTATTTTTTATATTTAGTTATACATATGTATATTTAGAAGTACGTAATACAATACAAAAAAAAAAATGTCAACTACTTTTACTTAATTTTAAACATTTTCCATTTCATTTCATTATTTATTGCACTGAAGTTTATTTTTTTAGTATTTTTTTTTTGTTTTAATTTTTTTTTTTTTTTGTAATAAATTTTGCTTGCATTGATATCGAATACATTTTTTTTAAAGGTTTTTTTTTCTTTTTGAATTTTTTATTTGTTTATTTTTAAACATTAAAACTTATGCATATATATATATACTATATATATAGTTGTCTATATAGCGTAGTTGTGGAAGTGTTTGTGTGTGTGTCTGTATGTGTGCGAGTGTTTGCATGTGTGTGTGTGCTTTTTTTTCTGTGCATACTTTTCAGTACTTAGTATTTATAGTTGATTATATTAAATATATAATTATAAAAAAAAAACGTTTAGTTTACTGTTGATTATATTTGCATGTCATACACATATATATGTATATGTATGTATATCTATTCTCTTTTGTTTTGGTGTTAGACCTTTTCGTACAACTAACTAAATTTAATAATTTTGGTATTATTTTATTTATTATTTTTTTACTTTATATTTCATTTTCCTCCTCATTAATTCTCGCAATACAAAATTGACCAGACATTAAACGCCAAAAAAAAAAAAAAAAAACAAATGTACTTCTACTATATTTAACTGCTAGTTAGTATTAGATACAGATACAGATACGGTTACTAATAAAAAAAAAATACAACACATTTATATTTAGATTTAGTTTTTGTTTAGATTTTAGTTTTGCTAGCATATTTATACAATTTATCAACACGATGAAGCGCCTAGGACATAAACGTGGAACAGCTCAATCTACGCTATACTTAACGTCTCCTGCACGTCTCTCAACATCTCTATACGTTATCTATATCTATAATGTATCTTATCTTATCGGCTTACACAGATTCAATCAGAAATCATCGGATTCTATCGAATATAATCATGCTTTGCGTATGTTGGTAAAGATTCAAGTGAACAATTGCATCATGAATTAAAAAAAAAAAAATTACAGATTTTCAGAAGGCAGTTTTGAATTTTATGATTCATAGCCTTTGATTCGTGATGTTTTGCATGGGTTTGAGTTAATTTCTTTTGAGAGTCAGGAGTTGCAAGCTATGAATCATGAATCATGCAATTCATGACTCATAACTCCCAGTTTATAGCTCTTACTTCATAGCACATGGCTTATAGCTTGTAATTCATGATTATTGATTCACTTCTCATGATTCATAAGTAATGATTCATTGCACTCAAGTTGCATTATATTAATTTTGATTAACAATTCACAATGATTTGGATGATTCCAAGTACATAGCTTCTGAAGCTGATGATTCCAATGCAAAAATTATGTTTAAAATGCATAACTCAATCGATTCATTATTGATTAAATGCCGCATTCCCACAGGTGAACTCAACCAGGAATGAAATTGATTCATAACTTATATTTGCCAAATGATTCATGACTCACCTACCATGAATCAACCAGATGATCCATTTGAAAAACTCATTTACTTTGCAGAAAATACCAATTGAATCATTATGAATCATAATGATTCATGATCAGTGCAATTTGCTTCTGGCATTATGTACACACGCACGCAATCCGAACACGCCTTAAATGGGTGTGGGCATCAGCTTACCGTAGTCCTGGTGCATGCTCGGCTTGACTGAGTTGTAGACGGGCCGTCCACCGTCATCGGGCAGAGCATAGACGTCGGGCGGTACGCACAGCGACTGCAGCTTCGAGATGTACGAGTCGAAGTGCTCGTGCGGATGCGGATGCGCATGCGGATGCCCGTGCGGATAGCCGCCCGGATGATGCACCGTATAGGCGTGGTGCGGTGGCGGCGGTGGTGGCGGCGGTGCAACGGATGTGCCGCCGCCCTGATGTCCATACATGGGCGTGCCCGCTGCAGCGCTGCTCGCTGACGCCGACGACACCGATGTCGGCGGCAACGGCAGTGGCGGCGGCGGTGGCGGTGGCGGCAGCAGCGTCGAATATGCAGCTGCAGCCGCGGCTGACGTATGATGATGCTCGGCGCTCAGCTGCACGCCAATGGCCGCAGCACAGCCATTGTCCATGCCGGAGCCGGGCGCCGCGCCTGGTGGCAGCGTCGACGACGACGGCGGCGGCGGCGGTGGTGGCAGACGCACATGCTCCAGCAACGTGATGACATTGTTGCGCAAACTTTCGTAGTAGTTGTTCAGATTGGCATTGGGCGGACCGCCGCCGACGCCGCCGTTGTCGGCGGAGACGTGCGACATGCCGCTGGGCAGTAGATCAATGCCGTTGCCGCTGGTGGTGGATGAGACGCCGGCGAACGGTGACTGGCCGCTGGGTGAGGCCAGCGATGAAGCTGTGGGTCGCTGTTGTTGCTGTTGTTGCTGCTGTTGCTGTTGCTGTTGTTGCTGCTGTTGTTGTTGATGTTGCTGATGTGCGCTCAATGGAGAAGCCTCCTGCAAGTGTGTGAGAGTGAGAGAGAGAGATGCATTTGTATTAGTGCTTGGTCATTGGCTGCCGCATTACATATGTGTGCCTTTGTGTGTGTGTGTGTGTGTGTGTGTGTGTGTGCGTCGATTGTGATTCATTGATTCAATGATACGTTCTGCCATTGCCAATTGCTCAAATTCAATTTGCTGAGGTGCTGCTGCACACACACACGCACGCACACGCACGTAGAGAGAGAGATACACGTATGTATGTATATGTGTGCCTGCAAGCCTGCGTATGTGTGCGCGCGCCCAAATTGAAATTCCAATAAGAACGCCCGGCCAGTAGCATTCGAAAAAAAAAAGTAACAGCAATCCGAAAAAATAACAGCACAAAGGAAAGAAAGAACGAAAAAAAAAAAACGTTCAGCAAACAGACACACAAACACACGAGCGCATGCCGAATGCACACGAAAACACCTCGTGTGAGTGCGCTGGCAAGCTTGAGCGAGAGCGAGCACGAGCACGAGAGAGAGCAAGAGCAAGAGCAAGAGCCAGCCGAGGGAGCCAGCCGAGGCAGCCAACTGCTATTTAAGCTGTCGCTGTCGCTGTCGCAGTCGCAGTCGCAGTCGCTGCCTTGCCTCTGCTGTTGGAGCATTTTTTCTTTACACATCAAACATTTGTTGTTTTATATATTTTTTTCCTGTTCGTTCTCTTAGGAGCTCGTGTCGAGGCCACAGAGGTTACGCAGCCAACGTCGCTGCTGGCGCTGACGCTGGCGCTGGCGTTGTAGCACAGTTTGCAGCGGGGTAGCTGACAAGCTGGCGTTTTAGGAGCAGCAACAGCAAATCGAATGGCGCTCTGCGATTTGCTGCCTCGGCATCGTTTTTGGTGCCGACTGCGACTGACAGCGGCCAGACAGCGGATGAATATCCAGAGACCGACTCTATTGACTGGGTAGGCGGAGAGGCCCACACCCATGGCTGCAGCTGCCTGCGCATGACCACACACACACACACACACACACACATACACATGTGTGTGTATTTAGGGACCTGGCTTGCGTAGAGTGGGAGGTGAAATGTACGTTTTAGGGGTGGCGCTGCCTTAGCTGCTGCGCGCTGATTCGTCGCTCAATGCAGTCGACTAGCGGCTGCAGCAGCTGCCTGCAAGCGAACGCCGATTGGCTGTTGCCGCCGTGCCGCCATTTTGAATAACGGCCTTGCAATGACAAACGACAGAGGTCGCTGCACTCGATCATTGGCCAGCCAAAGCAGCAATGCGAAATGCCAAATGCCAAATGCCAAATGCAAGCGAATAGCAACAAAATATCAGGAAAAAATGTTGAATGCTCAATTTCCAAGTGAAAACGGAAGTTGAAGGAGCCAAGCAAAGCGAGGCGAAAACATAACTTTGCTATTTGTGCAACAGCCAGGGCGCGATAATTTAAATATAATAAAAGTTTCGCTTGCCAGCAGACGTCGCCCAACTTTCTTTGGCCATGTTTTGGGTTAAAAAGTACATTTGCCAAGCCAAGCAGCGACGGCGGCGGCAATGACGGCAGCGGCGGCGGCGGCTGCTAAAACTTTTGTTTGGCGACTTTTGCGCCGACTTTTCCACAATATTGTTGTTCTTGTTTAAGCTTTCTTTTATACTTGTTCTTCTTCTTCTACATTGTTGTAGTTGTTGTTGTTAACACATGCCTTATTATTGCTTTTGGGTTTTTTGGAGTTTAGAGACGTCCTTGAAAAGTGGCCGCAACTTAGAAAACCAGCGGCTCAGGTGCCAAAAAAAAACCAAAAACAACAACAAAAAGCGATAGAAGAAGAAGAAGCAACAAACTTGCAGACAAAGTCGAAACTTTCGCTGCGCAATCGCGCATGACCAACAGCGGCAAGATAACCTAGGTAATTGGCCCACTTAATTGAGTTTATAGCATTTGTTGCGGTCACTGTTAACTTGCTGTTAAAGCCATGTAAACAACTCGAAAGTTGTGCAAAAATGTTGATTGATTGTGGCAAAGCATGAATTTTAGACTTTATCAATGTTAAGATGGGAATCATTATTATTACTGTTAAAGTTACTGTTGCTGTTACTTCTCTGTTACTGTTGCTGTTAATGTTACTGTTGCTAATTAGTGCCTATAGACTTTGTGTATAGAATGAGGTTAGGTCTGGTGTATGCCAATGCTTAGTTGTTCTCTGGTTCAAAAATTATTCAGATTACATTACGTTTACATTGCTGTTATTAGCACTGTTAAGATTAGTTTTCTATTGAAGCTAAGGCAACTTCTTTACTTACTGAGATGAAGATCATAAAAAAGGGGTTTAGCTTATATGATCTTCTGTCTCTTACTATCACTGTTGCTGTTAGTGTTAATCGTAATGCTTGTTGAAATATTCTTTGCATTTTTTTTTTTACTATATAAAATACTCAAAATTTGTTGCGATCAACGAACCTGAGCCTACGTACCCGATCGCTGGTGCTCAGCTGCGACTCCATTGCATTGATGTCCGACTTGAGGCGCATCATTTGCGATTCGACGCGTGCATTTTCGCGCTGTAGTTCCGATATTTCTGCTTCCAGAGTGTTCAGATCATCGCTGCCGCCGGCCACATTGACGGACGTCTTATCGCCGACGCCACTGTTGCTGTTACTGCTGCTGTTGTTGTTGTTGTTGTTATTGTTGTTGTTGCTGCTGTTGTTGCTATTAATGCCAGGCGGCAAAGGAACGCCGACACCGACGCCAACGCCGACGCCAACTCCGCTCATAACAATATCCAAGCCGCTGCCGCCTAGAGCAGGAAGAGAGCAGACAGGGAGAGTGAGTGAGAGAGAGCGAGAGAGTGAGAGAGACCGATCGAGAAAGATAAAGCGAGAGGGAGAGAGAGAGAGAGAGAGAGAGAGAGAGAGACTTGGCATTAGTGATGGACGCTCGCTGAAATGATTATTATTTTTTTTTTTATACTCTTTGATGTGGAACTCGATCGATATTAAAATATAATTATTTTTTTTTATTTCTTGTTTTACAAAAGCTCTCCACGGTTGTCTATGTGCGCGTGTGCTAGCAACTCCATTGGAGCTTTCATGTGTGTAGGTGTGTGTGTGTGTGAGAGAGTGAGAGCAAGTGAGCATGTATGTGTGTGTGAGCATGTGTGTGTGTGTGTGAGTGAGATAGCAAATATCACGGCTTACCTTGGGTTCGATTCTTGTGCATTTTTGTTTGTTACTTAAATTCATTTTTGCTTGTGTGAACTTATTGTTGTTGTTGTTGTTGTTGCTGTTCTTGTTGTTGTCATTTTTGTTTCTTTTCTTTTGTCTCTGTTCTATACTTTATTTTTATTTTTTTTTTTGTTCTTAAATACTCTTGAGTTTTGTTTTTTTTTTTGTTTTTGTTTGACTATTTACAGTAGATACTCGGCACCGATACAAAACGTCGCGTAATCTAAAAGAAATCATTTGCCAAACAAGCAAAAACCATGAAACGAAACGAAAAAGAAGAAGATAAACGGATTTAAATAACAATTTGTGAACGGTTGCATACATATTGGTGAGTATATATAAAGAGTATTCGTATAGTATAAGCGTTAGTTAGTATTTTAGTAAGTGTATCGGGCATCGAATTAATGTTATGCACCGCATTTCTTTTACTTTTGTATTTGTTTTACTTTTCCTTTGGCCCTGTCGTCTGTCGTAAGGTCAATTTTGGTATATTTTGGTACGCTTGAGCTTGTTTGCAGAATAAAACAAATGCACGCATTTCAAAATTAAATTTCTTTTTGGTATATTTTGGTATTCTTTTTTTCGCATTTTTTTTGCTTTTTTTTTTTTGTGTTTTGCCTGGCACATTCCGAAAAACCGAAACCATAACCAAAGCCAAAACGAAAGTATTTTTCTTTTTTTTTTTCTTTGTTTGTTGTTCTGTTAGACGTTAGCACACACGCACACAAAATTCCAACCGAAAATGTACAATACGAGAGAGCGCAAAGACACACAGAGATATACAAAGAGTGTGAGTGATAGATAGAGAGTGAGAGAAAGATAGATAGAGAGAGAGAGAGAGAGAGAGAGCGCGAGTAAGAGAAAGAGGCAAGCAACAACAAATTACAGATTCGAGAGGGCAAAACACAAATTTCCAGAGCATAATCAGAATCCATTTTTGGTATTTAAAATATACCAATAAATTGATCAATTTAAATAAAATATATTATATTTGATTCATATTTTCAATTAAATTTAAGACAAGATTCCATATGAATCATAAATGAATCCCTTAAGTTTTAAGACAAGATTCCATATGAATCATAAATTAATCCTTTCAATCATAAATGAATCATATTTAAATGATATTCCAAATCATCATTTTACTGATAATATTTAAACCTATATTAGAATCATGATTCATATTAGAATCATGATTCATATTTGAATCATATTTCAAATCATACTTAAATCACATTTCAAACCATGATTTGAATCAATTTTGAATCATTTGACTCATTTCTAATGGTTTCTGACTATGACCCATATAATTCTCTGCTTGAAATTTGAACTGCTTTCCTCTGTTTATGTTGGCAACTTGATGTAAGTGCTATGATGCCCCAGCATTTGAAGGAATAGTTGGGGCATTATAAGCACTGTAAGCCCAGGTTCATAACAGAAAAACACGAAAGAGACTTGAGCAATGTTAACAAAAAGGCCATAAGAGTAGGCAAAACAGATATAGAGACAGGAAAGCTCGAGAGAGAGAGAGAGAGAGAGAGAGAGAGAGAAAGAGAGAGAGGAAGAGGAAGCTTGATAGATAGTGAGCTTTGTTGCTCACACTTACCTGTGTAGCCTTTGGGATATACCATGGTAACCTCATCGAACTTGGGCTTCTTGATGCCTTGGCTGCCAACTGTGGTGCAGGCTACAAAACAGAAGAAGAAGCAAAGAAAGAGAGAGAGGAAGAAGAGGCGAACAAGAGGTAGACATGTGAAGAGATAGAGAAGAAGATAATGAGAGTTAGAAGAGTCAAGTTAGTTTTAGATAATGAATAGAGAGAATGTGTTGATAAGTGATCATTGATCATTGATCATTCAGCATAGATCGTTGATCACTCGATCACCGATCACTGATCATCATCTATTGTTCATTGGTCAACATTCTTCTAAAGTTGTTCTTCCTCAAAAGTTCTATCCGAAACGTAACGTAAAGCCACTGGTTTTCGAATGCGACTACGACTTACATATAAGCATATTCGAAATATTTGACCTATATTGAGTCCATGGGGCTTTGGAAGTTGTTTTCTACTTTGTCTCAAACTGAAATCAAGCGTAAGACATTTCCTGATCAAATGTCGAATCTTATAGAATATTCAAACAGTAATCTGTTATCGATAACTTGAAAAGATATTAGAGTCTAGTTATCGAAGGCACTCTTTTTGGTTCAGTCTATATAGCGTAAAATGTGGACCATAGCTACTTCTCAGTTGAAACGTTTTCAATATGTTAAATTCCTGTAGTTCTTTGTCCGATTTCTAGTCGACTCACCATCAAATTTCATGGCCGTAGCAGCTGCAACTGCGGCTTTGTGCTGCTCCACCGTGCCGCCGGCCTCCAGAACGCGCATCTTGTTGCGATTGGCAATGGGACAGCCCGAGGCGCTGTGCGGAGTGGAGGAGGTAGGACAATAATAGATCGAAGTAGCGTCAGTGGGCTCGAATGCGGTTGGCTTACCTTCGATGTGAGAGGAATTTGCCGGTGGAATGGCCGGAGCCATCGCAGCCGGGTATGGGGCAGCGCAAGGGCTCCGAGTCTTGGCCATCGCGTGGCTTGCTCTTCGGTTTGTTGGCGCGCGGACAGCCGGACAGACTGCGATGCGACGAATAGTTGCCAGTGACGTGGCCAGAGCCATCGCAGCCAGGCGTCGGGCACTTTAGCTCCTGTGAATGCGATTGCAAATGATTGCGATCCGAGCGCGAGCAGCCCGTTAAGCTAAGAGAAAGAGAGAGAGAGAGAGAGGGAAAGCGAGAGAAAGAGCATATTAAAACTTGACAAAGACAAGTACGATAAAATCCTTTAAAGCTTCATTAAATTTAAAAGTGGCAAAAATAATTGGAAAGGATATATTCTTCAGGGAAAACTCTAAGTTGGCATGTGACACAGTTTGGGGCTTGCGGCTGTCCAGCTCGGGCTCGGGTTTTATGAGTGCTCTGCGTCCGTACGGTCGCAATCATTAATATGCTAGCTAAGAAGCTGTTGACAGACAAACACACTCGAGTGCACAGCACAGTGACACAGCAATAAAGAGTCCAATATTAGGAAGTGCCTGACTAGGAGATACCCTGAACTCAGAAGTAGACGGACGGGTAGAGGCCGGAACGGTAGATAGACAGACAGGCTGAAAACTAGATGGAAGGACAGACAGATAGAGACAGAGACAAGAAGCCGAATGACGGACAGACGGATGTGTAGAACAAGAGATAGGCAGACATATGGAGAGACAGACGGTCTGGTACGTATATATCGAATCAGTTCGGTATCTCAATTAACTATAAATATGCGTTATGCCACGCCTTCCTCTGTCTGTTACATACACCCGCACCAAAACAATAGACCCAGCATTTAGCCTTTCTGGTAGTGCATAATAAGGGGAATATGAAAGTGAATTGGATTCACACTTTTCACTCCGCTTCATTCTCCGGTATATCCCAAGGCTTCAAGGGGTTTTCTTTACAGCTTATAGCATCTGCAACCACTGTGCGACACGGGTGGGGGACAGTGACACTGACAGCGACTGTGACTGATGAGCCGCAGTGAATGATACCGTTAGATGGATGGCACACACTGTCCATCAAGAGCACTTATCAAGGACTTTCACTAATTGCATTTTAGATTAGGCAGAGGCACACGGACTTACCCATCTTTGGTCTTGTCGTGCTGCGGTATGTGCTGCGGCGGTGGCATCGAGTAGCAGGTGGCCGGACTGGGTGAGTAGCCGCCGGAAACGGGCGTCGGGTAGCCGCCGGGTCCAACGGCCGTCGCATACGGATTGCTGCATTGATAGGCGGCGGGGCCATAGCCATGATAGCCAGCTGGTGGGTAGTCGGATTGCACTACCATGCCATAGCCAGGATGCGGTGAATAGCCTGTAATGGAGCGGGGGCATAGAATTAAGGATATGATGTGATATACGATATAGATGACCTGTGTGCTATGACCTATCATAAGATTAGATATAAAATGGGGTACGTACCGCTCGGATCTCTATACGTTTCGATGTAGTGCGAGCCGCCGCTGTCGGGCGTCGATTCGCGGCTATATGGACGCGGCCCGCTGATGTGACCCACCAGGCCAAAGCCGAGCGGACGTGGCGGTCCGCTAAAGTCCACTGGCTCCATTTGTGGTGAACGCGGCGGTCCGTTCGGTCCGATTGAGCCGGGCGCGGCGCTGCCAAAGCCCTGACCGTGGCCCACAACAAGGCCGTCGGCGCCGTACTGCGGGCTCGTGATGATGCTATTCAAAAGAAGAGATGGACACCAATTAGTAGGGGAAATACTTTCCATTATGCTTGCCTGCTAAGTGAACTTATCATATAACTAAGATTTGAGACTGACTCAGAGTTCCTTGAGGTCAGTTGAACTTACTAAAGCAAAAAGTTACTTCAAAACATTGTATTTTGGATTGGAATATGTAGTCGAGCCTAGATATCAAATTTTGGCTTTATAGCTCTTAAACTCTCTGAGTTCCTTGAGATCAGTTAAGTATTAATGATAACTTATGATAGAGTGTTGCCATTTTGAGTATTAGAAAGATCAAATTTGGGTTCAATAAACACTTTTCAACATACATATCTTCTTATAGCTTATTGATTGTCCAGTTCTATCCATCAAGTCTCTAAGCTCTTCTTATAATTGGATATATATGCTATATCCTAAAGACTATTTTAATTGATATATGTGTGAGAGCAGTTTTTATAGATATTAAGCTAAATATAATCAATATAGAATATAAGCAAACTGCCTTATCTTAACTATAGCTTATTCTAGCTTAAAGAGATAGTTGATGAGTATACAAAACTATGCTTATAAGTCATATAGGAGCCGATGTACCAAGTTTGGTAGCGCCAGCTCTTCTAGTGCCCGAGTTACTTGAGGTCAGACGCAGTATTTATTGAAATATATGACAATGATTCAATATGCCCGAGAGAGAGTGCACAAAACAATATCAAATGATTCAAATGAAAGCAATTAAATAGTAATTAACAAGTAATTAAACAGTAATTAACAAGTAATTAAACCAAAATATTATTAAACTAGGCTAAACGCCAAGTCGAGTTGAGCCTGGGCGAGTGGACTTTGGATGCTAGGTAAATGGGGTGAGGCGGAAGTTGCGGGATCTTCTTCTTCTTCTTCTTCTTGTCATTCGGTCTTACCTGTGCGGCAAACGCGTTACGCTCAGATCGAGCGTCTGACCCTGCGGACTCGGCACTTGGGGGCTGGCAATGTTGGGGCTGGCGCCCGGCTGTGGGCTGCCGTTGCCCATGCGCTGGTTGTATTGGTTGTGCGAGGCTGGCGAGTTGAAACCGTGCGGGCTGGACGATGTTACCGATGTGGCGCCCGATAGGTCAACAGCTGGCGCTGCCACGCCCACATTTGGCGTTGGCGAACTGCTCTGTTTGCTGTGCTGCTGCTGAAGATGTTGTTGCTGCTGCTGTTGTTGCTGCTGTTGCTGCTGTTGCTGCTGCTGTTGTTGCTGTTGCTGCTGTTGTTGCTGCTGCTGTTGCTGTTGATTCTGATAGGCAGCTGCTGCTGCCGCCGCCTGCGCCGCAGCCATCTTCACCGACAAGTTAATGGCCGAGAAGCCCGGCGGCAGCGGCCCCATCGTCGGATCGTAGTGATACATGGGCCGCGGATAGATCGGCCCGCCCCCATTGGCCAGCTCCTCGTGCTCGGCCTTGGCCATCAGCAGCTGCTGCTCCTGCAAGTACTTCTGCTGCTGCGCCTGCAGGTCGTCGGCCGCCTGTGGCAGATAGTGATACATGTTGGCCGGCGCTGCGGCCGCTGTGGCGCCCGGCTGCAGTCGCTGGCCCCCGCTGGGGCAGCAGTTCGGATCGTAGCGCTCGAAGCCCGCTGCGCTGCCGCCGCCGCCGGCGCCGCCGCTGACCGAATCGCCGACGCCGAGGCCGACGAACACGGGCGCCACTGTGCCCGGCGGATGTGTGTGCGGATGTGAGTGCGGATGCGGATGCGAATGCGGATGTGGATGCGTATGCTCATAGGCACTGCGCGCCGTCACCGGCGACAGCTCGCTGCTGCTGGGATTGCTGGCGAGCAACTGTTGCTGCTCCGCGCTCGGATCGTGGCCATGGCTCTGCGCATAGCGCATCTGTTCATATTGCTGCTGGCGCTCGTCCGCCTGCTGCTGCTGCTGCTGCTGTTGCTGCTGTTGCTGCTGCTGCTGGTGCTCTGAGTGATAGCTGGCTGGGTCGTTGGCGTCGCCGGCGCTGGCAGTGCCCGCGGGCATCATCTGTGTGGCATTGCCCTCGATGAAGGGTCCGCGTTGCTGATGCAGCGTGTGTTGCTGTTGCTGCTGTTGCTGCTGCTGCTGTTGCTGCTGTTGCTGCTGCTGCTGATGATGTTGGGCGTGTGGACTTTGCATGCTAACGAAGCGACTCAGATGTGTTTCGCTGTTGCTATTGTTGTTGTTGTTGTTGCTGCTTGTGTTGTTGTTGTTGTTATTATTATTGTTGCTGTTGTTGTTGTTGCTGTTGCTGCTGCGCGCACTGCCAGCGGGTATTGCGCTACTGGCCGCTGCAGCGGCATCATTGGCCAAATACGAGTGCATGGGACTTTTGTTATATTCCGACTTAATGCTGGCCACCGGACTGTATTCCGTTTTGATAATGGGCATCGTTTTGTTGTTGCTGCCGTTGTTGTTGTTGTTGTTGTTGCTATTCGTATTGTTGTTGTTAATGCAGCTGCTGTTGTTGTTGTTCAAATAATGGCTAGAGCTGATCTTGAGCTTGTCCAGCGCATGCAGCTCCTTCTCATGCTTCTCCAGTTCGCCAGCTGCGCACAGCGTCAAGCAGATAGACAGAGATGGGGAGAAAGAGAGAGAGAGAGAGGTAGACAGGCAGAGAGAAAGAGAGAGAGAGAGAGAGAGAAAGAGAGAGGAAAGAGAGAAATAGTATGTGTATGAGACAAAAGAAATATGTAGAGAAAGAGAAAAACGAGAGAAATGATATAGAGACAGAGTCAGAGCGAGAGAGAGAGAGAGAGAGAGTTAGAGATAGAGAATGAGTGAGATAGAGATATTTAGAGATAGGAATATGAGGCATGTAAGGAAAGATAGATAGAAATAGTGTGAGAGAGACAGAGAGAGAGAGAGAGAGTGGGAGCAGGAGAGAGCGCAAAATAAGATTGTTAAAACGTTTTGTTGAACTTTTCAGATTTCGATTTAATTATAAAGTTTTTTTTTTTTTGTAATGAGTTGAGTTTTGATTGCTTGACAGACAGGCGATCGAACGCACCTGCCGTGTTTTCGTTATGGTTATCGTTATCGTGATCGTGATCGTTATTGTGATCGTTATCGTGATCGCTTTCGCTATCACTATCGCCTCCGCCTGCCGCTAGGGGCAATGCCAATGGCAATGGCAACGCTATCGCTATCGGGCTATCGCTCACGCTCACGCACATCGACTGATAACGCCCAGCCACCGATCGACGAGCCGCCAAGCGCCGTATAGCTCGCGGACAGCCGGACAGGCTGCGATGCACGCTCCGATGCGGCTGAACGTGTCCCCGTCCGTTGCAGCCAGGCGTGGGGCATTTCAATATCTGTTCGTGCAACGCCAGCACTGTGTAGGAGAGTAGGACGATCCAACCGGGTATTTGAGGGGGATGAGGGGGAGCGAGTGAGGGGTGAGTGTCATTAGTTAATTTTGTCAGTAAAGGGACTAAGACTCTAAGGCGCTAAGCCGCTAGCACAGGCAGCCAACACACACACACACTACGGGGCACACAACTACAAGCAAACGCACATCACATAGGAATTGCAAAAGAAAGAGACGGAAAGAGAGAGAGAGAGAGATTGATAGATAGATGTAAATCTCCTGATATGTAGATCATATGTAGAGCAAAGCAAATTTAAGCTTAAAAGTGAAGGGAGAGAGATAGAGAGATATAGAAAAAGAGATAGCAATAATAGAACTTATAGGACAGTATAGAGCAAATAGATACCAGGAGAAGTAATAGATACCAGGAGAAGTACTTTACGAAAGGAAGTGGGGAAGAAGAATAGAGAGAGAGAGAGAGAGAGCTAGAGAGGAGTACAGAAGATATAGAGAAAGAATGAGAGAGCGAAAGCGATACAGAGAAAGATATTCAGATATAGAGACAAGGAGAAAAAGCGATTTAGAGAGAGAGAGAGATCTAAGGCTTAAGGGATGATGGACAGGAGAGAAACAGCCAAGCAGAGACATCGAAAAAGATTCAGAGAGAATCAGAGAAGAGCTCACTGAGAGACAAACATTGATGGTAAAAAAGATAAGAATTTGAAGAAAATACAGGCAAATACAAAGAAAACTTCAGAGAGGTAGACCCAAAGAATGAGAAATTCAATGAGAGTAAGAGCGAGAGAAAGATATTCAAAGACAAAGAGAGGAAGTAAGAGAGACCCCAAGCAAAATCACACACACACACACACACATACAACTACAAACATACACATACTAAGAAGACAACATGCTACGACGGAAGAGAAAGAGAAAATGAAAGGGAAAGACAGAGAGAGAGAGAGAGAGACAGAGAGAGAGAGAGAGACAGAGAGAGAGAGAGAGAGAGAGCTGGAGACACAGAGAGAGAGAGAGAAAGAGAAAGAGAGAAAGTAGTAGAAGCATAAAGGCTCTATGTTAAGATAGACAGAGTGAAAGAGACAGAATGAGTGACAGCTATAGAGATAGTGCTAGCGATCTACATAGGCGCTACAATATACGAAACATTTTGGACACTTACATTCCGTTGTGACTTTATCGCGCTTCGGACAACCCGACAAACTGGCCGAGAGCGGAGAGAAGCGTGGACGTATATGGAAGAGAAACAAATGCTTACAATTGAGTTTGAGCTGTATGTGTGTATGTGTGTGTGTGTGTGTTGAGTGTGTGTGCTATGTCTGTTGTCTATTGTCTATTGTCTGTTTTGTGTTGCGTGTTGTACCTTCGATGATGCGAATATAATCCTGTGACATGTCCTTGGCCAGTGCAATGAGGAGTTGGGCATTTGGCGCCATCTACAAGTAACCAAGTAACAAAATGAATTCAAATCAAGGCAACAACTAGACACACTCACACACACACACACACATGCCTAGCCAACAATGTGACAGCGAGCGAGGGAGGTAAACAGGTTTTCTAATTAATTATGTGAATGCGTCAAACGGCAGCAGCAGAAGCAGCAGCAGTTGCTGCGGGTACCAGGGGGGGGGGGGCTGTGACATGTTCATGGCAAGAAAAACATTCTAGCAAAATGTACAGCTGACAAGACGCACACGCCGACAGCAGCAACAGCAGCAACAGCAACAACTAAATGTTAAAAAAGACAGGCAGCGCATTCTTTAGCCTAAATAATTAATTAAAATTTGATGGAAAACAGCTTTGCATTATTTACTTTAAAAAGAGCACACACACACACACACACATGACAGCAGTTGCTGCTGCTGCTGTTGTTGCTGCTGCTGTTGCTGCTGTTGTGGGCGCATAAAAAACAAAAACTTCGCAGCCAAAAATCAACCAGACCACGTCTAAACTTGGCCTTCTAAGCACATATTCTCAAAGATAACGTTACAGCACAGAACACACACACACACACAACACACACACATAGCACGTATTGCTGCTGTAACAGACAGCAACAACAACAACAACAGCAGCAGCAGCAGCTAGAGGCGAAGGCTTAATGAAATATTTTTCGAAATATTTATGCATATATAGGTGTATGTGTGTATGAGTGTGTGTGTGTCTGTCTATTACGTGGCCGTTCACAATGTCAAACTGCAACTCAACTCAACTCATTTGGTCGTAATTAGAATTTAATTAAAATAAAACGAGACGCGCCTGCAATGGCCAAAATACAGGGTATTGCCTTGGCTAAAGCCTAATAAGCCTGGCTAAAAAGGCTAACGGCAACACGCTAATGACTTATTACGTGCCTGCGCCAACTAGTTTTGTATCTCTTTCCCCCTTACACCCACCCACCCGCTCTCTCTCTCAGGCAACTATTTAAAAAGTCATTCAAATTATATGAATACCATAGTGCAAATATGTTGTGTGTGTGTGTGTGTGTGTGTGTTTTCTGATTGTGTGTGTGTGTGTGTGTGCCTGGCTTAAGAGCACTTGAATCTTTTGTGCCCTTGGCTTTAGGTTTTAGAGCTCTGAGCATATTAATGCCAGCACATAATGACAAAATAAATATGCAAAAGCAGTTGCCAAAAACGTGCCTCATATTTACCCTTTCACATCTCTTTCGGTGTGTGTGTGTGTGTGTGTGTGTGTGTGTGCCTGTGTAGACGTGTTTTGTCTGTTCGCCTTTTGACAACGAACGAGTTCAATTTTATCAAATTTGTATAATGTGCGCTGAAATTAGTGAAAAAGGCTCAACAACCAACAAACCAACAGCAGAAGCCACTCAACTAGTGTGCGTGTGTGTGTGCGTGTGTGTGTGTGCCTAGAGATGAGCGCTGGTTCGTGCAGAAACAATCGTTTATGGGCTATGGGTAAGAGTAATTTAGGACTTTTTAGTGTCTATCGGTTATCGATAGGCGATGAGCATTAGCTGTATTAGATGTAGATGCTTAAAAAGCATTTTTCTTTAAGGATATAGAAGAAACCTTTTGTTATCGATAAACGATAAATGTATCTTAGTTTTGGCATGTTCAAGAAACGCTCCCAAATTCTGTTCTTTTTTTTTGTAATAAAGTAATTTCTTATATATTTTATGAAACTTATCATATTTATTGTATAATAATCGTATGAATTCATTGTCTTTGCATTACACAACACTGGTTTACTGGCACTGCTTGTTGTACTTATAGAAGGTGAATGCTACTCTCTCCTTTTCGTTGTACTTTAAGACCATCTACAGCTTTGTTGAAATGATTAAAAAAAAATATATGTTTTTTTTGTCCTGATATAACTCAAAGGGGTTACTATACTACCCCATATGGCTTTAATAAAAAAAAAAAAAAAAAAAAAAAAAAAAAAAAAAATTAAAAAAAAATTAACAAAAAAAAAAAAATAATAATAATAAAAAAAAACAAAATAAAATAAAAAAATTAATTAATTAAAAAATAATAATAATAAAAAAAAAAAAATAAAAAAAAAATTAAAAAAAAAAATAAAAACAAATAAAGAAAGTATAGCTGATTAAAGAAAAGAAAAATAAATAAAAATCTTTGAATTCCTTTAAGCTAGCATATTATATTTACTTTCTTTTGATATTGCATCCATTTCTGTTTTTATTTAGATCTATTCTATATTTAAGCATTTTTCCATATGTTCGCATAGTTTCTTAATATTTCTAGTGATTCTCTCTCGCTCCTCCCTCTCTTTCTATATATATTACAATTATGGATTTTCTTTTCCTCTGAATTGACTTGTCAATAATAAGTTTTAAATATTTTTATATAGATCTCTTTTAATATTTATGTTTTTTTTTTTTTTAATCTTAGTTTTCATTTTATTTTATTTAGTAGTTATATCTGTTTTATTTTTAATATTAATATTTATTTTTTATTCTTACTTTACATTTTGTTTTATTTAGTAGTTATTTCCGTTTTATTTTTTATTTATATCTCAACTTTTATTTTTCATATCTACTTTACACATATTGCTCACTTTTACTTCACACCAAATTATTTTAATATACATATTTTTAACTTCAATAAATATATATTTTTAAAAAATATTTTTCCTTTCATAATTTCGCTTGGTTATGTCATCTCTAGGCTTACGTCTGTGTTTGTGTGTCTGTTGTGTGCGTGTGTGTGTGTGTGTGGGGGGGGTTTTACAAGCCATTAACTGTTTTGCCTCTGCCATAGACCACGTATCATGCGCCACGCCCACCGCCCACAACCGGCAACCATCTACCGCCCCTCATCTATTTAATGTGAACTTTTGAGCGCTGCTGAGTGAGTGAGGGGGGGGGGGGGTAGATGTCTTCAGGTTGACAGCCCATTGCTGCCTAAATGTGCAAATAATAATAATAATAATAACAATGACAACAATAACAACAATAATAATAATGATGATGATGATGATTCAACTGAAGTGAGCCGAAGATGGAAAACATTTGCAGAGCCATATGTGTGTGTGATCGTAAGACACACACACACACACACACACACACACATACTTTCTCTCCTTCTCGCTCTCTCTCTCTCTCTCTCTCTCTCTTTCTATCTCTGTCTCACGCACTATGTCTAGAGTTATTTCTTAGCCAATTTGTCTTAAAACTCAATGCAACAAGAAGTTTCGCCGATTTTAAGTTTTTTTTTAAATGTGTGGAAGGTTGTGGGCTGGAAGGTGGGGGGTGTGGAGGTGTTGATCGGTGCTGGTTGGGGTGGGTGGGTGTTGGGTGTTGGTTCACGAGTGGAACGGGAACTTTCACTGAAAGTGGCAACCGATACCGTTAATACAGCAGTTCAATGGAGCTGTTGATAGCCATTTTTAGCTTTTTTATTAGCCTTTTAGCTTTTTTTTTTTTTTTTTGGTGTGTGTCTAGTAACAACAACGACAACAACTTACCGCGATTTTGGCTGCCCGGCGAATAGCTGGGCGCTGGCGTAGCTGCTGCTGCTGCTGTGGGCGTAACTGCTGCTAGGGGCGTGGCTGTTGCTGTGGGCGCAGCTATTGCAGTTGCCGTTGCTGCTGCTGCCGTTGTTGCTGCTGCTGCTGCTGCTGCTGCCGTTGCTGAGGTGACTGCCGCTGCTGCTGCTGCTGTCGTCGTGGGCGCAACACCAATAACTCCCTCACGTGCAATATCCTGCATCACCGAGGCCGCTCGACTGCCGACGCCCGCCGGCTGCAATATCGTATACTGTTTGGCATCCATCAGCGGCTCCTTGCCCACTGCCTTGGCCAGTCGCGGCTCGTTGGGCGAGCCCAGCTGCGGCGCCATCTCGTAGCTGCTGCGACTCTGATCGAGGCAGAGGCTGTGCTGCTGCTGTTGCTGTTGCTGCTGTTGCTGCTGCTGCTGTTGCTGCTGGCTGGCAGCTGCTGCTGCTGCATAGCCATAGTAGGCCTCGGCGGCATTGTAGGCGCTGCTCGTATACTGTGCATGGGCGTAGGCCTGCGCCTGGGCGTGGGCGTGCGCCTGGGCCTGGGCATGGGCGTGGGCAGCGGCTGCAGCGGCCAATTGGCCGTTGCGCTTGATGATGTCGATGGGCGGCTTGAAGGCGGATGTTGCTTGTGTGTAGCCAGAGGTGTTGTCATCCTTTTTGTTGCTGCTGTTGCTGACATTGCCATTGCCATTGCCATTGTTGTTGCTGCCATTGTTGTTGCTGTTGTTGTTGAGACGTGCCTGATCGTTCTCCTTTTGCCTGTGAAAGCGCAGCAGCAATGTATGCGAATTGCTGTTGCTGTTGTTGCTGTTGCTGCTGCTGTTGCTGTTGCTGTTGCTGTTCGCATACTTTTGCTTCTCCTCGAACAGATTCTGAAATGGCGGCGGATTCTCGTCCTCCTGCTCCTGCAGGCGATACAGATTGGTGCGCGCATCTGGCCAGCTGCCCGAGAGACTTTTGAGCGCTGCCTGAGTTTCTCGTATCAATGTCTCGTCATCCTGATCGGCAGCATCTTGTACGGCGGCAACAGTTGCTGCTGTTTTGGGCGTTGCTGTTGCTGTGGCTGCTGCAGCTGCTGCTGCTGCTGTTGGATTGTTGTTCTCGCCGCTTGCTGTTTTCGCCAATTGTCGTTTCTTCTGTGGCAATGTGTTGTTGTTGTTGCTAGTTGTGTTGTTATTGTTGTTGTTGTTGCTGACAGTCAATTCATCATCGCGACTGCAGCGTTTGCGTCGCTTTATCGACGTCTCATGCTCATTGCTGTTGCTGCTGTTGTTGCTGTTGTTGCTGTTGCTGCTGTTGCTGCTGTTGTTGCTGTTGTTGCTGTTGTTGCTGTTGCTGCTGCTCTCGACCAAGGGCGTCTCCTTGCTTAAGGGCCGCTTGGACAGCGCCATTTTTGCCAGTTTGCCAGTTGCCAAATTGCCTTAACAACAAATTTTCATGTGAGCTCAAAATTGGTTTTGGTATTTTTTGTGGTATTTTTTTTTTTTTGATTTGGTTTGTATTTGTTTTTGTTGTTAGTTGTTTTTACTTACGGCTAAATGTTAGTAGCATTTGACAAAAACAATTGGGGAAAAGAGAGTTTATTTGAGTGGGAATTGGGATCAAGCAGGTGGATTCTTTGTTAACATGCAATAGCCGCAGCAGCAACAGTTGCTGTTGCAATTGTAACACAAACAAAAAACTGCATCAACAAAATTCATAAAAAAATATTTTGCTTTCAACTTGAAAAATAAATAAAAAATTCATTCTTAAATATATAAAAACTAAAAATTAAATAAATAATTTTGTACACTGACAAAAAAACAGTAGTTAGTTGATTTCACAGACGAGAAATGCATTAGACTATGATAGATGCAAGTTTTCTGGAATTCAGCAATTGAGAGAGCCTTAAAAATCTGGCCTAGAAAATTACTTAAATTCACAATTTTCACCGATTTCAGGAAAAGGTAAAGCTCTATTTAGACTGACCAAACAAGCGTCTTAGTATTTTCGATAACAGCACCTCAAGTAATCGAAAACAGTTTGTTCTTCAAATATTTTTGAAGCTTGGCTAGTTATTGAGATAAATTTAGAAATTCCATTAAGATACTGAAACTCTTTTGAAATAATTCCCTTCTGGTTAGTTAGTTTCTTGTGTTATCTATAAGAAAACATCTTTTAATATAGTTTATGACTTTTGTCTTTTACAATTTGGAACTAAAGTCCAACTGGCTTAAGTGAATATTCGTTGATGATGTGGGTACTTCTGAAGTAGAGCTTGAGTTTGATCAGAGTGTGGCATATAGAGTAAATAGATATAGATATATCTAGTAAAGTGTTATGATTTGTATTTGTATATAAAACATGAGAGCTAAAAGAAAATTATCTTGATGCTAGGCAAAGCATTTTGCATAATATTTTGTGGTGCTCCATGTAAGGTCGGGTGTTTCCAGCACCGTCTTGGTATTTATGCAAAATAAGACTAGAAATACTGTCACATATTGAACTCTGGTATGGAAATATATGTGTGCTATATATATTATATACAAATCGAAGAGTATATCATATGGAGAGTAATGCAACACTCTCTCTAAGGATTCAGATTGGAACTACTTTGGCACTTGACATAAGCTAAGACATTTTCGGTTGATTCAACTTGATTTTCCTACACTCCTTCTACTATATATCTCTGCTATATCTGGCTATCAATCACTTTCTTCACATTCATTTTCACAGCATAAATTTTCCCAACGAGCTGGCGCCTAGGCGATAGGCAATAGATATTTTTATTTTTGGAAATGAAAAATAAATTATAGAGTTTGACAACACTGGCTTCGATATGTTTATGATGTAGATTAAATGGCATAAGATGTAGAATTTTGGGACAAATTTGCATAGACATTTTGATTCATTTCGATATTTTTTTGGTATTTTCTTTAAGTTGCAAAAAATTTCAATGTGATTTTTTCTTGTTGCATTGAATTTCTATTTGTTGTTTTGATATATTGAATTTTTTTTATTACTTTTTAAAAATGGGTTTTACTTAGTTAGCTAATGGACTAAATATATAGAGTTCCTGGCTGGTTAAGGAGCTTTGAGAGTTTTTCTTCATTTCGATTTAGTTTGTTTTAGATTGAGAAAATTTGAACTTTACCTATTTGAGAATTGTGCGATTCGGTTTAGCTTTGTTTTTGTTTTGTTGGTATTTTTGTTGGTATTTTTTTGGTATTTTTTTTTTTTTTGATTAGTTGTTAGTTGTCTGTTGTGGCTGGGCCTATTGTGTGTTGCACTTTAGTGAATTTTGCTTGGCTGTTGTTGTTGTTGTTGCAGGCTTGCTGCATGCTGCATGTTGCACTTGACACACACACACACACGCGCGCGCACACACGCACACTCACAGAGAGAAAAAGAACAAAAAATTAGCTGATTTACATTTATATTTCGATTTAGCTCTTTAGCACTTGCACTTGGAATTTCTTTGAGTTATATTTGGCGTGGGAAACAAAACAAAAAAAAACAAGTTGCAACGCGAGATTTGTGTTTTGTTTTGGAGCTGCCGTGGCGTATACGCAATATCAATTAACGCGCGCACTTTGCTCGACTTTCGAGTTTAGTTTTAGGCCGACGCCGACGTCAGCGACGGCAGCGGCGACGGCGACGGCGACGACGTCACTTTAAAATTTTCTTTGATTTTTCTGTTATTTGTTGTTGTTTGTTTCTTGCTGTTGTTGCTGTTTTTGTTGTTGCTGCTGCTTTAGCTGTGTTTGTTTTTGTTGCATTTGGCTGCTGTTCCCGCTTCCTTTAGGCAGGACGAAACTTTGTTAAGTTGGGCGCGCGTCGCGTAGTTTGGCAAAAGTTTGTTTTTAACTTTTGATGCGGCGCGCAAAGTTTTTTTGTTTTTTCTTTTCTTTATTTGCTGTTGATTATTATTGTTGTTGTTGTTGTTGCGCGTTGCTGAATTGCAATAAACCGTTGAGCGGCGATTTCTTTTTGGCGGCGTGAAGTCCGGACGTCCAAAAACCGACTGCTGCGTTGCGTTTGGGGTAATAAAATTTTACATCGGCAGCGGCTGGCTGGCCGTCACACAAACACGTTAACGGCGCAGTCGGCGTCGACGCAGCGTTAGCAGCGAACGCATCGGCTGCGTCGGGATTGGCAGTGGGGCACGGCAGGGTGCGCGGGGAGGGGGGGGAAACACGCTAAGAGGCGTATGCAATCGTCACTCGGCACACGACAACGACGACGACGACGACGACGACGACGCGACGAAACTTCGTAAAGTTCTGCTTTGCTCTGTCTACTGCCTGCTGCTGCTGCTTCTTCTTCTTCTTCTGCTTCGTCTTCTTCTTCTACTACTTTCAGCCTGGCTCAGGAGGAAGCCCGAAAACGTGCGTCTCTACCTGTTCTAAGTTCGCTGCTAACTGACAGTTTTCCAAAGTTGTCGAACTTTCGAACGCAATGAAAATTGCAGCCAAATTTCTGCTGCCGCTGCCAGCGTCGGCAGCGACGCGCACACACACACACACACACATACACCCAGCTGTGTGGAGTTTTCGGAGTAAACACGAATCGTCAGCCAACGTCGGCTCGCGCTCGTGCGCCTGCCTTTCCCCAGTCGCTGAGGCGTAGCACAGTTGTGGCAACTGTTATACGCGCACGTATGCCAGCCACAGCGTCGGCGCAGTAGGCAGCGTGTATGTGTGTGTGTGTGTGTGTGTGTGTGTTGTCCGAAAAGAGACGCAGCGCATTCCTGCAGCCAGCCGCCCTCAGCGCTGATTTGCCTTTTATCTCTTGCACGCTAATTGTAAATTCCAGCAGCGACGCCAACTGCTGTTGCTGTCGCTGCCTCTGCTGCTGCTGCTGCCTCTGCTGCTGCTGCTGCTGCTGGTATTCACAAATGAGTTTATCCCGTTGTCGGGCGCAGTCCGCAGAGGCGCGCGCGACGCGCCATCCGCAGCTGGATTGGCAGGCAAAATTTGTTTTTGTTTTGTAGATTTCTCGATCACTGACTCAAAAAAACAAAACCAAACCAAACAAAAATTCAAATTCCGATTGTGATTCTGAAGCCATGCATGGCTTATCAGCTGCCGCTGCCGACGCCGCCTGCTGCTGCTGCTGGTGACGCAGCTTTGTGATTTGGCAGCCGTCGACTGAATCAGCGGCTGCAGCGATAGCGGCGCAAAGTGCAAACCCATCAAAGTAGCCACGATCAGCGTCGTTTGAGTTCCGTTTGATATGACATGAACTAGTTACTTGCTGTGCTTGTTGAGTCAGTTCCGAGGAACAAGTTCTTGTTGTTACTTGTTCCAATTAACTAGTTCCGTTAGAATTTTGTTTTCTTTTTTCGTTTTTTTTTTTTTGGGTAAAGTTCACGGAAAGTTTTTGCATAGTTCGCGGCATATTTGCAAGTGTTTCAAACAAACTTTCTAGACATTTTCGTATAGACCACAACAATCAAATATATGTATACACATATATATATTTATATACACATATATATATATTATATTTAAAGGCCTTTACTATTTTTTTTTTTTTTTTTTTTTGGTGAGGTTATGTGCGTAGTCTATCGATTTTATTCTAAACTTTCTCGCAGTTCACAAAAGTTTGGCGTGAAAACTTTACGAAATTTAAATCGCATTAAATTT
The DNA here is from genome assembly GCA_035045965.1 of Drosophila aldrichi. Taxonomy (NCBI): domain Eukaryota; kingdom Metazoa; phylum Arthropoda; class Insecta; order Diptera; family Drosophilidae; genus Drosophila; species Drosophila aldrichi. Next base: position 744,483 of record JAWNOM010000484.1, read on the forward strand.
TTAACTACTTGTCCGAACAAATTTCTGAGCTGACTTTAAGCTAGCTAGATTTTCCTATATGTACCTACAGTTCCTTACCAGAGTCCAAATAGGTTAAAGAAGTAATTCAAATTTGAAATAAACTCAAAAACTTTGGAACTATGTAATATATGAGCGTATATACCCGAAGCAGTGCCAATGAACTACTGAACTACAAATTTGAATCGCTGCGAGGTAGTATTGGAGGCATGAACTGAACTAGTTCATTGATCAAACAGCTTTAAGAGTTCTTCAAGACTGAATATAACATTGATTGCGTATTGGAATTGAATTGATTGTCTTCGATGCACAAATGGAACTAGTTCATTGAACAAATATCATATTGAATACAGTGTGCTTTAACTTGAACTAGTTCATTGGCTAGTTAGTGATGTTATAGCTTCTTTCTCGAGGTGTAAAATGAACTAGTTCATTGATCCCATACAAAGATTTGCAGCCAACTCAACCAAATCTAGAATTTATCAAATTTTAAAGTCATCCAAAAGCTTCAGCTCTATAAAAGCTGAACTGAGATATAGAGTCGAGTCTTAACGAAAATTTCAATAGTTATTCCCATGGTAAAGTCATATATCTGTCACACTGTGACCTGGATATAAGGGACATCTGTCGCGCCTCGTCCCACTTTGCATATGTTGAGCACAGAGCTTCTTTATTTGCTCTGCTCCAGCTAGACTTGCAATTAAAGATGAACTGGTTCCTTGGAACTGAACCGAGTTCGTAGCGCTGCCTGTGCGCTGGGCCGTAATTAAAATAATTAAATGCCAAAAAAAAAAAAGAAATGAAAGTAATCACAAGATTGAAAAGTAATTTACACATGTAAGCAAACACCACGAATACACACTCATACACACACACACACACACACACATGCATAGACACACACGCATGCAGCTTATACAAATAGATGGATAAACAAAGCCCGCAGGATACGTTGGCAAAAGCCGCGACGCGTCGTGTTCAAAGAAAAATGCTCAGTGCAAGAAAATTGCCAAGGCAAATGGAAAAGTCAACATGACGACGTCGCCAGGATCAGCATGCGAAACGCATCAGCAGCAGATGCCAGAAAGGGGTTCTGCTAGAGCAGGAGCACGGGGGGAGGGGGGGGGACTATGTGGAAGGTGAGAGCTGAAAACGCAAATGATTTCTTGAACTGCGAATGGTCCAAGTCTATGATGGATAGCGCCCAAAAAAAGTGGGTGGTGTAACAGTGGGAGGGAGAGAGAGAGAGAGAGAGAGAGAGAAGGTAGGCGTGGCAGAGACCGACTGCGACTGTGACTGAGTAGACGGCTGAGAGCCTTACCAGCAGCTCGATGCTCGTCCATTGGCCAATTGAATGACATTGATGATGATGGTAATATTCATAAATGTGAATGGTGACTGTGAACCGTGCTCGTGACAGTGACTGAAGAGATCTACCATTAAAATTGTAATTTGAATTGAAACGTTGCCTGAGCTGTGACTTTTCAGTTATCACAGCAGCAAATATCAACAAATATTATCAAATATCACTCTGTGTTTTGTTAAACTGCGACTCTATCACTGTGACTCATTCACTCTGACTGAAACTTTCTCCACTTACTATTCACGCAATTTGTATTCCTCTCATTTCACTGTGATTTTACATATGTTCAACTGCGACTCTGTGACTCATTCACTCTGACTGTTTCACTCTGCTCCCATCACTGTGAATTTCGCAATATGGCCTATTAACATCTGTCATTTTCGTAATGTTCCATTCACATTAGCTTTTCACAGTGACTCATTTACTCTGACTCGTTCCTTTAACTATGAACTATAACTTTTCCACTCTAACTATTAAAGTGTGGAACTTTCTCCTGCTACTATTCACGCAATTCGTATTCCTCTCATTTCAACTGTGACTCTATATGTATTAAACTGTGACTATCACTGTGACTGATTCACTCTGACTGAAACTTTCTCCAGTTACTATTCACTTAATTCGTATTCCTATAATTTCAACTGTGACTCTATATGTGCTAAACTGTCACTCTATTACTGTGAATCGTTCACATTCAAAATGTGTTAAACTGTGACTCTGTCACTGAGACTGATTCACTCTAATCCACTGTGAATTTTGTAGTGTTGCCTATTCACATTTGACTTTTTCCATTTGATCTATTCACATTGACTTTTCACAGTGACTCATTCACTTTATATTTGTGATCAATTACTTTTTTCACTCTGACTTCTAAACTGTGACACTTCCCCAATTTGTATTCCTCTCACCTAAAGTGTGGCTCTACATCATCCTCTGATTCCTCAATGCACTAAACTAATATACCCGCTCTGGCGCTCAATTGACAGTGCAAGGGAAAAGACAAAGCTGCGGCTGTGGCTGCTGCGGCTGTGGCTGTGGCTGAGTCCGTGGCTGAGGCCGTGGCCGGGAGTCAGGCTAAGGCGTCGCGCTGTCTGGCCGGGCACAGCAGAAATTAAGTGGCAACAAGAGGGAATCACTCACTTTCTTTCGTTCTTTATTTTTTGGCAGCAGTGAAAGGGGTAGGCGACGGGATGAGGGAGGGGGGGGAGGAGGAGGCGAGGCTGGCAGGCAACGAAATGATTGACAGCGCATAATTAAATTAATTGAGTAATCCACGGGCAACCAAAGAGAGCGTACAGCAAAAGCATGAGCAGGAGCAGGAGGAGGGGGAGGATGGAATGGAACGCCGGGGATACTCTTGGATGCTGGCACACACACAGAGAGACAGACAGAAATTGTGCCGCTGATGCGTGCCACAACGCGGTTGCTTCATTTGCCCATCAGCAGCAGCAGGAGCAGGAGGAGGAGCAGGAGCAGGAGGACGAAGGCTAGAGGCAAGAAGCTGCAGGAGCTCAAGGACTATGCATAGCCAAGCCAAGACAAGCCAGTTGTTGTCTTCATCCTTGTTGTTGCTGGCTGCATAATGAGAAATAAGAAAACCAAAAAATACGACCCCCCGCCCCCGCCCACACGAAACCCTTTGGCAAGGCAAATGTCGCCCGCGCGTCACACAACATTTTTTGACTTGCCTCAAGGGAGGAGGGGGAGGGGGGTGGGGTGCTGAGGATTGGGTAGTTGTGTGAGCGCCTTGCGGTTTCCTGTTGATGTGAGCCTTTGTCTTAGCCAGGATATCGAGTTGCCCACAAAGGCAGCCAACAGCAGCTGAAGCAGCGGCTGAAGCATTGTCTTTGCCGCGACGCTTTATTAAAATTAGTAAAAATTGTAAAAGCTGGCGCACAGCTATAGCTACGGCTACAGCTGCCGCCACACCCACCCACCGCTCTCTACCCCCTTATCAGGCAGCCCCATCCCATCAGCCCATCAGCCGCTCTTACTCAAGCGACAGCCGCGGGCAATTGTTTACGAGTGTATCGCAAATTAAGTAGGGCTTAAATTTTACAAGCATTTCGCCTTTAAGAGTTAAGTGCTTTTCTCATTCAGCCTCCATCCGCACCCCAGCCCCGCTTGCGCTCGCTCTTAAGGCTGTAAGCTGTGTCGCCTTGTCGCCTTGTTGGAGGCTTTTCGGTTTCGATTGTGAATGTAGTTCAGTTGGCATTGTTCTGACGGCTTCTTTCACAAACTCTTCTACATGCAATACCCTGTGAGTTAAGCTAATGCAGGGTATTCGACAGTCGTGCAGCTTGCTTAGCCTTATTAAGTAAGCTCCGCTCAAAAGTATGCTACACTAAAATCTAAGAGTTTTGATGGGGCTGGGAAATGGAATGCTTTAACAGTTAAGAGTGGGCAGACCTGCTCACAGCGGCTATTGAAATTGTTATACACACACACACACCCACACACACACACACACACACACAACACACACACACAACACACACATACACATTCAGATAATAATCAAACTGTAGAGCTTAAATAATAATAATAAAAAATAAAAATAATTAAGCTCGACATTAGTCAATAATAATTATATATATTTCATTTTACATAACAAAATAAAAAATTTAATAATATAAAAACATTCCGCCTATGGTCATTATTGAGTGGGATTTGAACCAGAGTCGTTTTACAGCACGCAACAGCAGCATTTTAGCAGCTTCGACTCATCCCACTCGACCAATCCTGGGCAATGGACCTACGCCGACAATAGCCAGCAAAACAACGAAATGTCAATGTCAATGTCAATATCAATAGCAATGACAATTCAAGCAAGCACAATCAGAATTCATAATCAGAATCCCAATTAGCAAGCATGCACCTGTGTGTCTGTGTCTGTGTGTGTGTCTGTGTGTGACTGTTCACATATGTATATAGAGGGCGCTTGGCCTGCGCTTGTCGCTAATTGACACAAGATTTTGTCGACTGGCCCAAATGTTTTCTTCAATAACTGCTGTTTTATTAAATAAAAAAAAAATATAATAAATAAAAAAAAAAGCAATTCCAATTCAGTGAGTTTTTTTTTTTTTTTGTTTTTATACCCTGAACCCATTGAAAATGGGAAATCAGGGTATAATGGTTTTGTTGAAATGTATGTAACAGGCAGAAGGAGGCGTGGCAGACCCCACAAAGTATATGTAGTCTTGATCAGGGTGACGAGTTGAGTCGATTTAGTACGTATTTCCTTTACGTATTTCCTTTACGTAATTCCTCTACATCTTTCCTTTACGTAATTCCTTTGCGTCTTTCCTTTACGTAATTCCACTACGTATTTCCTCTACGTCTTTAATGCTTACCTGATCGATCACACACTCGACTTCACTGTATTGCGCTGACCCCCAGCAGGCCTGGACGACTGAAGACTGACTGAAGAAATGCTGCAGCTGCTGCCCTTTATATAGGGCCACTTTTACTCAAGCACTGTCTCTCCCAAATGTTGAGCCCGTTCGGCAGGTAGAGCTCGTTGCAATCGAGCTTCAAGTGAGCAATGGGAACGCTCTCTGCTGCTGTGAGCATTCTAGTTTTGTTTTACCTAAATACAAATACCAAATGAGAACTGTTGCATACACATAGACAACTTTAGTGATCTTCTGCACCTCTTCTCTCCTTGCTTTTACTTTTACTCAAGTACTGAATGCGTGCGTGCCTATGTGTTCCTATGTATGTGTGTGTGTGTGTGTGTGTCCGAAAGGAGCGAATTGAAATATCAGTTCTTCGAAAGGTTCAGGGGATTTCCTAGTCGAGCCGTCTCGACTAAAGCTTTCTTATTTGTTTTTTTTTATTAAAGCGTTGGAACGGTATGCAGATGTATTACCTTGACAACACAGTTAGATGATGTAATGTAGTGCTAAACCAACTGATTTGATATGTATGGCAAGCATTTAAAAATAGAAAACTATTTTAATTATTAACTAAATAGATTTGTAATGCCAGCAACTACATATATGAAAGCTTTTAGTAATTCAAGTCTAGTTTTTTTTTTTTTTTTTTTTAATATTTATTGTATATATATGTATATTATATTTTAATTATTATTATTATATTAAATTTGAATGTGTAATATATTTATTTTTTTTTTTACGGTAACGAATAGAAGATTTCATTAATAAATATTTATATCTCAGCTCTGCATCAACTGCTGACTCAACAAAGGTCTAGACTAGTTTCGTTATCTAGATCACTTCACTATATATAGCAAAGCATTTTCTGCAATTGAAACAAACAGAAATAATACTAACATCAATAAAAATAATTATGCTAATAATAATAGTAATAATAATAATAATAATAATAATTTAATGCGTGGTCAGGCTCCAGCTCCAGCAGCTTCAATGTTGACTTTCGAATTAATTCAATGGCAGCCGCAATGCTTCGTTTTGTGGTTTACTTCAGACACCTCCTCGCCTCCTGCCCCCCCTGCCCTGCCATTCCATGGAGCATCGTATAACTCATTGCCAACTGGAGACGTGAAGTCGTTGCGTCTTTTGTAGCTCAACTCCTTCTGACTGCTGTGTGGGCCAGCTCAAGTCTTTTTAATATTCCTGGCCAAAAGTCTCTGACTTTCAACTGTCGTCTGACTCTGAGGCAGAGGCGGACCGAGGGGCCGAGGGGCTAGCCAGAGGAAGTGTTTTCCTCTGACTCTGTAATTACGCGTATAGGATGATGATTAACGCGCACGCAGCTACAGTAGCAACAGCCCAGACAGACGGACTGAGGTGTGGGTGAAGGAAGGTAGGGGGAGGGAGGGAGGGGGGTTAGAGTTGGAGAACTGTGCAGCTGGTAGTCACTTTTGGCATTAACTGAAGCACAGCTAATGAGTGTCTGTCTATGTCTCTCTCTCTCAGCCTCTCTCTCTCTCTCTCTCTCTCTCTCTTTTTCTGTGTTGCATTTCTTTGCCATATTCTTTGCAATTAGTTTGTGCCACGCCTCCACCGTCGCCTGCGCGCACATTTATGAAATTAGCAAACGCATTTCTTTTTCTGTGTGGCAAATCCATAAATACCTCGACTCTAGACAGTCGGCCACCACCCCCAACCGCCCCCAGTCGCCCCCCCCAGTCAGTCGCTGCCATTTGGATGCTACGTTTTCTGTTCACTTTTTCAAGGACGAAAACTTTGTTTGGCTTTTCGCTGCTTTTCGTTAAAGCCTTTTGCTTTTTAGAGTATACTCATCTCTCTCCCCTTCACCGCCCCCCCCCCCCCCCACTCCGTCCGGCAGCAAAATAAGAAAACTTTTGCCCAACTGCCTTCCTTGGCCACAAAGTCATGACACCACGCCATACACTCCACTACCCCCCCCGCCCCGCCCCCTTTGACTAAATTCAGCTGTCGCGCTTTGCTTTTAATCAGCACCAGTGTTGCCACACCTATGATGAATTTCTGAAATAGTTATGTGTGCCGCATCTGCCGTCTGTTGGCCTTGTCAAATTAACTGTTTGACTTCATTATTAGCTGGCAAGGTTGCCATAGCTGTCAACTTTTACAGAGCAGCACAGCTATTGTGAATGTATGGCAACTCTGCACCTTTGAGAGCTATGACAATTCCAATTTCCTACATTTTATGTTGAAAGCAGTGTTCTTAATCTAGTTTTCTCTAACATTTAATTTCACCTGTCAGCTTTTTACTATAAAACAGAGTTGCCATACTTTTCAGATTAGTAGATCAACGTCACTTTTACAGCATTCTACGGCTCCAAAACTTAATTTGATTTCATTTTTTCTACAATATATATTTTGATTTGTGTTCTTATCTTTCGCCTGTTCAGCCAGAGTTGCCATATCCTTATAGGAATAGTGTCTTTAAGTACCGTTATGCCTTCAGCTATATGTGGCCTTAGATCTGCCGCTTATCTTTCTGTATATTTGTATTAAATTCGCTTCAGAGTGTTGCCACTTTAAGGCAGCGTTGCCACATCACCTTTTCAGCTATAGAGGAATTTTAATTGCTAGCTGAATCTGTCAGGCCTTTCCATTTCAAGTCTCAACTTTGCCGCTTTTAGCCTTAATTATCTTAATTCATATTAACGGTATTTCGTATTCACGGTAGCTACTCCAACTCCTTCCCTCTCTCTCCCTCTCTCTCTCTCTCTCTATATATACTCGTACGATTGGCATCGATAACAGAGCCGCGAAGTTGATTTAGCTGCAGCTAAGCACAAATGCCACGCCCTCAACTCCGCTCGCCCCCTCGCTAAGGCCAGACGGCAGCTATGCGTGTGTGTGTGTGTGTGTGTGTGTGTGTGTGTGTGCGTGGCATATGCATATCTGCGTATATCTATGTACTTTTAATTGCCAGCAATTAAAACTTAAACACTGTTCACACACACACCCACACACACACACACACATACATGCACTCCCATTACTGTTGTTGTTGTTGTTGTTGCTGTTGTCGATGATGCGTGCCAAGCTTCATTTAGTGCGTTCGCCGTGCGGTTAAGTCACCAAGGTGCCAAGTGCCAAGTGGTTGCTGCCAAGTGCTTAACTTAACCCCCCGCCCCGGCCAACCACTCGCCACTCCGCACCACCACCCGCACCGCCGAGTGCTTAACGCCGCTACAAACACTCACAATTCAGGCAAAGTTGGCTCTGGGCTAACTGGAAAATTGCGTGGCAAGCGTAAATAGTTGGCGTGGCGTGGCGTGGCGTGGCGCGAATGCGTAGCAGGTGCATTCAAGATACAAATCCACATTCCCAGATACAGATACATTACACCCATGGCCGCCAGATGCACTCTGCCTGGCTGGGGGCCGGCACTCGAGTCTGAGTCAAATGAGGCGACTGAACGATGGGCAAAACTATTAGAAACTAATTGAGGAAGGGGCGGGGCGGGGCGGGTCACACCGGGAGACCGTTCCCAGGATAGAATAGAAAAAATCATTGCAAAAAGTAAACTTTTTACTATGTAGCTTATGAGCCACGGGCGGATGGGTGGCTGGAGGAGAAGTGGGAGCCGAAAGGTTTGCTTGTTGAAATAAGCATATTTCATAAACCTACTATAGTATTTTCTATATGTTCTTTGTCTCTCTATATGTTCTTCCATATGTTCTTTTTCTCTCTCTCTCTCTTTAACTCTTTCTGTACATATATATTTCTGGATTCCCCTGCTTCTTCCTGTCGTCTCTCTATCTCTAACTCTCTCTCTCTCTCTCATCATCTTTATATCTGTCTTTCTCTAATTCTTTCTGCTCCTCTCTTTTCTTTTTCTCTCCTTCTATATATCTTTGTCTCTCGATAGGTATATCTATTTCTATCCCTATCTCTTCCTCTTTCTCTCTCTCTCCCTCTCTCACTCTCTTTCTCACTCTCTCTCTTTCTCTTTCTCTCCCTCTTTCACTATCTTTCTCTCTCTCTCTCTCTCTTTCACTCTTTTTATCACTCTCTCTATTTCTCTTTACTCCCCCCCTCACTCTCTCTCTCTTTCACACGCAGTTTATTTCTCCCTCTCTTTCTTCATATACTTCTCTCTCTCTCACTTTCTCTCTCTATCTCTCTCACTTTCTCTCTCTATCTCTCAATCTCTCTCACTTTCTCTCTCCCTTTCTCTCTCTGTCTCTCTCTCTCCCTCTTTATTTCCTATTTTATTTGTCTTTCCTTTCTCTGTTTATCCCTCTCTTTCTCTTCCTCTCCCATTATATTGCTGTTCTCTATTCTCTGCTCTGACTTTGAGCAAAAATCTACCTCAGTTCGATCTATTGTCACAATATATGTATGTGTGTATGTAGTTGACATTATGTTAATTACAGAGCATTTACATAACATATCCATATAGCAATCCATGTAACGCTTATCGAACATCGCCAGTTGTCACCGCAGAGCACAGTCATAAAAGTTAAAATGCCATTAATAACTAAGCAGCCCTGACCACTGCAGTGGCAGCCCCAGCCCCAGCCCCTCATCAAGGCGACCCCGCCACTCGCTGTATCTCCCACTTAACTAGCCAAGACACACACACACACACACACAAAAAAAAGAAATTGAAATAGAAAAATTCGTCCTTGCCCGCGCCTCATGCTAATTAAATTCAATTAAACGACAATCAAACAATGTCAAGCGGAAGTCAATGCGGGGCAACGCGACACGAACGGACGAGCGGACGAACGTTAAACGCGACCGCGAATGCCCCATGCCCCATGTCCCACTCCCAATGCCCCTGCCACATGCTACCCCACCTAAGCTCAGGCTCACCTGAATAAAAAAAAAAAGTAAAATAAGAAAAGGAAATCAAAAAACGAGAAAAAAATTGTCGGCAACTGTAACTGAACCTGTCTGCGCCCACGCAATTGAATCGCCGCAGAGGCGGGGGCGGTGGGTGTGGGCGTGGGCGTGGGCATGGGCTAGCTCTTACATCTGGTCAATAATTGTGAATACGAATATTGTGAATTTGTTAAATGTGAAAAGTGAAAGCTGTGCCATAACATTTGAGTAATTATTTTTATTTCCCATCACTCAACGTGCGCTCAATGCACGGCTCCCCAAGCACATCATAAAGTAAGCTACAGGGTAGAGTCGGGTATGCATAACTTATAGAATTTGTCAGCTGATAACTGAGCAAAAGTTCAGCAAGTTCAGCAAGGCTAATGAAGGCAGTTCCTCTATATATACCTAGAAGGTCAACTTGTTCAGGAAATTTAGCTGGGTTATACTCCTTTAGTATCAGGATTTTGTATTGGTTTCTCTCTGTACGAATGTCGAACTATTCGTGCATAGGAATATAGTATATAGGGCAAGCTGTTTCTTTGCTTTTTCAGCTAGAGATTTCGAATTTTCGATCTCCCAGCCTCGTCTTTAGCCTTTTCTATCTAATATACATGAGAGAGCCTGGTAAATCGGTCTATATGTCTATATCTAAGACAACCTGAACACTCTTAACTGAGATCTCATCCAGCCTTATACACTTTATATGGCATTTAAGGAACTTCTCTATAAAATTCTTAAGAGTTTCGAAATTCCGTTGCCTTAGTCTGCCTCATCTATCATATATGTATCTTTAATAACTGTTTAGGTAGACTACTTAAATTTGACATATGATTTGCTGTTGAGTCATATACACGCCTTTTGGGGGCGTGGCAACTTCAACAAGCTGCAACTGATATATTTATGTATATTTAGAGGTATTTTTAGTAAGTTCCCTAGTGACAAAAGTTTCGTAGGGTATCTTGACGTCGTGCATGGCTTTTTTTTATATTTTTCGAATATTTTTTTCTTTTTAATTTTTCTGTTTATCGTTTTTTTTTTTCATTCCATTTTTTTTTTTTTTTTTTTGACAGGTGTCTGTTGTCCTTTGGCTGTTGTCTCTGTCGTTTCGTTGTTTCGTTTGTCTGTTTGTTATTTTTGTGTTGTTTGCCGTTTGTTGTTGTTGTTGTTGCTTTGTGTTTTTTTGTAATTTAGCTGCCAGTTGAATTTTCCCCGATTTACTGAATGACTTTTTGGCTGCGACGCTGTTATCGTCGCCCGTTTGTCAACTTTGCTTTTCGGCAGCAATTGACACGCGATACGAGCTACCGAGCTACCCTCTGCCACCCCTCGTCTTCTCTCCCTCTCTCTCTGTGTCTCTTTGGTTAACTTTTAGCATCTGTTTAGCAGCTGCTCTGACGACGCGTTGAAAATTGCAAACAAAACTTGAACTTGCGATACTTCAATGCTCGCCCATAAACTGAGAAGGGGTATATAGGGTGTTTAGCTAGACCCTAAAAACATATAATCTATATAAGGCACAAGCTAAAACAGACTTTAGACAGCAGACGCTAAAGAAAGGCAATTCAAGTGCCCAAAGTCAAGGCAAGAAGAAGTCATTGGGAGTCAAAGGTCATTGATTATTTCAATACATTCGCTAGGGGTAACTGGGTTGCACCCTAACTGCTGGATTCTGGATATGAGTGGCTCAGGTTTTATATGGGTATATGGCATGCTTATAGAGGCTGAAATTCTTAGGTAACATAGTTGATCCTGAGTTAAGATATGATTAGAATTTGAAGATAGAAAATAGAATATCCCAAAGAGCTCTCTTCAAGAATCCATTCCAATTACATATTTTGCTAGTGATTATATAGAAATATATATTGACAATATATGAATAGGGTATATCACTTCAGCTACTACTTCTTTACAAAGCGGAAGCAGGACTGAATCCATAAAATATTGTTCAATAAATTGAAACAGCTCTAATGAGTAGCGGATCAGATATATTTAGATGACAGTAGAGTCAATCTATAGTACATAGTCTCTTCTATAGCAAACGCTATGCCAATGAAACGCCTAAAGCACCTGCTAGTCGTGCATACCCCTCACACTCTTGGCTGGATATGCTAATGCAGCTGTTGTTTGGGGCTGAGTCAGCGCTTAACCTGTTGACAGCAGCAAACGCTTTCGTTGAGTTCTCCTGTCACATGTCCTGCCAGAGTCAGAGACCGAACCAGAGCCGGACCCGGAGCTGGAGCCGGAGCCGGAACAAAAGCTGCCCGGCAGTCTGGGCGGGCAGCTTGACTTTGAGGTCAGCTAAAACCCTTTTAGCGCATTTCATTAACGGAACTTCTCGACTCTTTTATATACATATCATTTTTATTTTTTTTTTTTTTGGACCAACTCGTGGTTCACCTTTTTTTAAGGACTTTAAGGACTCTGCTGTTGTTGTTTTTTTTTTTTAATTTTTTTATTACTTGGCTCATTTGGCATGCAGCAAGTTGAACGTGAATATTTTTTAATGCGTCGGTTTACTTGCTGATGAAGTGGCTCAAATTGCGACCAGTCGCTGGGTGGATGGTGGAGGGGGTGTGGTAAAGGTGGGGTAACTGTAACTCTACCACATCCGCTTGCTTAACTCTTGAACAGCTACTGGAGAGGTCGCTGTAATTGCATTTTTATTACTTTTCTGGCAGCCACCCACGACAGTTTGTTAAGTGCTGCACAAAATGAGTGAGCCGGGCGTGCACGACTAGCAGATATCCTGGACGGACATTGGTCATTTGCTCATCCACATATGCAGCTTAAAATGATAAGCTCACAAAAGTAGGCAACACTTTTGCACATCGTCTCATTCCAGTTAAATCAGCATTCATTTGGTAAATTGACTAAATATTTTCTTTCATAACTTCTGAATTTTTCAGCCGATTTCAATGAGATTTTCAGCCGTGAATCTTTGTATTACACCCAATATGCAAGCTATTTCAAAAACTCCGAGAACTATCACATTTTTCCATAGATACAAAATATTATAAAATAAAGCTTAAAATTATACTCACTATCTAAGTAACTAAATAAATAGGGTTTATTGAAACCATTTTACCCTGCATGCCCGTTTCCAATGTGCTGAGGGTATTCCAAGGGGGGCGTGGCAGCTGGGTAGCTGCGGCTACTTCGAAAAAAAGACACAAAAAAAGGGTTCACAACTGCAAAATTCATCATCAAAGGTGTAAAAACTTTTAATATGTTTAATTTTCCACCTATTTTCTTAGCCGCGCCCACTTATGGGCGGTCGTCCCTGTACGCCATCCCCCCTTTGACGGTGCGGCTTTTGCAAGTCGACAACCGCACGCAGATTTAGTTATGCAACAAACATCCACAGCAGCGCTCAAAATAAGCAAGAAAATAGGCATTAAGCAGGAAGCGGAACAACGAGAAGAAGCCGAGGCTAAAGCATAAAATGATATAAAAAATATGGATATAAAAAAAAATTGAAAGGAAAAAAAAAACGCACAAGTCGCGAGGACGCAGCTGGGGAGCAGTCCTTGAAATGCTTTTGCCCACTTTTGAATAATTTTAACCCAAATAAAAAATGATGTGAATTCCTAATTAGGCGCAAGAAACAACAACAACAGCAACAAGCGACAAGCAACAACAACAGGAGAAAATCAGCGCCGTTTGTTCAGCCAAACCAATAAGATAAACGTGTTTACCCAGTCCAAAGCAAACAACGCATCCTTGATACCCTATGAAAAGCAACAGTTGGTTGACTTTAGCCCATATCTTCTTTCCGCTAGATAACTGAAATGTCGATCATCTATGTTAGAGTCGAGACTGCATTGATGAAGTCTTAAGAGAGACGATTCCAGATTGATAATCTCAGATTGAAGTCTATTGTAAAGGAAAACTTCAATTAGAGAAAGATTTTCTCTATAGATACCTACATATAAGATATTTTTAAATATCTAGAGAGTGGTATACTGTCCCTTATATAGCTATAGAATGTTAAAGTCTATAGATATCAAATGTTGGTCCAAGACAAGTTGCTTCCTCTGCTCTCTTCACCTACTCTCTCCATATGCCATAGCTAATATACCCCTTTGTTTGCGCCTAGTGTATGGCGTTAAAAGAAAAGAACTGTAGCAAAACCATAAAAAAAAGAGAAGGAACGAAAAAAAAGAAATATAAGTAAAGACAACAAAAAATAGCCCGAGTTTTTTTTTTTTTGGGCATTATGATGATGATGGCTAAATGCCACGACTGTCGGTGCCACATGGGAATCGAGTGAGAGGGAGAGGGAGAGAGAGAGGCTGGGCGATTGAGATTGAGATTGGAACTGGCCCTCGGCTATGGTTGACTAGTTAAAATGCAAGGATTTGAGCATTGGCCCCAGTGCAAATGATGTCGCACGTCACAGTCCGCTCCAGCCAGCATTGACAAATTGATATTTGCATTTAAATTGAAAATTTACATTTGTTGCGAGGCGGTGGGCGGTGGGCGGTGGGCGGTGGGCGGTGTACGGGTGTGGCACTGCCTTGTGGTCACAGTGGTGTAATTCACATTAAATACCGCATTTTTCTTATTTCTCTCGCAGAGTCGCCGTCCAACGTCTTGCACGACAATTGGACGTCTCTTCATTCGCTTGACATTCGACATTAATACTCAGCCGGCGAGGGAGACAGAGAGGGAGAGAATGGGGGAGGGGGCAGGCAAGGGGGACTGCAATTTGCATTTATGAAATAACATTTTCTTTTTTCCTTATTCCATTTCCCATTTGATTTTTGGTGACTTTTTATTTTCTTGGCACAAAGCACTCGTTAGCTGCTAAGGGGGGGCGGCATATGCCTTGAGTCTGTCTCCCACTCTCCCCCTCTCTACCTCCCTCCCTCTCTCATATCAGTTATCTTGCTGCAATCAATCAAGTTTCTTCACATGCACAGCTAAAGGATTTTGCAACTGGACGCAATCAACATATACCTCATCTCGCTCTCGCTCACTCCGTTCTCTTGCTGTCTCTGTCCATCTCTCTTTCATTTACCTTTCTGCTTCTCTGGCCTCGCAGCACGTCATAAATATCAATGAGCTTGGCATTTGCTTTTGCTTTCTGCTTTTTCGCTCTTTGTCTTTAAGCTATCCATGCGCGTGCATACCCTATACTTGGCCTGCTGATGGGGAAGGCCTGACTCAAGTCGTGGACCTATATATACTCCCAATCTAAGCCTATCGCTGTGGTGATCAACTCAGGTCCCACTGCCCCCTCGGTTTGTCGGTTTGTCTTTGTGCCTGATTGTTCGTTCATCCGTCTGTCAATCTCTGATGATATCTCTCTCTGTATCTCTCTCTCTCTCTCTTTCACTCTCTGTACACATAGAGTGTATATCTGTATTTTTTTACTCCTTTTATTTTCTCTATGTCCCTTGATCTCATTCTTTTGCGCAGTCTTAGCATTTCTCTCTCCAGGCAGAGGAGTCTCTCTCCTGCTCTCTTTCTCTCTGTCTTTGACTTTATCTTTCTCTATGCCTCCCTCTTAATCTCCTCCTCTCTACTTCTCTCTTTCTTTGAGTCGCTCTTTGTGTATCTCTCTCTCTCTCCCTGTCTCCTTCTCTCTCTCTCTTTCTCTCTCTCTCTCTCTCTCTCTGTCTTCTCCTCTATGTTTCTCCCTCTATCTCTCTGATCGTCACTTTCTTTGAGTCTCTCTCAGTCTCCTTCTCTCTCTTCCTCTCTCTTTCTCTCTCTCTCTCTCTCTCGCTATAACTCTGTCACTATATCTCTCTCTTGGTATCTCTCTCGCTATTTCTCTCTGTTATTTTCCCTGTCTCTTCCTCTATCTTCCTCTCTCTCTCTTTCTTAATCAATTTTTCCAGCCCTCTCTAGATTTCTGCTTCTTTTTCTACACTTCACCCCTTTCATTACCTATCCGCATGCAGGGTATCTGCTAGTCGTGCAACGTTTCTCAATTTGCCGAAAAACTTCAACATATTCATAAATTTTGCAGTTTGTTTAAACAAATTTGCTGCTATACGTTTCGTTTTTTTTTTTTTTCTGTGCTTCGTCCGTTATTATTTATTTGCGTGAGTGGGCGGGTGGGTGGTTGGGCGGTGTGGTTCGGCTGCTTGGCTGCTTGGCTGAGTGGGCATTCAGTGGCAAGTTGCAAAGTTCGTTGCTTGATTGGATGTGGCTGTGCGTCGAGTCTTGCTGGGAATGCGGGCGACGTCTCCGGCTGCTGCTGGTGTAGGACGTAAAAAAGGGTTGCCATGCAAAACAAAACAGCGGACTACCTGCACTCACCCCCCGTCCCCCGTCCCTCCCTCTTGGTGCGGTGCGCCTTGGCCCCTTCAACAAATGTGAAGTCGCTCCCGTAACGGCTCAAACACACGTATGCGGGTTACTTGGGTGCCAATAGCCATATACATGTGTGTGCGTGTGTGTGTGTGAGGCCAGCTAAGGCTAGCTGAAGTGGCAGCTAAGAGAGGTGTAGGGGGTTCGCTATGCCTGCGGGTCACAGCGCTCTGTAATGGTGATAAAATATGCTCAAATTTGCCAAAATATGGAAAAGGTACAAAAAGTCCGTAACACGCCCGCCGGGCGACCGAACGCAAAACCAAATAATAATACATATATGCATACATACATACATTTACATGTATGTGTATTGAAATCAAGTGGCGTCCACTCCCCCACACACTCACAGCCTCCCCCTCCCCCTCCCCGTTGTGTTCCCTCGTCGCAAGGAATCTCAGCGAAATGAAAATAAATGTGTTCGCTAAAACGTAACGATTGATTTTCACAGCACTTGCTGCAGTCCTCAACACCCCATCCCCCCCTCCTACCCTGCCCCAACCACTTTGTGCCTCACTCAACGCCAGTTTTGAGCATTTGTATTCATACGAAACTAAAATAAAATCAAATTTTAGCTAGAAAAGCATAAAAATGCACGAGCAGCAATTGCCGTAACGAGTTGAACCGACTGCCACATGCTCGCTCGTTGACTTAATAAGAGCTGTAGCCAGAGCAAGTGTCTTAGAACTTGGAAAAAATTGAGATATAGCCTAGCTATGGGCCTTATCCTTTAAAAGCGTGCCCCAGTTGAGTCTGAGAACGAGCTGGAATGACAGACGGCGAGTTACCCTGTAGCCATAGTGGGTCAATCGATTGTTCTCAGTTTGGTTTGGGCTAGAGGAATGTGTGGGCAGAGCCGATAACTGAAGTTAGACAACTGTTAATGAATGATCGATAACTTATATCGATAAATATCGATAAATTATATCGATAACTCATGATATATATCGATATCGATATCAATTATCATTAATGTACATCGATATCAATTATCGATAACGTATTTCGATATCAAGAATCGATCACATATATCGATAAATATCGATATCGACTTCCTTAGCAGAGAGAGTTTTAGGTGGAGCTCTTTTATTTCTTTATGCCACGCCCACAAGTAGGCGTTGCTTTGCATATAGCTAAACAGTTCAAGCCAATATACTTTGTTTAGCTTCTTTTTTTTTTACCGAGCGAGCATTAAAATATTTATTGTGAAATGGAATTTGTGCCCAACTAGGCGTGGCTGGGCTCGGAGGAGGCTTTCATTCTTTGCTTGGCTGTTTTTTCGCGTCTGCGGGCGTCATGTTGGCCAAGTTATGTCCGTCCGGCCGTCCGTCCATCCGTCCGTCCTGGCTGGCTGACTGGCTGGCTGGCTGGCCCTCTGGTCTCTTTGGCTGGCCGTTCACTTGCTCTGGTCATTCATGTGTGTCAAAATGGCAAACTGAATTTGTATTCAAACATTCAAATCCACACACACACACATACATTGGGCATGGCCTGCGTCGCACATGCGTTAATATTTCCGTTCGTTGTGTCAGCGGGCCATAAAAAAAAAACATGTATAGATCTATATACACACATACATATATATATTTACATTTATTTTTTTTATGTTACACACACACACACACACACACACGCAAATTGTCACGCATTGAATTATTTTGTAAAAATAAAAAATATATAAATTTGCATTTTATTCAATTTTTTTTCTTGTGTTGCCCGCACTGCCACGCCCCCCGCCCCCCTTGCGCTAGCCATTCGCATTGTTCTGGTTATTTACGAGTTTGTTAAGTGCGCACATTCAGCGCTAGCTGGACAGAAACCCAGCACCAGCCCCAGCCCCAGCCCCGCCTCCTTGACCCAACGCCTCCTTCTGCTCGCATCCTTCTTCCGCTTTCACTCTCCACGCTCCATTGAGTCGCCTTCTGGAACTGAGTTGAGCTGAGACCCGCATATAGCTAAGCAATTTGTTGTTGTTGTTGTTGTTACTGTTATTTTTGTTAATCAAATGGCCCAAAAAGCAGTTCTCATATATTCATATAATGGGCCAGCATTAAATGCAAATGTTAATCGAATTTTTATTCCTAATCCATTTTATGTTGGCATTAAGAGACCTCTGTGAATAAGATATGACAATATACTATATCTATATATGTAGCTATATGTATGTATGTATGTATGTGTATTTGATATACAATTTTACAGTTATGTTTTCAGCTTTTGCTTCAGATCTTCTCGGAATTCTCCCCGGATTTTGGTTCCACTCTGAAACTGAGAAAGAGATTATAAAGAATGGATTGTGATAGTGAAATCTGTAATTGCTTGATGGGGGCGTGACAGAAACTATTAAGTACTTAGGTATACCTTAAGCAGTAGCCAGAGCTGAGCCTAGCTAACAATAGTCTTAGGCACGACTTCTTCTGCTTGTTACTTATGCTTGAGGTAGAAGCTAATATGACCTATTTTAAGTGATGACAGAGCATGTAAAACAGCCAAGGAAATCATTATCAAAGCAAGTAGGGATTATACCAAGTATTTCATTAAGCGAAAAGCAAATTTATTCAAGAGTTTATATATTATTCCCATGTTAATCTAATTTAATTTGAGCTCTCTACAAAAATTTCCTTAAACTGACCGAGAATTTCAGCAAATATTGTTTCGTTTCAATTGCCTTCTTCAAGCTGAAATCGAACTTGTTCTCGCTCTTCTTCTTCAGTCTCTCTTAGTTTTCCTTGGCTCATTTGGCCAAGTCATAGAAACATTTCCGTTTGCTTTTAATACATGTTTAATCCCACGCTGGTGCCTAAAGCTCAATCGACTTGGCGTGACTAAACGGCCTAACTGTTTGGGTATTTGACAGAGGAATGCGGGGTCTAAGGGGTCTTGGGGTCTTGGGGTTGGACTCCGGGGTTCTGCAATGCGACGACCTTGTTGCATGCCAATATTAATAATAACAATGAGCAATAAAGCCTATTAGAGCCGGCACACATTTGCCCATTAATGTAATACATTGATTTCTCTCTGTC
Organism: Drosophila aldrichi; assembly: GCA_035045965.1. NCBI lineage: Eukaryota > Metazoa > Arthropoda > Insecta > Diptera > Drosophilidae > Drosophila > Drosophila aldrichi. The sequence continues at coordinate 763,460 of JAWNOM010000484.1, forward strand.
TCCCTCTCTCCCTTTCTCGCTCTCTCTCTCTGTCGGCCTGTATTAGACATAGGTCTGACGACCCTCACCTGACTGTCAGCAAGGGTTATGTTGATGTCGACCTAATCAATTCGATGGCATCGAAACAAGCAAACAGGCGAAACGCTTGCCAAAAACGGAATGCCTGCTTTTTGTGACTTTGCGTGTTGTCACGTTATAAAAATCACTGATCCACGGCACCCCCAGCTACCCCTGGCCCCCTGGCAGGCTACAGCCCCTGACTGTCTTACCCCTAGACGGAATGCTCTATTAAGTTGAGGCTCGTTTGTTTCGCTCGTTACCAGCAGCGCCGCCCAAAAATAGCTACGCAAGGGTTTGTTGATCCTCGACGTTGCCCCTACCCCTATAGCCCCATCCCCTGGCAGCCCCGTCCCCTGCCTGCTCATGTTATTAATAAATCGTGAACCCTTTGACTAGCCGAAGACGGCTAGGCCTGCGTGTGTGTCTGTGTGTGTGTGTGTGTGTGTTAAAATGCCTTCCTGTTGCGGAAACGGAAACGCATTGCCGACAGAGTTGCTAGCGCGCGTATATATAATCGATTAATTCGATATAGATTGAATTTATGGCGCTGCAGTGCCTAATAAAACGTGTACCCTTAGACAACCACCCCCTTCCCTCATCATTAGCCCCCCCCCAGAAAATTAGCATTTTCTTTACTGTTTGCCGAAGCCATTTGAATTGGGAATTGAGAGTTTAGGGGTTCCGTTAAAATGTATGTAATAGGCAGCAGGAGGCGTGGTTAAAATATTCTAGATGAGGAGCAGCAGTCGGGGTCGATCTAGGAATCTTTGAAACTCCAGGAGCTGGACTTACCTATACTTACTGCCAGGCGCGTAGCCAGAAAATTTTTTCGGGGGGGGTTTTCAGCAAATATTAAATACACATATTCGTACTTAATAATATAATGGATGACCTTTATTTCAATTTTTTTTTCTATAAAAGAATGTCTATTTTCCGACTTGTTTTCGCCATTTCGTTCAAAATATCCTCTGGAGTGACTTCAATTTTAGAGTGGATGTTGAGCTTCCGACTATTTCGGGGGGGGGGTTTGAACCCCCGAAACCCCCCCCTGTATACGCGCCTGCTTACTGCAGTTCAAGATAGTTTCATCTATAACTTTTTATAGTTTCTTAAACTTATTTCAAAATCTTTATCGACCTTCAGTTAGCTGGGTATATCTCTCATATTTTGTTGCCTAGTTATATCTCTCACATTTTGTAGTTGTAGTTCCTTGTTAAGCATATGCAATTTCGATAAATAACTTAACTTTTGAACATCAATATCTAAACAAGTTTAATATATTTCGTATGCTTATGCTCATTTAATGCAGATTTACGGTTGAACATTTCATTTCAGTCTGTTGAGGCTCGCTGAAGTTATTATAGAAAAATCTTTGCTCAATCGACAAAAAATTCTGTGGAAATCGTCATTAAGCGCTCTTCAAGTTCCCGCTAGATCATAGATTGAAATCGATGCATTATTGTGGGAATCCTAGAAGGGAATAAAGGAAACATCATAAGGGATATCTAGCAGAATTTCCTATGCAGTTGTGCTGGAACTGCTCACAGACTTGCATTTAGTTCAGGTTAGAAACAAGAGATCATGCAAAGAAATATTCCCTTGTTCTGAAGACCCTTAGATTGTCTTCAAGTAGAACACTTATTGTTTAATCCGTTGCTAATGAAGATGACAGTACGAATCTTGAAGGGAAAATAGATCTTTATGATCCGAAAGGTTCTGTCCCTGGTGACAGTTGACAGGGTATCTATTAGTCGGACAACGCCCAATGATGAGCTCTAACTTGTTTTGTTTTTATGAGAGTTGCCTTAGTGCTTAGGCCGTTGCACCTGCCCTACGACAATGAACTCTACGAAACTTAAAGACCTAAAAAACGTGAACGACACGCGGAGAAAGAGAGAGCGAGCGAGAGAGCTAGAGAAATTAAAGTAAAAGTCGCGAAAAGTTTTTGAAGAACTTTCGCCGGTTGAAAAACTTTTTTTTTCTGATTTTTTTTTTTTTTTTTTGCGAGCGGCCATAATTGAAAATTTGTTTTTCGCCAGCAAATGTTTAGGCAAGTTTTTCCCTTTTCTTCCTGTTGTTGTTGTTGTTGTTGTTGTAGCAGGCTTTAAGTGCTGCTTTAAAGCAGGCAAATGCTGATTAATTAATTGGGCATTGAAAGCCGGCGCAAATATCAATCGGAGTGAAGCGGCGTAGGAGTTGGCGTAGGCGGGAGGAGTTGGGAGGAGTTGGTGGAACATTTTTTGGTGCAGTTCAATGAGGCAGCGTTTAGTTGTCTTTGATGGATTGCAAAAAGGTATTTTATGTAATATGTAACCAGGGCCAAAAGCACCTAAAGCAGCAGCAAGCCAACAGCCAGCCAGGCGCACATATGTACATGCGAACCTCCCTCTCTCTCCCTCTCCCTCTCTCCCTCTCTCTATATATGTATATGTATCTGTATATAGAGGTAGAGATATATATATATAGAGGTATAGTCGGAGCTTATATATTTAGCAAGTGAAAACCTCAACTGGCTGGCTGTGCGAGCGAGAACGAGCGAACGTAAAGAGCGAGCAAGCTAGCCCACCGAAGCGTGAGTGAGCGAGAGAGCGAGTTGGAGGTAGGGAGTGAGAGTGAGCGAGCGAGGGCGCTCGAGAGGCGCAAGCGTTGGTGCTAGCCGCAGCTGCTGCTCGCATCGCCTCCCAATGGGAAAACCATGGAGGCGGCGCTCGCAGCCCGACCAAAGGAAAAAACAAAAGCCGAACGGGGGAAAAAAAAAACCAAACGAAATGTGGGAAGTCCTTTGGCATTGCCTTAGCCCCAAAAGCAGCGGCGGCAAGTGCAGCGCATGCGTCGCATGTGCCACGCGCCGAGGGTTAGTCCGAAAAAACCTCAACTCAATGGAACTGACTGTGCTACTAGGTGCTACTTAATGTGGAGCTTTCGGAATGCGGCGCTCAGTGGCGCACGGACCGGCAATGGGGCCAGTGCCAGCTGACGAAAGGCCGAAGCCAGCGGAGAGGCCAAGCGAACGAGACCAAGACCAAGTCCAAGTCCAAGTCCGAGTCGAGACGTTGTTTGGGTGGGCGGCAATAGAAAAAGAAATTCCAATTTGAAATTCGTATTTGCAGGTTTGGCCAGAACAAGGGGATGAATAATTAGATTTCTCAGTCCGACGGCCTAATTTCATTGTTTTTACAGTCATTTCGAATGATTTTCTTTTCACTTTTGAGCGTTGCGTCGGGGGGTTTGTTCATTTCATTTGCTTGTTTTTTTTGGACAGATTCTACATTTTTTTTCCTTCTTCTGTTTCTTATTAAGTTGAGCGACAGTTGTTTTTATTATTTTTATTGTTACCCCTGAGTGGGGCCTCCGACCCCCGCCTGGCGGCTCATGTAAATCAAAACAGACTAATGGTATGCGAAAAACAATAAAAGCCCCAAATGAAATAATGAGCCGAAGAGAAAAGTAGCCGAAGTAGAGGCTTGCCTGGGCAGGGTAGAGCTTCAGAGCTTGGGGGAGTGACTGCAACTGGGGTCGAGCATTATTATGCTTATTGTTATGAAGCAGATCTAGCAATTCGCCTTATCGGCTGGACATGGATTGATATTGATGTGGGTAGAGACAGAGAGAGAGAGGGAGAGGGAGAGGATGAGGGAGAGAGCGCACTGGTCAAGTATTTTTAATGTGATTATCTTGTAGCGTGCATGTCGCATGTGTCCAGACTTGAGTGGAGGCGAGCCCAAAAGTCCTAGAGTCCTAGAGTCCCAGAGTCCCAAGGTCCGAGTGTCCGACTGTGCTCAAGTCCAATCTGATTGGTTGGGGGTTGGGCGCTTGTTTTTGCTCTTGGCTTATCGGCAAAGTAACAGCAAAAGAATTGACAGCGCGCACACGAGAGTGGTTGAAGTGGAGTGGACGTCCGTTCAATGATTAAAATGATGATGTCAGAGAGCGCACGAAAACAAAACGACAGGACGACAGGACGACATTCTCCCGTCCATATCTATTCAACTCGAACTTGTGCATCATTTTGTTTTGTTTTCTTCCACTACATCTTCTTCTTCTTCTTCGGGCTTACAAGTGCCAAAAACTCCAGCGGGAACTCCAACTTTATAGCTGACCACTTCAGCCAGCCGAGTGCTGTCAGCGACAATTGGAATTCGCCAGGCGCCAAAACGAAGCCAATCACTGGGGGTCTGCGCCGAGTGCGCCCCATCAATTTATGACATTCATTAGAATGTCCGATTAAGAAAGAGCCAAAAGAAAGCAAGCAGCTGACGCCAGACCGAGAGCAACAGGCATTGGTCTAGACTCTTCTGTACTCCCTCTCCCTCCCACTCTCCCTCTCTCCCTCTCCCTCTCTATCTGTTGGCAGAGTTGACAGTTTTACAATTTAGAGTTTTGCTTGGTTTATTGAAAGTAGCTTTAAGATTGTTGGATGGCGCAGCTGTTGCGACCAGGTGCTGCCACCTAGAGGAGGGTGGGGGATGAGGGGCGGAGAGGTTTGGCGACTTCATAATTAAGTATGCGGTTTACACGCGCACAGGACGAGCAACCACTGGGCTGTGACACTGACTGGGCAGGTGGTTGGGCTGGTTGGGCTGGTTGGGGTGTGTGGGGGGGGGGGGTGGTCTGGCATGGCATGGCATGGCACAACTGTCACCGTGGGCTGCCAGTGGCAGTGCCTTTGGGACAACTAGCGCTAGGATTTATGTGCACGACAAACAAACGACCACCGCAGGACAAGAAAGCGCTTAAGAAGTGCCAAGGCAAGGACTCTCCTCTAGCTGTGTGTGTGTATAGGTAGAGGAGGAGGGGGAGGGCTTGTGCCAAAAACGGCGCAACAATCCAAACAGCTGCAATAGACAACAACAACAACAACAACAACAACAAGGAGAGCAACCACAGCGACCAGGCGACCACAGACCGCGCTTTAGCGTACCCACTCTAAACAGGGACATCAGCCCCCAGTTCCTGTGCCTGTGCATACCCCATCCCCATAGGGCCTAGTTCAACTGCTAGTCGTTGTCCTTGCGCCAGCTTTCAGTTCCCTTGCCCGTTGGCGCTTTTGGCCAAACCAAGTTATTTAGCCACGAATCGAATGAAATGTCGCGCAAGGCAGCCGGCGTACCAGCGTACTGGCAACCTCCCCCCCGCCCCCTCCCCAATCCCTGCACGGCCGCTTACTGCGTGCAAATCGTTGCCGCGTTGCCCGCTCCATTGCGCTGCGTTCGTCAGCGACATTCGGGACACATTTACCAAAACATTTTACGTATTCAGCGGCAAAAGTTTAGCAAAAGACGTACTTCCCACTAGCCGCACCGTCTGCCGGCGTCGATTCGCCGTCATTTACCGCCAGTTACCGCTGTACCAGCGGCCTAGCTCTGTGCTCTATCTAGCAAAAAACTAGACTCACTTGAAATTCACACACGAATCTCTTAGCAAAGGTAGAGGTAAAGGTTAGCCAGGCTAATATCTAAGAGGATATTACGGTTACTTTCAGATTATTGTAAATTGGTAATGCTGGCAATATGAATGAGCTGACTTGAGCTGCAACTGCTGAGATTTATCTATAAGTAGTGCTATAACGGTACTGGTAATAATACTTGAAATTTCTTAATTAAGAGTGTTTGAGATCTTTCGATTTTTGTCTGTTTATAAAGAGTGTGTTTATTTAATTTTCACAAGCTAAAGAGTTGCTTATATTTATACTTGCTATCATCATTTGATCATTTCATCAATTTGTCTGGCAATTTATGTTAATTTGTGCCATTGTACATAATGCGCTTATATGCGCCATTGCAAAGTCACGCACTAAGCACGCTGCACACTGCACTATCCCCCTCTCCCTTTCGCACTCACTTGCCTTCGCTCTATGCTGCTGTTTGCATTTCGCATTTACCGTTAGTTGTTTGGCTCGCCTGCTCTATCTCTCTCTCTCGCCCTAGCGGCGTTGCTGTTGCTGTTGTTTCACTTCATAACGGGACTCGCTTGGGCAACAACAATTGGCAATGGCATGCAGTGTGGCAACATTGTCATGTGGCAGCGTTGCCACCTATTGCGAAATGATGCCATTGAAAGCTCAACAAATGACAGCCAAGCCGAGCCCCACTCAATTAGCCATACAAAAATAAATGAATGCCAACTGAAATGGGGGGAGAGGGGGCGGGATCACACACACACGAACACACACACACGCGCCCACAGGGCATGACAAATAAAATGTATGGAAAAATTATTGTTGTTGTTGCTGCTGCTGATGATGTCTATATATATATACACTCGTATGTGCTCGCATGTGTGTGTGTGTGTGTGTGTGTGGACTCACGCACAATCCAATATAAATAAAATATACACACAAATACGCGTAACGACCTCATTAGCATAATAACGGTAAGTAATGGATGAAAAATGCCATTAAACAACACTTTATGACTTTCTCTCGCTCGCTCTCGCACGCTTCTCCTCCTCCTGCTGCCTGCCTGGCTGGCTGGTTCGTGCTCTGCTGCGTCTGCTCTCTCGCTCGCACACACTGAAATTTTGATTTAAATGCGTGCGTGCTGCTCTCGCTGCTGTTGCTGTTGTTGTTGTTGTTGTTGTTGCTGTTGTTCGCACTGGCTTCAAATCTAAGACTTAAAAGCCACTCACACACACACACACACGCATACACATATATAGACATAAACATTAACCGATCGACAAAGACAACAGAAATGAATAATGAGGAAATGGAGTAGGAAGGAAGCAGCAAAAAAACAGAGAGCGAGAGAGAGAGAGAGAGAGTGAGAGAGAGCGAGGAGTGTGAGCAGCAGCAATGCTAATGCATGGGCGCGTGGAAAGGAGTAGGGGGAGTGGGAGTGGGAGAAGGTAGAGTTTGCTCTAAGCAATTGAAACGCGCAAACAGTTCTAACTAAAATACTTTTGAACTCGAGTGACTTGTGTGTGTGTGTGTGTGTGTGTGGGTTGTGTTTACCCACGGAACCGGAATGCCCCTTTATGAAGGCTGAGCTAATTATTGATATTTGTTTGACATGGCATTAAGGCTTGCAGCATATAGAGTACCAGGATAGACTGAGGTGTGCACAAATGTACATACATGTAGATTGATAGGAATATATACATTCTCTCTCCATTCTATTCCAGAGACATTTTTCTCATCTATATTTCTCTCACCACATCTTGTGCATCTGTTCGTATTAGTAAATAAACTAAACAATCCATACACACTTCTTCTCTTACACTAAACTAGCATATCAATTTATCAATTTAGCCACTCATAGCCATCAATCAATCAATCAATGCATATGCCTTGGGGAATATTCAATGTATTTGTGACCATAGCGCATTCTCTTTTCTTTTCTCGTAGTTGCTCTTTCCCCTGCGCATCATATCAGTGGAATTTAGAGACTTGGCCCCAACCAAGAGGAGCTCAAAGGGGGCGAGAAAATGAGAGCAGATAGAGAAAGATAGTCATGAAAAACTTAGAGTTGGATTTAGTTGAAGCTATACTATTTCTATCTCCCCCTCTCTCTCTCTCTCTCTCTCTCTCTCTCTCCCACTCTTTCTTCTCTCTCTCTCTGTCATTCACTTTTATGGGCCTCACCTTTTGTCAGCTAATCGTTTTGGAATCGTTCTATAGTCCTTTAAGTGCGACACTCTCTCGCCTTTATTAGTTCATTCAGAGCGGCTATTTAATTTGATTTGGTTTGCAGCTCCTTTTGTTGATTGTTGTTTTTATTTTTATTTTTATTTTTCTGCTGTTGTTTTTTATTTTTATTTTTTATTTAAATTTTGTCGCCTCGCCAGCTGCCATTTGGCTGCTTAATTTCAACGAATTTAACGCATTTGCTAGCCTTTTTTTCCGTCTTTTTTTTTTTTGTAAATGTTTATGCCAGGCTGGCAAAACATGTTTAAAGCATGTTAAACGACGACGAGCTCGCTGACCTTCCGCCCCCCCCTCCACAATGCTCCCCTTGGACAGATAAAAGGCAGCGCATTCCCATGGCCGAGGAGCGAGCAACCCCTTTCGCTGCGTAAGGCCTCTACCTTCAATTTAGGCCGGGGCCTTAGCTCCATGTCCGACCCGCTCGGCTTGTTTATTTAGGTCTGAGCTAATAAAAAGGCTTACCATCTCAATAAAAGTATTTAACACAAGCGTTTTACTACACTTTTACCATTTTCCTTTACACTCTCTCTCGCTCTCTCTATCTCTCTATCTCTCACTCTCTCTTGGTTTCTTTTTTCCTGTTTTTTGTTTCTTTGCTCTGGCTTGCTATTTGAATAAACTGCGCTGAAGTGTGAAATTATGAAAGATATCGATATATAAACAATGACTAGATATAATATCATATATATCATGATCTATTGGCAATCAGAGAGCTAGAACCAGATAGAGTTTCCGAACTCATCTCATATTGCATATGGGGGTAGTACTTCAGACCAATCTGGGCAAGTCTAATATTCTCTTGGAAATCTCAGAGAACTCACATAAACTTCTATATATCAAATTCTTCGCTAGGGTATCTAATATTCCCTTTGGGTTTTTCTCTCGCATTTTTCTGTTGTCTTTCTGTATCGCTGTTTGGTATCGGTGACGCCAAGTGAAAGCAGTTGAGTAAATCCCTTAATCTATGGAAATGCTACGCAATTACCACGACAAGTTGAATGCCAAGGCATCATGTGATGCGACTTTGGCTCCCTCACTCAGCTGCTGCTGTTGCCTCTGGACTGACAGTTCTGACCCTTTCGGCTTTGGCCTTTTCTTTTCCTATTTTTTTTTTTTTGTTTTTCGATTTTTTTTTTCGGCTATTCTTAGTGTAACGGACCTGAGCGCAGCTTCGGCTGCTTTCTTTGGAGTGTTTACACAACCAGTTACAAAGTGCACAAGCCACCCAGGCTGAGTTCTTAGTCTTTAGTCTATGGCCCTTTTTATAATACCCAGCAAGTGTGGCTTAGTGGGGTATGCTGGCTCCGGTTGCAAGTGGGAAGGAGGAAGAAAGACAGAAATAATCGATGGGATGGGCGAAAGAGTAATGAGGAAACGTTGATCTGAGTTGATCTCGCCATGTCTGTCCTTCTTTTCGAACATCTAGAGACTACTCTGGGTATCTTCTAGTCGTGCACTCTCCACTTTTCGCACTTTTATTTGGCTCGTTTTATTTTTATTTTTTTTGGGACCAGCAGCTACTCGGGAGCATTGGACGCTCTCACGTACCGGATGCTGGATGGGCGCAACAAATCAAATTTGCATACCAAGTATTATCGGTATCAGTGCGGCGAGTCCTTAACAGGACCACGTCCTGTGATACCAGCTCCCTAACTGTGATCCGACCGATGAGAGAGAGAGAGAGGAAGACCCATGGAAAAGAGCGAGTCTTGAGCATATTAAAGTTCGCTTAGACTTTAACTATTTTTGTTAGAAATGTGAATATCATTTGAGATGAAGAATTGGACGTTAATAAATGGAAATATCAAGTGGCATAATGGAAGGGAGAAAGAAGGGGAGAGAGAAGGGGAGAAGGAGAGACCATGACAGTCCTACATATAAATGTCCTAACGCATAAGAGAAAATGTTTGTAGATATATATCTTATAAATAAAAGATGTCAAAGGTAGGATGGAAGACATAGATATGATTTCCGATAGTAGAGAGAGAGTTTTGGAGAAGCGAGACTCAAGGATTATTGTCTTTGATGTATGGAATAGAAGAAAAACGGGATTAAGGCAAGAGATAAAGCTTCACGAGATATTTAAGCAGTTCCCTTATGAAGTGACATAAGTGGGATATATGAGATATACAAAGGAAAGTTCAAAATTCATCAAGCTGCAAGTCAAGTTAAGCCAATTGCTCTCTAGGTTAGCTGAAATCTTAGCATACTTTTCAGAGCAAACTAAGATTTCGACTGAGATGGATGGAAATTGAAATTGTTAGCTAATAGCAAAGAGCTATGGAAAGGGAAACAAGAACTCATTAAAGTCTTGCTGAAGGCCTCGTCAGGTGTCTCTATAGAGCAGAGCTGTTGTCGTATATATTCCAGAGGACCGACTGGGCTAACCTGATTAGGTCACACGTCAGTTGCAATTTCTGCGCGTAGTCGGAAAAACTATGCAGCCGTAATTGCAATTCACGCTAATTATGATTGATTGAGACGAGAGATGAGAGAGCAGCCCAACCCTGCCCTGCCCTGCCCAGTCCAACCCTTAGCCTCATAATTGCGAAACTATGATGAGGACTCTCCGGCTCTGGCCGCATTTACGTCGCTGTCAATGTCGGCGCTAATGATGAACTGAAATGTGATTGCCGAATGGCATGGGGGAGGGGTGGGGGCGGGGTTCTGGCTGGGGCCCAGAGCTGCTGCGGTTGGCAGCAGCAACCAAATGAAATTAAAGCAAACAGAAGCAGCATCCGCCAGGAATTGCCATGAGCAAATAATTAAATAATAAACGAAACGAAAGAGCCCAAAACTTGCCCCAGCTCCAGCCCCAGCCCCAAGCCCACCAATCCCCAACTCCAACAAAATTATTATAGCCAAAAATCCGGCTAAGCAAAATCCCGAATCATTCGCCTGGCAATGGCAACCGGGCCAAAGTCAAATAATTGGGAATTGGCAACGACTGCGGCTTGGCTAAGTGAAATGGCACCACCGCCTGCTCCTGCTCCTGCTCCTGCTCCTGCTCCTCCGTTTGGCCTGGCATTTCACCTGCTCATCGTGCTCGCCGCCCATTAAGACAAATGCGTAGCACTTGTAATTATGGCTAGAAAATATATTCCTTGCGCGCTCGGCTCCTCAATAACAATAAATCGATTCAAGTGCGCGTAATCGGGCAATGTTATCCAATAATAAAAATAACAGAGCGTTGCGGGGGGCGACAATAAAACAGCCAAATAGCAAATGCCCAACCAAGCCAATGCCAAGCCGATCCCCAAATGCCCTAACACTAACTGCGGCTAACGGCAAAATGTCGCACGATGCTACCTGAGATGAGAGCTGAGCAATGGGATGATTAAGAATAAGAGAGATAGAGGGAAGGAGAGATATGGGAAGATAAGAGATCGATATAGCATGCCCTATTTCTTATATGGGAAGATAAGAGATAGAGATAGCATGCTCTATCTCATATATGGCAATATAAAAGATAGAGATAGCATGATCTATCTCATATATGGAAAGACGCTCTATCTCTTATCTGTGCTATATCTAGAGATAGCATGCTCTATCTCTTATCACCAAATCTCTCTTTCTCTCTATCTTTCCTATTGATATAGAGCTGTGTTTGTAGAGCTAAAGCTAGTTTCTTTTTGTTGTCTTTCTCTCTCTCTCCCTCTCTCTTATCTCTCTTTATCTTATGCAGTTATTCATTGTAAGTTTTAATTTATTTCATTTTTACTAACTCTTTCGATCTCTACATCAACCCCTATATCTCTATATCATAGCTCTATGCTAGCCTTCTTTCTCTGCTTCTTTCTCTCTTTAGGTATTCCTTTGTCTACGTATATGACGTTTGTCAAATGCTCAATTTTCTCTCTTCCTTTCATCTTACCTTCCAAGTCTTTCTCTTTCTTATTCTTCTCTTCATTCTCTTATTTTCTCATTACCTCTCTCTCTCTCTCTCTCAAATAGTAGCAACACCAAGATGCATCTCTATATATACACATACTTATCATTCCTTTAGAGTCGCTTAGACCCGTGGCTGCTATAGAGTATACCTAGAGAGATGCGCTGTGGCATGAGGCAGGCAATTTCAATGCCTATTTGATTTCAATAAGTAGCAAATCAAGTGGCAGGCAATTGAGGAGCAGCAGCATTTAGCGTGAACTGTGACAGAGTTGCCAGTGCCTGGGCATCCCCCTTGCCCATGCCCATGCCCCTCCTCTGGCCTAGGATTGAAGTCGAGTCGCGAGCGTGGAAGCGTGGAAGCGTAATCCACATCCGCCGCGCTGTAACGAGCACATTAAAGCCACTCACCTGTGCGACGTTTGGGCCGCTTTAGCCGCCGCTTTGCCAGTTGCCAGTTGCCAATTGCCGTTGCCCTTTTCGACATTTACCGTTTTGCCAATTTGATGGCTCGGGCCATCAACGTCAGCGTGAGCTCACAGTTTGCCGGCGAAACGCACTCGAACGGAAATTGAATTGAGCAATTGTAAATGTGTGTGTGTGTGTGTGTGTGCAGGTGCCACGCCCCCAGTGCGTATCGCATTTGGAGTTTGTCAATTGCCGCAACATATCAAATGATTTGCTTCCAAATGATTTGATTTGAATTGACTTGAAATCGAGGCGAGCCAAGCGAGCAACAAAAGCCAGCAGCAACAGCAGCAGCAACAACTTTGGCATCCTGCCACGCCCCCATCCAGCTACACCTCCCACCGCCCATTTACAATTGAATTGTGCCTTCATAATATCCACTTGATTTCTTTTGCTGTTTGTTGCCATTCAACTTTTTGAGACATATTGTTGCTGTTGTTTATGTTGCTGTTGTTGTTGTTGTTGTTGTTGCTGTTGTTGTTGTTGCTGGCAATTTAAGAATTTGTCTAGCGGACGCGAGCTGCCTACAAAAGCCAGTCGCATAATGAATTTCATTTCAATTTAGCAAAACGTCAAGCCAATTTGTAGACATGCACACACACACACACACATACTCACTCAACTCTGTTGAGGCGTTGTTTATAGTGTTTGCGGTTAATTAATTCACATTTACACCTGTTGGCGGCATTGCAGACAGCAACAACAACAACAACAACAACAGCAGCTGATACACACACACAGACACACATACTTATGCACACCTATACAACCACACATTTCACACCTCTCACACTACACACACACACACTCGCACACACACACACACGCATACTCAACGCTCCATTCAATTCATTTCATGCGCACAGTTCATATGCCGCAAATTAACTCGCAAAGCAGCGACAATAACGAGCTACACAAATTGCCACAAGGACATGGCATATGGAGCAGGAGTCGGAGCAGCAGGAGCGTGGGCGTGGGCCTTGTGTGTGTGTGTGTGGGGCTGGGGCAACTACAGCGCTTGCAAGGCCCACGTTTATTTTATTTTATTTTTTGCGCATAGGCGTGGTCCGTGGGGCGTTGACAGCAGGCTGGACGTAGCATAAAAAACTCGAAATGGACTAGCTGCCCTCAAGTGCATGTTGGGGCATGCATGGGGCAGAGAGAGAGAGAGAGAGAGGGAGAGAGCGAGAGAGAGAGAGAGAGAGAGAGAGAGAGAGGGGGAGAGAGAGAGCGAGAGAGTGAGAGAGAGAGAGAGAGAGGCGAACGAATGTGCTTGGATTGCTTTCTACTTAGCTGATCAGTAAGCTTCTTTATGCGCTTCTCACTTCCCCCTCAACACACAAATCGTTTCGTTCTTTCTTGCGAGTTTGCTCCAAGTTCCTACATTTCCCTCCTTTCGCTTCTCTCTATAAACTCATTTCATTGACTTCTCGTTGCGCTTCTCCTCTGACTCGAGACTTATCCCCTTGCCTCACTTCGCTTCTCGTTTCAGTTTTCACTGCTTCCCTTGGCTGCAGCTTCTTGCATCGCTGCTCACTTAGCTCTTCAGTTCTTATCGCGCTTCTCTCTTAAATCTTCGCCTGAAACTAAAGCCCCGGATGTAGTCGTAGCTACAAGTTTCTCTCTGCGCTTCATCTTTAAAGTCTCATTTATTTATTGACTTATATTCATTAATATATTATTGACTTTGATTGAATGCTTCTCGCTTTGGTTTCTTATAATCAATTCTCACTTTCAGAACTGAGGTGTAGCTTGTTTATCGTTATTTGTTGAGGAAGTCTATGCTTTAAGCTTCTACATTTACTTTTGCTTAGCAAGTAGCTAAGCTCTTTTTTGGTCTAGTCACACATTCTCTATCTTTGACTTCTTCCATAACTTATCTAATTCACTCTCTCTCCCTCTCTCTCTCTGTCCTTGTCTCTCAATGTTTTGTTTTAGTCTCCAAAGAGGCTTCTCCCTATTGCTTTCTCTATTAATGTTAATGTGTCTTTTCTCGATCTTTATGATCCAACTCCGTTTTCACTCACTCCTTTGCATTGCTGTTGGCTTTCCTCTGGTTAGCTTAGCTAGGGTTTCTAGCTTTCAGACTAGACTTCCGGCTTTCACTATTCTCTTTCATCTCGCTAGTCCGCTCACTTTACTTCTTTGTTCACTTTTAGCCACATTTTTTCGCTGAGCTGCTTGCTGCCCGCATAAATTCACAGCTGCCACGAGCTTGCACCCATCTCATGTCCAGTGTGTGTCGTACACCCACACACACACACATACACTAATGCCTGTCAACGTCATTAACAACAGAAAGAATGAGCTGAACTCAACTCCAGCCCCGACTCCTTAGGTGCAGAGGCGCAACAGGCGTCAGGCGTTAATTACAAAATAAACTCTCATGAATGAGTGGGGTGCTGAGTGCGATGGCGGGCGGGGAGGGGGAGGCATGAGGGTGTCATATGAGTGCGACTGTGTGAGTGTGTGGCCATGTCATTAAGGCTGCGAATGACCCGCCCAAAGCACACATTTGCGTCCACACTCGCGTCCGCGTCGCTGACCAGCCAACGGGAAGTGCCTCGACAAATGCAGGAACCCAAGGACCCAGGACCCAGGACCCAGTGGCCAGTGACCAGTGACCAGGACGTGCTTGAAGCGAGCGTGCGCGCGTTTCGCACATATGTCGTTGCCAGAGTCAGTGGAGCAGCAACACGAGCCATGCAGCCCAGCAGGGGGAGGAGTGCAGGAGAGCAGGAGTCGGCCCAGCCCAGCGGTCGCCGCCATTTAACGGCGTGATTTACTGCGGTCAACGTGTATGTGTGTGTGTGTGTGTGTGTGTGTAAGTGTGTGGTCGCCACCTGCGGCTGCCCTCAAATGACCAGCGAGCAGGCAAACAGCTCTCAGACGCCCGACTCCTGCCAGAGGAAATCTCTGGAATAGCTGCTGCTCCTGCTGCTCCTGCCCTGTCCTCGAGCTGTTGGCCTTCGCATAATAATGTTTAATTTGAGGTAAATACGTTTTTGTTTTTCCCATTTAGCCTCGCTGCTTCTTTTACTTCTTCTTCCTTTTTTCCCGACTGGATAATGCTGCCCCGCTGGGCAAGCAGCAGGATCTGCGCGAGACTCGTGCTGTGTGCCGAGAGTGCATTAAAATTTTGTGCTCACCAATGAAGAAGCAGTCGACGAAATATAAATTAAACATTTCGAAAAGCAAACAAAAAACCAAGTTAAAGATGTAGAGACTGTGTGAGCGCGAGGGGGGGAGCGAGAGAAATGTGAAAAGTTCTTGAAGTCACTGTAAGTGTTCACATAATAAGCGCAACTCAGTGTAAATAAATATTAATGCACATTAAAGTCAATTTAATGCACATAGATTCGAAGTCACAGTTACAGTTGCAGTTGCAGTCACAGTTACAGTTACAGTCACAGTTGCAGTCGCAGTCACAGTTACAGTCACAGTTGCAGTTAAAGCTACAGTGACAGTCACAATTAAAGCCACAGTCACAGTTGAAGTCACAGTTACAGTCGCAACAGCAGTCACAGTCACAGATGCATTCACAGTTGCAGTCCCAGTTAAAGTCACAGTTGTAGTCACTGCTGCAGTCACAGTCACAGTTACATTCACAGTCGCAGTCACAGTTACAGTCACAGTTACAGTTGAGGTCACAGTTGAAGTCACAGTCACAGTTACAGTCACAGTCACAGTCACTGCTGCAGTCACAGTCACATTTACAGTTGCAGTTGAAGTCACAGTCACAGTTACAGTCACAGTCACAGTTACAGTCACTGCTGCAGTCACAGTCACAGTTACAGTTGAAGTCACAGTCACAGTTACAGTCACAGTCATGAGTCAGGTAAGGATTTTCTAGAATGAAAGTTAGCTGAACCCATACAGCAAGTGATCGGAGGCTAACTTGTAAATAAGAACCAGCGAGAGTTAAGTAACGGTTAAGTCGCCTCCAATGCCAAAGAGAGTTAAGTAACGGTTAAGTTATATATATCTACAGTTATTACTCGCAATGCCCATAGCCAGGCAGTCGGTGATATTTATGCCCACTAAGTGAGACAGCTCGACTAGCAATGGATAGTAATAGAGAGCAACGAGTGCTGCCTCAGCTCATGGGGGATTATCTATTCTAATAAGAAACTGAAAATAAATAAATTCAATTTACATTTACAGCTGTTGGATTACTTTAAGAACAGCAGCAGCACCACAAGCTCATATGTCGCTAATTGAAATTTGTAATACTTGTTGTGCGTGTGCATGTGTGTGCATGTGTGTGTGTCTGGCTGGCCAATGGGCCACATAAAAGCGCTACTGGACTCACACAAAAGAGCTGAAAGTACAGAGAAAAAAAAAGAAATGAAAATAGAATGAAAGAAAAATAGCGGAACACAAACCTGGACAGGCAGACATTGTCAGCATTTCTTTTGTTCAATGCTGTGAAAAGGCTTCAAAAAGCGTAAAGGCTCGCCAGCCAGCCAGCCAGCCAGCCAGCCATACCCAGGAACAGGAAACGGATGTCGCGTTGGCCACTGTTTCTGTTTCTGTTTCTGTTGCTGCTTCTGTTACGGCTGCTGTTGGTGGCGCCGCCGTGAAATGGACCCAGACCCAGACCCAGAACCAGAACCAGAACCAGATCCAGATCCAGTTAACGAGACGATGTACGATGTATGTAATTGTATTTACCCATGCTCTGCAGCTGGAAAATTCGAACAATGGACGAGTGCGGACGAGTGAAGGGCAGCAGCGAGTGACATACTGCAGGATGTCAGCTCTACGTCAGCTACGTCAGAGATATGCAATGTTTGCTGATGCAAAGCGCATCGAAAGGGGCTGTCAAGCGAGTAAGAATGGGGGGCGTGGTGAATAAGGCAAAGTGCAATGGAATAGCAAATGCAAAGCGAGTGAGAAGAGCTGTCCTACGATAGCAGTAAATGAAACCAGATTGACGAGTAAAGAGTAACGAGTAACGAGTAAAAGTAGCGAGAGGCGCGAATATAGAGCAGTGAGTAGAGAGACTAGGGAAAAGGGATAAGGGAATAGAGAGAAGCAGTTGAGAGTTATGAGTATTCAGTATCTAAAAAAAGAAAGAAGGCTTTAGTCGAGACTGCTCGACTAACAGATACCCTGAACACTCCAAGCTGATATTCTAATCATTCCGCACTTCTTTTATGCACACATACATACACATGCATACACACGCGCATAAGCACTTGCTCTGTTGAATAATTTCGTTTGAAACAATCATAATGTGTTAATGTATGTACATTCCAAAGCATCAGCGTAATAAGTTCATCTGATTAAACTATGCGTGTTTGTTTGCCTAGGAATCTGTTTGTATGTATGTGTGTCTGTATACCTGCCCTCTGTCTATCTCACAGTCAGTCTCTCTATATGTCTGCCTAAGAAAAGCAAGGCATGACGAAGAACTAGAGATCATTTAAGTTGTCTGCATGTATGTAGCAGTATTCATTTGCTATTTATAGTTGAGTAAAACGAAGCTGGGATGCCAGCAGCCGCTGAGAGTGCTCTGATTGGGCACTTGAAGGTCGACTGCAACGATATCTACCTGTCGCCGGGCCCAACATTTGAGAGCGAATGAGGCTTTGAGTGAACGTCGTGTCGCCCTATATAAAGGGCAGCAGCTGCAGCATTTCTTCAGTCGTTCAGAACTGGTGCTGGGGATCGGTCAGTCGTGTGGTGCAGTAAACTGAAGTGGTAAGTGCTAAATACTAAGAGGAAATACTAAGAGTAACTAAATTGTAAGTCTCTAGCTCTTTTAGTTTCTGACATCGATGTGTTCAGACATACGGACTGGGCTAAATTGATTCATCTCGTCGTTTTGATCAAGAATATATACATTCTATGGGGTCTTCCTTCTGCGAGTAAGCATTGAGTGAGCGAGTGAGTAGTAGTATGAGAGAGAGAGTACCTGGAATATCTGTTGAGATAGTATAGAGCAATTTATTGCACAAACTGATTCGCTGACAAAGATTGTATTAGGGTATCCAAATTTAATGATGTAGACAGCAAAATACATTATCTCTATCTCTCTCTCTCTTTCTCTTACTTTCCCCACTCCTTGTTGGCGTAAACGAGTTGAGCGTTTAACGTTGACAATGTCTGTGACAGTCAAATCTCGTAACATTATTTCGTTAGATTTGTTTTCATTTATCGTTTGGCTTTCGTTGATTTTCATTTAATTTAATTTGAGGCCGAGCTGCAGCTGCAGCTCAGCTCGGCCGGGCCAAGGCAAACAAATCAAATTGGTGCCCGAGGCCACATGTCCCTGGCCCACAACTGCAAATGCAGCTAGACTCCAGCTAAGGCGGGCCTCAATCAAAAAGAAGTAAATACCAAAGGCGAAGCGAAGCGCAGCAAAAGGGCAAAGGGCGTCGTCTGGGTTGCTTCACTCGCTTCAGCTGCTTCAGTTGTTGCTGTTGTTGCTATATTATTGACTCGTCGGCATTTCTTGGCCAATTTGGCAAAGTGTTTCGCCTCCTGCTCAATCTGCAGGCACGACATGCAAAAATGAAATCATCATAAAAACTGAGTCGAGTCGATTGCGCCATACTCGTTCACGCCATAACTCTCCATACTATCCGAATTCGCACATACTCAAAGCTAAAGCAAAATCCACGTTTAGGCAGTCAAGCTAATGTACCCAATTTCACACGCTGAGCGAGTATAGCATCGTGTGCTAGCAAATCTTCTCATTTGAGTTTTATTATAACATATAGTGAAACTCTCAGACTCACCAGACTCATCAGTTGAGCATAAGAAAATCTAATATTGACAAGCTGATATCCCCTACATCAACCTTTAATCGAGTATTCATAAGCAAAATGTAAAAAAAATCAAATGGGAAATGTTGCAATCGACAGGCGCAATAAAGTGCCTGCACTGTCAGGGGGGTGCAGGCGGCTAGGCGTGGCTGATGCGGTGCCAGGCACTTGCATGGCATACAACTAATTTGTTGTGGGCGTGGCAGCACTGATATGGCCAACAACAAGAACAACAACGACAACAAAATGAACGTAATTGCCTTTTGGCCTTTTTGTTTGCTACCTGTTTCTTATTATTTTTGGCAGGTTTTTCCACTTTTCTTTACCTATTTCTATACCCTGGAAAGTGAGTGAGCAGGCTGTAATGTGCTTAGAGTCGTGTATGAAGGAGTAAGTAATATAGACATCGAGTTGAGTAAGAGTATAAAATACTTAATTTATCTCTCAACATTTTGACTTGATTCTAATTTTGTAAATCTGCTCTAAATTTTACAAAATCATTTATATTTTCATTTTAACTATAAATACTTATAATATATAAAATATTTATAGTATCCAAATTGAATGGCATACGAAGAGATTCGCTGCTGCGAAATGACAAAATCTTGTACCAATTAGCGCCAAGCGCTCTCTATGCATGTGCCTACACCTACACACACGCACGCACACAGTCAAATGCAGGCTTGCCCATTGGCATGCTATAAATACGAATACGATTTGCCATTACACATTCAACTGCCTGCATGCTTATTGGCATGCTATAAATAGAATCGCCATTGCTATTGCTATTGCATTGCATTTGAAGTGTCAGCTGCTGTCTCTGTCTTGCATTCGACACTTGCAGATCAATAGTTGTAAAGGCAGAGTGGGATGAAGCGATGTGCAGAAAGAGTCTGACCGGAATCTTGTTGGATAAAGTTTTGTTTTTTCATATGCAATTATAAATTTGCTTTGCAGTACATTGAGTTATATAAGTTAATTGATAATATAATAAATGCATATGATTGTAGTTAAAATTGATTTTTAGAGTGTTTCAAACAAATTTTCAGAGCCAGCTAGTTAGGGTATCTTCTAGTTGGACATTTCTAAGTAAAGCATTCTTGTTTCCCTTTCTTCTGCTTTAGATTTTTGCTGAGTTGAGCGCGTTGCCAAGCGATGCGAAGCCACAAAAAGTGCGCTTTAAGAAACTGCACAGACAGCAGAGTGCAGTTGTGCCTGCGTATCTGTTTGTCTCTCTCTCTCTCTCTCTCTCACATCTGTGTCTATAAATCAGCTCTGCCCAACAAAAAATGCAAATGAGCGGCATAAAACTAAAGTAAGGCCAAGCTGAGGGTCTGGGGCAGACAGCAAAGATCCCCCAAGTGCCTTAATGAAAAGCAGCGACACACCTACTCACACACACACACACACACCTACATAGAGACGCACGCATAAGAGACACCTGTGAGACTTTGGGTGCGCTCTGTGCGTTGTCGGCGCTAATCCTCATTTAATTTTAAAGTTCGAAGGTGTTGAAGATAATTTTTGCACCACTTGCCACTGCCACTGCCACTGCAGCAGCAGCAGCAGCAGCAGCAGTAACCACAAGAGCAGCAGGAGTAGCAGGAGCAGCAGTAGCAGCATATCCTGTGGCAGCTCCTCAACGCATTTATAGAGTGTTCGCACATAAAAATATTTTATGGCGTTTCCCTCGACATTCGCCTTGGCGCAAAAGGATTGCAGACAAGCTGCTGCAGCGTCGGGCTGTCTGTTTGGCGGCGGTGGTGGGGCTGGCTTAAGGTGGTCGGGGTTGTTTTTTGGGTAGCTAAGTGGCGTTACCGTTACCGCACATCGCCAGAGATAAAATAACGGTGCCAGACATTGTCTTATGAATAAATTGTTATGGAAATCGAATTAATGAACGCTGTGGCGCACAATGGAGGCTCCACTAGCTGCTCCTTGGGCTCTTGTCTGCACACACTCTATCTCAGTGTGTGTGTGTGTGTGTGTGTGTAGGTGAGTGTTAGCGTGCCAGAGGTTAATACCTGAGCTTATTTGTCTAACTCTTTCGTTGCTGCTGCTGCTGCTGCTGCTGCTCGCTGCGTAATTTAATTATGCGTTCACTTTGCCAGCCCACAGCCACGCCCCCATGCCAAAAACGTTACCGAGTTCTTATCTCTGTTTGTGTGTGTGTGTGTTTGTGTGTGGTCTATGGCACAGGCATTAAATTGCAGCATTTAATCGAATTTTCAAGTGATGTGCGCTCACACAATGCCAATACTAAGCTAGCTCTGTCTCCCTCTCTCTTACTCTCTCTCTCTCTCTATCTCTTTATATATATAGCTATATATCTTTGCTTATTATATACATATGTGGCATCAGATTCTTGAAAGTTAAGCTGCACAAAGTCAACCCCAAGTAACTCATAAACTCGAGCTTTAAACCAGCCACACACACACACACACACACACATACACACATCAGACAGTCTCAGCTATTAAGACTCTTGTTTTAAATCAATTTCAAGCTAAATTCTAAAACGTTTCTCATGCTCGTTCGTATTTAGTGCAATGAGAGTATATTGGTTCTACATATTGAGTTGCTCTATCAGAATATATCTGATATATGTATATCTAATATGTTTAAATTTAGTTAGTATATTGTATTAATGGCAGCCTTAGAGCTTGATGCATAGAAATCTTAATCAAGTGAAGCCTCTAAATAAATATGTAAATTAAATTGAATATAAACACAAAAATTTCTGCTCATGTTAAATGTTTATTTAATAGGCATTTAGACAAAGAAAAGATTTTCCATGTAGTTTAGCTGTGCCCAGTAAGAGAGAGAGAGAGAGAGAGAGCTGATTCAACTGGAGCTGTTGCTGTTTATGGCCGCACAGCAGCTGCCATTAAACAGTAGCTTAAAGCCACTCACACACACACACACGCACACACACACATATGGGCATGGGCAGGTAAGCCCAGAGCTATTCGAGTTGCTGTTAAAATGCTCCAAATTGGAATTTTTTTTTTTTGCTGGGCTTTGCTTTGGGGCTTTTATTTCGTTTCGTTTGTTTTATTATTGAGACTTAATCAATGCGTTGTGTGGGGCAGGGTCTAGGGCTAGGGTAGCTGCTGCCAAAAACCTTTTCACACACACGCACACACACACACACTCAGTCGGGCAGACACGCATGCGGCTGTGGTTTTCATTTATCCCAAATTAATGAAAGCGAAGACAAAAAGTTCGTTGCACGCAGCAGCTGCCCCCACCCCTCTGATGTCCCCCTGCTGCCCTCGTCCAACTTCAGCTCCCATCCCACATTACTGTTTGGCCTTCCCCACTCAACGATTCCCTTTATCCTGGCCTCGCTCTGCACGCATTTTTAGTGTCTTGCACTTTACACTTTTGTTTGCTTATTTTGTTTGTTTGCTCTCCCTCTCCCTCTCTCTCTCTCTCTCTCTCTCTGCCTTCAAGTGGCAGCTAATTACGGCGCCACAGTCCACAAACTTGTCCAGCCGAGCAGGCAGTCAGCTAGCTGCATGCTGACTAACTAACTGAGAGAGGTGGAGGAAGGGGGAGGGTGAAGCAGCAGCAGCAACGTCAACCCCAAGGACGATGACGCTTTATGACACCAGGCTCTCGGCTCAGCGAATTCCTTTTGCCAAAATCCGTTTAAAGCCAAAAGCACAAAAGTCAGTGCGCCAAATGGGTTGACAGGTGGCTGGGGATGGGGCTGGGGTTGGGGCTGTGGCAGTGTCCTGTGCACTTGAAAGGGACTTCAGCGATACTTTGAAATCAAACACGGCGCCAAGGACTCGGCACGGCGACGATGAGCTAAATGAGCAGCGCCAGCGACCTATTTGACACAGAGCCAAGCAACAACGTCAGCAACAACAACAACAACATTATCACTCACATTATCATCATCGTTAACATCATCATTATCGGCTGAAGAAATTAAAAAGCAAAACTTGGCGCCTTTTGAAGTTACTCGCTGGCGACAGCCAAAGTCGCCCGAGCAACGAGCGAGACTTTAAGAGTCGCTAACCCAAAACTAGACACAACTTCAGTTCGCTGCGAAACTGTGCCAAAGTCCGAGCGTGGATAATGCCAAAGTTAGGATCAACAAAATTTGATTTGATGATGCAAGCGAAAGCGAGCTCAAATAATGAAACTACAAAGTGGAGAAAGTGCGGAAAGTACAGTGCAGCATGGAAAGATGTGTGGAGTATGAGAGGTATACAAGGTGTGTAAAGTACAGCAAATACATATATAAAGTATAAGGTTGGCAAAGCATGAAAAGTGTGTGTGGAGTGCCTAGAGTATGGAGAGTACATAAGTAATATGTGAGTAAATCATATAATATATAGATAGACATAAAGTATAGTATCAAGTAGTAGTTGTATAATGCCTAGCAAGTAGTATAGTACAGATAATATACCATATATAGATAGATCTTGATTTATCTTATATATACATATATATATAATATGAGTGTAAGGCATATAGAACACTTAGAGTATAATACCAAGTAACAGTTATTTAATGCTTATCAAGTATATAGTATATATAGTGTATATAGATAGATCTTTACTTATCTTATATCATACATAAGTAATGGACATTAAATCAATCTCGTTTCACTCTCTACCAATTCAATTGCTAAACCAATAGATGAATTTGTTCTCCAGTGGAACTTTTCACTGATTCAACATTAGTTAGGCCTGATTATACAGTTATTTAATAGAATTCAGAATCAAGAACTTTTTAAAATTGCATTCGAACGGAAAAGAAAAGGCTTTTCCACATTAGCATAACGCGTTGTTTATTCAGGCTCGCGCTTAAACGCATCAGCTGCACTCTCACGCCCCCGACACGCCCAGGGGCGTAAGCCTGCAAGCCGTTAGTTGTCGTGGCGAGGCTTAAATTTAAAGCTAAATGGCCCATGGCAGGAAGCACAGGATATTTATATGGATGCGAATGCGAATGTGGGCAAGGGCGAAGGATGTGATGGGTTGGCTCTAATGCAATTGATGTCTGCTCACTGGATGCGTGGGCGTGGGCGTGGCAGGCGTAAGGAGTGAGCTGGGCGCGCACGCATTGAGGCGGCAACCTAATAAAAGGAACGAAAACAACTTGTTTTCCAATTTTACAATTTAACAAGTTGCCATTAGAAGGCGCCCCGAAAAGACGACGCAAACGTGGCTGAGACATCAGCCTAGCCCCCAAAAATACAAGAATTTCGAGTCAGGGGCGGTGTCGGAGTCGGAGTCGGAGTCAGACTCCCAGTTAAGAGCTGACATGGCGCAGTCGTTAGTTCGCAAATCCTGAATCCGCAATCCGCAAGCCTTGCACCAAGGCTAAAAATACGTTATTCGCAATCCTTTGGCCCGGGACAAACAACAACAACAACAACAACTGCCTAGGAATTCCAAGGAAAATCGACTGCTATTGGATTCGAGTTGCTAAAGCGCCAAGTCGCGTCTCCTGTTCCACTATTTTTGGGGGCTCAAAGGCTACAACAACAACAGCAATAACAATGGTAAGGCGACGCCAGCGAATAAAACGAAAGAAAACGAGGAGGAAAAAAAAATCGCATTTTTCTCGGTACAAATTTTTCGAATTGTTCGCTGGAGACTAATAAAATCAACGACGTGGAACTTCAAGCCGTTCCCATAGACCAGAGACAATGAGTCGTCGTGGTCGTCGTCGTCGTCGTCGTCGTCGTCCTGCTTGGCGTCTCGCTCACATGGGTTGGCCAAAGGCAGACAACAACCAGCCAAAAGTTATTAAACAGTTAAGCGGCGTCGCACGTCGTCGCGTTTGGCCGCCCAGCGCAAACCCAGCCTGAGATTTAACCATAGCATCCCCAGCCTCCAGCCTCCAGCTCCGGCCTCTGCCCCATCCACTGGCATTTTTGCTGGCCATAAACCGTATTTAGATCGCGTCTAAAGAGTTGCCGTTCATTGTTGCTGTTGTTGTTGTTGCTGCCAGGTCGAAGACATTGCCAAAAACATTGTCCAATTTTAGATTTTTAGCTGCTTTCATACAGGGCTAAGGGCTGAGGGCTGCCTGTGTGTGGAGTGGGCCCAGCTGGCGGGGGGCGGATAGGCTTTAATCAGCGGGCCGCCATTAATAAATCAGAGTCATTAAAAATGCAGCTGCCAGCGGAGGGCACCAAAGGCACCAAAACGAAAAAAAAAAAAAATAAACAGAAAAGGGCAACCAGCTAAATGGAAGAACGATAAAAAAAAGATGAAACTGAAAGCAAAGTATGCAGACTGTGGGAATACCCTTACAAAGGTTTCTTTCATTGTCATTGTCATTGTCATTGTCATTGTCATTGTCATTGTCATTGTCATTGTCATTGTCATTGTCATTGTCATTGTCATTGTCATTGTCATTGTCATTGTCATTGTCATTGTCATTGTCATTGTCATTGTCATTGTCATTGTCATTGTCATTGTCATTGTCATTGTCATTGTCATTGTCATTGTCATTGTCATTGTCATTGTCATTGTCATTGTCATTGTCATTGTCATTGTCATTGTCATTGTCATTGTCATTGTCATTGTCATTGTCATTGTCATTGTCATTGTCATTGTCATTGTCATTGTCATTGTCATTGTCATTGTCATTGTCATTGTCATTGTCATTGTCATTGTCATTGTCATTGTCATTGTCATTGTCATTGTCATTGTCATTGTCATTGTCATTGTCATTGTCATTGTCATTGTCATTGTCATTGTCATTGTCATTGTCATTGTCATTGTCATTGTCATTGTCATTGTCATTGTCATTGTCATTGTCATTGCCATGGTTGCACATACGATATCAGTTATTTGATAGCCCTCGCTTGGAAGAGTGTATGAAATAAGTAAATTGGAAATCGAATGAAAAGGCGCTGTGGATGTCCTAAGTTGTGGCCAAATGGGCATGGCGGTTGCGTTAAGATGCCGCGGTTGGGGTGAGGCGGCTTAAGATTGAGATTGAGACCGGGACGAGCATTGGATTCATTAAGCAGCCAGGCGACCAGCGGACCAGCGAGCCAGGCGGCAAAATCACACAAAGGGACACTTTACAGCCGAATGAATCTAATTAAAATGTAATTATAAATGTAACCGTTAAGCGGAAGTATCCGCGGGATACCAGCCAAACACAACCAGAGAGCAACGGAAAAAAATATATATGTATGTATATCTACAAAAATAATGAAAATGAAAATAAAAATAAAAATTAGAAGCGACAAGAAGCGAACCCCTTAATCATGACGCCCCAGCGCGCTCGATTTATGTGAAGACATCTTTTTTTTTCGAAATACCCTATACAGCATGCAAATGGGAGGCGTTAGCTTGGAGATGAGCTGATTTGAGAGCTAATGCTAAGAGGTATAGATGTGTATATACCTAACTATATTAAATGGAACTCGGAGACTTTGATGGGCGAATTCTGGAGTTAGATTAGTCAAGAGATCTAGATATACAGATTAGAGGAGTTGCTAGGGGGAAGAATTAGTCTTTTAAGTATATGCTGTACAAGACTATAAAGCTCTAAAACCGATTAGCGCTCGAAGAGTATAAGATGTATATATCGTTATAGGGATATAGATATAGGGGAACTTAGATGTAAGTATATCTAGAGTAAGTCAACTCTTCGACAGCTCATGAGAACATATATGATTCGTCTCTAAGAATCCGAGACACAGCTGGAAAAGTTTTCGGTTTAGGAAATCATATCATATCTAAATATTCAAATTTACAGGGTATTACGACGCTTATACTCTCGTGCTTTCGCCTATTTCGCTTTATGTTTCAATTCATTATCATTTGCGCTTAATTTTTGTAGCACATTTTGCCGATAGCCGATTAAAGCCGAACGTGAAACCTTTAAGGACGCCGCTGCCTGTGTGTCCTGGCCATATGCAAAAAGGGACAAATTTGCTTTTGGCTTGGTGCGCAATAAAACTAAACTAATGAAATTTAAGAGCAGCCACGAGACGAGGCAGCTGGCGTTAAGTTTTGTGAGTCAAGTCTATGGCCAAAAAGTGCCGGCGATGCAGCCAGGCGAGCCAGGCGAGGCCAACTCAAACAATTGCCCAAGTCTGGAGCTGAGTCTGGGTGCATGTCTTGGGCAGCGCTTGACCTGTCCTTGGCGTGCCCTAAGCCGCCTCTAAATGCGTGTCCTGGTCATGTAATCGCATTTCAATTTAAAGTCATTCATTCCCAGTGCCCAGCGACTGCGACAGACGTCGGCAACGACTTCGACTTCGACTTCGACTTCGCCTTCGCCATCGACCTCAGCATCCAGTTGTGTCTTGGCTCTCTCTTATCTTTGTCTCTTCCGTGCCGATGTCCAGCTTCATGTCCGTGTGTCGTCTGCACCGTGCACATATGCGAAGTCATTGCACAGTGGTCTGCGGGCCAAGCGAAACTGAAAAGTTAACTGAAGCGCAGCAGGAATTTATTTATGTTACAGTTATTGCTGCAAATAGTTGTGGCATATAAATGCTTATTACGTTGAGCAGCTCATTGGCTTTCACATGCATAACTAGCACTTTTGCACCACTGTTCGTTTGTATACAGCTTAAGAAAATTGAAAATTCCTAAGCACAAGTTGCATAGTTTTGCCTCCCGCGTGTGTGTGTGTGTATGGGGTGTGTGTGTGTGTGTGTGTGTGTGTGTGTGTGTGTGTGTGTATGGGTGTATGGGTGTGTGTGTGTGCACTTATGTGTAGCAATAGTTTGACACTTGCAATGCACATAAATTTAGGTAGCGCTGCTGCTGCTGCTGCTGCTGCTGACCGACTCCAATTTCAACTCCAACTTTAGCTAGGAGTTCGACTTCGACGACGACGACGGCGACGGCGACGGCGACTGCAACAGCAAAGTCGTAAAGCGCTTTTAAGCACACAAATTAACCACAGTACATGGCCGAGCGCCCAAGCGGTCATGCTCGACCCCTTGGTTCCTAACCTCAAACCCCGGCTCCAACTACCACCACCCCCGCCGCCCCCCTCCACTCCTCCCGCTACCGCACAGTCACCAATTCGAAATGCCTAACCCCATGAGCCGTGGGCGACCATTTTGTTTGTCTATTTCGTTGTTTATTTGTTTTTGTGTGCACTCAAGGATTTCTAAGAACTTTAACTTGCCGAAAATATGTGCACATATGTGTGTGCACCCACACACACACACACACACACACACACATACACGCATAGTTATTTGCAGTGCGCTTGGCACTGA
Source organism: Drosophila aldrichi (assembly GCA_035045965.1). Lineage (NCBI taxonomy): Eukaryota > Metazoa > Arthropoda > Insecta > Diptera > Drosophilidae > Drosophila > Drosophila aldrichi. The sequence goes on from JAWNOM010000484.1 coordinate 791,520, forward strand.
GCTAGCTTGAAATTTCGAATTTGTAGATTGAAGTTGTTCGGCCTTTGTTGTTGTTGTCGAGCGCAGTGACCATTAACGAATTTTCAACTATTCAACATTCCCAAGGCTTTTATGTCCAGTGTCCTGCATTGGACACCCACACACACACACAAGCACAGTCAGTGAGCGGCTCTGTTTTGGCCACGCATGACTGCGCGTTCTCTGAGGATGCGTCCAAGGAAAATTAATATTCCACTTCTGGCACTTACTTACGCTCCGTAAATGCTTAAGGGCAAGTGTAATCTCTCTGTCTAACTGTAACTTAGCTCACTCTGTGATTGTGTGTGTGCGTGTGTGTGTGCTTACAACAGATTTGCATTTAAAAGCCAACTCCAGCTGTCTGTTAGACATTACGGTTAACAGTTCCTGCCCTCGCCCCATCGGCTGCATAATCAGTTCATTAGCGTGTCGCCTGGGCAAAACTTGTTATAAAAATAAATATACAATGTCAGAAGAAGAAACAAAAGTAAATATATAAAAAGAAAATCTAGGAAAAAAACAAGTAAATTACGCGTTTCCCACAGCGGCGCCACATCAAAGTGACCAGCGGTCTACTAACCGTCAGCCACCCCCAGTCTCTCCGCCCTTCGTGCGGCATTGCATTTGTCTGTTGCGGGGGCAGCAGTGGGTTTTTGGTTGCCACGTCGCCAACAATTAGACGACGCACAAAGTCAAACGTCAACAAATTATAGCCACATGGCCACACAGTCAGCCTCGACTCGTCCAACCACCCCACCATCTAGCCACCCAACCGCCCAACCACCCGACTACAGAGCTACTCATCTACCAACCTATGTCACCCCCCCGCCTCTGCGCTCTTTTGGGTTTTCACAAATTAACAAACAAAACGTCAAGTCAAGAGGCAGCTGAAAGAAAACGCAGCCCAAGAAATTTATGATGGACAAACAAGAAGCAGAGCGAGATGTGTGAGCAACAGACACTCTGCCCCAACCCCCTCCGCACATACACACACACAGGCAGACACACACGCACACGTACACACACAGCCCACTAGAGACACTGATTTGCATTAATGAACACTTGAGTGATTTCTCATCTTCCATTTTTTGCCGGAGCTTTTTTTGATTTTGGGTTTTGGTTTTTGGGTCCAGCAGCTGTCGGCCGTGGGCCTTAATTAATTAAGTTCACATGAGCGAGAGGGGCGTGCCGCGGGGTTGGTTGCGTCGCTGGGTAGCTAAGTGCTTGGATTGGGTCGATCGGCCTGCGATCTATCGATTTCTCTGGTCCTTTTGCACAAAGATATTTGCTCATTACATTCACATTATTTGTATTCTATTTTGCTTTCAAATGCCACGGACATCCCTTTACGGCCAGGCCAAGCAAATGCCACAACTGTCCAGTAACAAATGGCAACATTGAGCAAGCACCATATTGACTAATAGTTACCCATTAGTAATGCATTCATTTGAGTTTAAAGCATTCCATTTGAACTTGCTGCTGACATTAAAAAATCTGACCAATAAGAGCAAGATTCACGGAAGCCATTATAGACAACCAACGCCATTAGTACATTTGCCGTCCTGCTTACTCGCATTTGCATTTGCAGCGTGGCCGATCAGTAATAAAATGGCCTGCGTGCTCTTCGCGAGCAATGCTATGCAAGCGCAGCGAGGAGTAGCTTTCGAGCGCAAAACGGAGCTAAAGTGCGTTCATTTACGCAAGCGAGATGGACATACATATACTTAGCATGCAGCGAGCCAAGATCTGTGCTGCTATACGCAAGCGAGACAGGCATATGCTTTTAGAGTAATGTAAAAGTAAAACTCAGCGTGCGGAAAGAGCACATAATAGCAGCTTAAGAGCGAGCTAAGCTGAGCTGAGCTGCTTTGCTTACGCAAGCGAAACAAGCATGTACTTTAAAATTGACGTAAGCAAAAGCAGCTTATCAAAGATCTTACGTTGAGTTGAGGCATCAAACTTTTAATCAAACTATTCGTTAATAACAGCCGTGTAGTGGGAGGCGAGAGTGCAAGATGCACTCAAGCTCAGATGAGTTTGAATTATTTTTTAATCAATTAGCCAATAGCAACAAACTCAGATTTAATTTTTAAAAAATATCAAAATCAGATTTAATTTTTAAAAAATACCTTTTGCACAATTTAAACGCGCGCATATGCTCAGTTGGCACCGTGCACTGCAGGATATCAAAAGAAGATACAGTGGACAGCGCCAAAGGACAACAAATGGCAGAAAAACTAAACGAGGCAGCAGTTACATTAAGCAACCCCTTGACAGGAATCGGATGCGCACTCGGACACGGACTCGGACTCGGACTCGGACTACAACTTGTATTGACGTAGAGGGGGACGGGGCTTGGAAGGTATTTTGTGAACTTTTTGCTTTTGGCTTGGCTTCAAACTTGGCTTTTTATTATGCTCAAAAATCACATTAAAAGGCAAACTCAAATATTTTAATCAGATTTTCGTAAAAAGGACAAACACACTCGTTCGCATACACAACCCTTGCACACACACACCCTCACACACACACACACACACATGGATCATTTGTGCAGCAGATTCCTCTTTTTTCCACATATTTTTTGCAGAGCTTGTTTTAATTTTTTTTCTTTCGGCTTTTCTTTTTTTTTTTTTTTTTTTGGTGAACTGCCACAAGGACAACGCACAATGTGTGTTAATGTGCGTCCAGCAACGGCTCAATTCCGAGGCAGGTGAAGGGGCTGCTGATGCTGATGCTGCTGCTGCGGCTGGTCAGCAGAAAACAAGTGAAGGCCTTGGAAAAGGAAATGGCCACAGCTGTTCCATTCATTCGCTCCTTCTCGCAGTTGCCCCCTTTCGCCAGCAAATCTCTCTACGTGTGTGTGTGTGTGTAAGGGCTTCCGGTTCGGGCCGGGTCTGGCACTGCGACTGCCACTGCGGGTTTCAGGTCTGTCGACAAAAACGCCTACCCCGCAGGCGTTCTGGCACTCAACATGCTCGTAACATCCACTTTAAAGCATAAGTTGCGGTTCCAGCGTAGCGAAAAACTCATTTTCAGCTGCCCACACACACACACACACACACACAAACATCCAGACAAACACACATACCCACAGTCGGGCCAGTTTTGTCAGCTAGATTGATATTTACTTTTTTATAGCATACTTTTTTGGGCTGATCTAGTGAACTGCCCAGGCAATGCAATTGCCGGACCCCCCCAACCACCACCCGACGCCCAATGCCCATTGTCAAAGTTTGTCACTTGTCGACAATAATGAAAGCTGCTAAAAAAAAAAAACGAACGCAAGCAGCAAAGCCTGTCCCAGAGATACCCTGTAAAGCAAGCAGCTGCTGTGTTGGCTGCACGGCTCAGGGCCCTCTGTTCCCGTCTTTATTATATCTAATATTTACTTTAAGCACTCGCTTTTGGGCTACACTTTATGGCTACAGGGTACAGAGAGCAGCAACAACAAGAGAAAAAAAGTGATATAAACGAAAATCACACCACAAAATTCTCCAGCGACATTTTCAACAAATTGACACAATTTTCAAGATGCTTAACGTGGCCAAATGGCCTGGACAGGGGGCACACACAGGGGGCACATATACATAGAGTGAGAGAGAGAGAAAGAGAGAGAGGGCGGGGCCCTGATATTGGGAGGGAGGGATGTGGCAAAGTGTTGCCACTCAATGCGCTACACGACACTTGGCGCCTTTGTTTTTGCACGCCCCAAAAGGCACTAAAGTGCCATTTTAGGCGGCTCAAGTGGAGCCCAACAAGATGGAGGGTGCAGGGTGCGGAGTGCGGAGTGGGTAGAGAGTGCCCAACAGAGCACTTCAAAAGTTGCAGTCAGGCCATACGCTCTAGCCGCCACTCTTTGGTCGCCCAACTGCAAACAAAGAGCAGCCCAGCCAACAGCCATTGACGTTGGCGACAAATTAGAATGGCCTCAGCCTCCTGCCGCCTCCTGCCGCCTCCTGCCACCTCCTGCCGCCTCCTCTGCTGGCTGACTGCAGACCTTGATGCTGCACGGGGGCGTCGCATGGGCGTGTCAGCTGCTACGTAAACACTTCACACGCAGCGCATCCCTAAAACGGTTGGCAACGCCCTCCCGTCCAGCCCAGCGTTCCCATGGCAGCCGTCGATTACACGCCAACTCCTTGGCCCATCATTCAAACGACCTGCCAACAGGCAACAGCTTCTGGTTCTGCTTCAGCTTCTTGTTCTGGTTCTGGTTCTGCAGCAATTGAGTCGATCAAAGGGCATCAATTTATGCAAATTATTTTCACGCCTTTTTAGTTATGCGATGCGATTTCTTTCTTTGTGATGCCTCTTCTTCTTCTACTTCTTCTTCTTCTCCTTCTCCAGCTACTCATTATGCAGTTAGCTCAGCTAATCCTCGAGTTGCTGAAGAGCTTCATTAGCTGCCTCTAAGTAGTTTGAGCACTTTCAATGGCAACTTCAATTGGAAATTGATTTGTTTGCAGAACTAGTTCTTTTGAACAATGAAGCCATTAGAGCCAAATAACTAATTCATTCCCACATCTAAATTAGTTCACTTGGCCTGGGCTAGAGGTCGAGTGGTTCCGACTGGTTCAAACACTGGAACTCAATTTAAATTTGACCAAGTTCATTTGCGGAACTAGTACTTTTTGCATAAGAGTCAGTAGTTCCTTTGTTTGATTTATATTATATGCAGTCTGTTTGAACAAATTTTGTGAAATGTTCAACTGTGAACTGGTTCCAATGAACTATTGTTTAGTTCCCACTTCCCAATTCACTAAATGCATATTGATTAGTTCGCTATACAAAATGTATGCTCTGCTCATTAACAAACTCCAACGGCCTTTGTTCATTTGAACTGTTTTAGTTGGCTTAATGAACCATTTGGAGCTGGCTCATTCGCTAATCTCTTTAATGCCAAAAAATCAGCTTCATTATTTCAATTTGGCACACTGAAATCTTGATTCGCATGCTAAGCAGCTGCCATCAAACCAAGGCCTGGTAGCAGGGATCTGGAAGCAGGGAACTGGGAGCAGGGAACTGGGAGTTATATAAAAAGCATTTGGTTTTTCACGTTCCGTTGCGGTAATCGCTGAAATATGCTCGATTCGGGAGGAAAAAAAACGGATGCTGCTGCTCGCAGCCGTGAAATGGAAAGCGTTTCAATGCTAATGGGGCTGGGGGTCGGCGCTTGAGGGTTGGGGCTTGGCTGTTTGTCAGGTGTTGCCAGGTGGTGGCAGAGCGCGCGTGCGGCCGCGCGTGTGCTTTGACCATGAGCCAGAGCGGCAGCGGCAGCGGCCAGGCAATTAGCTAAATGGTTTTTTATGGCGATGCCAACAACAGCTGCTGCCCGATTCCTGCTGCCTGATGCCTGCTGTCCGATTCCTGCTGCTTGATAGCTAAACGGTTGCAATTTGATGCTACAGCTCCACCAGAATCAACTGCACCCACATCAAATGCGGTCGCGTCGGCAGCCCCCACTCCACCATTCCCAACCTTAATCCAGTCTCTGTGCTGTTTTTTTTTTTCCTACTTTTGGGTTTCTGGGCGCCAACGTGTGAGAATTTTGCGTAATTGAGTTTTAACTTCAAAGCACGCAAACCGCATGCACTTGAGCGGAGGTTCACACACAGTTCGAGCTGCCGGAAATGCTGAGCTGATTTGCATATGCGGCCAGCACGAAACCCTCTTCCCTTCTTTTTTTTTCACCAGTGCTCTCCTGGCGAAAGGTCAACGCTGCCCTGGGCACGGTTGCCAGTTGAAGGGGCGTGGGGGCTGGGGTCTGGGCATGGGCATATTTGAGCTGTCAACACCTAAAGCCAAGGGATGGGTCAGAAATATATGGGCAAATGTGAACAGGAGGCGGCTGGCGACGAGTGGGTGGCGGGTGGGGGGGGAGCTGTTTAAATTAGTGCGGCGAACACTTGAAATTGCGCACAGCGAACGACGACTATGGATAAACACTTAATTTATCAAAATTGAGCTTGTTATGCTAATAGAAAGTCAGACAGACATTTGCTGGCTGCATAATTTTAATGAAATGCTGCCAAAAAATAGAGGCAGAGCGACAGCAAAGAAAGAGAGAGAGAGGGAGAGAGAGAGAGGGATTCGACAGACACACTATAACCATACCACATGCCACGCCTCGCATTGCCTCTACTCCCTGTCTGAGTGGGGCCAAAGGCAAAGTCATAACTTCACTTATCAACATTAGCTGTTGCAAGGGGGGCGGGGCGGGTGCGGGGTAGCACATTCTGTTTTGGGATATTCATACATTTTAATACGCTGTTTATATTTTATGAAGGCAAATGAATGCACAAGGAAATGAACGAGCCAAATGAATGAAATGAGCGCCAGTTCAACAGCAGAGGGTTGACCCAAACCTAAACCCCAGCCCCTTACCCCGCCCACAGCATGTTGGCCAAAAAACTCAACACCATGTAACCAGCAAGTCCGCCCCCTGCCCTCTCGACCCACACACGCTCTGCATGTGGTCCAAATGCAGACATGACTCCCACCAGCCCCATCCATTCACAGTGCTCGCTGCTCGCTGCTCGCACTGGCAACAACCTCGCTTCGAGCTATAGACGAGTTTACAGTTATCAAGGGAAAATTATCATCTGCCATGAATCTCGATAAAATTCATATTCATATGCGAGTCGAGGCCAAGACGGGACAACGAGCGCATAGCTGCCTCCTGCCTTCTGCCTCCTGCCTCCTGCCTCCTGCCTTCTGTGTGGGCCGCATTGTATCTAGCTGGTAGCTAACCACACACACACACAGGCACACATGTGTGCACACATTCATTACGTCGCCTGGCGTCCCAAAATGGAATATGCCAAGTGGCTACTGCTGCACAGTGGCACAAAATGAATGCGAAAACCCAAAACAGAATTTAATTTTCAACAAATTTGCTTTCAGTCTGCTGGAAAATTCAAGTTTAAAGTCAATGAATAACAAAGTTCGTGAGGCATCAGAAATTTGTGACTTTAAGCAGTCGGAACTAGTAACAAATGAGCCTTAAGCAGCTCATTAGCTTGCCTAAATTAAATGTAAGTGTGCTCAATATACAATGAACCTGCATCGGTCAGACGGCGTATAATTCATCGGAACTAGTTTCAAAGTGGAAGTGAAACGAAAGAGAACGAATAGCGCTAGTGCCTAAAGGACTAGTTCCGTGAACTAATTATGTAAAAATGAATGAAATGGGAAATATTTTAATTAAGTTCTTTAACTCTAAGAACCTAAAAAGTTTGTGGTGATTCCATTTTCGGAACTAGTTAGAAATATGCGGAGCAAGTGGAACAGGGTCATGAACCATAGCCGCTTAGCTAGTAATAGATCGAATTGCATATTAAAGCAAAAGAACTAAAAGAGCCAACAACTTGTATGTCAAAAGAACTAGTTCACTAAAAGAATTTACTGCTCATTTAAGCATTCATTAAGTTTGAATTGACTTCAACATGCTTTATGCTAATTATTCCAGTTTCAGTGTCGGAACCAGTTGTAGACAGTTGGAACTAGTCTTCAAATATTTTTGTGTGCTTACCTCAATGGATGCTATTCGTACTCTATTGAGTTTTTGAGCGTAGAATTGAATGCCAATGACTCATGAATCCAGCATGAATCTGACTGAGATAGAAGTTGAAGCTGATCAAATTATTGGCAAAGGGACAACTCAGTAAAGATTAAGCATATCTCCCAAATTTTCGCTACTTCCGAAGTACGGACCAATGAAAGGACGATGATTGGTAACATAGAGATGGAATCTCAGGCACAGCTGAGAAAGTTCCCGATAAGGAAAGTCTATTTACATAGACGAATCTATCAGCAGCTGATTTTCAATTGCTGAAGCTAACTGCAGACATATGAGTACCCTAAGTATACCCCAAGTATATCTTTAATATAGAATTTCCAGCACTTGAAGTAATACCGCTTGGCAGCTATTCACACGTCAGCTTGCGTAACTTTGCTATACTTGCCTGATAGTCACTTTAGCACTGGAAAATGTAAACAGTTCTCAATTAGCTACTTGCCAGTGTTGGAAAAATGTCAAAAATCAGAGCAGCTTTAGGTTTCAAGCCACTTTTGAAAAGAAAATATTTTGCCATGGCAACGACAACGACAACGACAACGACAACGACAGCGGGCAAAGGACACATCCTAGCTGACCTCAACCAACACTGTCCACTCTTCCCCTCTCTCTCGCTCTCTCGCTCTCTCCTGCTGGTTGTTCAAGTCTGCTTAAAGCCGTGCGCCAAAATGTAGGCAATGCAAATTGTTAGACAACACTTAAATATTTACAGTTACGTTGCTACCTGCTATTAAGAGATAAAAGTGCTGCAGCCCACTCTACCCCCCCTACCCCACACCACACTCCACTCCACTCCTTTCCACTCCCTCCTGGCCTGCTCGATTCTGGCTGGCTGGCAAGGAGTTCATTAGCTGGCAAAGGGTTTAATTACCAACTGCTGTTCATTTAGCGCCACTTGGGCTCACGCGCTGTTGAGCAATGCAAACCGAAAAGCCAAAGAGCCAGAGAGTCGGAGAGCCAGAGTCAAACGAGCAGAGCTGCCCACCTGAGCTGCAGTCGACGCACTGCGCCGGCCACTCGCAAGGGGCCGCCGCGACGCGTCGTCGTCAGTCAAAGACGCAGCAAACACAACTTTTTCCATGTACACAGTTAATTAAAAAAAAAAAAAAGAAGGAAAAATAGAAAAAAAAAAGTGGAAGCGAGCTCGTGAAAATCGTAAAAAAAAGTGCGCCTGGGCCAAATTGACGCCCAACTCCATTCGCCCGCCTTGGCTCAGCTGGAGTGGCTGCTCGAGAGTTTGCCCCGCCCCGCCTCCAGTCGCGGCCACGCCGCACTTTACAATTAACGTGAGAGATACACGACAAAGTGACGCTGGCAACTGAAGACGCGCTGCAAAAAAAAAAAAAGGCCAAGTCTATAAAGCCAGCTCACCCTCTCTCTCTCTCTCTCTCTTTCTCTAGTCGGGCAACATGAAAGAAATTAGCGGCATGGCCAAAAAACCCTCAGCCTGACCTTCGTCTTGACTCAATCGGATGGGGCGGGGCACACTTGAAGGCGCACTTATTACACCTGAGCTGCAGCTAAGTATGTTTACAAGATGTTCCGCCTGAGCGCAGCCCAGACCCAGCAGCGTGCGTATAATAACGGTGCCAGGTAGAGCCCGCTGCCTGGGCAGCGGTTAAGGCAATGCAAAGGCGTTTATTTTTAATAAATTTGCACACAAAGCAAGAACTTGGCGCTCTTTGGGGCTGGAGTTGTTAGCCAAGTCGAGGACAGCGGCTAAGCAAACATCATGTTAAGAACTTTATCAAGTCCTTACGAAACGGTAACGAGTGTGTGTGTGTGTGTGTGGGTGAGAGAGAGAGTCTACTTCCTAATTTACTTCAATTGCATTATATAAATCTATATAATCTATATTTATCTAGGAATAAGTCTAGTATCAGTTCAGCCAGTAGATATCCCTATCCCAGAGTTCCTTAAGTAACTGAGCCCATCTATAATAATTATAGTTTGATAACGGTTCCTCGCCGATTTTCGGATGATTTGTAGGAAATCCTTATGTATGGGGAATATAGATGTAGCTATAGACAGACTCTATCTCTTATAGGTTCGCAGATCCACTCGATCATACTTGGATATATATGTAGACAGCCAGGTAGATGGAAAGACAGAGAGAGAGACGGACTGAAATGGACTGTAAGTCAGGCTAGACACACGGACATACAGATAGACAGACGGAGTTAGGGTACGGTATACAGCTGACTCGTCCGTTCATTATATTATTCATTTGCCAGGTATACTTCAAACTGAGTTGATCTTGAATTAAATATTTCTCTATATGATTTCTACTGAAAATCGACTAGAATTATGCAGAACTTAGCCAAACCCTAGTCAATTTTTGTTTCGTATCTGACTAGATTCATAAAATATAAATACTTTTCCGTACTCTCACATATTCCACATCCTATTTGAAACCTCTTTCAAATAGGTGTTGGCTAAAGTTAAGGAGTTGCATGATTTCTTAAAGGCTACAGATAAACGTATAGCATAGTATTTGGAGTTGCTTTCCAGAAGTTTGTTTTTTCGTTGCGAGTCTGGCAACGCTGGCCCTCTGGCCACTTCGGCAGTTTGTGTGTTTTGCCGTGTTGTATAAATCCTTTAACTGTCGCGCTCTGCAATGACAGCAAATAAATTTTACCCAAGGGGGTAATCGAGGAAATATATTCGATAAGAAATTTGTAATACAAGATGATGTAATCATCGATTCGAGCGAGCGACCGAAAGACGATGGAGGGTGGCGGGTGGCGGGTGGCGGGTGGTGGTTGGTGGGTGGGTTTGCCACTGATTGCTGAGGTCTAAGATTGAGACGGAGTTTGGGTCTTGGGGCCACCTGCTGTTCTCGGGCCAAGCTAAAGCTGAAGCGGGAGCTGTAGCTGTATCTGGCTGTTGTCACTTGGTGGATTGCTTTGGAGACTTGGTAACGTGACTAACGGCGCCACAAAGGTGTCGTCTGGCCTCAAAGTGGGAATTGAATGTGTGCCTGTGTGTGTGGGGTTAGCTGGTGCAGCGATTGCTTTTTAATCGATTCCATTTACAAATAAATTGCTTGGGCCATTCGCTTGCCAAAAGATTTATCGAATGAGCAGCCGAGAACAAATCAATGCCAATGCCAATGCCAATGCCGATGCCGATGCCACCGACTGTCAGTGCCACACTCGCTGCTCGCACAGCAGTTAACGGCATTACGAGCGCATTAAGACGGCTGGGGGGGGCTGGCGCACTTGATGAATGCCCAGCATCGAGGAGGCCTTTCGGCGCGCTAATGAGCAGTACTTGGCCAGCTTTATGAGTTCTTAAATGCCAGTGAATGCCATGTGGCTATGGAATGTGTGACTCAGCTAATCCGGATTCCTTAGGCCTGGACTCTACAACTCTGGATGAAAAACATGTAAAGCTGACTTTGTAATAAATTTGATTGACTAAGAGCAATGGGAAGTGCAAATGAAGTGACTGGAACTAGGAACTAGGAACTATGAAGTGGGTACCAGGAACTAGGAACTAAGAACTAGGAACTAGGAACTAGGAACTAGGAACTAGGAGCTAGGTACTAGGAACTAGGAACTAGGAACTACGAACTAGGAACTAGGAACTCGGAACTAGGAACTAGGAACTAGGAACTAGGAACTAGGAACTAGGAACTAGAAACCAGGGACTAGGGACTAGGGACGAGCGACTAAGAACTAGGAATTAGGAATTAGGAATTAGGAACTAAGAACTAAGAACTAAGAACTAAGAACTAAGAACTAAGAACTTAGAACTAGGAACCAGGGCCTAAGAACTAGCGGCCAGAAACTAGGAGCTAGCAGCTAAGAACCAGAAGCTACGAGTTAAGAACTACAAACTTGGAACTGAAAATGAAGAACTAGGAATTAGGAACTAGCAAGGAAGACTTATCAACTAGGAACTAAGAATAGCATAAGATTGCGAACTATGAATTAGGAACTAGTAGCGAGAAACTAAGAGCTAGAAGCTTAGAAGTAAAATTTTGAAACTGAATGGAAATACAAAGAAATTGGAATCGGTTCGAAAGTAGCTGAACTGGCAATCAAGCTGAACGAAAATCAAGTGGAACTGTAGGAATGTGGAGCATGAATGCCGTTAGTGGGCGAGGGACAAGTAGATAACTTGTGTAAATGGCGCAGCAGCAGCTCAAAGTATGCAGTCAATTGGGAGTACTTGATGGGGCTGAGCGGGAAGATTTTCGACTGGGGCTATAAATTGGTCACTGACGTTGCCTACTTTGGTGCGGAGTTTATTAGAAGCGCAGAAAGTGACAGCAGCTGGAGTGGAGAGGACTACGTAGATGCCAGCTAGCAGTTGGATGAGAGGGGCGCGCAGGCTGGGAATGGGTGACGGGGAGGTAATCAGAGCGTTTGGCAAAGTGAACCCAATGAGTGCGTCGAGCCCATCAACATTTCACGCACTTAGGCCTGATGATGCCAGCGGCAGGAAGCGAATAACAATAATAATTTCAAAATTATGAATGCTATAAACGCATAAATTTTGTTAGGCAGAAGCTGAAGAAGAAGAAGTTGATGTAGAACAAGAAGAAGAAGAGACGCTGAAACGTCGAGGCGAAAGCACCATTATATACGACATTTTAATAATTTTCCACACGCCTCGACTCGTTGCTTGAACCAGTCGAAGGCCGAGGAGTGTGGGGGAACTGAGCGAGTGAAGTTACTTTTCCTGCTAAAGACGGGGTTGTGTATGCACGCACACACACACACACATACACATATATAGAGGCAGCTGTACACAGACACATAAAAATGCCTACGAAGAGCAACACTATATAAAAATTCATAATGCAAACATAAATTTTCATTTGAATATTTTGCTGTCTTGCGAAAATCGCTGCCACGACGCGACGTCTCTGAAAGTCGCTCTCTCTCTCGCTCTCTCTCTCTCTCTCTCTCTCTCTCTCTCTCGCCTGCTCTTGATGCTTTACTCCTTGCCGATAGACATATAAATGGCTGCGCTGCATTAGTAGGTTTGTTTTTGGGTGGGCGGCAAGGACGCCAAAACGATAATGGCGCTAGTCTCTCTCTCTCTCTCTCCCCCCCCTCCTCCCCCTTTGAAATTTCTGTCTGTCTGTCTGCATGTCGGCGTCTGCCTGCAATCTTTGCCTTGGCGTTGTAAACATTTTCCAGTCGACATCATATGAATTATAGGGGTCGTACCGCGAAAAGCTTTTATAATCGCGCGCAAATCGCGCAAAGTATTACAAAAATTATGTACATTGCTAGCTGCAAAAAAGGCGAGTCCTGCCCCTTCTCCAGCAACACGACTCCCACTCTGTATATGTGTGTGTGTGGGTGTGTGTGTGTGTGTGTGTGTGCAAATGCCCAAAATATGTTTGCATTCTGCGGCTTGACAAGTTAATGCGCTCGCAGCAATCGCCAGCCAAAGCTCAATGCTCAACATTCACGCGCTGCTCTGAGGCAAGCTCAAAGTGTGTGTGTGTATGTGCCATGCCCCCTTCGGTTGCACTTGCCAATACTTTGTACCCCACGAAATTCACCAAATAAAAAACAAGTCAAAAACTAGTCTGAACATTTCAGAAGGACTCTATCGACTGCCTAATACTCGCTCAGCGTAAGCCAAAAAGAGCGAGGGAGAGAGAGAGAGAGAGAGAGAGCAACTAAATTTAGGAAAATCTTAATTTATTACCATAAGCCACGCCCCCAAAGTATCAACTGCGCAAATCATCTCAGCAATTTTGAAGGCAGCAACAGAGATCTATTCGAGCTAAAATGATTTATGATCTATGATCATGATCTGTGATAGATGATCTAGAATCTATGATGAGTTGGCTCTGAATATACTAGCACTGCACTGGTCTATGATCTATGCTATCTAAGATTCTAATGCAATAGGAACACCGTTCTCCTATCTCCTAAAAACAATGTATCTCTATAGACGTGGTCTCTCACCGTGTGTCTTTAGAGCATGGGAATCCCACACTTCTCTAATAGATCATTAATTTTTGTCAACTTCTTCTTTACAACCTTTCAGAATTGAGAGATTTTACATACAATCGTCAATAAAAGTCGCTCTTCCTCCAAGCTGATGGGCAATACCTATACCATACTTCTCTTATATACCCGATATATCACAAATCCTGCTTCAGTCAGCTAAAAATAGTCCAAAGCCTATATACTCGCTGGGCGCTTCTCGAGCGAGCATAAGCAACAGCGCCAATGCACAAATCGAGCTTATGTTTTCTCACAATTTTTATGAGGTCAGCGCGAATGCTCCATAAATAGTTGAGATCAGAGCTCACTGAGAGAGAAAGAGAGAGAATCTTTACAGCAGATAGAGATGCAGCTAGTAATACGCTTAACCTCTTTTGATATTTGTGCATAAAATCAATTTATGACTGCGTTAACTATTCCCAGTTACTTGTTCCTAGATTCTTTTACGTTTTTACTTCCTTTTTGAGTCCATTGCAGAGATGTGGCATTCGAATGTTAGTGAAGTTTTCATTTGTATCTGGCAGATACTTGCAGCTCATATTTGCATCCGTTTAGAGACAATTTCAGCATTTGCAACTGACAGATGCATTTGCCACATAAGCAAATGCATCAAGAAAGTTTGCTTTCATCTTAAGATACTTCTGCATGGACTGATGCGGGCAATGAGACTGAAAGATTGCTTGACATGTTGACAGCTATCAACAGTTCATTGTGTATCTTATAGATACATTTTTAAAACATACAACATATGTACTATTTATAGCAATAGTGTAAACTGGTTGCAAATGGTTATAATTAAAGGAATGTATCTTTAAGATACATTTGAGTGTACCATATTAGAGATACTCGGATTATAGATTATAGTCAGATACATTTGTATCTTAGGGATGCATTTACATTTCAGAGATTGAGTTGATGTGTATTTCAGCTATGCAGATACATCTCATCTGAAAGATATATTTGTATCTTTAGGTTACATTTGTTGCTAACATATGAATTTCTCGCTTGAGATACTTTTGAGTCTATCATATTGCTGAGATACATTTCCAGTATTCATTAGAATCTGAGAGATGCATTTATATTACTTATATGATGAAGCATCTTCATGATGTGTATCTAATAGATACATTTCAATCTGAAGGATGGATCAGATAGATCTCATAATCACCCTCCAGCTAAGACTTGAGCTAAGCACGAATATATCTGGCAGATGGCTGAGCCATTTGACTTGCATTCGATATCCGAACTCAATTCAAAATTCCATTTCCATTTTCCATCTCATCTCATTATTATGGACAAATAGGGCAGGTCTTCCCTGATTGGCTGCGCTGACCCCTTTGGGCGAGTGCAATCGAAATGCGAAATGCGACATGCGGCATGCGCCAATGCATATTCATGGTCTGGCGACACATGTTGACCCCCGCTGCCCGCATTGATGGGAGTGTCCAGCCACCGCCTCCTGCCCGTTGAGGCTGGCTGCTGGTTAATTGAGTGCACAAAGTCGCACCCACCGCATCCGCCCGGAGTGGGAGTGGGAGTTGGAGTCAAATCGTTGACAAATGGAGCGCAAGCCAAAGCAACCAGCAACCAGGCAGGCACCAGTTGCCAATGGAATTGGAGCTGGACCAGGAGTCGAGCTCTGGCGTATGGCCAACAAGTGAAATTGATGACTGCCCATCAATTTGGCTGGCGATGGCGATGGCGCGATAACCCTGGCAATGGACAGCACACGACCTTGCATGGCAGGAGGCGGAGGACTGGGGCAAACATGCCAATAAATGGTCAAAGCTGGCACGCGGTCAACATTTGAAAGTCACGTTTGCATGTGAGCACAGTCCATGTGTGTGTGTGTGTGTGTGTGTGTGTGTGGAAGGGTTTGCTGTCGCTGCGGCCATAAAACATGCCACAAGAATTATTAATGGACCTCCAGCTGCCAAATCCCAGCAACGTTTGCCGCTGCGGTCGCGCCTCGCACCACCACCACCACACAGCAGGAGTAGCAGGAGCAGCAGGAGCAGCAGGAGCCGCAGCAGCACGCTTGAGCCACAGGATGCCAGCTGTGATTGATTTCGAATCGTTTTTCAATTGGCAGCCAACGATGCTGGCCAGTTGACGGGGCGTGGATGTGGGCGTGGGCGTGGGCGTGGGCAAGGGCGTCCAAGCAGGGTTATTTGTATTTGCATTTGACAAATTGTTTGCTTGTAAAGTCAATGACGGAGCAGGGCAATAACATGACCAAATGGCACACACACACACACACATGACTATATAGATATATATGTATGTGTGTGTGTGTGTGTGTGTGTGTTGTCTCGGTAATTATTCAAACAAATTTTTGGTCGTTTAACGTTTACAACGCGCCTCGCGTTTCCCAGCGCTAGCTAAAGTCGCATTTGTAAGTTAATATCCTGTCTGTTATTGCCACACACACACACACATACACACACACACATACACATACACATGCATGCAACATGCACGTCTGATGAATTGATTAAACAATTTCCTACCCTGCGTTTTTTGCATGCGACTGACTTTTTGGTTAAAGGCGCTCGAGCTGGTAGTGAAAGGAGTCGGTGCGGGGCAAAGGGGTTGGGGGTTGGGCCTCGGTTGGCATTGGCAACAAATCACTTTAGTTGTGCGTGATAAATTGAGTTGTTGGCTTCCTCACTCACACTGTCTCTGAGTATGTATGTGTGTGTGTGTGTGTGTGTGTTTGTGTGTTTGTGTTCGTTTGGCTTTTTGCCTTCTTGCCTTCTTGCGTTAATTGGGCCAATTTCCACGAATCAAATGAAGGCTAACAAATGCCGAGCACAATTATGACATTGCCTCTTCGCTGGCGCCCATCTCGCATGCCCTCCACATGTGCGACGTGCCAATCTCAAAATTAATATTGCAACAGGCCGAACAGGGAGGAGGGGAGAGGGAAGAGGTATGGGGGAACAGGAACTGGCGTCAGCCGCTGACCAACGGCGAGTGCTGACCTCCATATTAAGTTCTCCCCAGCCCTACCAAAAACAGACACAAAAAATCAAAGAACAAAGTAGAGAAAAGCAAACAAGTTGACAGATATGTGAACTAAACCATATCCTGTATTTGCTTAAGGCACGGCTCAATCTAGAGCACGCGAGTGGGGTCGCTCCAGCATAAATCTTCGTTTCTAAGCATTTCCCTCTGTCTTTAATCGCAAATGATATTATTTTATTGTTTTTAAGCTTCAACTTTATTCACATACCTAATTTGGGAAGTCTAACTGGAAAAGATCCTGAGATTTTAACATTTAAAAAAACTATTTAGTCATATGCATAACTCCTTTCTATATATACGAGCTGTGCACAATCAGATGTTACTTGATCTGATTTACTTCAAGTATTCTTTCGAAAACTGCGCCCTTTCTGCCTACTACTTTCTACTACTATTTCTACTACTTACTACCATATTCTTAGGCTCATTTTACAGGGTATTCTAGAAATGAAAAAACCAAAGTATGTAGAAAAAACAACAACGAGAATTGAGAAATAACAACGACGGCCACGGCTGTCAGTGGGCAAATGTCCTGCCGAAAGTCTGAAGGCTGACGGCTGCCAAAACGGCGCGTGTCAAATGTCAGCCAGGCAGGCCCGTGAGGTGAGGCCGTGAATACCCCAGCACACTAGGCTAGCGCCAAGGCAGTTACCTTCAGCTGTTGGCTGTTGGCTGTTGACTGCCCCCCCCCCCCCCCACGCCCGCGCGGACTGGCATTGGACTGTGCCGGTTATGCCGGTCACGTCGCACGTTGAAAATACCACAGATGTCATCAGTGCGCGACGAGGACGACGAGCTGTGCAAATCTCTGATCTGTTGATGAGATTGTGTCACAGTCGCCCGTCAACAGACGACGTTCAGACGGGCAACAGCTTAACTAAGGTTAAGCCCTCACATACATACAAGAGGGGCGAGGGGGGGGGGGAGTGTGCAAAGACTGGGGGTGTTTCGCTTCTGGTTTTTTTTTTCCTCGATCTGGCCTGGGTTTGAGTGTCAATGACAAGAGTACTTAAGAGATTTTCACATCGTTACAAAAGAGAATTGGGTAGAAATTAAAATTAATGCTTCTTCTTGTGCTTTGTTATCCATTGTTGTTGTTGTGTGTTGCCCTTGTTGTTGTTTTTGTTTAGTTTTCGCTTTCCTTTCTTTGGCTGGACTTGAAAATCGCAATAGTTGGCTGAAGGCAGCTAAAGCCGCTAAGCCAACGACAGCTTCATAAATCTAAAAGTACATCTAGAGATAGGACATATGAGACATATTGAATGTGTTGGCCTATATAAACATCTTGAGTTGGGTGCATTTAGAGTGTCAGCCTGTATAAGCATCTATACTATAGTGAACATGTAGATAGATCTTGCTTGAATGATCTGATTTACTTTGAGTATTTCACATTTGTATAGAATTATGGGAGATTTGTGCTATCTGGCAACGCTATTTTGCGACAATTTACTATTTTGTATTACTATTTGATAATAATTACTACTATTTACTACTATATACTACTTTTTACTACTATTTACTAATATGTACTACTATTTATTACTACTATTTACTACTTTTTCAACTATTTACTAATATTTACTACTATCTATTACTACTATTTACTACTATTGACTACTATTTACTACTTTTTACTACTATTTACTACTATCTATTACTACTATTTACTACTTTTTCTACTATTTACTACTATTTACTACTATCTTTTACTACTATTTGCTACTACTTACATACTCGAAGAGATCTGAGAACTAAGAACCATAAAACTTGGCATGGCAGACTTTCATATTCCATATATATATATATATATATATATATATATATATATATATATATCTAATCTGCATGCCTAGACGAAAACCCCATAAACTTTAATCCGCATGCAGCATAAATTTCAATTTAAATCTGGCTAAAACTCAAATTTTGGCTGGCGTTGCCATTGCAACTGCTGAGGCAGAACCACCAAAAAAAGGTAGCAAACTATATGGATTTGCAATGAGTGATGAAAAGACAGTCAAGTAGCATCGACAGCAGCTGCACCACCCGCACCACCCCAAACACCGTTATATGGCAGCCACAGCGACTGCCGCAATTCCGCAAATTTTTGAAGCGATCACAACATAAGCCACAACCGCATAATACACTTTTATTTATATGCCACATACAGTTCGTCTGTGTGTGCGTGTGAGTGTGTAGTGGGCGTGGCTGCCCTGGGGTGGAGCTGGGGAGGTTGAGCGCAGACAACAGGATTAAAAAGCGACCGAAAAATTGGCAACATGTTTAATAATTATATTTGGTGAATGTGCTTTTTGTATTTGCCACACACACACACACACACACACACATAGGTTTATATGTGAAGACAAGGCAAATATGTTTTTTGACAAAACACAGCAGCACATGTTGCTGCTGCTGCCGTTGCTGTTGCTGCTGCTGCTGTTGTCGTCGTCTTCCTCGTTCTGGCAAATGGCATAAAACAACCACAAGCGCCGCAACATTTGACGACTGTCTACCGCAGGCAGCCCCTGCCCCAGCCGCTGCTCGCTGACGCACTGACTGACAAGCGCCTTATCATTAAGGTAAACAGCAGCAACAACAACAGCAACAACAGCAGCAGCAACAGCAGCAGTAGCAGTTGTCATCAGCATCATCATCATCATCATCAACAGCAACGGCGTCAACAACCTCGCTGTTGTTGTTGTTGTTGTTGTTGTCTGTGCATAGAGCAAAAAATAAAGCAGCCAAAACAAAAGGCAACGGCAACGGCAGCAGCAGCAACTGCTACAGCAACAACAGTTGCTGCTGTCACAGACATGGGCAACATAGAGGAAAAAAAAACGAGGCACAGGCACACCTGACAAGCGACACACACACACATAAGCTGTGTGTGTGTGTGTGTGGCTTATGCAAAAAAGGTAGCAACAACAATCAACGTGCCAACAACATTGACAATGCCAGACGCGACAGCTGAGTGTGTGTGTGTGTGTGTGTGTGTGCGATGACTGATGAGCGACATGTGGTGCGCTCACAACTAGCTTCAGTCCCAGAACAGTCCCAGCTTCACAATCTTTACGCCAGCCCCCGCCACACACACACACACACACACACACACACAGCCAAGAGAGCCAACTGATGCGCTCGACTCTATTGGCCATAAGGGTGTTGTTATCAACAGCAACAACAGGCTGGCCCAGACAATGACGCTGCAGCAACAACAACAACTAACAACAACAACAACAACAACTAACAACAAGTAAGAAAGCTCTAGTCGAGACTGCTCGACTAGGAAATCCCCTGTACCCTTCGGACACACACACACACACACGCAAACACACATAGGCACGCACGCATTTGAGAGACACAGTACTTGTGTAAAAGTAAAAGCAAGGAGAGAAGAGGTGCAGAAGATCATTAAAGTTGTCTATGTGTATGCAGCAGTTCTCATTTGGTATTTGTATTTAGGTAAAACGAAGCTAGAATGCTCACAGCAGCAGAGAGCGTTCCCATTGCTCACTTGAAGCTCGACTGTAACGAGCTCTACCTGCCGTCGGGCTCAACATTTGGGAAAGACAGTGCTTGAGTAGAAGTGGCCCTATATAAAGGGCAGCAGCTGCAGCAAGTCTTCAGTCAGTCTTCAGTCAGTCTTCAGTCGTCCAGGCCTGGTGGAGGTCAGCGCAATAAAGTGAAGTCGAGTGTGTGTGATCGAATTACGTAGAGGAATTACGTAGTGGAACTACATAGAGGAAATACGTAAGTTAAATATGTAGAGCAATTACGTAAAGGAACTAAGTAAAGGAAATACTCAGCGAACATACTTGGAGGAAATACTTTGAAATACGTAGAGGGAATACTTAGAAGAAATAGACAGACAAATAGTGCTAAATCGATTCAGCTCGTCACACTGATCCAGAATATATATATACTACATACATACATACATATATACTATTACATATATTTCAACAAAACCATTATACCCTGATTTTCCATTTGGAAATGGGTTCAGGGTATAACAACAACAACAACAACATGCAATAGCAATTTCTGGACTTTGATTGAGCGTAAAGCAAACAGCGAAACGAACTTTCCAACAAAAGTGAAATTAAAAACAAGACAACAGACCAAAAAAAGAAAAAGAAACAATAAAGTAAAAAGAAATCAAATAAAACTAAAAGAAATAAACTGCAACTGAACGACTAGCAGATGCCCTGTAAATTAAAGTGATATTTAGAACAGAAGGATGAAAGTCAATAAGCTGATCTACCTAGAGATATCCTGTAAATAAAGTTGCTATAAGATTACTATAAGATTTTCAGAAAACTATAAGAAACTAAAAGCCACAATAAAAGTGAAGTGGAGATCAAGCGCACGACTAAAATATACCCTGTAAATGTTACTGTTATGTGGGATATGTGAAAAATCGAAATGAGATTGAAGAAAGATTACATGACCTTAACAACGATACCCTGTACATATATACCTGGTACCTATACCCTGTAAATGAAGCTGATATGAGCTGGCTGAGATAAATTTATGGTACTATTTCATAGAAAAGAGACACAAACTATTTCAGTCTACATGCACATAGACAACAGTCTGGCAGCGCTGCGGAAAACAGTGTTGGTAAACAGTTTGCCTATATACAATGAATGAGCAATCTTAACTTATGTAGCAATGCATCAAAATAGCACGCGTATAAACTTCTATAGCTATTTTAATTGCTCAACTAATTGAATATCGCTTTAAAAATTCTTTTTGGTATGAATTTTGTGCTATGAACCAGTTCTAATACTCCCAATTGAAAGTGGGAGTCACTAAATAAATAAAAAATGACAAATTCAGTTCTCTTTTAAAAAGAAAAACTTGAGTAGGCACGTTCAGGGAGAAAAAAAAAAACTGATAACTATCGCAACGAAAAGTGCTTTCAATGGGTCCCCACTCACTACAGGGTATACACTAGCAAAGCCAGTTAATGCAGCTCACACACACACACGCTTGCAAAGATAAGAAACACACTTAAAAAAAGAGAAATAGAAAAAACTCAAAATTCAGCACACGAGCCGCTTAACTTTATGTCCATTTGTCCAGTTTAGCGTGTGATTGAAAGAGGGGTGTGCGTGTGTGCGTGTGTGTGTGTGTGTGTGGCTTATTTATCAGTTGCTTTTTGGCTAGTTTCAGTGCCAACATATTGTCTATTTGTGCGCTTTATTGCCAATAAATCAGAATTTATTTGCAACAACAAACGAATTAAAATGTTCAATAAATATTTGCACAGCCCCCCCAAAAAGTAGGCAACATTTATTGCATGCCACACTCAAGCGTGCGTGTGTGTGTGTGTGTGAGTGTGTGTGTGTGGAGCCACTTGGCAGACGCAATAACTCTGCCCGCTTATCACGCAGCATATTCAGTTGGACATATTCACTTTGAACGATGCTACGTGATGCGCATTTTTGTTACGCTCTTAACTTTAGCTCCACTCGCTATCTCCACTCGCTCCCCCCGTTCTTTGTCTTTCGCTCACTCTGCTGTGTGTGCTATATGCTCTATGCTCCAACATTTAAATGCACTGGACTGTCTACGTAACAAAGAGTGCACTGAAAAAAAGTCAAAACCTTTTTTAAACTCACAGCGCCTTCATATCAATTATTCATCTCAGAGGCGCAGCCAACTTCATGTTGTGGCTTTGCATACCAGCTCTCTCTTAGCATCCACTCATTAGGCGCAGCCAACTTCGCTCACATTGAGATCATGCGCAGCTAACTTCAAGCACTTCACATTTAAGTAAGGGACGATCGTGCTGCCAGATCGTTAAACAAAAGATATATGTAGATAAAGCATATTCATTAAAAGACTAAAAATACCTCACACATTTTCCTCAGTGTAATCAGTCGAAAAAAAAAGAGAGAGAAAAAACAACAACAACTTCAGCAGAAAATCTATTAAAAAATTATGGGTTAATGCTGTTGGATTTATGGAGAGCGAAATGCGCACAGAGCTCTCGCGCTGCAAACAAATTGTCCACACGTGAGACAATCAAAGTGGCATAAACAAGGCGTGGCGTGGCGGGGGTATGGTCGGGGGTGAGCAGAGTCTGCAGAAAGGACAAACTGCAAATGGCAATCGATGATTTGCGAGCGGGTCGACGCAGCAGGAGCAGCAGACGGTGTCGGTAGAGGCAGCGGTAGAGGCAACGGCAGCCTTTTTGGCGTTAACGTATGCGTCCCCGGGGCCCCATCGATAAGGGCGATGTCGTGGCTAATGCCATTATGCTGCAGCTGCCCAATGAGCGTGTCTGGCCCCGCGTGGCTCAAATGCAAATTGCAAGTTCAAGTACGCCCCTCGCGCTGCCCACTCACTTATCGAGTATTTTTGCAATCGTTATCGAAACGGCGCCCCGAGCTGACAAATGGACAACGGGGCCACGACTCCAATTGACTGATGGCCACTAATTAACTGCGAGCCTGGATCCAGGCGACTCCTGCTCGTCGCATGGACTCTGGCGTGGGAACCACTTGAAAATCAAATCAAGCGTTCAACTGTAAATCACAATAAATAATAAAAAAAAAACACACACACAACATTGAAGAGGAAAAGAATAGTAGCAACAACAATTGGGGCAGCCCTCGGGCCCACACTCGACATCATATCATATTTTGTGTTCGCTTCATTGTGTTTGCGACTGTGGTAGAGGCAGCGGTAGAGCAGCATGATTCTATTGTTCGCTCGACGCTTTTGTCAAATGTCGAGTGTGTCCAGCCAGGCGGGTCCAATGCCCACTTAGAGCGAGGGCGGTGGCGAACAAGTACACTCTGTGTACAGTTTATGACGCGTCGCTTACGTAATCGGAACGCCTTAACTTGTATCTCTCCCAACTCTCCCATCTCTCACAGCTCACTCGCTTCTCTTGAGCGCTGACAAAGCGCTGTCCATTTGGCTGGCTGAGCTGATTTGGCCGCCCCGTGGATGAGTTTATTATGGGCCGAGGCACAAAATGCTGGCAGCTAACTGCACAGCAATCCATACAAATCGGATGTTTGTCTATACCCTGTAAAATGTTGCAGCTGCACAGAGGTGGCTATGCTCGATCGAATTATAATACTATATAGTATATAGCCTGTATCTAGTCATATCTAGTAATGGAACTCCCTATAACTGTAAGTATTTATCACATTATTTTTAGGTTCTACAGGGTATAATATGGTCGTTACTTGCTCGTTTGCTGCCTACTAACTCTATAGAAAATGCTTGTAAGACAGTTTAAAGCCATACCATAACAAAAAATTACTAAAATCCAAGATGTATCAAATACCCTGTAATATAGCAGTGCCATAAGATCTATCTTAGCTGTTCTATATATCTCCTATATGCCATATTATAGGTTATCTTTTAGTAAACTGCAAAAGCTACCACATTATCTTTACTTACAGGGCATGCCATAGTCTATCAACCTCTCTCTCTCTAACTCTCTCTCTCTCTCTCCCTCTCTGTCGCTCTCTGCGACTGATTATGGCATTTCGTTTGCTTATTTCTGCACATTTTTTGGCCATATAACATTTGCCATTCTTTTGTGCCATGCTGACACATTGAACTGAACCCCCGAACCCGGGCCTTAACCTGAACCCGTACTCATACCCGTACTCATACCCGTACCCGCACCTCAGGCCGTACCCAAACACCGACTGTGGCGCCCTTTTTTCAGTTTTCTCTTATGCCATTGCTGTGTAATAAGACGGAAATAATTTGTGTTGTCTTCTTTTTTTTTCGACTCTCTTTTGTTGTGTATGTGTGTGTGTGTGTGTGTGTTCAAGTGTAAACAACACATCATCGAAGAGCCCTGACCAGCTTAAGTGGAATGCAGCGCAAATTGTTGACTAATTTCGGCCCATTAACCGAGGCGACGAGCAAAATAATCATCGATATTTCCCATTCGAAATGGGCATTTCCTGCCGCATCCAGAACGGATATGATTATCTATTTATTTCGTTATCTTCTTCTTCTTCTTTTTTTTGTTAGATTAATATGATTGCGTTTTGATTTCCGAATTGAATGGGAAATCTAATAAAAATCTATGGGAAATATGTGGGTGAGTCGATGAATCCAGCCATATCTCAGAGGAGAGATGTGATTAGAGCCCAAGATGTGGAATAGAAGTAAAATATGAAGAGAGTAAAATATATTGTTTAAATTTCTTATGGAATTCTCTTAAACAGAATTTCTTATTGTCATATCTATATAGAGGCGGTTATTAGGACTCTTACGATCTATCATATTGAACAATCTATATTGAATCTCAGTCTTTAGTTATGTAAAGTTACTATAGCGAGCATACAAATCTGTTATATGAATATATACCCAATCTAATCTATATAGTCTTATAGGATCACATAATAACCCATCTTAAGGTCTATATACCGTATTACATAAGCTCTACTTAATTGAAAAGAGATAAAAGAGGCTTACTAGTTGAGATTTAGGTTTGTTCTTTTGTGACAGGAATGGGTTAGAAACATAAATATAGACAGAAGCAGTTCTATATGCCTATGTATATGTACATATCTAATAAAATGGATCACTACTTTGCATTTTTGAGTAGTTTTAATAACATGTTTAGCGGGGTAGGCGTTTGCCACGTGCCACGTGCCTCTTGTCGCATATTGAATATTGATACTACCATATAATCAATGTTTAAACGAAAGACACATTGCAGTCTATCAACTTTCTGCTCTCTTTCCCCTTCCCCTTCCCCTTCCCCTTCCCCTTCCCCTTCCCCTTCCCCAGCTGCTCCTTCAGTTAGTTGCCCGCAGCTAATTAAACGTTTTGGCATAGGCGGTGCCTAGCACCTAAAACCCGGTAGAGCACTGCACTGCTCACACACACACGCACATAGTATTTCTCTCACTCTCTCTCTCTCTCTCTCTCTCTCTCTTGTTCACTCTATTGATGTACAATATCTCTGCTCTATCTAGCGCTGCGTGTAGCCGCGTTATTTTGGTCGAAAATTGTGGCAGAAAACATACGAAATTTGATTTGCACTTTTTGGCCAACATATGCGAGTGTGTGTGTGTGTGTGTGTGTGTGTGTGTGTGTGTGTGTGTGTGTGAAAATACAAATAGACGTTGATTGCTTTGTTGATTTGTTTGCGGTTGCTGCGCCGCGTCAGTTTGTGTGTTGGAGTGTGGGCGTATGGGCGTATGGGCGTGGCCAGCGTCAAAATGTTAGACGGTTAGTTAGTTAGCCCGCTTGTTGTGGCTGTAGCAGCGACCATAGCCAGAGCGCGGCTCGCATAGGCGGGGTAGTGCTGCCAGGGGCGGTAGGGGTGGTCCGTACTTGGGGGTAGCCAAAATGGCAATCAATGCACACATTGATGCAGTCATTTGCGCCTGCCAAAATAATCGAAATCAGCAAAAATCCACACTGAGCGAGTGAGTGCACAGTGGGCTAAAGAGCCGAAAGCTAAGGTAGTTGGTAGAGCTCTACACATAACTGCCAAGAGCAGAGAGCGAGCGAGAGAAGGGGAGTAAAAGAGTTAGGCCAAGCCTCCACTCTCACTCTCTTGCTCTCCCAGCACAAAGTATTCCATTGAGCTCCAACACTGAACTTCGATTCGCTTTACGTAAGCCTTGGTCCTACGGATTATATACTCGGAATTGTTCCGCTTTAGAGCTGTGGCAAGAATAGTATATTCTTACGTCCTACCTTCTACTAGCTACGATGTCAGACTTGAGTAGTAAGTAATCTTGAGTTCTTAGCTCTCAGATCTTAACTCTCTTGTAAGACCCGGAATCTCTAAACTCCAAGAACTGTAATTTGTTTACGTATGTCACAAAATATCTGCACTTGTTCCACCGTGCAAGTCTGTTCGATGTATGGCAACCCCTTTGGCTCTTCTTCTTCTCCTGCTTCTTCTTCTTCTTCTTCGTCGACTGCTGCTACTACTATTTTTGGCCCTGGTAACAAAATTATTTATTGAAATTTTATAAATAGTGGGATCAGACAACGAAAATTCAAGTCTGCCAAGCCGAAAAAATACGAGCACACACAGAGACGTCGAGAGAGAGGGGGGCGGGGCGGGGGGATAGAGACCTCGACAAGGGTAGCTAATTTCATACGATAAGCTGGCGTGGCACGACACTAGCCCCAACCTCGTTCAGTCCCGCACACACGCTGCAAATGCTACAGTTTTTAGTTTTGCCTCCGCCTCACACACACACACACACACACACACACACACACACACGCTCATACACAGCCCAAAAATGTATGCTACACATTTGCAGTTTTGTTGTTATCTGCACAAACCGTAGACCGTAGCCGTGAGGGGATCGGGGAGCGGGGAACTTGGGGCTAGCCGGTGCCGGTCGTTTCTGGTCTCGGATATTAATGCATCATGGGCATTGTAAAATGTTCGTTAAGCTTCTGGCAAAGGCAACCACGTTGCCAACTACTACAACAACAACAACAACTATAGCGGGCGTCTGCTGCCATAAAATTGCGACGACAAGCAGCAGAGAAGGGGTGGGGTGGGGGGCTGGCACAACGACGTGGCGACGCTCGCGTTTATGCGGTTTTTCCCGTACAGTCAGACAAAAGCGTTGCCGAGCAAAGACCTCAGCCTGGGCCAGCATCTCAGCCAGATTTAAGCCCCCCCTTTGCTGGCACGCCCCTGGCAACTGCCATTACAACTACTTATGGCCGTCACTGTTTTAAAATCAAAAGTCGAACCGCTTGGAACGGGTTCAAGCAGCAGACGACACTGGGCATGAGCACGAGGACAGTTCGTTGTTTTAGTGCTGCCATCTCCCTCTCTCTCTCCCTCTCCCTCTCTCACTGAGTGTGTGTGTGTCCTGATCAAGCTTACGGCTGTAGGTTTTATGAAAATAAATTGTGCTTTATGCTCGATTATTACCGTAGACTTATTGGGTTTGGCTGAAGCGCTCTAAATGCCTTGTGCGGGCTTAAGGCAGCACCCGAGCACCCCCCGCCACTCGCCTGAGTCCCTCAGCTGCGGCCTTTGCATCCGGGGCAGTCATGTGTGTGCGTGTGTGTGTGCTGGCCTTGGTCCTCTGGCCTCTGTGTGTCCCGTCTTTGCGCAGCGCTGTTGTAATTGTTAAGATATTGTTACTTCAATTTATTATTGCGCCCATACGACCTGCCCAGTGTGTCCATCCTTTCCCACCTGCTCCCTCCCGCCGTGCGCATGGACCAGAACTTTGCTTTATATGCTTTCTGGGGTAATTTGCATTTCACGTTTTGGTTTCGGTTTCGGTTTTCAGTTTGAGTTTGAGTTTGGGCTTGGATTGGGCTTGGGTCCTTTAGCTCTCAGTGCGGCTGCACTCAAATGATTCGTGATTATGAGCAAAGTTGTTATAGTGCCTGATTATAAGCCCCGACACTGAAATCCATCCACCTGCGTCAGCTCATGTTAAAGTTACGCTTAAAGACGACCTTCGATACGTAGCAATTGACCTGACCTCACATGCTTTGCCCCAGAACTTTCCAGCTCGGAAACCTAATCGAACATGGAATTAATTGACTCTATCTCGATATGCATGCATATTTATATAGCTGTAATATTGATTGATTGATGGGCACTACTACAGGTTAAACTATTTCTAGGCCCCGAAGTTTCCCTCTCATCTCTGAGATTCCTTCCAATCTATCTAGTCTAACCGATTGGCTCCCTTCTGGAGGCTTCCTCGTGGGGACTAGCCCAGCTTCAGGCAGAGATCTGTCTCATTCACTTAGTCTTGAGTCTCTATCCTTCCGTTTCCATTAACAATTATGTTTCCCCTCCGATTCGAACTGCACTCCATTCTCCCCGCTCATGCCGAAGAGTAAAGCCTACCCTCCCCCTAAGCCCCATATCTCTACTCATAAGCCAGTGCCGTGTGCATACACAAAACTTATTGTGGCTTCATACCCCGTACCCCGTGCTCATTTTGAGGGCCCATTAAATGAGCCACGAAGCGTGCTACCAGCCAGCCAAATGAGTATGTTAAAGCAATTGCTATTGGGCCAAGGCGTATCACAGAAATAATTAAGCCTTTCAGCTCATTGGAAATTACAGCCATGGTCAAGGTATCATGGAGGTGGGTGCTCGCTGCGCGGTGCTGGGGGGCAGGTAGCCAAGGGTCAGCGCTGAAAGTACAAAATTAACAACTTCATTGATAGGCGGCCCGCCAAAAGGGCTAACAAATGAAGTGTGAGGGCGGCCCGAAGGGACGTGGGATGCAGGGGAACGGGTACAGCCCACGCTGTGACCGCTAACCCCTGCTGGCCGTGGGGCTCGATGGGGTTAGTCGTGGCGATAATGGTGCGTGACCACGCATCAGCAACGATTTTGTCAGGGATTCCCACTCAGCGCCCCACCTGAGCTGACATTTAGCCAAGCTGACGAGTTAATAACCCTTTTTAGCGGGCGTGTGAATAGCCCTCTGTGTGTGTGTGTGTGTGTGTGGACACGCGACTGACCAGCTTGGCTTATATATAGACACAGAGAGTGTGAGGGAGAGAGAGAGAGGTGAGGGTCAGGGCCATGTCCATGGTCGCTTAAGTGGCTTGAACGCCCTTTTTGGCATGTGAGGCGCGTTGCGGCTTTCCATGTGGACCCCGGCGAAGGGGTGAAAGCGAAAAAAAGAAAAAATGTAAGTACATATAGAGGCCAGGGTAGAGGCAGTGGCAAAAGTAAACTCGCATCGGTTAATTGAATGAAGTCACGTGATGTGAATAACAAAATGATATTGAGAAATGCTCACTCTAATTGACAAGCAAAGCTTAGTTCGAGACTTCCCTAGTCCCTTGGAAGGGGTTACCCCTGCCTCTACCTACCTCTACCACTTATGGCTTGAGCCTAACCTCTGATTCTCTACGCCTATGACTAGCCCCTTGCCCCTAGCCTCTAGGCTCTTACCCCTAACCGCCTACCCCTTTACCCCCTTGCGCTCTCTCTCTCCCTCTCGCCTTGTTTGCCTTGAAACGTTTCTGTTGGGATTTTGAATATTGCATGAGCAGAGGCGAGCACATTTCATTTGTTGCTAACCAGTATTTGCATTTCACTGGTCAACGAGCGCAACGACTCGACTCGACTCGAGTCGACTCAACCCGACTCTAGCCCATTTGGCGAATGTTGTCGTTGTCAAAGCGACCGCAGTCGAAGATCTTAAAGAATTTTGTAAGACGTGCAGCCATAGCAAAGCCAAAGGCAGCTACAAAGCCCTTCAAGGCAAAACTGCAACTTGCGGCCAGCTCCAACCAACCGATAGACTCCGCCTCCACCTGCTGTCCCATTTTCGGGCCTGGCATCACCTAGAGCAAGCCAGTTGGGAGTTGGGCTGCCTGGCTGGCAAGTTTTTGAGCCAAGAAATCCAAAACCACACTAAAGACGCCAAAAGATGCAAAGACGCTAACCGAAAAACGAACCCAAAAACCTAAAAGGAATATATGTAACACTGCTCTCCCTCCTCTCGCTGCCCTCCGCCCACTATTCACTCAGTCGCCTTCTTTCATTTAGTCCAATCTGGTATTTCAAATAGTCGTCGTCCTCTATGCATTTCCCTTGGCCATCTTTGTTTTTTCTTTAGCCACTCTGCGGCTGTTTGCTTTCATCGTCTATTACGACACCACACAGCCTGACTGAGTGTGTGTGTGTGTATGCTTTGGGGTTTGTGCCCTTAAGTCTAAAGACATTTTTAAGGCCATTCGTGTGGTCGATGCGGCGCTGAGATTTTCGTGCAAATTGCAAGGCTTAAATTTCATTTCAATTTTCCAAATTGTTGCCTCAAATTGCGTCAACTTCAGCTTTCAGCTTTCAGCCTTCCGCCTTCAGCCTTGCGCCATCCACAGCTCGACTCCTGCTTCAGTCCGCATCATAAGCCGCACAAGGATCATGAGTCTAGACCCCCAGAGTGCAAGTGGTCAGCAACCCTGTTCACACATTCGCGCAACCTTTTCAAGTATCCGTCCGTCCATATTCAATTGCGATTATTACTGTAAAATTGAATTCATTTCCTGCTAATTGTATACACTTATATACGTCTCGCATAAATGCAAATTAAGTGCGTATGGCTCGGTGTATGGGTTCGATCTGTGCTCTTTCGGTAGTGAATCAATCATATATCAGTTAGTTGATCAATCAATAATATCTCTCCATCACGCGGACCAAACTCTTGAAGCACGTGAGTTAATCCATTATTCTCGATAAGGCAATCGACTCAAACATACTCAATCAAGACAAATCTTCGTCAATCAATCCCTCAAAAGTCTTGAAGTCAATCAGCAACTCCTGTCAAGCTCTTAAGTGGCATACTCAATCAAGTCAATTAGTCCATCAAGACCTATACATAGATGTACAACCCATCTGTCTGTCAATCTTGAAGTATGTCATTAATCGTTCAATCAAGTCAAAATCTATTTTACACAGCCAATCAATCAAACAGTCAATCAAGTGATATACATTGAAATACAGCCTATCTGCCCTCAATCCTGATGTACGCCACTAATTTCAATCAATTTAGACAAGATATATTCTACATAACCAATCAATCAATCAGTCAATCAAGTCATATACCTCGATATACAAAGTGTACGTCAATCAATCTTGCTGTAAGTTACTGATTTCAATCAACTAAGTCAAGATCTATTCTACATAACCAATCAATCAATCTGTCAATCAGTCAATCAAATATACCTTGATATGCAATCGAAGTATCCGTCAATCTGGCTGTAAGTCAAACAATCAAGGAATCATGTAATCCGAAGTCTGTGCGTCAATCACTCAAGATGTCTTCAGTCAATCAGGCTAAACTCTTGCATGCATACTCTCAATCAGTCAGTGAGTCATTCACTCACTCATATAATCTATCTGTATTCTCATTTCAAATTGGAAATTCCAAAATGATTTATCAAAAGTTTTTCCCATTTCCTTGCTTGCCTCACAGCAGCTGCAATTATCGTGCGAAGCTTTGCGTTGGCTTCAATCACAATCAATATAATCGTAAATCGCATTAAGTGAATTTGTTTTTCGCATTACGATTCGTTGCTTAATTCAATTCTATTCCACGCCACCACCACCACCACCACCTTCACCTTACCCCGCCCACTCCCGTTGGCTGTCAGCTGCAGAACTCGACTCGACTCGACTCGACTCGACTCTGTGTCAGGTAAATTGCTTCACTCATTTGCATGCATTGCCTTGCCAAAGACAGCCCAGTCTCTCTCTCCCACTCTCTCTCTCTCTCTTTGAACCGCAAGCCAAATTCCCATGCAACAACAACAACAACAACAACAACTCAGCAAAACTGATTATCGCAAAAATTGCAAATTAAAAATTTTTTCAACTCGCGTTATTTATTTTATTTGTATTATTTTTTTTTTGCCGCTTCTCTTTTTGCATGTCCTTTTTAGCGGGCACAGCAAAGGCTGCCCTGCTGCTGAGAGGGGGCTGTAGCGAGGGGGGGAGGGGGGTTGATTTCACGCATATGTGACCAGATTCGATTTGCACGGCGCAAATCGCATAATTTGCCCACGCGCCGATACTCATCAACGTGGCTGGTCCGCACACTGCCACGCCACACCCCCTTCCCCCCACACACACGCCGTGGGCTGCCGCCCTTATTGTCCTTATTAAATTTTGCCAATTTTTTTTGTTGCTGCTGCTCTTGCTCGCTAAGCGAATTAAAATCAAAAAAAAAAAAAAAAAAATCGCGGTTAACGATTGCGAGTGGCTTTTTAATAAAAGAAAGCAAAATATATGATAAAAAAAAATATGTATATGTATATGTATGTGTGTGTGTGTGTGTGTGTGTGTGTGTGTGTGTGTGTCTGTCTGTCTGTCAAAATAAACAAGTTTGTGTCACTGCAGAAATATCATTTAATTTGCTCAGCAATAAAGGAAGCCATCGGAGGAACAACAGCAACAGCAACAGCAGCAACAGCAGGAGGAATACAGCCTTAGCCGAATGGGAAATACTCTATTGATGGACTTGTAGCATTACAATTGGCTAGCGTTACGCATCTAGTACGCTTGACAATATCTGTGTCTCTCAATATTAAATTTTTTGACGATCTATCTGAGCCATGCTCTACCTCTCTATCTCTCTAGCTATCTCTCTCTCTCTCTCTCTCTCTCTCTCTCTCTCTCTCTTTCTATCCTATCTTTCTTTCTGTATCTCTGTATCTGTATTTCATTCCCATTCACAATCTGTTTATCTATCACTTTCTCTCTCTTTCTGTCTCTGTTTCTCTCTATCTATCTATATATGTATATATCGATCCCTCTATCTATCTATCTATATATCGATCAATCTATATATATCAATCGATCTATCTATCTACCTATCTATCTATTTATCGATCTACCTATCTATCTATCTATCTATCTATCTATCTATCTATCTATCTACCTATCTATGTATCTATCTATCTATCCATTTATCTATCTTTCCATCTATCTATATATCTACCTATCTATCTATCTACCTATCTATCTACCTATCTATCTATCTACCTATCTATCTACCCATCTATCCATCTATCTATCTATGTATATATCTTTCTCTCAATCTCTTCCATCTATATCATTCTATTTCTCTCATTGATCTTTAACTAAGTTTTCCACATCTTCACATCTAAAGAGAGTTTTATAATTCACCATGACTTATCCCATATTCCATTTAGTTCTGATATCTTTAAATTAGTTACAATCACTTGCAGAAGTCAATTACAATAGCGTCTTCTACTATTTTTTTCTTCAGTTACATAGTTTTCATGTTGTACGTTATGTAAATTGGGCTTCGCTTCTGTAATTATTTGCCAGTCGCAGAACTTAACAAGCGCCCCAAACAAAGGGTATACACAAAAGTTGTTGGAAAAGAGCAGAAAAAAATGTTTTCGCTGGCAGACAAAAGGTGCGCAGCGGATGTTGCCCAACGCCCAACGGAAGCCGGAACAACATCCACAGCAGCAACAACAACAACAACAACAACAGGGGGCAACAGCAGTTGATGAGATGTGAGGCTGCGGCTACTGAACCTGAAAAGTGGTTAAATTACAAATTATCCACGGCAGCTGCCACACGAGGCAAGCAGCAACAACAATGCAAAAATCTGGGGCATATTGTGAAGCCCGTCGATGTAAAAAAAAAAATATATGAAGAATTATGCGGCACGTGGGACACTGGGAGAGAGACAGAGAGAGAGAGAGAGAGAGAGAGAGAGAGAGAGGAGGCGCCTTGGCGTTGCCAGAGCCATAAATCAAGCATAGACAGACGCCGCCTGCTTCATAATTCAAGCTCTGCCTGCCTAGCTGCCTTCACTTCCCCCCCACTCCCTCACCCGCACGCCTCCCTACTTGCACCCTTATCACCCAACAAACTCCACCCTCACTCCGGCCCGCCCGTTCGCACAGGTGCTGCCTTTCAATTTACACATGTGAATTAAGGTTTTAAAATTGTTGCGTCCGAGCAACGAAAACAAAATGCGTACGCACGCAGAACGCACACGACTATCGAATAGAATGATGGAATGCGAAATACCCTGTAGCCAAATGACAGTTACAGACATTTAGGCAATTGATAGGCTGGCCCAGCTAGAGTGATAATATTTCCGATAACTATAGTTGAGAAACTGCAGCTATTGAGCTATTCTATAGGCATTTTCATTCAGGAATTGACTTACGCCGGAAGATGTTCAGGAACCGGAATAATTGAAATCTTACGCAGTTCTTAATATATCCATAATATTATTGTAGAGCAAGGTTATCGAGTAGCTGAAAGAGCTTGTTGAGCAAACTAAAAATCGACAAGTTATATGAAAGCAGAGCTAGGGCAATAGGGTGTACATAGATATATAGAGATGGATATGGATAGGTAGAGACAGTGGACCAAGGAGAGTAGGATGAACGTAAGCAGATAGATAGATATGCATATAAGTGACTGACATGAGTTTACATATATAATATATATGCTAGAAGACTAGTAAGAGCTACACCTAAAGATGTGACAAAAAACAATGATCATTTCAGAAATTTGTATATATCTGATCTTAAGCATTTGTGAATAAAAGATGTGAATTCCAAGGCTCTTCAGTTGCTTTGGTTCTACGCTACGCTAATCAAACTTTATATAAACATATATATACTTTACATATTCAAATGTTTCCCTGGCTGATTCTATATTTAAAAGAGTTCCCTCAATCTGAAACTTATCTACTGAAGCTATGATCAGCTTTGATTTCATATTGTAAAAGCTAAGCTACAAATTTTCATTTTTCACAGATCATTTCACAGCAGATCTATAACAAGTACTCGCTGGAAGAGCAAGACCCCTAGGACCTTATAGCATCTACATACTATCCATGTTTCAACTACCTGCTCTAACATGCTAATGCGGAGTCAACACACACCCAAAGATTCACTGGGCTACAGGGTATCGCAATGTGGGGCGCGCTCAGCTCGACGTTCGAGTTCGGGTTCGGGTCCGTGTCCGGGTCTGGGCCCCGAGTCCAAGTTCAAGTCCGAGAAAGGCAAATAATTCATTGTCATGCCCAAGTGGCGCCAAGTGTGGCTCCGGGTAAAGATTAACCTGCCACAAGGACAACAACAACAACACACAACGCTGCCGCTGCCAGCTACGCCCCCGTCCCCCGCCTGGCACTCTGCAGCACGTTTGTCGCCCACATGCTCATTTGCCGCTGTTGTAATCGATTTTTGATTGAATATCGCTTCACGTGCAGCAGCCCTTCCGCCGTAAGCTCGGCCCGTAAGCCTCCCAGCAGCGCCCTGTCCTCTGCCCTCGGTATGGCTGGGCATGTTGTCACACACATGTCGCTCGTTATAAATTTTCCGCCTTTTCAAATATCAATAACTGTAAATATTATGAACACGTTCGCTTATGGGCTTAGCCAGGGCTTCACTTCAGCAGTTTTTTTTTTTTGCTGCCTCGTGAGTTGCCCCTTTGACATGCAACAATCGTGTGGCACTGTGGGCACTAACTGCGCATAGAGAGTGCAAAAATTCATCTGGCTGTAGATGAAGCTCTCTTGTACAAGGGATGCCAGATAGGCAAAAGAATCGAGAAATATTGCTTGGAGCTGAGATCTTAGAGACATTTCACTTGTATCAATCAGATATATGTATATTCAGCTATAACTCAAGGCGGTGCTAAGATTGAGGTGTCTAGAGATGTCTACTGATTCCCATCATGATATCACAGAAGATAAGGTAGGTCTAGTTGTAGTACATCTAGTAGAGCAGTACTGAGATCAATACAAGCAGATCTTATCCTTCTCCTACTTATCCTACTGTTCTAAAATCTACCGCACTGAATAAATCTGTTTGCCTTATCATTAACTATTTCTCTCTCCCTTCAACTATACCTTTGTCTCGCTCTTCAGCTACTCCACTTCAGCCTCTACCACAAATTCTCTCTAACAATGCCCGCAATCACAATCAAAATTCTGATTCCATTTGATTCCACAAATTTCCCATTGTTCGACCTTTTGTCGCGCACCTTTAAAGAGCTAAATGGCACTTTGTGTGTATCTCTGTGTGTGTGTCTGTGTGTTTGGGTTAAGCTCACTTTTATCATATGTGGCTTTAACTGAAACCCTCCGCTGCCTCCCTCCACTGCTGCCGTATTCGGAACGCCAAGCGTGGCCGCATAAATCCAAATATGATCACTTCATAATTTGACATTGATAGATGAGTTGAACACAAATCGAACCAAAGGCAACAACAACAAGGAAACGAACCAAAAAAAAAAAAACAGAACAGAAAAGGAAAAGGGGTAAACAACAACAGCATGAGCAAAGGGACACTCAATCATGCACACACACACACACACATGTCGGCTGGGGGTGCAGTGTGAGAGGGAGGGGGAGGACAGTTGGCACGGGTTGAGCCCTGCGCCTCGGCTGTGTGGTTCAGAAAATTCTTTTATGGGGTTTGAGCATTTGGTTTTTG
Source organism: Drosophila aldrichi (assembly GCA_035045965.1). NCBI lineage: Eukaryota > Metazoa > Arthropoda > Insecta > Diptera > Drosophilidae > Drosophila > Drosophila aldrichi. The sequence continues at coordinate 828,075 of JAWNOM010000484.1, forward strand.
GGTTGTGCTTCTGATACGAAATACCCTGTACAATGGCAGTGGGGTCTACGTAATGTGAGATGTTGTAGTCGTGAAAGTGCATGATTGAGATATTTATAGTATAGAAGATATGTGTTAAGGGTTAAGGAAGATATCTCTAAGTCTATGTCGTACTGAGTGTTGAATTTTATTGTGGAGTTTGAGGGGGATAGTGGAAAGACTGAGAAATATCTATATATGAGTCAGCGAAGTTTCGTATTGAAGACCTTGATTGAGCATTTTTGAGGGTCCTCACAGCGATAGTCTGGAACCCATAGGCTACTTCTATATAAGAGCTACATCTATAGCTTTATACTACATCATAGAATTATGTTGACAAGCTTTTAGTATATGACGAAACTCATCTAGTCTTGGTATTGATATGCAATATATATGAAAAAATCTAAGAGATTTCATCAATAGATCTCGGCTCTCTCAGAAATGGCCAAGTCTATCATAGAATATAACCAATATTAAAGCAACTTATAATATATGTGTTCATTTGAAACGTTGATTTGGTTGATAGGCTAGCATATCTCTCTCTTTATATAGATCTACATATATACATAAGTAAATCTACATAATATCCAATTCCATTTGTAGCTTAGGAAAACAATTCAAGGTGAGAATATCACTCCAGTTAGCTGGACTTTAGCTAAGTTGGACAAACACTTTACAGGGTAACTGCTAGTCGTTCATTTTACTACTACTATGTCTGACCTCTTTTTTTTTTTATTCAGTTTCTTGGGCACTTTTTTATGGTATATGTGACGCTTTTGATGGCTGTTTGATTTCTTGTTTTCCAACGATTGATATTTTATCGTCTTGCTATCTGCGAGTGTGTGTGTGTGTTCAGTGTGTGTGTGTGTGTGTGTGTGTAATTGTTGTGCTTTCGTTAGCATTACATGTGGTTGCTTAATAGATTTTTTATGATCTGTTTGCATTTATATACCAATTTGGTTCGATGCGACGGCGATTGTAACCCTTTCGCGTGAGAGGGTGAGACCTATGGGGGAGATTCAACTGGAGTTGGCTGTGCCAGTTCGACTTGATTGTTGTCTGTCTGTCTGTCTGGCTAGTTGTTGTTGTTGTTGTATTTTATTGATACACTTACTGCATGCGCATGTAAACAAGCAAATAACATTAATAACTCACACACACACACACACACACCCGCACACAGCTTTATCTGCTTTGGCCATATCATTGACATTATTTGATCTCAAATTAAGTGTAACTGCAGGTCAAAACATGCATCAGGTCTCAATAGGCACACACACACACACACACGTACACACACACACACATGCAGAGATGGAGCATAACCCCCTCTCTAAACCTTGGCTCAAAGGTTAATGGCAGCTACAACAAAAACAACTCGGGCACAAACAATGCAACGTGCTCCCCAAAAGGACGGCAGGACACCGAAAGGGGGGCGGCTGGCAGGAGGCGGGCTCGAGGTAGCCCTTGAGCGCCATAAATTAACCCTTTTGTTAATTGATACAAATACAATTAATGTACATGTGTGCACGTGTGTGCGTGTGTGTGTGTATGGCTACTTAACGGTAACTAAGCAAACACAACAACAACAACAACAACGAGCCAAACAACTTTTGAGGGCAGGCAGCATGACGGTGCCGCAGCGACGACCATTTGATTGCAATCCTAATTATTGCTTAAAACAATTAACATTTCAATGTGTAATACAACACAATGACCACACACACACACACACACACACACACACACACACACATTGGTGCTGCATAGTAAAAGGAACACAAGGCGGGGCCACAGGATATGCATAAATGCAACAATACGTGCGCCCCAGGCAAACTCTCTCTGTGTGTGTGTGTGTGTGTGTGTGTAGCGAATTGTACGGCGCGCAGGTGTGCCCAGGTGCCAGCCTAGCTGGCGGGCTAAAAAGTCAGTGCGGCTCATCTTCAAAACGCTGCACAGTGGTGCAAAATGTGAAAATATGAAAAACATTTGAGATTTCTTTGCAAGTTTTTTCGTAGCACGCGAACACTCTTCCTAAAAGGATAGTCTTATAAAATGTAAACAAATATAAAAATAGAAAAGAAGTAATATGAAAAAAAAAAAAAAAGTAGCATAATAATAATAGTAATAATATTAACACATATATATGTACATTTATAATCTAAATCTATATCTTAGATCTCTTTGTTATTATTTTTAATTTAAAACTAGATTAAGTTGCCACTATGGTAGCAGAGAGCTGGTTAATAAAATATAAACATTTAAAAAAAAAAAAAAAAAAAAAAAAAAAAAAAGCACGCGAACAGATAAAAATCCGAGAGTAATTGAAGCTCCAATATAAGTGCTAAAATTAGATCAATTATTAAGAAATACAGTCGACTCTTGTCCGTTCGAAATTCGAACTATCGAATGATTGCTATATTAAATATTTGATATAATCAAGAGATTCTGTAGGCGACGCGTGATAACTTTAAATTAATGAGAGATATATAACGATAATGACGCGAGTCGACTGTATTTCCGATATAATTTCAAGTCTATTGACTTCAAAGTGTGCGAATTTTGTGGTATAGGTTTCCCATATACGACGAACCCATCTGGCAACCCTATATCTGTTGACAGAGACGGGCACTATACGCCGTATAGGTTTAAATTTAACAGCGATGTCAATAAATCGAATAGAATCAAGCCTCAGCATAAGAAATAAATCATGGGCAATATAGGGTTGCCAGATGGGTAACTCGAACACACCTGTCTAAATGGTAGGCTACATGAATATGTGAAAGTGTGTGAAAGAGACAGATAGAAGAAAGGCGTGGCTGTAGCCTCAAGGGATTCTCTGAGTAGATCAGAGTAGAGCAAGGCGTAAAACAAACTCTATCTCTCTCTCGCTCTCCCTCTATCTCTCTCCCTCTATCTCTCTCTCTCTCCCTCTGTCTCTCTCTCTCTCTCTCCCTCTATCTCTCTCTCTCCCTCTCTCTCTCTCTCTCCCTCCCTCTCTCTCTCTCTCTCTCTCTCTCTCTCTCTCTCTCTCTCTCTCTCCCTCTGTCTCTCTCTCTCTCTCCTTCTCTCTCTCTCTCTCTCTCTCTCTCTCCCTCTATCTCTCTCTCTCTCATTCTCTCTCCCCTCTCTCTCTCTCTCTCTCTCTCTCTCTCTCTCACTCTCTGTCTCTCTCTTCACCTGCCTTTGCCTATGTTTTTGTCCCACTGTGCCATGCCTCTTCAAACGGAAATGTAATGCAAAGCTGGCCAAACGCTGTCCGTCCGCGCCTTTGTCCACAATCGAGTTCAACTTCAACTGCGATGTCGTCGCTCATGTTAATAACTGTGTGCGTGTGTGTGTGTGTATTGGTCAATTCGCTGCCCGGAAGTTGTAATTACCATGTAGAGTACGTGGCCCTGTGTTGTTCCGCTTTGCCCGTTGGCCAGGCCTAAAGCCGTAACGTGAAACGTGAAACGTGAAACCTCAACGTGTAGAGTCCGAGCAGCAACAACGCAATTAATGTACTTACCACACACACACATACACATACACGCATGTTTGCATGCATGCATGTGTGTGTTTACATTTGCATTTAGGCCCTTTTGAGCGCCTGCGGGCCGGGTGAGGGGTGAGGGGCGTGTCCATTGTGGTCCGCACTTTGTTTTAATGGCTTCGCTCGCTGCGCTATTATTAAATGTGCTGCATCTGATTATTAACTGAATGTGAACTGACCCAAACAATACAACGGGCTATCCCGTTCACTCCCCTCTCTCTCACTCTCTCTCTCTCACTCTCTCTCTCTCTCTGTGTAGGATGCTTCTTTGTGGACCATTTGGACTCCAACTCTTTGCTTTCTTGGCCACGAATTAATTACAAAGCGCGCGCGTTCACGCCACGCCCCCCTTGGCTCTCACACACACACACACACACTTCGATACACTTGCTAGCCATGTCCATTAATCTATTAATGCAGCTAACCCCACATCCTCCTCTATCCGAGCATTGAAGCTGCTCAGCTCAGCTGAGGCAGTGCTGAACGCATTTCCGCTTCAATGGCTTGAAGCAACCGAAAATTCTCTCAACTGTCAGCTAAGGCCCCACTAGAACTCCCCCCTCTCCTGGCCTGGCCTCATCCTTGGCCACAGAATGCTTATGCCGTGTGCAGATTGGCAGAAGTTTGGAACGAATGGCGGTAATGACTTTTCATTCTCGCCTAGATAACGCCAAAAAACGTTTTTTTGGGGGCTGGCAAAGCCAAAAGCCTGCAGCTGGCAGCTGGCAACGGGCACTAGCCAGGCTACCCAATTCAGTTTAGCAATCGACGCTTTACCCCCCTCCCCCCTTCATTTCGTAATGAACGCAATAAACGGCAACCGAAAAATTTCAAAGTCTCGCACGGGCCAGCTGAAAACTAGCAGCAAATGGCGCTGCCATGAAATGGGTCTAAGGCTGCGCACAGCAAACCCCTAAAGTCGTAAACCCCCCAAAATTCTATGACTATAGCCCATCCGAATAGTTGTGTTTAGCTGGACGCGTTGCGCGTTCGCTGTGCGCTCAAGCGGCACGAAAAGGGGGCACTGGTTGCAGTTAGTCATGAGACACAGGACAGGGAGAGGGACAGGGACAGGGACAGGGACAGGGCGGATGGGTAAACGTTTTGTAGTGCGTTTGTTGCCATTTCCGGCTGGCATGAGTCGGAGCCGGAGCCGGAGACGGTGATGATGACGATGACGGGGCCGGAGATGGAGACGGCGCCGCTGTCTGCAACATTCGCCTGGCCTCTGTTGTCTTCTATTTTGCATAGACAGCTATGCGGTAGAGTTGGGGTCTTGACTGGTTGCTTGTGCTGGGGTTTGGACTGGGCTGGGGTTTGGGTTAGGGTTAGGGCCGTTTTGCCATCGTCGACTAATTAACTGCGATTATTACGGTCATTACGTGGGATTTCCTTTACGTAAACATCTTGAATTTTGGCGCTCGAACTCGAAAGACAGCGACAAATGTTGTGCTCCTGCTGCTCCTGCTCCTGCTCCTGCTGCTCCTGCTCCTGCTGCCGTTGTTGTCTCTCAACATTGGCAATAAGGAGTTATGCCAGCTAATGGCTCTGGCTGCGGCTCTGCTCTCCAGCCCTGTACAGTTGGTGTCCGCCCTGCGCATTTGCGCCGACATTAAAGCAAATTAACCGCACCCCGTTCAACAGGGCGAGTGGGAGGGCGAGTGGGAGGGCAGCTCCTTTAGTGTCCTGCCTAAAGCCAAGCCAGCCCCAGAAAGTCATTTGTTGTGCAATGTGTTCATGTGGCTGGCAGTTTAAAAACCAAAGCAAAAATCAATACAGACCCAAAGGATAACATGCCAAAGAGCGCAGGGGGAGGCGAAGAGGGGGGGAGACAGTAAAGACGGAGTCTAAGGCCCTAGCCAACAACAACTTTCGCTGTCTGATTAGAGAGACACGCCAAGGCTAATGGTTATGATTGTGGTGGCCAAGATGACAGCGGCTTTGGCTTAAATCTATCGAAATATACATAGCTATATGTATGTGTATGTGTAGGTGTGTATAACCCAAAAGATGTCCTCTCAGCGCCGCAAGACATTAGCCCTGGCTCCATCGGATGTCTGCAGTCGAAAAAGGTAAACTGTCTACATTCAACCTTTTGCTCAAGATTACTCAATTAATGCACTTTAATTTTACGACTCGCCACTCAGTTAGAACTCTCTCTCTCTCTCCCTCTCTCTCACTCACTCTTCATGCGTGTCTGTGTGTTGGCTTTAAGGCGAGCTTGCTCTTAGACAAGCCTTAAATGCAACCATATATGGGAAGCACTCTAGAGTTGACTTCGACTAATTGTTGAGGAGTCCAAGAAGTGTGCACTAGAGAACAGTGGGGGACTAGCAGAGACACCTTAGGCATTGAATAGGTCAACTTCTTAGCATAACAAGTAAAATCGTAATACTCTTTCACTTAGAAAAGAAGTAAGCTCTCACATAGATCAATATTTTCCAATGGGTTCGAGCAGAGCAGAGATAAAAGATGTCTAGGTGTAAAGCAGTCTGGGAGATCTATATTAGTATACAGTAGAGGCGTTCAAGGCACCGTCCTCATACCCGGAAAACGCTATAGACGTATAGGTTTGTTCAGAATTTCGTCGTTATAGCCGGACTCTATTGTATATCTATATATAGTATATGTATATATGTTATATCTAAAGAGTAGTATAGTATAGCCTAGTATCTCCACATCTGTAGGGTATTTGCTTAGTCCATTTGCTTAACCAAAAACCTCTCCTTGACCTGTGCAATTCGTCAAGCTTTAAGCAAGAGTTTGCATTAATTGAATCTTTGGTCTTATTAAGTTCGATTAAGGCAGCAGTACTAGTTCCTTTTACCTTGTTCCTTGAGCTCTCTCTCTCTCTCTCACACATTCTCTCTGTCCTTCGCACACACTCATATGGAAATACGTGACATTTGGTCTCTGTGAGTGCTTTGTCTTTGCATCTTGATGAGTCGCCGGTACGGTCTAGTTTTCTAATCTAGTTTTCGTTGTTGCATTTACTTTTAAAGCAACGAGCAGTAAATTCAATTAGAAATTGTCTTCAAACGCAAACTGAAAATGGTAAATGGTAAATTGTAAATGGAAAATGGAAAATTGGAAATTCAAATGTTGGCTTTAAGGTCGCTTTGAGGCCACTTCCACTCTCCATCTACCGTCTCTGACTGAAGCTGTAGCTGTGGCTGTGGCTGCATAAAGTGGCCGTCGCGACGTCAAAAAGTTGCCTCCAACTTCATAAAATTTGTTGTGTGCCCCACACTCGCCGAGGCCGAGGGAGAACATGCAACTGATATGAATTTCCATATTGACAGCCGGCGACGGCAACGGCGACGGCCAGGTTCGTGTACGGCTCTACCGCACCGTGCGGCCATCAAGTTTTTCCACTCTGCCCGTTCAATTTTTGTGGCCGTTGTTTTATGACCAGCTGCCACTCGACTTCTTCTTGGATATTTTGGTTGATTTTTTTTTTTGTTTTTTGTTTTTTTCGGCGTTCGGCATTTGGCGCACCCACACACATTTTTAATAAGCCGCGTCTCCCCGCTCAGAAGTACAAAGCAAATATAATAACTTGCAAGCAGCGTCTGTCCGAGCTGCCCAAAAATATATATACATACATATATTTATATACAATTTTCATATATCTAGGCAAAACACACAGAAAATCCAAAAAAAAAAACAAGAAAAAACAAAAAATATTAAAGGCCAAGAAACAAAATGAAAGCGGCTCGATTTTTTTTTTTTTTTTTTGGCTGATGAGCAGCCGCATTTTTGTAATACCCTGAGACTGGACAAACAGGGTAGAGGCACTGCGTGTATGTAACGGCCGGAAGTTGGACTGGCTGAAGGTCTTTGAATGACCAAACTAGGCTAACTGGTAGTGCATCTTGCACTACCTGCACAATTCCTTCATCTGACTATTCTCGCACCGTCTTTCCTTATTCCTGAACTTGCTTGAACTATCCATTTCGATTTCTATCCGTTCATTTACTTTGTCGATTCTTTCTGTCTATCCGTTCACCGAGCCACCTAGCCACCTATCCGTCTATCCATCTGTCTATTTATTAGTCCATCTCTTCACCTGTTTTTTCTTTCCCTTATCTATCTATCCATCTGTCCTTCTATCTATCCATCAGTCTATTTATGCATTCAATTGTGCATCTACCCGTCTTTTTGTCAAACCGTTCCTCCGACTACACAAATCCTTCCATGAACGTGCTCCCTCTTTCATGAAATCTTTCAAAAATCATCCTGAACTTCAGCTCTCAATTATGTTTCCTTGACTTTTAGAGCTATAGATACCACATTTAGTGGAATACCTCATACCATATATCTTAAATTTCTTCTAGATGGTAGTGCAGCTGAGACAGGGAATGCAGTCGAAGTAGGGACTAGCGCGGTACGAATGGGTGCTTGCTTCGAGCCTCAGTATTAGATAAATCTTGTACTTAAAGAACTATAACTGATATATAGATTCTCAAAAAAGGTAAGAAGTTATCTTTCTATGATATCTTTATTCAAGGGAACCTCCTTGAGTAGGATGAGCTATGAGCTACGCCTATACAAGCACAGCTAATGCACTCAATAGCAGTTCAATTTCATTTAGAGTAGACTCTAAACTTGATTTGGCTTGGGCAGCAGACGTATATCCATTTCGGACACTCAGGGTATTCCGCTAGTCAACCGTTCCGAGTCTGCCTCAGTATAGGTTTTTGGGGCTGCCGCTTGACAGCGTCTGCGGCAATGGAGCACTAAGTAAATATCAATATTTTTTAAAAGTAGAACCTTGCTGTGGTCGCTTGGACATGCATCATAAAGTGCAATATGGGTTACACACGCTGCTCCAGCTCCAGCTCCAGCCGGTACGGCCACTGAGCGGGGTCGCTTGTACGGGTTACGGTCCGAAAATAAAGTTAAAGCAATTAATTTCCACAAAACAACCAATTAGCTCAAAAGTTTACCTTAAGTGTCTAAACACTCGAAGCCAACGCAGACAACGACAACGACAAGGACAACCCACTCAAGCTTGCCGGGGCTGACTGGGTAGGGCACACGCTATAAAGTGGAAAAACAAAAGGTTACTTGATTTTACTATTTTGAATGTTTGACACTTTTTGGCAAGTCGGGCGAGCAGCAGCTTGTTTTGCTTGTAATGTCACATCCTGCTGAAATAATTTACCAGCTAGGGCTAGCCACAGCATGCATACAGAGAGAGACTGGGGGAGGTAGAGCGAGTTCATCAAGTTGCGTCTACCTGGAATGGCAACGGTTTGAGGCATTCTGTTGGCGACTTGGACAAGTGTGAACAAGATGTTTTAGGCCAGTCGGACAGCTGGCTAGCTGGCTAGCTAGGACAGCTTGACACCAATGGCATATCCTGGTCAGCACACGCACACATCCTGCAAAACTTCAAAGTCAGGCCCAGAGAGAGAGAGAGAGAGCAAGGACGAGCTGCACTTTTGTTGCCACTTCCTTGTAGTTGTAGTTGTTTTCTAGTTGTCGTTTTCATTCTGTCATTAAAAACCCTTGTCAAGTCTGCGCCAGGACACACAACCACACACACACACACACACACACACACACACACACACACACAGACAGAGACAGTGACACATTCACATCTTTGTATCACCTGCATAATGAATTTCCCCGAACTGAGGCAGGCATTTAAATTAGCTGCCAAGCAGCAGCCAAAGGGGGAAATTTGCATTTTCGCTTTTAAGTGGCAAATCTCAAAGATAAGAAAACCTGAAAGTGGGCGTGTTCTAGCTGCCCAAACAGAGCCGAGCTGAGCTGAGCTGAGCTGAAGCCTTTTTGGTTAATTGAATTGATGGATTTGGGGCCTGGAACGTGGCCAGGCGAGTCGAGTCTATAGCTCGGCGATTAACATGCAGCCAGCTGGGGTGGGGGGGGGGCACTTTAGGCAGCGCCTGAAAACGTTTTACAATTTAACAAGTAAATGCGAAAACCTGAGCACAGCGCCATTTAAATTATGAAAAGTAAGCCATAAAATCTTATTTTTACTTCCGACACAGCCCCAACTCAGGGCCCAACTGACACCCTTGCCCCCGCCCCGTAATGCGAGCGCCGTGGGGTGCGTGGCTGATAGCGCCCCACTCCTTGGGCAAACAGTCGCAGCACACTTAAAGGGTTCATTGGGGTAGGTAAGTGGATGGGGTATTGCTTGCGTTCCGCAAAAAGGGTTGTGGAGATGGGAGCTGGGGGGTTGGGAGCTGGGGGGGGTTGGGAGTTTGGTTTGAGCACATTTCGGATACAATTTTAATTATGGCAACCGTAAGCTTTTGGTTGTAAATATTTGAGAGTGCCCGATAACGTCGACGATTTTCATAAATAATATAGACAGGACCTTCCGTACTGCCCCGCCCCCCTCACACATACATACACCGAGCACTGCTCCGCTTGAGCTTGAGTGCCAGCCCGTAGACCGATAAGCATGGAGGCGGCTCGAGATGCGTGTGCGTGTGTGTGTGTGTGTGTGTGTGTGTGCCTACGCACTGCCTCAACCCCTGCGCCTGTTTGCCTTTTTAAAGACAAAAGGATTTACTTTGTGGTGCCAGCTCGCTCGCTCGCCCATTCCGGCGTATGTCGCTTTATCTGGCACTGCGGCTGCGGCTGTTTGCCTGCCTGCTGATTAGACCGCCAAGGCAGGCGCCACCCGCTTTACCCGCTTTACCCGCACTACCCGCAGCAAACATTAGCGGATCTCATGACGCGTCGCGTTGATAACAGCGAGCGACAACGAGCGGAGCATACGGCCCTCTGAGTGTCCTGTCTGAGCTAACCCGTTAGCTACTTTTGCCACCCATGCCACAAATCAACCCTCAGCCCGCTTAGCAGCCAAAGACGTTGCGTCTGATTTGTGATTTGTGATTTCTGAATTTGGATTTCGAAAATTTCAAGCTTTCTTTCTTTCACTCTCAACTCGACTCGACTGTTGTTCATCAAAAAACATTCATGTGGACTTTGCGTGTGGCCCGCATCTTCATTTTAGAGCCAAAGCAAACAGCACACACACACAGACACACACACACACACGCACGCACTCAACCCCTTCTTCTAGTGGGGGGGGTGGGGTGGCTGCTGAGGGAATGGGGCTTGGGACAGACAGTTTTTGACGAGCACTTCTTAATTTATGATAAGGGTTTTCGGAAAATTGGAAAATGTTCAAATGCTGCCAGCTACTTTTTTGGGCCAAGCGCAAACACACACATACACACATACAGTGTGGGCGTGGCACATCGCATAAACGAACCTACGGGTTTTAAACAACTTTCTTCTTCTTCTTCCTTTTTTTTTTGTTGTTCCTGTGTAGCGAAAGAGTTGGAGGCGTGGGCGACCCGGTTCACGTAATGAGCTGCAAAAGCATTTGAATTATTTTTAACCCCGACGACATTGTGCCCTTGAGATCAACACATACGCACACACACGCACACACAAGCACACACACACGCACACACACGCATACATGTGTGTGCTTGATTTTGAAAGCGCGTAGCGAAATTTGATTTAGGATTTTTAATTTTGTGCTACTCATATTTTATTTTTTTTTTTTAATTATGCTGAGTAAAAAAGGATTTACAGCACTCACACACACACACACACACAGACACACTGGGCTGTCGTTTATCTTGCTTTTTCGAAAATTAATTAAATCTGCACACATTTGCAGCTGCCTTTCCATTTACTTGAAGCTTTTAATGCTCGCTCACGATATGGAAAAGTGGGCATATATGGATTAGACTATACTATATATAGCACATATAGACAGAATGTATTAACTGGAATACGTATATTGAAGAAGAATATTATGATATGATATCTCAGACGAAACTCAAACTTGAATCAATCAATTGAATTGAGTTAATTAATGAGTTGTTAATTGGTAATATGAACATCTTTTCATATGAAACTCTATATCTATATAGATCCATTTGCAGACCTATAAGCTTATCGCTCATCTATAGATATTGATACCTACATATAAAGTTCTTTATATCATCATCCACCTTTGTCTGTCCAGACATTACACTGATGTCTATTAATTGATCTATAGACATCGCTCTACATGCAACTGTATATCTATCACTCATCTATAGATATTGATACCTACATATACAGTTCTTTATACCATCATCCAGTTCAGTTCATACAACTTCCTATTTAATCTGATCTACATATATCTCTAGATCAATAGATCATCGTTCTCCATGCAACTCTCTCTCTCTCTCTCTCTCTTTCTCTCTCTCTCTCTCTCTCTCTCTCTCTCTCTCTCTCTCTCTCTCTCTCTCTCTCTCTCTCTCTCCCTACCCCATAGGCAGTTCTGTAAACCGAAACATTTGTATAGAAAAGTCTTGACAATTGGTATTCAAATTCTCAGCAGTGACGGTGTATTATTCCGTTGCCTATGCCCGACTGAAAATGCACTTATATATTTTTAGTTTTGATTGCTTTTGCTGTCGTCTTCTGCTGTCGCTCTGTCGCCGGGCAATTAAAAAGCTTTTACAGCTATCAAAATTGAAATGTGTGAACGTTTCCTTTGTTTCCTCTGAATATTCTGACTGAACATATCTCATTCTCCCTCCATCCCTCTCACTCGCTCCCTCTGTCTGCTTGCAGTCTGGCAACGCCGCTGGCGCACTTCAGCGATAAGCCCACCAAACTTGTTTATAGTTTAAGCGCTTGCCATTTGCATATTGCACACTGTCCGCCAGCCACGCCCACAAGCCCGCACAAACGGGCCGCCTCTGCGCTGCGGCATATTCCCATGATAAAGTGTCCCGTTGCCAGCGGCACAATGCTTCATATCAATGACAGCGGAGCAGGGCAAAAGCTCCTTGGTCCTTGGTCCTGATGGTCCTTCTTCTTCTTCTGCTTCTCCTTCTGCATGTTGGTGGTGGTGGAGGGTTCATGTCTTATGCTCAAGCGAATTATGAAGTGGCTGGCGCATAAAAATTTATTGCTGCGAAATAAAAATCAGCGTAAAAGTCTGTCCGTCCGCTCGTCCATGAACAATGCTCAAGGACTACATCCTTGTTTATGCTCATGTACATAACTACCCCACCAAAATCTATGTGTATGTCTGCATGAGTGTGTGTGTGTGTGTGGCTGGTCCACAGATGAAATCAGCATGTGAAAAAAAAAAAGACGACGACGAGGAAAAAAGTGAAAATAAAACTGAATCTGCGGTTGGCTGACCCAATGCAGGGCCAGAGCAGGGCGGACGAACGGCCGGCCGAGCGAGGGGTTCAACTGTCAAGCCAAGTGCAGCCCTTGTGAGTGGGCCCTTTGGCCCTTTTTGGGCCGCGGGGCCCCAACGACAAGAAAGTCCTTTTAATCTTAACACATATCATCATGATAACAATTTGGTCACTTTAAGTGAGGCAAATTTATTTATAAGCCGTTGTTTTTTTTCTGCTTCGGCTGTTGCTTTCTGCTCGTTCCCGTTATCTGCCCGCCCCCTGGCCAAATGGCCGACACTGATTCACTTGCTCTATTATTTGTATCCTGAATCACTTGCGACTATCTGTCTAAGCTGGAACGCCCTTTGGCCAAGTATGTAACGTTTATTTCGCATACCCTGTAGAGCAACAGCAAAGAAAACGTTGCATACTTTTACGCACTCACAATTGACCTATTGACCTTCATAAAGTAAGCATACTGTTTCTAGTAACCCTTTCCTGGTCAACAGAATAAACTTGAGCTTTCACTAAATAAATTTGTATATTATAATAAATTTATCTATTTTCCACAATCTCATCTCAGCTAACTTCACAAATTCATTTTTACAGGGCATCACATAGTCGTTCTCATGCCAGTTTTGCTTGCCTTTTTAGTGCTACATTTTTTGTCGGTTGTTTTTGGTGTTTTAGTAAATTGAAGCAAATGCGCTTTGATGGGCTTGTTACATGTGCTGGACCATCACTCGTCCCGCTCGCTCCCACTGCCAGCAGGCACCGTTGTCTCTCTGTTGCTCTGCTTGCCGTTTCCTTCCCACTCCCGTGCAGCCGCTTTAATCGTGCTTTATGTAGCGTTACGCACTCAACCAATTTTTTTTTTCTTTCTCTCTGCTTGCTTTCGCCCAATGGCATCAATTCGCCGACGAAGAGAATCATGTCCAGTGATTTTTTTTATTAGACAACACACGCACGCACACACACACACACACAGACACACATACGCATTCGCTTACTTTGATATGTGTGTGCGTGCGTGTGCAAATATTTGTAATTTTATTACGCACTCAAGCACTCATAAATAAACAATTAGACAAAAGAAGAGAGCGAATTGCGTTCAAGCCAATTATTTATAGTTATAGTTATATTGTTGCTATAATGGGGCAGCAGGGCTCGAGTCCTCAGACCTGTGAACCGTGGCAATTGCAAAAGTCCTTGGGTCTAATCTCTTAAGAAATCGCGCAAAAACGAAACTCGTGTCAGGTAATATCGACTACACTATATATGTATATGTGTGTGTGTGTCTGTCTGCAGAGGGCTTTTAACATGTCTGAGCACGCAACGTAATTTTAGTTTAATTGGGTAATTATGCGCATACAGAGCACGGCGCTGCGCTGCGACTAGACCAAAAACAGTTCCTACGTTTGTTTTTTAGATTGCTTTGACTTTACATGCAAATGCAGACGAAAGCAGCAACAGCAGCAGCAGCAGCAGCAGCTGGATCATCGTAACTAACGGCAAGATGAATCCGCGCTCGCGACGGCGCTGCCACCCAGTCAGTTTCGGTGTGGGCCACAGGGCCAGGGGAGCGGGGGCCCTGCCATAGTGCGGATGTTGTCGCTTTGGTACAGGAAGCAAGCATTTTGGCTGAAAGTTCCGTTAGTGCGCAACGCCCATGCCACCACAATTGAAGCACCTTTGCATTTTATGCCTGGCTGGCAACGCTCTTTTCTGGCTTTGCCCGTTAATTTATGTGCAGAAGCATGCGAGAGACATTTAACTGACAAGCAGCGAGAACGCAGCGAGCGGAAGCGAGACGAAACGAGGGTGCAATGCACTTTTCGCATATGCAAACATCTATTGCGCTCGCTTGCCCTCGCATTTAATTATGAAAGCGCAGCCAACAACAACAACAACAACAGCAAACAAGCAGCGAAAGCTAAATACCACACACACACACACACAGAGAGAGAAAGAGAGGCCAAAGTCTTTAAGAAAGTTGACGGCGAAATTGGGGCAACAAAAAGAAAAAACAAAAACAAAAAATAAGAGCGAATTTAAGCAAACGCCCATTGGTGGGAGCGAGAGCAGACGATGCGGTGCGTGCTATCTCTTTTGCTTGTTATTATTTGCCGGCGCGAAAGTTTTAATTTTTATTATTAACTACGAAACTTTGCGAGAAGGCAGAAAACTTAAAAAGGCGACCAGACAGAGATGCCAGACAGCCGCGCTGCAGACCCAGCGTGCTAGAGCGGGACAGGGCGCACGCCAGCCACAGACAGCGCATAGACGCTTGCTGAGAGGGATCTAGTTGATGGGCGCCAGAGACGCAGCGCGGGCCAGCGGGCACCAGCGGCTGCGGCGGCGGCGACGTCGGCGGCTATTGAAAGGGGTTGCGCAGGCGGCTGGCAAAGTTTTAAAGTAAAGTTTTTGGCGCTCGCTCGCTCGGCTGTCTGTCTCTGTCTCTGTCTCTGTCGCACGCACGCACGCACGCACGCTTTTGGCCGTGTTAAGCGTCTGTAAAGTATAACTTTGTTTTAGGTTTTTGGGGTTTTCCAGTACGTATCGCCTCCCCCCTTTACCCCTCCAGCCCGTCCCATGGCCGCTCAACTCGCCACTAGCTTTACCATATGATTCCTTGGCGTTTTTCTTTGCCACAGTTGCCAAAATCGGGCAAGGTCAGGGACAAGGCTGAAGTTAACTCACTCCCCCTCACTCTCTCTCTCCCTCTCACTTTAAGCTGCATTTGCATAGAGCGATTGCTTAAAGCAGTTAATGATAAGAACAAAAAAGTAGACGATTCATTTTGATTTCATTTGGACTTGCGGATATTTTTCGGAATTTACAGTTAATAGCTAAATAGAACCTGAATAGGAGAACTTAAGAATTTCAGTATTGCCACCTTATGACACCTTAAACAGTGTTAGCTAACAGCCAAATAAAAGATCATTTATCATTAGCCATACATGAATCGAGTGACTTTTCGACTCTATCAAGCGGATATTAATGGAAAGTATTGTAAATTGAATAACAAAGTGTAGTAGCTTTACTAACATGCATTGAAACAGTGTTGATTAACTACACTAAAGCCAACTTACTATGAATTGCATGCAGCATCTAAATCATTATTGTAGACCAAAGAATTTCTTTGGTTTTCCTTTTGTGCTAGAATTCGTAAACGTTTTGCGTCGCTATGAGAAATTCCCAAAATGGAAACTTGAATTTCCTTACAGCACTTATTCTTTTGTAATTTATTAACTGTGACCTTAAAGAGAGAGAGAGGGAGAAAGAGAGAGCGGGAGAGAGAGGGGCTGTTAGAGCTATGGGTTGCTTCCATTTCTGGACACACGCACATTATTTATGCTGCATTTAACTTTGGTTTTGGCACTGGCCAAAAGTAAAGCCAGTCAGTGCTGTACCCCCCTCCCCCCTCCAACCATTCCGTTGGCGCGCCACTGTTTTGCGGTTGAAATTCATGTTGGGGGAGGCGGGCAGGCAGGCTGGGGCGTGGCAATGTGCGCATATACACAAATTAAGTAACACTTACAATGCCCAATGTCCAGCTGAAGGCAAATTCAGCATTCAGATTCCATTTTGGGTCGCATCCCACCATCCCCCGCCCCTGGCCATACTTCATTGTACAAGTGTGTGTGTGTGTGTGTGTGTGTGTGTGTGGGTGTGGGTGTGTGGGTTCTTTTTTGCCGTAGTGACCAAAAATTGAAAAACCGCCTGCAGTTGTAAAATGTTCAGGCGTGAAAACCTCGTTTGAGGTTTGGCCCGTTCACTCGTACAACTCCCTCTTCCTCTATCTCCCTCTGTGACTTACTCCTTTCTTTGTTCGCTCCCCCTCTCTCTCTCTCTGGCATTGTGTGTGTGTCTCGTGCATTATAGCATCGCACTCATTTAAAAAGCCAAAGTGAAAATCCGCCTCATGTCGACTTTTGGGTACAAAATTTATTTTAATTTTTTTTGTTTTGTGTGTAAATCCAAAATCCACTTCAGCTTCTCGCATTCATTAACATTTTTCCATTTTCCATTTAACCCAGGCGACGGCTGAGCCGTTGCCAAAAACAAAACAATTTCACGCGTTTTTAATGCGCTGCCATTTGAAACATTTTTAAATAGCATAAATCTCATACATATGCAATTTATGCACACACACACACACACACACTCCCACACACTCCAGCCAGTTGCCAATTTGAAATTATTGCGTTAGGCAGGTGCTACCTAGACCCACACCCGCTCACCTGGCGCGAGCTAAGAACGCGCTAAGAAAACCAAATTACCACATTCGAGCCCAGCGAATGGCAGGCACAGTGGTGCAAATGCAATGAAATGTTATGATCATGTTTATTTCTTATTATTTAAAAGTGAAGAGATTAAAGGAGAATAAGTTTCTGATATATATATAACTATAATATATCCTTTGACTTTCATTCTATGTGTCTCTCACCCTCCCTCTCTCTCTCTCTCTCTCCCTCTCTTTCTGAGTTTACTCTGTTTATTCTTCCCAATTTTCTTTGTCTAGCTATTTCTCTTTTTCCTTTACCATAGATCTCTCACTCTCTGTCGCTCTGTCTATTTATGTTGTTCACAATCTTAAACTTTCTTTGTATCATAACATCGCTCTCTCTCTCTCTCTCTCTATCTCTCTCTCTCTCTGTCTCTCCTTCAATTTATCGCTCTTTCCCTCTCTCTTCCCCTCCCTTACCCTACTCTCTATACTTCTTTTCTATCTCTAACTCTTTTACTCTCTCTCTCTCTCTCTCTCTCTCTCACACTTCACTATCCTTTAGTCTCAATCTGTCTTTTTCCATCTTTAACTCCTTTTTCTCTCTCTCTCTCTCTCTTTCTCTCTCTCTCTCTCTTTCTCTCTCTCTCTTTCTCTCTCTCTCTCTCTTTCTCTCTCTCTCTCTCTCTCTCTCTCTCTCTCTCTCTCTCTCTCTCTCTCTCTCTCTCTCTCTCTCTCTCTACCTCTATCTCTATCTCTCTCCCCCACTCTCTCTTCCACTCTCTCTCTCGTCCCCCATCTCTCGCTCTCTCTCTCTCTCTCTCTCTCTTTTTATATTTCAATTAATTTATATACACATGCACATACATATACATATATATGTATTGTATATTTTTACGTCTCAATCGATTCATAAATTTTCCTCATTTGCCAAATTTTCCAATTATAAATTTTCACTCAACTTGAGGCCAATGTGCGTTGCGTTGCGTCGACTTCGCGTTGCCAGCTGCAATGTAAATAAAAATGAAATGCAAAAAACAGAAAACAAAGAAAAAAAAAAACATTTTTAAATTCGACTTTTCTTTGGATGTGCTGTAATGTCTCAATCTCAGACTCTCATTGTGTTCGAGTGTGTGCTGGTGTGTGTGTGTGTGTGTGTGGGTGTGTGGGTGTGTGTGTTTGTTGTGCACAAGTGTTGGCGCAGTTACTTAAATGCTCCTCCGCCCACACACGCGCCACCACTCGTCTCCGCGCCCCTCCCCCCACGCCTAGCCTCTGCTGTTGCTGCGCCCGCACGCATCTCCCCCCCTTCCCCCTTAGCCCGAGCAGCATCAGGCGACTCTGCCATGGACCACTCACTGTTTAAATTAATTCAAATTAATTCACTTGCGTCGCAGCTGCTTCGGCTCAAATTTTATGCGCGATTTTCATTTTACAACAAAAGCATTTGGCATTCAGCCAACCCCCACCCGCCCTTACGCTGCTGCTGATGGGGTGGGGGGGTGGCTGAGCCAGCGGCTGAGCATAGCGGCACCTACAGATTGCAGCAGCCGCAGTCGAAATGGAATCCAACTTGAGCCGAATCTGAAACAAAACCAAAAAATTATATTGAAATACTATAAAATAAGAAGAAGATATTGAAAATCGAATAATATTCACGAGGAATGGAGTAGAGTCAATGGGATAATTCAGCCCTTGTGAGAGAAACCGAAACGGAGACAAGTTTCCATTGAGCATTGCATCTGAATGGGCTTGAAGTGTGAAGGTTAATGATAAAAGACCTTTGGGAGAGATTGATAGAGGTATTATCGTAAACATAATAGAGCAATGAGAAAAGGATAGAGATAATAATAACATAATAATGGAAATTTTATTTAGAAATTCGATTACACTTAAGAAATACACCAATATTATTCTTCAATACACGGAATCTGCATTATTATTAGCTAAGTTTTTCTATACAGAAACATATATGTATACTTGCCTAGAAGGAATTACTGCTGGAATAAGCTCATGTACTTAACTTGAACTGGATAGTTATATTATCAGTATGGAAAACAAAACTTATCCAGAGCTCTTATATAAAAATCTCACAAGTTCTTAATGTATGACATCTTAAAACTTATCTTCAAAACATTCGCACTAATTCCTAAAAGAATGGGATGCTTTATTTAACTATTGTTGAAGACGGAAACCGGGGAACATATCTTATCTTATATTATATAACGTTTTTCTCTACTCGATACAGCTTTATCGATACTTGATAAGTACAAATATCGAAACCAAAATATTGACTATAAAATATCGGTATCGCCGTACGAACATATACGAACTCGATATCAGAAATATTGATATTTTTTCGTGTCCTTACTTATCTTATGTTTGTCGTCTTCTATCTCTCTCTCTCTCTCTCCTCCATCCGTCACTTTCCTTCTTCCATTTTAACACAGGTGGGAAGGTTGGTTCGACTTTTAAGATCTATATTCCTTTTGACATCTACCATCTGCAATCTCAAATCTCCCCTCTTCCACCTTCTACATACCTATTTATATCTCAATTCCCATCTAAACATATTTCTATCTTTAGATCTATCAATTCTCTAAATACCTACATAAATTTCTCTTCATTTTGACCTCGAGCTTTGCATGGCTGACTGCCCGCTTTAAAATGATATTTAAGAGGGCATTTAGAGCGTATCAGAGTCCAATATTTATTTACTTTTTTTTTCGTTTCGGCTTCTTTTTATCGAAATATCAATAACATAAGCTACTTAAGTGACAGGGCAGGGCAGGCGACATCGACCACCTGCAAAGGGCGTGGAAAAAGAAGCCAAAGGTTCAGTTGTTTGTTCTATTGAATGCCAAACGCCCCGCTTAAACAAAGCCCAAGAAAGAAAGAAGAAAACAAAAAAACCGAAAGTGCGAATGAAAACAGAAGAAAAAACAAGAAAACCTAAGAAAATGTTCTCAAGCGAGAGTGCCCACAATGAGTGAAAAGGGAGGGGGGCAGTGGGGGGCAGGCGGTTCTCATGTGCCAAAGTGAAATGCGTTAATTCCATTTTCTTAATTAAATGCACAAACAAAATCACGGAAATGAAAAATAAAATCCAAGTCTTTTACACTCAATGATTTGTTTTCATTAAAACAAGAAATTCTCATTAACAATGGCAATGACAGCGAACAGCAGCAGCAGCAGCGGCACCAACAACAATGGAAGAAGGCGAGGGGCGGCCGAGTGGCCGGAGATGGGGGGCGGGGCGCGGCTAAGAAACCACCGATAGCTGCAGAAGCAAAAGGCACCAGGCAAAGCAATTGAAGACGCGGGCGAAGGCATTTGGACATTGTTGTCCTGCTTATCGTGGTTGTTATACCCTGTAGCTAATAGGCATGGGGTATGCTGACCATAGAGTTGAGATTAAATATGTGAAATTTGCGTTGTTTATCTAAGTTTAGGCAAATTCACTTACCAATAAACCACACACAATCGATAACTCTGTTAGTAATCGATAAATATCGATTATAATACTTGATATCGATATTTATCGAGCTAGATTTTATATACATTTCCTATAGATTACAAGTTTCAATCCTATGAAAAGACTGCATATCTGCTAGTCTGGCATACCCGACCTGAACTAAATGTTGTTGCTGTTGTTGTCAATGGGCGCATTCCCAAATGCGCCACATTTTAATTGCCAGCAATTGTCGCCGGCAGCGCAGCTGCTTTTTTGGCCAAGCAACTTGTCCTGCCGCCGTCCAACCCCCGACCACGCCCTTGCTGGCGCTTACTTATTATGCTTGCTGTTGTTGTCGTTGCTGCTGCTGCTGTTGTCCCCAGCAAGGCGTCCAAATTTATGACATACTTCTCAGCGCAATTGTTGGCGCGATTTACGCGCCTTTGCTTTATTCTCTAGATTTCTTCAAGTCGCGTTTGCCACCGACTCCCTCGCTTCGAATCACAGCCACTCATTGGGGGGAGGAGGGGCGGTTGGGTTGTGAATGGGTTTTTTGTTGCCGGCAGCAGACATTTCATAAGGGCTGCTACCCAAACAGGGGCCAGAGCTTTGCAATTAGCTAAAACAATCGATAAGAATCGCAGCAGTAATCAAATTAATCGAATTCCATTATTTGCATTATTATTAATGTTACAAGCACGCCCTCCCCACTTCGGGCATATGCATGACAATATTTGTGGGCTTAAGATTAATATACAAAGTGTATACGAGAACAGATTTCAAATAAAATTTCAGATTGCCTTTCAAATATACAAAAAAAAATCTCATATGCGCTGAAAAGTATGCTGGCATTTATTTAAAGCATAAAGCCAAAGTTAATCAAATCAATAAGTTTTATTATTTTGCATTTATAAACTAATTTGCTTAAGCACACTTCAAATGCCAGCTTAAGCGCCATCAGCTCTGTTTTTAATCACATTTGGTATTTGGAAACAGTTATGCAGTTGCATAACAAACAAACAATATATACAAAAAATTAAAACAAACTTTTTTAGTCAAAGTTTTTAATATATACAAGCACACATACATACATATATACCTATATAGATAATGTAATCATATGCATATTTATGGCATCCATTTTGTTTTGTTTTGCTTTTATTTCATTGTTAATTTTCCATTGGCTAATGATCCCTTTCATACGCTAATTAGATCTGATAAGCCTGTCTAGTGCACCGTTATCGATTGCAACGGTTAAGCTATGCGACGCCCCTCTGCTGTCTGCGGCGACTGCAGGCAACTGACCGTGTGTTAACAGCGACGGCGACGGCGACGACTGAGCGGGGCGAAGAAACATGTCGGCGAATGCAGCAAATTGAAAAAAGAGATTGAAGCAGTGTAGTGTGGGACTAAGGCCGCTAATCGCACAAAATGGCGGCAAAGAGCAGTGCAAAAAAAAAAGAACAAGCACAAAAAAAAATACACAAAAGAACCTCCAGCAACAGCAGCAGCAGCAGCAGCAGCAACAACAACAATGCGACCAAACGCCATCGTAAATTTGCTCAACGTCATTTTTTTTGCTCTCCTCCTTTTTGCACTGCTCTTCGGTTTGGCTGCTGCTGCTGACGTCGCTGCTGCGTCTAGTGCTCGGCTGCTGCGTTTCGTTTCGTTTCTTTTATGATTATTTTCATTTTCAGCTTCTTTTTTTTCTCTCATTTCGCAAGCATTTTGTGCATTTTATGGTTGCCGTGGCAATGGACCCGCCTTCTTTTGCTGGCTTCACCTATCGCAGCGTCCGTTGCACGACTGCGATGACGACAAACGGCAAACGGCAATGGCCATTGCCAGCAGCTGCAGCGAAAGCGAGAGAGCGCCACTGCCGGCTCTCCAGTGCTCTCAGTGCTTGTGTGAGAGTGCAAGAGTGTGACTGTATCGGTATCGGTGTCTGTGTCTGTGTCTGTGCTTTGGCCTGTGCATGCATTTGTCAGCTACCTCTTCCACTCACACTCGCACTCGCACTGGCACTCACACTCTCACACATACAGCTTGCAGTCAGCGACACCAGCAGCCACCACTCTCCCACTTATGCGCTCGCTCTCACGTAGTTTATTTGTGTGCGACGCTTTTACTCTTCTCTCTTATTCCCGTTGCACTGCTACAGCTGTTGTTGTTGTCTTGTTTTCGTGCTTTAAATTTGATTTGCAGTGCAGCATTTAATACATTGCAACGGTAAAGCTTTAACTCTGGCTATCGCTCTCACTCTCTCGCGCGCTCAATTGGCCCACCATAAATAATTTGCAACTCATTTTGCAGATGGTTTCTTATGGATTGCCGTGCAATTTTTAATGAAATTTATCGCGCTTATCTGGGCGCATTAATCAAACCGTATTCGCACAGTTATCAGAAATTCGACCGAAATACCCAAAGACCAAGCAGTCGACCGCCCGGCCCGCAACAATAAATAAGCAGCACCAGCAGCAGCAACAGCAACAACATCCGCTGCGGAACAGACTGTTGCGCCGCAGCGGAGGTCGCTAATTTAAACCAAATGAATTGGCACATTTTTCACTTTTCCCCCAACCCCAGCACCTTTGGCCAAATGAGCGGGCCAAATGGCAGGCGATGCCATCAGCCAGCCAGCCAGTGGCGCAACAGCCGCGCACCACAAAAGGTGCCAACAACAATAAAGGCTGCCAGCGTAGTCACTTAATCCATGCCGCGATAAAAATCTCGAAAATCCAACTTAAGTGTTTGGTAATTTATCTCGCTGTGAGCGAGCGTAACTTCTCCTCCCCCAGCTCTCGCTCACTCACTTCACTTCTTGCTGTGGCATACGCGACATTTTTTGCATATAATCGTCACTTGCTACCTCTCTGTCTCTGTCTCTTCCTCTGTCCATCTCTTTCGCTCTCGCTGCTTAACTTCCTTTCGCTCGTCAATCGTCACTTGGTCTGGCTGTCTGGCTACGTCAGTCATCAGGCTCATTCGCGCGCAAACCACAAGTTGGCATGCCACGCCCCCACCCACCCACTGCTCAAACACCAGCCGCTCGTTGTCAGTCATTTTGGCTTTGGTTTTATTTCCTTTTGGGCTCGATGAAATGATAAATGATGAAAAATGTTGCAAAAGATTTAAAATGATCCAAGAGCAAAGTCAACATCAAATCAGCTGCCAGTTACCTCCCGCCCTCCCCTCCCAACACACCCCATCCTCTAGCATCCGCTTTGAAAATGAAAATGAGCTTGCAAATACGGAATTACAGATACCCAATTCCATTTACCACGAGCTCATTCCTCATTTTTTCGCAGCACAGCTGAGCCAAGCCGAAAATTGAAAAACTAAAGCGCACTAAATGACTTTTCCGTGACGGAAAAAAAAACAAAACAAAACTCATTGAATGCGACAAAATTTTCATCAAGACTTTGATTAAAATTAATTAGCTTTGCTATTTAGTGCGAAACTGCGAAATTAGGTCACAAATCAGCTGAACTTAGGCGATGCGAAGCATGAAGCGCATATTCTAAATTTTACCAGGAAAGCTTACAGTATTTACAGTGGAAAAGTGGAAAGGCTCAAGGCGAGAAAGTTAGTTTGAAACATTTTGATACCCTGTAATACGTTGTGTAAACAGGGTCTAATGCTTTGCTACAATTCTATGTAACCAGCTGAAGGGCTTGAAAACTGAACTAACCGTACTTGTATCTATCTTGACCCAACCCATCTGTCTGTTCTATCTGTCCATCCCTTTAGCCACTCAGAGAGTTGACTTCAATAGACGTATGTCTCTTAGTGGCAAAACTTACTGTAAATCATCCATGTTCAACTCTCCGCTCTCCGACCCACCTCAGGCCGTTGCGATCATCTGGCAGCGCTGCAGCTAAGTACCGTTAAGTGTGAGCGTTGCCAGAGTGATTTCTCAACAGTTTTTCAATTTCAGCCAAGCGAAAATAAGAAAATTACTTTCTTACATAATAGTTTTGCGGCAAAGGGGGCGTGCTCCTGCTAGCCAGACACGCCCACTTGGGGGGGGCAGCAGCTCATCAGACTTGACTGTCGAATAACTCGATATACACTTAGATTTTATATACATTTAGGGGTGGGGGGTGAGGAGTGGGCATGTCCATGTATAAGCATGTGAAGGGGGGCGGGGGCTGGTGCTGGCGTGGCTGTTGCAGGTCGGAGTTTTAAATAGCCATTAGCGAAAACGCTTATTAAAAATTTACATTTCATTCCACTTTACAGCTGAGCGACGACGTCGTCGTGAGCTCAAACTGAAGGATGTCAGACGGGGCAGAGACAGGCGCAGAGCAAGCGATAGAGAGAGAGAGAGAGAGAGTGAGTAAGAGAGCGGGACAGGGACAAGGAGCTGCGTCCTGGGCGGGGTCATGACGACGAAAATTCACTTGGCACAAGCGGTCGGGCGCACTTCCTGCCCCTTCCTCTTCAGTCATGATGGGGTTAAAATATTTTGTTGGCTGCTGTTGCCAGGCCTGAGCTGCTGCTGCTGCTGCTGCTTCTACCTACTTCCGTTGCTGTTGTTGTTGTTGTTGTTGTGTCTTTAGGTGTTCATGCCAAGTTAATTTAATAATAAAACTGAAATTTAATTCATTTGCGGATAGGCTAAGGCCTCAGCTCTCAGCTCTCAGCTCTCAGCTCTCTGCAGTGTGCCTCGAGTGCTTTTTTATGCTGGCCCCCCTCCCTCCGGAGAGTGGGCGTGGCACAGCGTCCTGCTCGATTGAGGTCCATTCAGCGCCGCAAAACTCCTCAGGGATAAGCCTCAGCCACCGCCCCGCCCCCACCCTACAAATTGGCGCCTCAGCAACTAGCTAGCTCTGACTACTCCTGCTGTTCCCCCTCCTCCTGCTGCTGCAACGTCTTTTGCTCGTTTTTAATAATATTTTCCAGTTATCTGACCTTTTTCTTGTGCTGGCACAAAACATTTTGATAGCTCCGGGCCATAAACAAAAATTGCGGAAATGGCTAGCCCGAAACTCCGGCCCAAACCCTTTCTCCGCGAAACCTTTAAGAATCGTCTTCTGGCCAAACGTTTTTAATGATGCGCCAAGCTTCAAGCCAAACGAACTTTAAGTCTATATTCAATATCAAACCCCTACCGCCCCCCCCCCCCCTTCACTTTATAGCTGTCGTTTTGCATAATTTCCGTGCGCTTTTTTGTGGCACTTGCAGCCAAATTGAATTGGGTACAACTAACCGCCGAATGCGCGCCGCACAATTAAGGTTGAGGTTGCTCAACCACCCAACCACCCACCCAGCACAGCTGACATATATGTATGTGCCCTGTGGCTTCTATGTGTGTGTGTGTGTGGGGGGATCTGCGGGTGGCAGCTGTCAGTGCGTTAGTCAGTTACTGTCAGAGAGCTCAGCCAAAGCGTGGGGCATTCGCTAGCCTCAACTAAAAACTCTCCTCCTCTCTCTCGCTCTCTCTCTGTCTCTCACTCTGCTACTGCAAATTGTCTACCTGGCAGCACAGCCAACATGGTCCAGGGGTGGCGAAGCGTGTCAACAACAACAACAAAGACAACGCTGTAGAGTTAGAGATTGGATTTTGCTAGCAAATTGCAGCTGAAGATTCGAAATGTGGGCATACATAAAACATATTTTACAAAATATAACACAGAGCTAGTTAGCAAACATACACACACACGCACACACACACACACACATACAGAGAGAGGTGTAGAGCTTTAGCCATGTGCAGCTTGCATAAGTCAGAGACAAAAACTATTTGACTTCAGCAAAGCGCAGTGCAAATACTCTTTCCGCTAGGCAAGAAACCTTTGAGAAATATTAACTAAAATTCCCCTTAAATATTGTAGAAAATATCAATAACTGCTAGTTATCGATAGCTTGACTAGCTGCTGTAACATGTTTATCGGAAATGGTATCACACTTGCTGGATCAGCTACACAGATTATGGCTAAGTTAGGATATGTATCTGATCTCTGATCTTTGATCTCTGATCTCCGATCTCTTAACTCTGATCTCTGATCTCCGATCTCTTATCTCTGATCTCTGATCTCCGATCTTTCAACTCTGATCTCTGCTCTCTGATCTCTGATCTCTGATCTCTGATCTCTGGTCTCTGATCTCTGATCTCTGATCTCTGATCTCTGATCTCTGATCCCTGATCTCATAGCTCATATCTCCTATTTCATATATCGTCATATCTCATATCTCAAATCTTGGTTCTCTGATATCAAATCTCATATCTCTGATCTCTGATCTCTGATCCCTGATCTCTGATCTCTGATCTCTGGTCTCTGATCTCTGATCTCTGATCTCTGATCTCTGATCTCTGATCTCTGATCTCTGATCTCTGATCTCTGATCTCTGATCTCTGATCTCTGATCTCTGCTCTCTGATCTCTGATCTCTGATCTCTGATGTCTGATCCCTGATCTCATATCACATATCTCATATCTCTAATCTTTTATCTATGATCTCTGATCTCACAGCTCATATTTCCTATTTCATATATCTTCATATCTCATATCTCAAATCTCGGTTCTCTGATATCAAATCTCATATCTCTGATCTCTGATCTCTAATCTTTGATCTCTGATCTCTGATCTCTGATCTCTAATCTCTTCTCTCTGATCTCTAATCTCTGATCTCTGATCCCTGATCTCTGATCTCTGATCTCGCATCTCTGATGTCTCATCTCTGGTCGCTGATCTCTGGTGTCATATCTCATATCTCATGTCTTATATCTCTGATCTATAATCTCAGATCTCTGATCTCTGTTCTCTCATCTCTTAGCTGAGACCATAAAATATAGGTACATCCGCACCAGATTAGATATGATGGTGCCTAGCTAATTCACCAAACTCTCCACGTCACTTGAGAGCTTCCATCAATTAGGCTCAATTCGTATTCCTGATTCAGCTATTCGTGCTCTCTCACACCAACTATCGATCATCTTGATCAAGTTGATCGCATTGTGAACAGCAAAGTTGTGATGCTCTCAGCTGAGGCAGAGTGTCTATGCAAAGCCGCAGCAACTATGGCGCAAGGACGCAACGTATAGCTGAAGGACGAGGCAGGACGAGGCGCTTCGTTGGCAATGCCGCAACGCTTTTTAGCCGCACAACAAAATTTGATTTGTATTTCTGTGGTTTACCTTTGGCCCGGGTAGCGCTGCCAAGCAAGCAGCCAGCTGGGCCAGGGCTGGGCCAGGGGGAGCGGAGTGGGTGGCCCAGTCGCAGGCCCTGGCAGGCAGCTGTGTCAGCAGTGTCAGTGGCACCTGGACTTGGTTTTTGCCTGTCGTAGATTCTGAGGTTAGAATGTAAAATGCAGAGAATGGATTGTGCGGGTAACCGGAACAATTAAGGAATTTTGCCAGAATGTGCCACAGGACTCGCTAGCTAGCTACCAATTACAAATGGCATACGACGTTATAGCCCATCCTCGCTCTCGCCTCGCCCTCGCCTCGGCTTATGCAGTCTGACCAAAATGATTAAGTAGATTGCAATGACTAAATTTTGCACAAGACGTCGACGACAAGACGACGACAAGACAGAAACGAGTAGGAGAACGAGACGCGTCGTCAAATAGGCAATGGGAAGGGGAAGGGGAGCAGGAAGAGTAACAGGAACAGGAACAGGACTCCTCGGTCGTTGCTGGCCAGGACATTGGCGTGTTGGCTTTTGTTTCTTATGCCTTATGCATACCAAATTTTCCTTTCAATATGCTCTATTTCCAGTGTGATTGAGTGTCGATTGGCTTTCTCGTTTGCTTACCGACGAGAAGTGCTCTGCACCATCTTAGCAGTCCTTATCAGTCTCTGTCTGTCTCTGTCTCTCTCTAGATCGAACTATGCTATATCTCAAATGGATGCTATATGAAGTCTTTATTCCATTTTAAGAGCTACCATTAAGGAACTGTCTAGGGAAGATCAGTTTAACCCCATCTGGAGCTCATGGACCTACCTCTACCTTAACTTACTTTCAGATACAAGTGCGAATATGAAGATCTATTCATCAGAGCAGCAAAACACGAGTCCTTAAGGGGATTGCAGTAGTTTCAGAGGTACAGTTTCGAATGGTATTTCATAGTTGCGGAAAAACGGAAGTAGAGCATGCGACAGTTGGGAACAATCGGCTAACAGCAAAGGTTTTTCTATCCCTCAACTTGTTTGTGCAGTTGTGTTTGTGCTTCTATATTTCATCGATACCAACAGCAACAACAACAACAACTACAACAACAGCAACAACAATAATTGCAACAACTGCACATTGTCACATTGCTTGAGGTTTGGGGGGTAAAGTTGTTGGGTTTCTGAGGGACTTTCGTTTGGCTCTAGGACAGCTGTACGTGGCGACGTTGGCACGGAAATAATTGAAAATACGTGTTTGGGTTTTTGCGGACAGTGGCATTTGGTTTGACAGCCAACAACAACAATAAGGGCCAAGAAGGAGCACCGTTTGTGGACAGAAAGCGTACCCATTGGACCTTTTGCATTTGACAAATTTCATTGGCTTTGGCCGTTGGCATATTAAAATTTACAAAATGAATTTTGAAATAGCCATGCATAGAGCTAAGCGTGCTCGACTGGCAGATACCCTGCAGCCAATGCATTTCGTGGGATGGGAGATGATGACGCTCAAGGTTTCCCATGAGCTGGCATCAGTTCGTGTTTGTACACTTGAGTTCCTGTTTAGACTCTACTAGAGATTTCAGATTCAATTGGTAGTTCCACTGGTAGTGCAGTCATAGCTGCTTACTTTATCAACTTGCATGATTACCTATTCCCATGACGATTCCTTCCGCAAGCCTAACCTCAGCTCTGTCGAATGCCCTGGACTAAATAGATAACACTCTCTGCTCTGTACTTGCTTCTGCGTAGAGCAGAGTTCAGATCAAGTCCTTTATGGACCTCCACTCCTATGCCCATCAACCGCAATTACCCTTGAATGCTAGTCACTGTTTGGCTATTAAACTCTCTTCTAACCCCTTTCCATATCTAGACTGAGATTCGGAAAACTATCGTCTCAGATGCCATAGAGTAATTCCATAAACTCGCATTGACTTCTTGCATTTCTCTCGTTTTTGGTATCTTCTTCCCTAGTCCTGATCCTAAGAGGACTCTTAAGACCTCCCACGTACGATGTGCTAGTGGCTCTCGCTAGTTCCTAATCTCCCTTAGCCTTCCCTCCCTTTCATTCAAAACCTCTTCACAGTCTTCTGCTCTCAGACTAGCTTCGATTGTCTCTCGATTTCACTTCTTAGCTCATGCTTTATTAAAGCGATTTGCTTGCTTAGCTTCTAAGTTTAAAGCGCTCTTCAGCTAATTGCATTGTAAGTTTTCAAGAAAGCAAAAACAAAATTTCATTTGGCTAAGCTTTAAGAGTTCCACCCTGAACGCAGGGCAAGTCCCTTTTCTTTTTTTTTTTTGGGCGCAGCATTCGTCGAAGCTGATTTACGACAATTTTTAATTACCGCACTTGAAGTAAAATATATAAATAGAGAAAGAGAGAGAGAGAAGAAGAGGGAGAGTGAGTGAGTGAAATGCGAAGCGAATGTGGCGAAAACTCTTTTCGGTCTGGAAAAAAAAATCAATTAGGCTCGAGGTTGAAAAACTGAAAATAAAATCAAAATAAACAATGCGCCAGAGTGAAGAACGTGAAGGACTTGGGTGACTTGGGTGACTTGCGGGACTTGGGGAACTGACTGAGCTCTACTCTTTAAATCAATAAATCATCTGCAAGCAAATTAGTCGCACTCGAAGTCGTTGGCAGGAGACGACCATTAGTCTTGCTTGGACACGGGCCCGGCCAGGTCCTTGCCAGCTAAACCACGTGATTGGCTTTTTACCGAAGCCGAGCCGGCATCCAAATGAAAATCCATTATATTCATGCGACGGAACAATGGCTGGCCGGCGAGCTTGCCTCTCTCGGCTCGGACATTGGCGGCGACATAAAAAATTCATTAAAAGTAATAAACTAATTCCATTCGATCCTATTAAAAATCATTTTCGAATTAAGGATATTTGCATATCCTTAATAAAGTTGAACGGACAAAGCTCGAGCCACCGTCCGTCCGTCCGTCCGTCCGTCTGACCGAGCACCCGAGCTCTGTGCGCCGCCTTTGTGACATTTTACAGACAAGTAGATGAGCTGGCGGCTTACTCCGCCTCTTTAGCAATTCTTATGGCACTCATTGGGAACACCACCACCCCCCTCCCCCCTACCATCCTCCTTCAATGCTCTTGGTGGTTGATGGCTGCTGATGAGCTCTCGCCTCTGCCCGTACCCGTACCCGGATCTCAGCTTTAGGGTTTGGGCTAAAAATCTTGTTTTTATTTGTTTGTTTACCGTCCGCAAAATGAACGCTGGCAGGCAGGCCAAAAAGTGGGAGTGGCGCCGGAGGGAGGGGGGGGAGGCAAGCATAGTGGCTAAAGCATATACATAGCATTTTCAGCTAGCTACAGGGAAAGGCCTTTGTGGAGATATTTAAATTTTATCGCAGGCCGCCTGATTGCCCCAGCAGGCAGGCCGGCAGGACACACACAGCAAAGGCGGATAGTGAGGGTGTGAGAGCTGCCAGGACTCATCAATCAGCTGCAGACTAATTACATAATCTCCTCTTGATTATGTTGCCGCACTTTGTTGTCCTTGTACTGGCTCCTGCCTTGCTACTTGTTGGACGAACGACCACACACCAAAGCCAACGAAAAAAAAAAACGAACGAAGTTCACAGCCAGCACATGACAAACAACAAAGGCAAAGGACAACAAGGATGTCGAGACACCAAGCATTAGCTCTCTCAAAAACCCTTTCAGGAATCTGACTAAGACTCCTCGCTGAAAGTTGGTTAAAGGCCATGACTATCCTTCAGGATTTCTCCTAGAAATCTTGCGAATAATTATGCCATCTCTTATCCCAGGAACCCAGCCAGAAGTTCTCTAAGGTATCCTGCTTTCATCTCTCCCGAAAACCCTACCAGAACTCCTCTCAGCATTTCCCCAAGAGAGCCTTCCACGAATATTCAGGCTCCTCTTCCTAGATTCTTCTCTTACAGTCCTCTGAGAAGTCGTAGCAACAGCTCTACCGGAAACCTTCCGTACCTCTCTTCGGACTCCTGACAGCTCCTCCGGTAGGAAGGCGACTCTGTTCCCAGCATATCTGCAGCATTTCTTTGAGGACTCTTTGCAGCAATTATCCCGTAAACCCTATATGTATCTCCCCCAGGCACCGTCCCACGAGCCCTTTCAGCATCCTATTCGAATAGCTCTTCCAGCTACACAGGAAACCTGGCAACAGGTCACCAAGGATCCATTGCACCACACACGAACCCTACCAGGACCCTCTCCCAGGAACACTTTCAAAACTCTTTTTTCTCACCATCTCTCTCTCTCTCCCTGTCTCTCGACATCTCCGTCTAGTCTCGCTTGGAGATCAAAACTGGCGCCAACTTTTAAATATGTTACAGCACTTCTTTTTATTATTGTTCTTCTTTTAGTTGGCTTCGGGTTGTTGTTGTTGTTCTTGGCACTCATTAAACGAACTCTAGCTAAAGCAAAAGTTATGCAAGACAAGTGGAAGTTGAAGAAGGAAGAAGAGGCGCCAGAATAATAAAGAAGAAGAAACTTGGCGAACGACCTTGACACTGAAAAAGTGAGAGAAAACTGAATACTAAAAGTAACTGCAAAAAGCGAACTTTGCGTACCACTAAACTTTAAGGCGTTAGACGCGCGACCGGCCCCGGAGACCCCGGCTGCCCCTTGCCGTTCATCTGCCAGCGTTAAGCGACCACGCCTATAAACACAACTTACTCAGGCAACGCGAGAGACAAGGAGACAAAGAGAGAGGGAGAGAGAGTGAGTGAGATAGTGAGAGCGTGTGCGAGCGAGATAGCAAGCGGTAGCAAAGTTTACTTGAAAAGTTGGAAGGTTTTTGGCCAAAAGAAAATAAAATTTAACTTTTAAGCAACAAAATTTTATATCAAATATTTTCCAAGTGTGTGTGTGTGTGTGTGTGTGTGTGTCTGCGCCTATGCCAAACGCTGAACTTTGAACCCGCCGTGAATTCAATTTTGGCTTAGTTAAAAAGCGTGCGAAATACCCTGTAAAATAGATTTGAATATGAATATGAATATGAATATGAATATGAATATGAATATGAATATGAATATGAATATGAAGATGAATATGAATATGAATATGAATATGAATATGAATATGAATATGAATATGAATATGAATATGAATATGAATATGAATATGAATATGTATATGAATATGAATATGAATATGAATATGAATATGAATATGAATATGAATATGAATATGAATATGAATATGAATATGAATTTGAATATGAATATGAATATGAATATGAATATGAATTTGAATATGAATATGAATATGAATATGAAAAAACCCAATATTCAGGGAGGATAACTCTGAGATCAGACTTGGAATGTGCCTTTTGAGGGCTGCCTATCGATTATCGATAACATTTCGACTATTGCTAATGATCAATGGGCAACTTCAACTTAAAGAGAGGAAAACATTGCGTGGTAACTGAAAACAATTGTTGTTGCTGTTGCCTTTGACTCATTAACATCCTGCAAGGATAACGCACCAAACAACAACAAAAAAGTTAAGTGAAAACCCTTTTTCCCCGTTTATTTCTGCTGTTGTTGTTGTTGTTGTTGTTGCCGGCTGCAAAGTTTCAGCTGCGAGCCAAAGTTTCGTCTCGCCAGAAGCAACAGCAGCCGCACCGCACCGCCCTGCCCACGCCCCCCCATTTGAACAGCTGTGGCGCCAGCGTTGATCAGCTGATGCCGTGCCACGCCCCCCTGCTGTTTGCCCACTTTTCAGCTGTGTGTGTGTGTGTGTGTGTGTGTTAAAAAGTTGGTCACACTCGCTCATATTATTTTATAGGCCGTTTCGTCGCCAAAGTTCCAAACAACAACAACAACAACAACAACAACTGAAACTTTTGACAATACCTAATTGCAAAGTTTTGCTGATATCGCGCGTGAGGGGGGCGTGGCCTGGATGCTGTACGCCGCCTCTTTAAAGAGTTGCGTGTGGCCTATTTTTTTCTTTGTCCTGCCCGCTCTCTCTCTCTCTCTCTCACGCTCTCTCGCTGTCTCTCTATTTCGCTATGGCTTAGACGCAACAACAACAACAACAACAACAGCAATGATAACATTTAGTGCGTCGCAAAAGTTTGCAACAACAAAATTTATTTTTTTTTTGTTTCTGTTTTTTGAAACTTCTTCAGCGACCTCTCTCTCTCCTTCTCTCTCTCTCTCTCTGTCGCTTTCTCTCTGTTGCTCGACCGCCAAAGTTTTTTGAAAATACAAAAAAAAAGTTACCCAACTCGAAATGCCCTGTGCTCGGACACAGGGTGCTCCAGGAACTTGATAAAGTTTTAACGAAAAATCAATACAATTTGTCAGAGTTTCGTGACTTTTGGGTTAAAGTGCGTGCGAGACTTTAATTTGCAGTCTAGACCACAAATTCCGTTAGCTAATGAGAACTGAGAAGCCTAAGAGATAAGCGGAATAAGGGAGCCTGCAAAGTGTGGGCGCTGGGATGAACCAATGGATGGTATAGAAAGGAAAAATCTCCACTCTCCTCTCTCTCCACTCTCCTCTCTCTCTACTCTCCACTCTCTACCCTCCACTCTCTACCCTTCACTCTTTTCCCACCTCTTTCCACTATCCGCTCTCCACTCTCCATTCTCCACTCTCCACTCTCCACTCTCCACTCTCCACTCGCCATTCTCCACTCTCCACTCTACACTCTACACTCTACACTCTACACTCTCCACTCTCCACTCTCCACTCTCCACTCTACACTCTCCACTCGCCATTCTCCACTCTCCACTCTCCACTCTACACTCTACACTCTCCACTCTCCACTCTCCACTCTACACTCTCTACTCTCTACTCTCCACTCTCTACTCTCTACTCTCTACTCTCTACTCTCTACTCTCTACTCTCTACTCTCTACTCTCTACTCTCTACTCTCTACTCTCTACTCTCTACTCTCTACTCTCCACTCTCTTCTCTGTCAATTCCTGTTGGATGCAGTCTGGGAATTCCCCAATCGACTGTGCGAGTCGATCAATCACTCGATTGCACAACAGACCCCCAAAATGCAAATGCTCGGCTCTAATGCGCATCAAGCGTCTGGGCACACCACCTCCTCAACCACCCGAACCACCTCAACCACCCGAACCACACGCAACAGAGCACTTAGCGTCACTGTGGCAACCCCGTGATTGTTGAGGCGACATTCGCTTGATGCTTATATATCATGCATGCATAACAATTTTCCACAGTGGCAAAAGGCACGCGGAAAACGAGGGGAAAAGCCGTGAAAAACAGCAGAGGGAAAACCCGAAATGACAAATGATCGTGCAAACATTTGGCAAATCCACGATTTCCATAATGAACGACGAGCCACACACACACACGCCGCCACACCCCCTTCCATTGGGGGGGGATTTTGGGTCTCTGGGAGGCTTCTGTGTGTAGGCAGATAAATATTATGGCATAAAACACTTTGGCGACGCCACTTGGCGCATTATTTCATGAGCTCGTTACCGTCAGCGCCGCAATCGAGAAAAAACACCAACTGCCACTGCCACTGCCACGGCCACGCCCACTCCAGCCTCTGTCAAGCTGTATATAAATAACAAAACCGAATCGCTGCGGGAGTCGGGAACGAGCGGTGTGTCTCCCGGCGTAAATAATGCCCACCTGTGCCGCTCGCCCCACTAAGCGGGCCCATACGCTGTTCCCACCCCCGCTCCGCTCCTGCGCGCTCCAAAATTATGACTTCACTTACAAGAAAACATTAAAGTTTAACATTAAATGGCATGTCATTTGGGCCCCGGAACAGCTCAAGACACGACAGCGACAGAGCCAGGGCTTGACTTAACGGCAAGCCACATGTCACATGCCACACACATCACACACACACCAGCACACACACACCAGCACACACACACACACATGAAGACAGATGAGTGTGCGGTCTCATCACATCAACATTTTGCCTAAATTGCATTTTGAGTCGCAAGTTTCAAAGTTCGATTGCAAACTATTGCGCAATAGGGGGCGGCAAAGGGGCGTGGCAGCGCCCTCAAACATAATTACACGATAAATATGTGGAGAGAGCGAGAGAGAGAGAGAGAGTTACCTATAGACATATATCTCTATTGCAAATCAAATAACTTTAATTGAGTTCAATATTTGAAGCGAATGCAGTTGATTGAAGGAGAGAGAGAGAGAGAGGGAGTAAGAGAGAGGGAGAGAGAGAGGGAGTGAGAGAGAGTGAGAGAGAGAGAGCAACTAAATGAGACGGCGTAGAGTACTCCTATGCATACTCTATCTCAACCTCTTTGATTTGCTTTGCTTTAGGATCTTTTCAAGAACATGCTGAGAGCCTCAGCTAATAGGAGCAGTATTAAATGGGATAAGGCATCCGAAAAGTACTCTATGTTGATTTTTAGTGGAATAGAAACGTATAATATCGTAGAATTAGGCTCATACGAGAAGATAGACAACCAGGCAGACTGACGGACAGGCTGTCAAACGGTCGAAAGCTCAGAAATACGGACAGGCATACAAACGGACGGAGGGGAATATGAATTCGACGGACGGACAGACAGACACAACGATAGATATACGGCCGGAGTGCTAGACGGATGGACAGGAGGATAAACAGACGGATGGATGAGAAACAGACGTATGAAACACATCGACGAACAGACGGACGGACAAACTATAGTAATTATACTTCTTAAGACTCGCTTTGAAAGCATAGTTTTGCTGAGATTCCAATCTAGGATCTATATATTAAAGTCTCTGGGATTTCAAACCAAGCTTGAGCTCGCCTGGACACAGACACAGCGATAAATATACGGCCGGAGTGCCAGACGGATAGACAAATATACTGAGAGACAGACATATGAAACTTCCTTGGAGCTCACCTGGCTGAGACTCGAAGATTTCAGAGAAAAGCCTCAGTCATGGCTGCTCTTATCTGTGAGCCCCAACTTTGGATGCTCGACAAGTGGGACGACATCTTCACACATACGCGGCGAGTGTTAGATAATGGATGCTTAGCTCAGATCCGTTGGGAACTGGGCTAATTGTTAACTGCTTGGCGATGCGCCATCGGGTCATAAATACAATAAGTTGGCCTTGCCAACAAAGATATACGACTCTTTATACGCGACAATTTATGAAAGTGCGCAGAAGGGGGGCGAGGGGCGTGGTTGGGCGAGTGGAGGGGGAGCTGACATTGGCGCTCAGGCAAGGCGCTCATTAGGATAATTGCAGGCAATTAACTAAATTGCTGGCGCATTTGTCGCTTTAGCCTGAACGACTGAGAGAGAGAGAGAGAGGGAGAGGGTGGGAGGGAGGGGGGTAGCGCGAGAGGGGCGCGAGCAAAATAAAGGGGGAAAGTTAAGTGCGCGGGGTTGTTTGGCTTATAGAAATTATGGTTCATAAATTGCGCCAGCTGAAAGTATGCCACACACACACACAGAGAGCGAGAGAGAGAGAGAGAGAGGAAGAGAGAGAGTAGAGAGTAAAGACGAAGACACGTCAGTGTCTGCTTTAGTACGTTTTAATTAGCTGACGCATTTTTTGGCGCTACCGTTGCTGCCCCATGTGGCACGTTCGGCAACCTGGCCGAGTCGTGATTAGATGACCGCTGAATTGGTAATCAATGCCTAACGCTCACTGCCTCCCATCCCCACTCGCTCTCTCCCTATCCCTCTCACTCTCTCTCGCTCCTGCAGCTTAATAAAAGCGCGCTGCGTACGTGACGCTCACGTTAAGAGTTTTCGCACACACTTTACAGCCAACGACCAAAGGCCCCCCCTCCCCCACAGTCCTTCTCCTCTACCTGCCACGCCCAGCAGCCTTGTTTTAGACGCCTTTCGCTGGCCACGTGATGCGGCTGGAACGTGTCTGGTAATGAAATCATTTCCGTGCGCTTTTGAAGTTTCTTTGCCGGTATTATCTGGTCACAGCTGCCAAATGCACTGAGAGAAATCGTCTAGCAACAAGTTTACATTGAATTCAAAGAAGGCAGACAGTTGGACAGACGGACGGACGGATGAATGGAAAAAAGAAAATTCATATGGTCGGATAGACGATAAAAAATACAGGCGACTAGACGTAGGGACGGAAGAATGGACAGAAAAATGCAAATGGTCGAGAGAAAGGATCAAAAATACGGGCAGTCGGGAAAAATTACGGACGGATGGACGAAGGTAAGAGCTGACAAACATATAGACGGACGGATAATCCGGCGGGACCATAGACAAACATTCAGTTGGATCAAAAAACGGAAGTACGTATAGAGAAACGAGAAAATGTACAAGCGGACAGATGAATACAAGTACGGAGAGACAGACAGATGTATGGAAGGCTATAGAGAGACAAATAAATAGACGAGTAGGGGCACAGACGAATGGATAAATGGATAGACCGACGAATAAATAAACTGATAGAGCGAAATTCTCTAGGTTCTTCTTGATACTGAATTAAAAGACATATTTTCCATAAATCCCATTAAACTATTTTCAATCTGTATCAAACTGTAATAAAGTTGTTGTTGTTGTTTTTTTCAGTGTACTTTCGGCTAAGATGCTTTGATCGCATTAAGCTGCAAGCTTCGTGTTTGTGCTTCACTTGACTGTGGCAACGGAATGCTAAATTAGTGCTATGCCAAAAGGTGGGCGTGGCTGGCCACACAGAGAGCGAGAGAGAGAGATGGAGCGTGAGAGACAGCGCCTAGTGTTATGCAATGGTAAAATTTTTGCAGCTTCAAATGCAATAACAACAAGACGAAGCAGCAGAAGCAAACCAAAATGAAATCGATTTATCTGTTCTATTGACGCAGCTAACCAAACACACACACACACACACATACAGAGGCGCGCACATATGACCATTGTGTGGGCGACAAGCTGTCAGTGGGAGTGTATATATTTGGCTTATATACCTAAAATAACGTATACACACACACACACATGTGTACGTATGTAGCTGTGTACACGTTCCGCTATGTGCGGTGGGTGGAGCCTACGAAATGGCCAAGCGCTTACGCTCGCTATGCTTGTGTGTGTGTGTGGGTGGGTGGGTATGTGTGTGTGCATGTGTCGCAACTGTTTTGCGTCTGTGTGCGTGTGTGTTGTGTCCAATCAGAAGCAAGTGCCAGCCACATACACTCACACACACACGCACGCACACAGACGTAGGCAGCTGCACATGTGTCGGAGTCGTGGCTCGCAGTGACAATCGCAATCAGACGAAGAAAAGAAAAAAAAAACAACTCCCGAAGAAGAAGCAGCAGCAGCGGCAGCAGCAGCAGCAGAGAAATAGTAAAGCAGAGCAACAGCAAATGGAAATAAAACGGTGAATGGTGCGGGGAAGAGGGCAAAAGAGATGGCACACGAGCGTCAAGCAAAACGAAAAAAAAAAAAAACAACAGCAAGGCAGAAGAGCGAGACAACAAATAAAATACAATAAAAATTCAAGAAGAAGAAGAGCAGAGCAATAAGAAGAAGCTGAAGAGGAAGAAGAAGTCAGTATCAAAACAACAAAACAATAAAAAAAATAAAATAAATAACAACAAATGGAATAAAATCGCAAAAAATTGCTGAACCAAAAATTGTTGAAGCAAATAACTGAGAGAAATATACAATAGCTATAGATATAGATAGATATGTATGTATGTATATGTAAAAATGTATAGGAACAGTAGATGTAAGGACGGTGAGAGGAGCAGGCAGTCAAATCTCAGCTTAGAGCTACAGCAAAAGTTTTGTTTAAAAGGTTTATAAATACACACATATACATACATATAAGTAGATATTTGTATACATTTACATATATACAATATAAACATTTTATGTAGACTAATTTTGTTTAAATTTAGTAAATAAGTCTGGAATAAGTAGTCTTTAATATGAGGTACGTATAGTGAATATACATATGCTATAATATAATACAATATAATATAATATAATATAATATTTAAATAGCATCTAAAAAACGCCTATTAAGGCTTTAACTATATAGAGGTTAATCTTAGCATTGCATTAGTTGAATGCCAAATCGAACTACTATAGCTAGAATTATATAGACAGCTATAGAAGCGTATATAAATGCAGATATGCCCATGATCTTTAAGCATGCATGTATACGTATGCATTTGTATGTGAGTTTTTACACATATGTACATACATATAAGTATGCTATATTTTTCTGTTCTTTTTGTGTCCGCATTAAAGTTGACAAAGTTGCCAAATGTTGAGCTGGAAACGAAAGGCGCAAAAACACACGCACACACACAAACAGGCATATACACACACATACACACACACAGCGAGAGCAATGAAATGTGTGCTGCATATTTGTTACCAAATGAGTCTCTGGCTGCAATGGGAGCTGCAAGTTGCAACAACAAAGCCGAGCAGAGCAGAACTCTCTGCTTCCTTCCTCTTTCCCATTCCCCATTCGCAATTCTCCTTCCCCTTCCACGAGCACTCACCCTGCCACACAGCTGCACTGGCCCTACCAGCCGTTTAACACTAACTAAGCAGCTTATTTTGTTGTTGCTGGCGATTTTTCTAATACACCAAAGAAACTGAAAGAGGGAGGAAGAGAGCGAGATGAAGATGGAGAAAAAAAATATAATGTGCCGCAGGGTTGTGGCAGTGGGGGAAGGCGCTGGGCAAGTTAAGAAATCAAACAGCTGACATAAATAACATTTTAATTTAAATACGACAGGACAACGGCTACAACAACAACAGCAACAGCAATAATAATAACAAAAGCGGTACAGCACATCTTTTTACCGTTAAGGTAAAGCCAGCGAAGGCAGGGCAAAGCAATCACAGCAACAGCAGCACAACACATATTTAAAGAGCAGCTCAGCAACAACAACAACAACAGCAGCTTCAACAGAGAGGGACAGCGACCACGGCAGGCAGGCAGGCAAACAAAATTAAACAGCACCAACAACAATAAGCACATAGCAGAAATGAGAGAAGAGAACAAGAACGGTAAAAATTCAAAAGCATTTGCTTTGGCAGCGTAGACACAGCAATGCCCTGTAAAAGAAAAGTCTTTTCAACTTGGCTGAGAAATAAATTGAGCTAGAAATAAAAAAAAAATGATGTGAAAATTTGTATATATTATATTTATTTATGTATTTAAATACTAATTTAAATTATATATATTATATGTATATAACCACAAGTAATGCTAAAAGAAGTTTCAAGGCAAAGGAAAAACATATCGTCGTTTGTTGAAATAGAGCTATCTCAGCATTTTTTTCTTTTTTATATATACACAGAAATATACATTGTGTATACATATAAATATATATAGTGGTTACATAGAGAACAGTGACAATAATTTAGCTTTTATATTGGATAATAATCTAATAAATTGGTTATGGAACGAGAACGTTATCTATATACATATATGAACATATTCCGAATAATATCTGGTATATGCACATAGGTATATACTTTATCTATTTCTTAGCCAAATTCGAAGTCTTGATCATGAAGCTCTTGAGCTTCGTCACAGTTTCGGGCGTTGGAATAATAGTTCCAGTAATCGCGTTATTCATCTGCATCTGCTTGGCATTCTGCTTGGCCATCTGGTAATCGCCCGAATCGAAATATTTTTGTCCCTTATTCATGCGCTTCTGCAAAAATATGGATTGAGCTTTGGGCAAACCCATTGGATATTTTTTGGCGATTAGCTTCTCCTCCTCCAATTTCTCAACTGATTTGTTATCCTTCTGGTCCATGCTGATGCAAATATATATGTAAATAAATATACCTGACCATATGTATATATGTATGCATGTCTTGGTAAATACCTGTATATTTATGCCGGTGGCCTCGAAAGCTTTGGAATGATTTTGGTTTTAATTTGTAAATTGAATAGTTTTATTTTTGTTCAAACACGAGTAGAATGTTGAAAAGGCGAGAGAACAGTGCTCAAATGTGAAAAAATGCTAGGCACTTGCTCAGCGTGAAAAGCTAAGCCTACTTTGTTTTTCATCATTGACGTTCGACTTGGGGCGATAACCCAACTATCGATAACAGATAGAGGTGGAATGATTTGACAAATAAAAATAGGATGAATTTCAATAAGAAATTTATATATTTTATATTATTATTTGATATACATATACATGTATAGGTTGCCCAAACCCCGTTGCATTGTCCAAGAATCCAGGGTATTTGTAACGGGCAACAGCGGTGGGAAAGTAAATTTTATTTTAAAATAAATTTATCGCCTTATCCCGTTGTCCACGGCAGCAACGGGACATAACGGGACGCACACACACACACCTATACAGAGGGCAAAGTCAAGTTTTTTTTTTCTGTTTTCTTTTTGTCTCTTTGTTGATTTTGGTTGCAGCGAACTGGCCCATAGCGCCAATTGCAGGGACACAACACATGCCCACCAGTCCACCTGGACGCAGCGCCCGACTGCCCCCCACCCTGGGCCCCAGTTGGCCGCACGCAGCGCTTCATTTGAACGAAATGAAATCATAATGAGATTTTCGTTCAGTTTTTTTGTTGTTGTGCTGAGGACGGGGGCTGGAATGGGCGGCACTGGCTGTGGGCGTGGCTTGGGCATTGCCATGGACGCGGCATAATGACAAAAAATTCATAATTGGATAAAGATGCGAACGTGTGCGAGCTGCCGCTGCTGCTGCTGCTACTGCTTCAATGTGTGTCTGTGTGTATGTGTGTGTGTGTGTGTGCGCGCTTGTGTTGCGTTTAGCTATTAAAATCAGAGTCATAAAGTTAGCCAAAAGCATGAGAGCGCTTTAAAGCTGCAGTCTGCTAACACACTTACACATAGACACACGCACATACACACACACACATATGTATATACTAACATGT
Organism: Drosophila aldrichi; assembly: GCA_035045965.1. NCBI lineage: Eukaryota > Metazoa > Arthropoda > Insecta > Diptera > Drosophilidae > Drosophila > Drosophila aldrichi. The sequence goes on from JAWNOM010000484.1 coordinate 870,435, forward strand.
GTGTGCGCTTGGCTCATTTGTCAGTTCGTTCGCTTGGATAATTGTCCTGCGATAAACAAAATTAGCAGCAATTTAAGCGAATATAGCTAAATGCCAGCCGACAAAAGGACATCGACAGGCGACAAATGCCATCAGCACATACACACACACACACACACCCTCAATTTATAGCCTTTGCCTGGATATTCATGTGCCTGCTGTCGCCCTGCGACGACGACATTAGTTATAGTTTTGATGAGTGGCATTAATGAGTCGTCTCTATGTCTGCAACTGTCTAACAGACACACACACACGCACACACACACACAGTTAGTGCCTTTCTGTGTCGCCTTTTGTCTTTTTTGGCTGCGGGGAGAGTTTTGGGCGCTGACATTAATGACACCCACACATGGCATCCAATTTGACAGGCAACATGAGCAAAATTAGTGAAAATCACAATCGCAACTCACTAACCCCAGCCAGCACTCACACACTCACACTACTTACGCTACTCACACACTTACACTCCCAACACTCTCAGTTTGCAGGCGCTCTCTCACTCTCACTCTCGCTCTCTGCCTCTTCGCCTTTCTTTATGCTGCGCCTTAAAGCACTTTTATCTTACTACTTACTTTGTGACTTCTGCCAGCTGCTGCCGCTGCTGCTGACCAATGCGTGGGGTTTGGGCTTGACTTTTGGGTGCCGATAACTATCGACAGCAGCCGATACTGGTAACAAGGCATGAGTTATTTATGGCTTTTAAGCGACAGCTACAGCTACAGCGAAAATCTTTCAAACACTACTTACCCCACAAAAAAAAGAAAAAAAACAAATAAATAACGGTATCAAGACTCGATGCATAGTGCAAATATTTTGGCTTTCTTTATAGCTAAATTTCAGCTTTTAGCAGGCTAGTAGCTTTAATTTAACTTAAAAATATATAGATATGATTTATTATTTATTGCAATCATTTGAGAAATTTACTTGAAATAAATATATTTTTATATATGAATATACTTTAAAATATGTAACGTGCTACTAATTCGCTTTAGCTTGCTCCATTACATTCTTATTAGCCTTTTTCTGGCCAACCGCGATATGACAGCCCTGTAGCGTACGCTGTGGCAGGCGCCTTAACAGTTAAACAGCAGGGAGGCCAGCCGGGCGAAGACCTGTCAACTCACATATGGAGATTTATTTGCAGCACATTCGAATGTTAAGCGCATTTGTAAGCATTTTTAATAGAGTCCGCCGATACTAACGTTAGCGGATCTTCGGTGGGTTAAGCGCTGCCAGAGTATGCGTGCGTGTGTATGAGTCCACTCTGCCTGGCAAAGCCCTCCACTCTCTCTCTCTCTCTCACTCCCTTCCAACATATCTAGCTGTCAATTGCCCTCGTTTGCCCTTCAACAAATTTGGCTGATTGTGATTTAAGGCTGCGATTGTAGCTGACATAATCGAAATTCCAGGGATCAGAAATCGAATTAGAGCAAGAACAAGAAGAAGCAAATATGAAGTGAATTTATATATATTGTACACATATATTTTTCTTTTACAAGTTTATTTGAGTTGGATTTGTTTGACATGTTATGCGAGAGATGAGCAACTGATAGTCAAAGCAAAACCAATTGAACATGTCATGTTAGATATAATTCATATACATACGTACATATTTATTTATATATGCATGAATTGTTAGTATTAAATACCTTTCATTCTAAATTACTTGACGACATTTTAAATTGCTGCAATTTTCCAGCCAAACACTCATTTAAACGTTAAGCAGCTGCTTTATGGCTTAATTTTTAGCTTTAAACAGAGACAGAGAAAGCGCAGCGTGTGGCAGCGACGGCGACGGGTGAAGGACGGCAGGCACGTATGCATATTTGCCGAAAAAAAAAAAGAAAAACATCTGGCAACGCTGCTTAAGCAGACAACAGACAACAACACCGCAGAGTGCCAACTACATGCGTGCAATAAAAACATAGCCAAAAGCTACAGCGAAAAAAAGGCAAAAAAAAAAACGAAGCAAAACGAAAAGAAAAACAAAACAGAAACTAGACAAGCAGCGCTGCTTGCGTGTGTGTGTGTGTGTGTGTGCGTGGGTTGGTGTGTATTTTTAGCTTAATTTTATTATAAAGCGCAGCGTGTGCAGGAGTGAGAGTGAGAGGGCGATGCCCGAAAGCCGCTCCCGACGCTGATAAGCCGGCAACGTCTTGTGACTTTGACTTTAATGACTGGATTTATAGGTCCTTGGAGATAATCTCGGCCAGCGAGCGACACACACAACAGCAGCAGCGCTGCCGGCGGCGACTGCTGCTATTTTGTTTACCAAGCGTCAGGGCAAAAATTTGCCAGCGTCTCGCATTGAGCGTGATCCAATGTGTGTGTGTGTGTGTGTGTGTGGGTGAGCGAGAGAGAGAGGGGAGGTGATACTATAGCGCTAAGGACGTCGTCGTTGTTACAGGGTAATTAACATCAAAGCCCGACAAAGCTCATAAAAAGACAGCGAGATAAACATACGCACACAGTGAGCGAGCGAGCGAGTGAGAGTGAGTGAGTGAGGGGTGGGGAGAGACGCACACATGGGACATAGTACGTGGTGGACGTGCATAGTGAAAACAGCGGGTGGGAGCAGAGCCACTATGCGGGGGGAGTGGGCGAGGGTCATCAACTTGTCTGCCAAGTGGCAGCACTGTTCGGCGAATTGGCGACGAAACGCTCAACGTGAAATAATGTTGACAGCGACAGAAAAAAGGATGCGCTAGAAAGCAACGGAGAGACACACACACACACACACACACACACAGCCAGACAATGAGCGTGCACGCACATGTTTGAAGCAATTAAAATCAGATAAGTTATAGAAAATGGCCTGTCGTCGACATTTAGACATGCCACTGTCACAGGAGTAGCCCTGTCTCCCTCTCCCTCTCTCTCTCTCTCTCTCTCTGCCTTTGTCTCTCTGTCTGTGGCGTCTTCCGTTACGTTTGTCACGGCTGCCATTGTCCCGTGCCTTGTCTGCCATGTTGCATGTGCCGTTGGCTCTGCATCCGCCCGCCGCCACGCCCCGCTTTACCTAATGAATTTCAACGAGCCAAAGTGACAGCCAAACGAGCAACAGAAGCAGCAGCAGCAGCAACTGCCACTTGCCACACACACACATACACACACTACTGCACACATAGGTGTGAAATATTTTTGGGTTCAAATGCTGCCAACTACAAAAACAACATGAGCATGATGAAGAAGAAGCAGCCAAAGAATCCGCAAAGGCAACCAGAGCCAGCATTCAACTGTTCATTCGTTTGCCTCATACACTGAGCCAGCTCCTGCCCCTTAGCCACGCCCCCGCACACACCCACACAGAGGAACTGCGCTCAACCGCATCCGCGGCATCTTCAGCTGATGTATTCATGGCCTTGACGTTAACGGAGTGACAAAATTCGCACCCTTCGCTCAAGTGTAAATGGCAAAAACCCAAAAGAAACACGACAAAAAATGTGGATGGCTTGGGTTGGAAGTGACCGACTAGAAGATACACTGCTCTGTTGGCATTCTCTCTGCTATTGGCATTGGCATTAGCATTAGCATTGGCATTGGCATTGGCATTGGCATTAGTATTTGCAATAGCATTAGTATTAGTATTAGTATTGGTATTAGCATTGGCATTAGCATTAGCATTAGCATTGGCATTAGCATTAGTATTAGCATTAGTATGAAAAATAGCTTGAGCATTAGCATTAGCATTAGCAATAGCATTAGCATTAGCATTAGCATTAGCATTAGCATTAGCATTAGCATTAGCACAAGCACAAGCACAAGCACAAGCACAAGCACAAGCACAAGCACAAGCACAAGCACAAGCACAAGCACAAGCACAAGCACAAGCACAAGCACAAGCACTAGCACTAGCACTAGCACTAGCATTAGTATCAGTATTATTATTAGCATTAGTACTAACATTTTTTTTAGCATTATCATTAGGATCATTATTAGCATTAGCATTGGTATAAACATTAGCTTGAGCATTGGCATTAGTTTTAGCATTACCATTAGCATTTGGATTAGCATTAGCATTACCATTAACATTAGCATTAGCATTAATACTCGCGTTATTAGTATTGGTATCAGTATTATTAGTATTGGCTTTAAGAATTGTACTAGTGATAGTATTAGCATTATCATTATTATTAGCATTAGCATTAGCATTAGTATTAGCATTAGCATTAGCATTAGCAGTTAGTGTTATTTTTATTGCCATGTCATTGCCATTATTATTAGCATTATCATTATTATTAGCATTAGCATTAGCATTAGTATTAGCATTAGCATTCATGTCTGCAATTGTATTTACATTAACTTTACCACCATTAGTGTTATTTTTATTGCGATGTCATTGCCATTAGTATTATCATTAGCATTAGCATTATTATTAGTTTCTCTAGCTCTCTAACTAAATGATAATACCCTAGGGTAGAGCATTCAAATCCTACAGTCACGTTGAAATATTCGCACGCCCCGTTACCACATTGTTGTCCCGTACATGTAAATGTGTGTGTGTGTGTGTGGATGTAAGACTCCCCCCCCCCCCCCCCTCTACTCGATGTCGTCTCTGCTCTGGCTCCATTGTGCACTTAAGACATTTGGCGTGCTTAACGCGCCCGCGACATTTGGACAACATGACGGAGATATTTCGAATGCCAGTTCATAATTCTGAGCAATGGAGAGAGCCGAGGAATAGAGCAGAAGCGGCGGGACACTTGTCTAAACTTGTCTTCTGTTTATCACATTGGGAAAGCTTTCCCCGCATAGCCCTCGAATGAAACACCGTTTTGGACTTAAAAATTTCGCTTTAGTATTGGTCAATGTGTCAGAATTTCAATTTACATATTACAATAGACGCTTTATGTATATATGTATATATGTATATAGTAATATATGTATGTGTATAAAAAATCGCCCATATACATATATGCAAATATATGTATATATATGTTTGCATGTCAATACATATCTCTATAGTTGGCTTCTCGGGAGTCGGAACTACTTCCTCTTGCGTCATTTGGTGGAACTGGTCAAAAATTGTCGATTTGGAAATTGGGAAAAAGAATTAAAATAGTAACAAAAACTTTCTTCGCTCTGATCGAATGGATGCGGCTTTGTGGTTAAGTGGGTAGATCTTGAATAGAGAATTACGGAATTAGTATTGTCGACTTCAGTCGAGTTGCCATAGATCTCAAGCTTACCAAGTTCGATGCTGTCACGTTTATTGGTTCATTGGTTCGCTTGCCTCGCTTGGCTCGCTTGGCTCGTAGCCCGTTTCCACAATGTCCTTACCATGTTGTTCCATATCGTTTGACCGATGACTCAGCTCCAGGGGCATATGACTTGGTATTGAGGTAACATTCTGTATCTGCTTGCCCTCCATCTTAGCCTTGGAATGATTCAGCTGCTCGGCTATGAAGCGCTGCAAACGGAATCGAAGGATGCATCCGGATATCTCTCGCCAAGAGTTAGCGGACCACTTACCCCATTCAGGTTCAGGCTGGCCTTGCTCTTCTTGAGCATTCCGCACAAACCCTCCTGCGACATATCCATATCCATGCTAGCTGTGTATGCAATGAAAATTTTGAGACTTTAGAAAAATTGGGAATTTAAAAGAATAAATTGTGTGCTTCAAATATTATTTGTGAATGGATGAAATTTTCAGACTGAATGACTGAGGCACATTCGGTTTGACTTGTGGCTTCATATACTCCCAGGCCTACTTCGATGACTTGAATGGGCCCAAACCAGGCCTACTTTGTCAAATGGAGAGGAGGGGGATGGGATGGGATGAGGTCTTGTGGCTGCTCCATGCGGGGCAATTGCTGGCACTTGATGCTTGACGCCCTCTTGGGCACTCAACGGGGCGTGGCCCAGCTGGCAGCCAAAATGATGGCATTGTTATTGTTGTTGTTGTTGTTGTTGTTGCATTGTTGTTATTGTTGTTAATCCAAATGCCAGGCATTCGGATGCACTCGCGCGTAACCAAGCAGCAGAAGCAGCAGCAGCAACCGCAGCCCCTAAAGGACTACCCCGCCCGCCCCCTCCCCCTGCCTCAACGACAAGAGCAAATGCACTTGACTTGAAAAGCCAAATGAACAACAACACAGAGAGAGAGAGAGAGAGAGAGCGGGCGATAGGACAGAGAAATCTCAGTCGTAATGCTGGCGCCCATGCCACGCCCCGCCGTGCCGCGCCCCTTGGCCATCGTTAGCCAACAATAGCGAAGTTTTTGAGTTTTTATTTGGAATCCAAATCTTGGGCAAAACAAATATTGTGGCTTTAATATGAGCTACATATGTATATGTATGTGTGTGGGTGTGTGGGTGTGAGGGAGAGAGAGAGATGTATAGAGAGATAGAAGCAATAAATAGAAAGCGATAGAAGCAATTGAGAGAGCGCGAGAGAGAAAGGGATAGAAATGAAAGAGAGAGAGAGAGAGAGAGAGAGAGAGAGAGAGAGAGAGAGAGAGAGAGAGGGAGAGAGAGAGAGAGAGAAGCAATAAACATAGAGAGAGATAGAAGCAATAAACATAGAGAGAGATAGAAGCAATAAACATAGAGAGAGATAGAAGCGATGGAGAGAGGTAAGGAGAGAGAAATGGCATTGATCGAGAGAGAGAGAGAGAGAGAGAGAGAGAGAGAGAGAGAGAGAAGAGGAAAATAGTGGAGGTACAGATTCAATTAGAAGGGATGTAAGTGTATAGGGATAAATCTTGAAAGAGAGAAAGGGATGGAGATAGTTTTAAGTCCCGATTCAACTAGAGAGATTGAGAAATTGAACACAAACATTACTTAAATTCGAGTTAGAACTACTTTCAATATGAGCTGAGACTTGGAAGACATACAGAGACGGTGTTTTGTGGGAGTGTTAAGATACGGAGAGAAAAAGAGTGAGAGAGTGAGAGACTGAGAGAGAGAGAGAATTAAAGGGAGAGCGTAAGCTCAATTCATTATTCCATTCAAGCTCGTTGGGAACGCATTCAACATGGAGATTGCGTATCAATGGATACGACTAGAGTTGGTTATAATATAGACACTACAACTATGGAGAATGTGCATGTGTGTCTCTGTGTGTGTGTGTGTGTGTGTGTGTGTGTGTGTGTCTTTGTCTGCATTTGAATCTGTATTAAATCGTGCTGAATAACGAAGTTTGACAGCAGCTCTTAGCGCTCTATGCCAAGGCATGTGACTATGTATGTGTGTGTGTGTGTGTGTGTGTGTGTGTGCGTGTGTGTGTGTGCGTGTGTGTAGCATCAGCTGCCACAACTAATTAGCTGTGGCTCATATGCATTGGCAGCGGGCGTTAATGGAGTGCGTAATGGGTTAATTTTTTTTTTTTTTTTTTTGTATGAACAACGAAGGAGAAGCAGTGGAGAAGGGAAGAACGTCCGGCTTGGCTTGGCCAGTGGGGCGCTAGGTGGACTATTGGGCGTGCCGTGGAACGTGTTGGTGCGTGTCATGTCGCGCGACGTGCTCGCATCAGAGATGAGCCGCCAGAGCTGATGACAAGTTAATCACATCGTGTCCAATCAGGCGAGCTAATCCCCGGCACTGACTTCTGCCCCTCGTGGGCAGAGGCTATATATATATTTATATAAATCTGACTAAACATATTTTTATTATTATTACTCTGAATGGCGCTTAAAATGCGCAGCTGTCCCCCACAGACTCCTCCTGGCTCAACCTCGGAAATACGCAACAGCTGCTGCATATCAATTTGAATTGGAGTTGGAGTTGATGTCCATGTCCATGTCCTTGTCCTTGTGGACGGTATTCCACCACCGCAGCAAAAAGTTCTGCTTCTTCTGCTGCGTCCTTTGGCTTAGAGTCTAAGCCCGAGCCGAACATTGAGCAATTTACATTTGGTATTTGGACATGTTTCAACATGCTATCGAAGCACATCGACATCGCCATCGACATCGACATGCAAATGGATAAGGCTGCGGCCTCCACGTTTTCCTAGTGGCCAATTATCGCTTAAGCCGCGCTGCGTTTTGCCGTATTTTAAAGTTCCATTTTTAGCTGTTTTCAAAAATTTCGTTTAAATTCCATTGCCATTGAGGCGGCCCCGGACGACCCATAACGCTGCCTCCACGCACCCCTCCCCGCCAAGCCCGCCCAAGCAGCCCTTAAACCACAAAGCCAAACAAGACGTCAACTCACTCAAATGAAGAGCGAGAGAGCGACGCAGGAGATACCCTGTAAAAGGGTCAAGCAATAAGATTGATTGAGATGAGAGAAAGCGTGAGAGAGAGAGAGAGAGGGAGAGAGAGAAGCAAGGGGAGAAGTAAAGAAGAGGGAGAAGCAGGGGAGAAGTTAAGAAGAGGAATGGAGTGAGAGAGAGAGAGAGAAGCAAGGGGAGAAGTTAAGGAGAGGAAAATATTGTGTGAGAGAGAGAGAGAGCTAAGCTAAAGAAACAATCAAGTTTGGTATGAAGAAGCTAAGAGAAGTGAGAAGCAGAATCAAAGGGAGAAGTAACGAAAAGAGAGCAATGAGAAGATATGAAAAAAGAAAAGCACAAAGAAGAAGAGAAGTGAAAAGCAAAGCGAAAATCATTTCAAAGAAAGAATCAAAGTGAGAAGCAAAGAGATGAGAAAAGTGAGAAGCTAAGAAACTATCTATAAGAAAAGAAATGTACAAAGAGAAGTGAAAAGCAAAGCAAAATTCCAAAAAAATAAAATAAAAGAAGTCAAATCCAATGATAAAATCGCTGTAAAGAGAGAAGCAAAGTGAGAAGCAAAGCTAAGAAAAGATAAAAGAAGTGAGTAGCTAAGAAAGCAGTAAAAAGAAAGTGTAAAGCGAAGCACAAGAGAAGCACAATTCCAATGATAAAGCACAAATCAAAAGCAACTACAAGTTGGCCGCGCATACCCCGCCTGGCCGGCCCGGTACAGGGTATGCCGCGGGCATGGGAAAATATGCAGTAACCGCGAAATTGAAATTTTGGCTTCGGCTTCGGCGGCAGCGGCGGCTTCTTTGCATTGTTTGTATTATATGTATATACATATATATATAAATATATATATAAATATATATACTTTTTTTTTGGCTTGGCAAACGGACGACGCTCAGGTTCAGGCTAAGGCTCACCACCTGATCCTAAGTAAATACAAGGATGCCAACAAGCTAACAAGACCCGGAACAGACATGCATGTGGATATATATAACGCTCTCCCTCTCTCACTCCCTCTCTCTCTCTCTCTCTCACTCTATAAATTTATACGTTTTTTATTGTGCGTCGCGCTTTTGCTTTTTTAATTAAATGAAACCAAAGGAATTGACCCAAAATGCAGAATAAATAAATACAGCAAAGGCGAGAAGGGGGCGAATGATGGTTGGGCGTGGCCCGCATATTTCTAAGCAGCTGCTGACCCGATACGCTCTCGCTCTGTGTTTTTTGTTAATACAATTATTTCACTTTTGATACTCGTTCGCCTAGCAGAAGAAGAGTTTATGGGCGAGTGTGTCCCGATGTCCGTCCGTGCGACTGAAAAGCAGCCCTATTGGACGAGGGAACAAGTACACCCCCCCTTACCCACCAAATGAGCGGGCATTATGCAGCCGTTGATGCCCAACAGCGAAAAATTCTCACTTGATTTTTAAAGGGTTTTCCGAAAGAAACAAGAATTCAAAAGATGCCGCGTGACCTTTTGTTTATTTTACAACAAAAACAACGGGAATTTGTGTGGAATACAAAAAAAAAACCAGAGAGAGAGAGAGAGAGAGAGAGAAGAAAAAAAAAACCAACAATAAATATTTTACCTACAATAAATCATTTTTGTATTTTCATTCGACTCGAGTCGGCATGGGGCGGGGGGGCTCGACTTGTTGGCCCCCCAAAAAGGGTTTGCTCTGCCCTTAAAGTGCAAATACCTGCATAATCTAAACGGGAATACAAATTTTTAGTCAAATAATATACCTATATAAATGCTTCAATTTACTTTTCCGTTATTTATTCGTTTAATATTTGTTCATGTCTTTCTAATTCGCACCAACTTGACCAAAGTTTTGTTGGAATTTTAGAATTTTGATTTAGTCAGCCTACAATCTATCGTACCTCTGCTGTGATTTAACCTATTTTGTTCATTTCAGTTTCGTCTTACAAGTTTTACTTTTCATTTCCAAAAAAACAAAGTATAAATAATTCCATATATGATATGATATTTTATTGATGTATATATGTTTACATATATGTATATTTATCTATTTCTAGCATGAGCTATACATAACTTCTTCAATATAAAATACCTTGCATTTACCCAATTCCATTTCGTTTTTTCTTCCGTTTCTTATAGTTATCCTAAACCTATCCCATGTTATTTCCCTTTATCTATTCTATTTTCTTTCCCAATCTATCTATCTGATTTACTTAGTGTAACCTATCCTATACCATCTCATCTTATCCCTTATCCCATTCCATCTATTCTTATCCATGTGCCAACTCAGCCCTAACCTCTTTTATTAATCAATTAGACCTTCGAGCACCCTCTCACTCCCTCATCTCTCCCTCTCTCTCACATACATATATGATCATTCATTTCCATCCAAATGACCAATTGCCCGAAATGTCCTGCGCTTGTCCTTCCCTCCTCCCATCCTTAGATATACATATACATATATATATATATCTAGTTTTTTTTTTTGACAAATGGCCACTCAAGTGGATTAAAATCTGGTTGGCTAACTGAATAACTAAATAAATCTGCGGCCTAGACACGAACATTTGTCAAACGTCGCTTCAACAAATTAAGCGTTGGGCGTGGCAGGTGAGGGCGGCACGGTGAGTGAGTAAGTGAGCTGAGGAGCATGTCGAAGTATTTGTCGCATATTAGTAAAAACTTCAATAATAAAAAAACCAAAAAAAAAAACTGCAAAAGCTAAACTTTCTCTCTTTCTCTCTCTCTCTCTCGCTCTCATTCACCTTCTCTCTCACACACTCATCAGCTTCCGCAAAGTGAACTTCAAAGGCCGCAGACGTTGCGCTTATTAGCTCGATGGTATTTTTTCCACTTTTTCTTTTCCATTTTTTTTTTTTTTTCTGTGGCATGCAAAGGCATTTTTTGAAGTGCGCTTCAATATAAAATACCTTGTAATTTGCAGGAAGTGAGGGTATACGTGGGCGTAAATATAATATATGATATGAAGTGAAAATGCGAAAAGACTAACGCTGTAAGAGAGAGAGAGGGAGAGATAGAGAAGCGAGAGAGAGTGGATGGGCCAAGAGCCGGATAGAGAGAGAGAGAGAGAGAGAGAGAGAGAGAGAGAGATAGGAGGAAGAGAGGGTGGGAGGTAGACAGAGAGAGAGAGAGAGAGAGAGAGAGAGAGGAAGAAATATCTTAGCCATAATCCAGTTAATCGGACTTTTAAGGCTTACTTAACTGAAATTTTCAACAGGATATATCACAGTCGAGCACTCCCGATTCGCGACTCTGCGATTTACATTCATTTGTACTTAACTTCAGTTTGATTAATTTTAGTTTGGCCTAACTTTTGGGAGGTAGTTGCTAATCGGGCATATCAGTTCGTCAGTCTGCCTTGAGATGGTTCATATATAGTCTCCAGCGGATCCATGTCAAATTCGGAATAGCTACGGCATAGGCTTGCTTCTTATGGCATGCCCCAAGCCACGCCTCAAGTGGGCGTACATCAGAATCAACTGCAATTGAGTTAGTTTTTTTTGGAGGTGCTTCAATCGAGACATGTCACATGGCTAAATGGACAAATTCGGATTAAAAAAAAAAAACGAAGGGTATATTGGTTTTACTCATAACTGAACTAGAGGCGTGGCAAGTCCGAAAATACTTTAGCTGTTCTAAGAGAAAATCTCCAATTAGAAACTTTAGAGTTTTAATATTTTGACAAACCCGAAAGATAGAAACTATATGATAGATATAGCTATAAAGCCCATTGGGGTTCTATAGAGAAGTTTCTATCATCTATGGATTTACCTAATATGAAATATCTATATGATACTCTCTTGAGAATCCAATGAGCGAGTATTATGCAGTCACTGAGACCCGACTAGAACATTCTCAGTTGATTTACTGTTGTGTCGCTAATGAGGGTGAATAATACAGATAATATCAATCGAGTACTCGATCGTCGAGTCTTCGGCTGAAGGCCAAGCTTTGATTGGAAAATACCAGATTAAAATATACAAAAAAAAAAAAAAAAACAAATCCCATCTCAGATCTGGTGCGAAGCGAAGGAGAACTTGAGTTAATGTCCAAATTGGATTGGGACTGACTATATTTATGTGTTTATTTTTTTTTTTTTTGCCATCTCATGCGACACAGTTAGAAGCGCAGCATTCGGAGCCATCGCACAGTGGAACGAAACAACAACTACTACAAGAACAAATTCAGCTTGGCAACAAATCAAAGTCTAAACAAAGCCAAAAAAAGATCAAGTAAGAACGTGGCAGTCGGGCGTTACCGACTAGAAAATACTCTGCCACGAGCGGAGACATTTTGCGATTTGCCACGCCCCCAATTGTGGCATTGGAAATTCGAAATTGCAGTTTTACTCGATTTGCCACGCCCCCATCATGATAAGCAGATGAAATATAAGAAATAGAATAGAAATTCACAAAATTTTGAGCAAATCTTTGCTGGTTTTGACCCACTGTGCGCTAATCGGTGTTTGTCAACAAATCAACTTTTGCATTGCAGATTTTTTTTTCGGTGTATTTATTTCACACATTTGGCTAAGTACCGAAGCAGACAACAACAACAACAACAATAAGAAGAGAACATATATTTTTAATTATTGTAAACAATTTAACAAATGAGCTTGTCGATGCGCACAGTGAGGCAAGGAGTTGGGCAGGTGAATGTTTGTCAAGTTACAAAAAAAAAAAAAAACAACAAACAATGCAAATAAATTATTCATAAAAAAAAATAATGTGTTTTATGAACTTTGTATAAGAACAAGTTTGCGACAGACAAAAATTAAAATAAAGCAACCAATATTTTTTTGTTTTTGTTTATAATTTAATTTATGTTTTATTTGCAAACTGTTTAAATATAAACAAAAAGCAAAATTTTTGGTTTAAGGTTAAAGCAACAAACTAGAATTTAAAACAAGTAAGAGTGCTCTAGTCGAGACTGCTCGACTAGGAGATACCCTGAACCCTCCAAGCTGATATTCTAATCATTCTGCACTTCTTTTATGCACACATACATACACATGCCTCCACATGCACGCATAAGCTCGCGCTCTGCTAACTGCGCAGTAAGCAGCGACTGCGCTTGGGCTGCGCTGCAATGTGGGCAATACTATGAGATTTTGTTTGTTGAATAATTTCGTTTGTAGACGTATGATCTTAATGAAACTTTCAGAATGTAATCATAATGTATAAATGTGTACACATTCCGAAGTACAAGTCTCTAGTATTTAAAATACGTTTTTTACGGATTGGGGGCGAAGGGGGCGTGGTATCCAAAATCTGTAAATGACAAAATGTGTGTATCCATCGAATGTATATACACAACAAATCTGAACACTCTATGTTTAAAAGTGTTGAAATTAGGCTGAAAAAACAATAACAATTTATCGATTATCCTCGATAAAAAGATATCGAATGAGTTATCGAAAAAATATGATAAACTCGTACTGCGTATGGTATACACGAGTCTACATACAAAATTTCAGCTCTCTAGCTCTTGTAACTTCTGAGATCGACGCACTCATACGGACGGACGGACAGACGGACGGACGGACGGACGGACGGACGGACAGACGGACAGGGCTATATCGACTCAGCTCATCGCCCTGATCAAGAATATATATACTTTATGGGGTCTGCGATGATTCCTTCTGCCTGTTACATACTTTTCACAAAATCCCATTTTCAATGGGTTCAGGGTATAAAAAAAAAAATAATACAAAATTCATAAGTAATAAAAAAAAAAAAAAACAAAATTGGGTAAAAAATAATAATAAAAAAACCCAACCCAAAATTGATTAAACAAAAATTTTAAAAATTCATATAAAATAAAGAGCAAAGCTTGTATATAAACCCAATACGAAATTGAGTAAAAAATAATTATTAAAAAAAATGCATAATTAATAAAACATAAAGCACAAAGCCTGTATATAAACCCAATCGGTCTAAGCTTTGTATGAAAAAGCATTCTAGGAATCATACAAGAGCTTTCGACGCCTGAAAGCTCGACAAGCATAAAGGACTTTCTACAGAAAGCTCAACTGTACTGCAAGCACATAAAAGCTCTGTGATTATTCTCAAACTAACTAAAGTTTAAGGACTTTTCGCTAGCTTTGCTCCACAAAAAGCTCAAGCAGTTCCTGAAACTAAAGTTACCGGAAGTTACAGTTACAGCTCGCTGAGCTTTAGCTTAAGTGCCCAGAGTGCGAGCCCAGCGAACACGAGCCAGCTATAAAGCAGCTTGAGAGCAAGTTTGATTAAGGTAAATGTATAACAGCTACAAAATTTCAGATTTCAGATTTCAGATCAAAGATAACAGATTACAGATTAAATTATAAATTTGATGAGTCTGGAAAACCACTTTCATTGCTTAAGAATATGTTGAACTTTTTCCAGTTATGGAAATTAATTGAATTTCAATTTTTTTTGTTTTTTTTGGAGTTCATTTTGTGTTGTTGTTGTTTTGGTTGTTATTTTTAGTAAGCGGAACCAGTGTGCGCTGCACGCGCCGCACAAGACTGAATGTTGTAATATTAAAACCGGCAGCAGCGGCCGTTGGCCAAATCAGTTGGCGAGTTGAAGAGCTGAGGCTGACAATAGCAATGGAGCAATGGAGACTGCTGTGGCTGGGGGTGTTCGTGCTGGGCGCTCTGATCGATGGGCGTGTATGGGCGCGCGCCTCGCAGGGCATGCACGTCCAGATGCCGTACGGCGGCTGGCTGGTGGGCCGCCACAAGACCACACACAGCGGGCGGCATATGCGGGCGTTTATGGGCGTGCCGTATGCGGTGCCGCCGCTGGGCGAGCTGCGCTTTCGGGCGCCCGTCCCGATGCCGGCGTGGCAGGGCGAACGACTGGCCGTTAAGGATGCGCCGGTCTGCATGCAGCGCGATCCGTTTCGACGCGACATGATCATCGAGGGCTCCGAGGACTGCCTGTATTTAAATGTGTATACGCCAGATCCGGTGCCGGCGGAGCCGTTGCCCGTGATGGTTTGGTTCCACGGCGGCGGCTGGCAATGCGGCGCGGGCATCAGCAGCTTCTACGGTCCGGACTTTCTGCTCGAGCACGACATTGTGCTCGTATCGGCCAATTTCCGGCTGGGCCCGCTCGGCTTCCTCAGCACCGAGACGCTCGACTGCCCCGGCAACAATGGCCTGAAAGATCAGCTGGAGGTGCTGCGCTGGGTGCACGACAACATTGCCGCCTTTGGCGGTGATCCGCAGAGTGTGACGGTGTTCGGCGAGAGCGCCGGCGGCGCCAGCGTCACCTACCACATGCTCTCCGAGAAGTCACGCGGTCTGCTCCATCGGGCCATTGCCCAGTCGGGCACCTATTTCAATCCATGGGCACAGCCCGCCCACACGGGCGTGGCCGCTCGGCGTGCACTCAAACTGACCGAGCTGCTGAACTGCACCGCAGCTGGCGAGGATTGGCCGGCGCGCTTGAACTGTTTGCGCGGCAAGCGAGCCGAAGATGTGGTTGCCACGCTCTACGATATGTTTGTAAGTGTGTGGGCGTGGCTGTGTGGTGACAGTATGTGATGATCCCTCCTCTTTCAGGTTTGGGACTTCGATCCGATGATACCGTTTCCGCCCGTCATTGAGCCGGAGCATGAGGGCGCCTTCCTGACGCAGCGACCACGCGAGGTGGCGCAACGTCCGCATGGCCAGGAGCTGCCCCTGATGATAGGCGTAACAGCCGAGGAGGGGCTGCTGAAGACGGCGGCGCTGCTCAATCTGCCACATCTCATGGAGGAGTTCAAGTCGTCCTTCGACCGCCTGCTGCCTGTGGTGCTCAACTACGATCATCACGACGACCAAAAGCAGCAGCAGATCACGCGTCACATAGAGAACTTCTACTTCAAAGCGGGCCACAACTACAACAAATCCAACCATCAGAATCTGACCGATGTAAGCATCAGATCGACATAACAAATACCTCTCTACATATATTGATATATTGATATATTATATCGCTTGCAGCTTATATCCGATGGCTGGTTTGTGGCCGGCGTCGATGAGTACTTGCAGCTGCGCCTGAACGACCAGCAACTGGCGCCCACGTATGTCTATCTGTTTGACCACAAGGGCGCGGCCAGCTTCTCGGAGATATTTAAGGGCGCACGCGACGAGTTCTATGGCGCCTGCCATGCTGAGGAGCTGCAGTATCTGTTTCCCATCGGCCAGGAGCTGTTCGTGAGTGCGGTGCCAACACGCCAGGACCTGGAGCTGCGCGACCTAATGCTCCGCCTCTGGGTGAACTTTGCGCGCAACGGGTATGTCAGCTCTCGTTAGCAATTGCTTCAAACATCAACTGAAATAAATCGATTTCATTTAGTGATCCCAATCATGTGAATGGCACCAGCAACCTACCCACCTGGCTGCCCACGCGCACCTATCCAGTGCAATATGCCCGCCTGGGCTCTAAGTTGGACTTGGACGAGACGGAGGTGCAGCCGGCACTGCTGCGCATGGAGCTGTCGCTGCTGCAGCATCGCGTCGACTTTTGGCGCGAGCTGAAAGCTCATCTGCCTGCCAATTCGTCTTCCCGCAATGAGCACAATGAGCACAACGAGCTGTAATTTGTAATTATTTTAGCATATCAAAAGTATTTACGTTTTGCTTTATAAATAAAATTAATAAGAAGTAAACAACGAGTATGTTGCCAGATCTAGGCATTGGCATTGAGAGAGCGTTAGAACAGCGTTGCCACCTGTAAGAAGCAGGCACGTTATCTATCGTATTGAGGCAGAAATAAAAAGAGAAACAAAATTTGTGCTCGAGCAGGTGAATACAAAATCTGATTCCAACGAAACAGTATAGCAACAACAATGACAAGCAACAGAAACAATAATTCATACAATTAATAAGTAGCTCGGCGCGTTGTGCGCACTACGATTTGCACACATACATATGTATTTATGTACATATGTATGTGTAGTGTATGCGATAAGTGCGATGTCAAGAAAGACAGAAAAACAGTCTGGCAACCCTCAAAACGCAAAAACGTAGTTTCATTTTTTTTTTCAAGCTGGCCGACATTGACATACGCATACGGACAAAATAAATACACATATACATATATATACATACATATATATACATATATATATATATGTATATATATATATATACAGACAAATACGGCAGTCCGACAGTTTTGTTTGTTTTTTAGTTGTGTATATATATACATATACATGTATATATAAATTATATATATATATATACATATATGCATATGTATGTATGTATATATATGCATATGTATGTATATATGCAAGCAAATTATATACATATACAAAAATAAACACTTTGCAACTTTATGCCACACGCTCGTAAATACCAACGTGGTGTTTTTCTCGCTTAACTTGACCTCGAGCTGCAATTTTAAACTAAAGTGGACAACAAATGGCTGGCTCAGCGCTGCGTCGCCTGATGGCGGAATACAAACGTAAGTGAACGGTACTTTGGGCAGTTGCTGAAAAGATGCATATTAGCGAGCTGCGTCCGGATGAACTTTCATCAACAACGACAATTCACCGCCATAACTGTTCCCCTCTCTTTCTCTCTCACACACACACACACATACACTATCTCACACACGTTCGCTCGGTTTACTGCATCACATAGAGTTAACAATGGATCCGCCGGAAGGCATTGCCGCTGGACCCATCAGCGAGGACAATTTCTTTGAATGGGAAGCTCTAATTGCGTGAGTTGTCAAATACACATACATACATATGTATGTGTGCCATTGTGTATATCTAATCTAATTGTATATTGTAGCGGACCCGAGGGCACCTGCTTCGAGGGCGGCGTGTTTCCCGCCCGTTTGGTCTTTCCACCCGACTATCCACTGAGTCCACCTAAAATGAAATTCACTTGTGATATGTTTCATCCAAACATCTTTGCCGATGGCCGCGTCTGCATATCAATACTACATGCCCCTGGCGACGATCCCATGGGATACGAGCTCTCCGCCGAGCGCTGGAGCCCCGTACAGAGTGTTGAGAAGATACTCCTGAGTGTGGTCAGCATGCTGGCGGGTAAAGAGACCTACAGACCTATATATATATAGACCTACCTACATATATAGTCCATTTGACTAATCGTTTGCCTTCCCTTAGAACCGAACGACGAGAGTGGCGCCAATGTGGATGCGGCTATCATGTGGCGGGAGCGGAGAGACGAGTTCAATCGGATCGCGCAGCGATTAGTACGCAAGACACTCGGCTTATCCACATAAGAGCGACCACAGCGACTGATCCCCGGACACAAAACAAATCAAAAACACAGCAACAACATCAACTATATTAAAAAATCGGAAAGGAAGGAGGGAGTTCAGTGAAAAGGTCACGGAGGAGGAGGATGAGGATGCACATGAAACCAACACTCGCACGATCAAGGACCACTACCCACTGCATAGCATTAAAATTACTTGAAGTGAATCGAAGCAACGAGCTGGAGAGAGTTGAAAACAAATCGATTACTAATACATTTTCTCCCTTGTGCGTGTGTGTGTGTGTGTGCGAGTGAGAGTGCGTGTGTATGTGTTCGATATATGGGTGTGCAAGCGCACGTGCGTGTGTGGGTGTGCTTGTATGGAGCTAGTGGCTTGGTGCAAATTTTCAAAATTTGGAGATCAACGTGAAAAGTGAAAGCAAATATGGAAAAATCTCCCTTTTCAAGAGGAGGATAGTGAAGTAAAGGAAAAGGAGGAGAAAAATATGATTAAAATTCTAAGCTAATTTGAAATTACCAAACATTTTGTCCAATTGATATTTTGAAACTAAAAATTTATGTCGCTGACTTGTAGTGTACAAGAACGAATGAAAACACTATAAAAGAAATTAAGATAAAAACGATGCAATCCCAAGTCTTATAATAATACCCATGTCATTCACTAACTATTTACCACTATACAATAATTTTCTCCTTCCCAAGCCCAGGTTAGTTTCAATTTTAACTCTAAGTAAAAGAAAAAACGCGAGGAAAAAGAAAAGTTTAAGCCCGACAGAAAACAAAACGGGAAAATAAAATTTAAGTTACAAAATAAAAATGAAAAAAAAAAAAAAAACAGTTAAATATGTGAGCCATCAGTGCAATACTCAAAATAAGGACTTGTTGGACATAGTTTTCGCCATGTCCAAAATGCACAATTGTGAACAATATAGACCTAAGCAAATGCATGTTTAGTGAACAATATGTTTAAAAAGTCCTTTACCCATAATTATAAATTGTATGGTGTATTGTGTATTTACCTATGTTACTCACCTCGTAGATGTGCCGCTAAAGACATTATTTAGGTTTTTTTTTTTAATTCTCTAAATTAAATATACATACACTTATGTTGCAGTCATCGTGATTTTATTTCTTGCTTCGGAACATCAGATATTTACCTGTAGTCCATTCACAGCAGTCGCGTTTAAACGATGGCGCCTCAGCAAGCGTTACCAGATGCTGCTTAGATGCAAGAAACACGTTAGGTGTGACCAGATGATATGCGCGTGCTCTGGACAACTGTGAACAGCACGGAGTATGCGATACATATACTCGTTTGAATAATTCAATATACGAAACTCAAGCTGTCAGGTATATACATAATTTATATATATACAAATAGATATAGAATTTAGTCGTGTGTCATCTTGCGCATTATTGCGCCCCATTCACAATATTGCCTCCAAAGAAATGCTTGGCAGCCACACTGAATGTGCTTGCATTTGGTATTATGCGCCTGGTGCAATCTGGTCGCACTGCAAAAGGTATTTTCAGTTATTGTTTTTGCTTTTAAGTCGAAACTCGCAGCGTGTTGTGATCGGAGTGTGTTGTTTTCTTTTTTTTATTGTTATTACATCGCACGCCGAACCAAAAAAAAAAACAAAAAACAAATAAAGGTATGTTAACGAAGAACGAGAACACAAGTGCTAATATCTAAAATATATATAACACTGTGCAGCGACATTGACCCGAACTTTTAATCAAAGAGAAGACAGATCTCTGCGTGTGTGTGTGTATGTGAGTGTGTGACTGATAAAAATAAGCGCAAAGTGAAAATGGTACTAAAAAAAAAGAGTACCGCATTAAGTGGGGGGAAACATGACGCATGTAGCTGCGGCTTTGACACACACGCCAGGTGTATGATTGCTGTCTGTGTGTGTGGGGGCAACTAAAGCTAAGAAGAAGAAGAGCTGTGCAATATGCTGTATTATTTTCAATATTGCTTTTACATAAATACATTCATTAAGCCACAATTGGTTTTGTGCATTATATATTAAACACAATAAATAACATAAACTCATTTCATCAGCTAAGCACACACGCACACATGTCCAGAGTGAGAGTGACAGAGAGAGCGAGAGACGTGGGATAAAGTGGGCATGCCAACGCAGCTCAATGTCCAATCAGAGTTGCCAGGCTACGAATGCATTTTCCTATTAGCACTCTCCGTTTAAACATTGTGTAATGTTTGCTATGCTCCCCCTCCCCGCCCACTCAACACCCTCATTATTTAGTGCAAGATTTATCACTTATACTAACTGTACAAGTCGCATGGCTAAAGCAGCTGACCACGCACACACACGTACGAACGTTAGCTGCATAAAATTTCATAAACAAAACGGAAAGCCCTGTAATGCCAATTAGCATATGCAAAATAATTCCGATTCAATGTACAATTCCAATTCGAATAATTTATGCCCATGTAAAGAGCCACTCGAAATGCTAAATCAATTCGAATTCCAATTCGAATCCGAATTACTTGAAAGTTCGGTTTTGTTGCGAGTTTCGCAATTTCTGCCGAACAGAATTTCATCTTTTCGTTATATCTGTCTATTCGTTAACAAGTTGTTGCGCCTACGTAAAGTCAAATGACAACAGAAACGTAGCATCAATTTGTTTATTTGTAAGTAATACCACAATTCAAGAGTCTCTCTCTCTCTCTCTCTCTGTATGTATATGTGTGTGTGTGTGTTTGAGTGACGTCATTGCCTGAATTATTATTCTTAAAAGATCATTATGATGCAATGGCACTTTAAGCTGATTGCGACACGGCAACACTGTTGACAAAGTACTTGAATTCACACTTCGTTAACGATATGGCAACTCTAGCTGGTGTCATCCTGTCTGTCAATTGCAGCACAGCAGCACTGTTTTATGCTAGACTGACTCCTTATTTTATTAGCGAAATGCGAGCTCATTCATACAGCTCAGTGCAGCACGGCAACATTGGCACCGGCTGCAGCTACTATTTGCCGGGAGTAACGAGCATCAATTGCGCCATATGGCAGTTAAAGCTAGGACTTTGCTGTGCAGCAGCAGCTTATATTTAATGCTGAGTGCAGCACTGCAACACTGCCGCGTGTAGCAGTTAAACGTTAACAGCAGCACGCCAACACTGTCGATCTTACTCTCATTCTCCCCTCTCTCTTTCTCTCTCTCACTGTCTCTCTTTGCATACCACACGCTCAGCTCGTTCAAGCAGCTATCATACCCGCATAAACATAACAATTCTAATTTGACTACTCTCTTCTCTGTCTCTTTCGCTCTGTACCTTCTAGGCTTGGCCCCAGCTTTCAAGATGCTTTCGCTGCAGAATCAACGGCAACCAAAGACAACGCCTTTGGTGGACGACTACGAAATATCGGACACGGTGCTCGGGCTGGGCATCAATGGGAAAGTGGTGCAGTGCACCAATCGGCGCACCAAACAGAATTACGCCCTCAAGGTCCTGCTGGACAACGAGAAGGCGCGCCGCGAGGTCGACCTGCACTGGCGGGCCAGCGGCTGCAAGCACATCGTGAACATCATCGACGTCTACGAGAACACGTACAGCGGACGCAAGTGCCTGCTGGTCGTAATGGAATGGTAATTAGACTGGCTAGCTCCAATTGGACACGTGTCTGGGGGCGGCAGACCGAATGAGGGATCATATTACAGTAGGAAATGGCATTGGGTTTCAGTGTTTCCAATTGACGGTATCATATACCAATCAGTCACAAAGCTGGTTCCATTTGGCCAATTAACAAGTCTCATTTCCAATATGGGTGTTCAATGAGGCAGTATTATATAACGATAACAAATCCAACCATTCACATAGCTAACCCGTATGTACATAATCCATTTCTGATTGGATGTTGTTGAATACACTACCTACACTATATTCCAACTCGATAATAGATTCCAGCTAGTTTCAGCTAGTCAATTAATTTCCAATTAGATCGTATACAACAATTTCGACTTCGTCTAAATCCAATAGAATGAATGTATATTCCAATTGGTTATACTCCAAGTAGCAGCCATTGTCATCTAATTTATTCTATCGATTTCCAATTAGATGCTATAATACAATGAGTTCTAGCCCAGCCATCCAACTCGCATTTACCTATTTCCAATTGGAAACAATAACTCAGAATGGCACACGCTATACACCGTTATTCATTAATTCCGTTTTTCACACGCAACTCAATTAGTGTGTTGCCACCTTGTTTACATTCAGTTGCCATAAAGGCGCCATAAATCCGCATTATACGCGCCATAATTAAATAAGTTTCGAGTTTTCCTTTCGTATTGGAACTAATTTATCGTTAATTCGTCTAATTGTTCGTTGTGGCTCTATAAATAGGCCAAAGACTCCAGCGCTCTTGGCGGACATTTCTGTCTGTGGCAAAGAGAGAGAGAGAGAGAGAGATAGCAAGTGTAAGAGTCCGACAACTAAGCTTAGGATTTCTATTTCTGCTTTCCTCTCTCTTTGCTCTAGCTTACATCCTAGTCTAGTCCCTTTTCAGTCACCCTCCGTCTCCTTCCACGCCCTATTCACGCAGCCTCTTCTCTCTCTTGCAGCATGGAGGGAGGCGAGCTGTTCCAGCGCATCCAGGACAAGGCGGA
Source organism: Drosophila aldrichi (assembly GCA_035045965.1). Taxonomy (NCBI): domain Eukaryota; kingdom Metazoa; phylum Arthropoda; class Insecta; order Diptera; family Drosophilidae; genus Drosophila; species Drosophila aldrichi. The sequence goes on from JAWNOM010000484.1 coordinate 893,519, forward strand.
CAGCTCGTTTACGGAACGAGAAGCGGCTCACATAATGCGCGAGATCTGCGAAGCGATTTACTATCTGCACAGCCGAGACATAGCGCACCGCGACCTGAAGCCAGAGAACTTGCTCTATACGACAAAGGAGCCGAATGCGATACTGAAGCTGACAGACTTTGGCTTTGCCAAGGAGACGTTCACCAACGACACCCTACAGACGCCCTGCTATACGCCGTATTATGTGGGTCAGTGCGTCTATCTTGATCCTGCCCCTTCAAATGTTTTATTGAATGATTTCTCCCCTTCGTCGCCTTAGCTCCGGAAGTGCTCGGCCCGCAGAAGTATGACAAGAGCTGCGACATCTGGTCGCTGGGCGTGGTCATGTACATCATAATGTGCGGCTTTCCGCCGTTCTACAGCATCAACGGATTGTCCATATCGCCGGGCATGAAGAAGCGCATAAGGTCCGGCCAGTACGACTTCCCCGACCCCGAGTGGACGAACGTCAGCCAGGCGGCCAAGGATCTGATCAAGGGCATGCTCAATGTGGATCCCAGCAAGCGGTTGCGCATCGAGGATGTGCTGCGCAACAAGTGGATAGCCCAGTACGATGCGGTGCCGCAGACGCCACTCTGCACCGGCCGCATGCTCAAGGAGGGCGAGGAGACCTGGCCGGAGGTGCAGGAGGAGATGACGCGATCGCTGGCCACCATGCGAGTGGACTACGATCAAGTAAACTTGAGTGCAGTACGTCGAAGCGAGGCAGTTCTCTAATCTCTGTCCCTTCTTATTCCAGATGCAAATCAAGGCGCTGGACAAGTCCAACAATCCGCTGTTAACGAAGCGCAGGAAAAAGATTGAGGAAATCTATGCGGAGCACAAAAAATAGATTTAGCGGCCGCTGCCAGCGTGAACAAACCAAGGCCAAAACCTTTTTTTCCCCCTTACCTTAACGTACACACACACATACAAGGGTCTATGTGTGTGTGTGAAGAGATAGATGATAATAGGATTTATATGCCACATTTGGCGTGCTTCTCTATATATATATATGTGTATATATTCATATATATATATATTATGTATGTTTTGTTCGTCTTACTTAAGAGTTTTAACCCCGCCCCCAAACTTGATTTTGACTATGTTAAATTATATGGTCCTGTCCTCGATTGTCCTATGTATATGTACGTACTTGTATATCCATTTCCAGTAACGGTTTTAAGGGTATTTCTATAGTGTGCAAAAACTAAAAAAAAAGTCCTATCTATATATGTATGTATATGTATCTTAAAACTGTACAATTGGGTCGCTATCCATCGACCCGGCTACAACACAGACAAAACAAAAACTGAGCTTTTAATCTAATTTGTAACGTTTTAAAATATGCCCAACAAAATTATGTATGTATGTATGTCCCCCGACATTTGCGAGTGATGTCTGTTAACTATAAATAGCATTAGATCTGCTCCAGTTGATGTACAACATTAACATATGCATATGTATATATACATATATATATACGTTTGTATGTATATGTATGTGTATATTGCTTCGCTTGCTGTTGACAGCTCTATATACAATTTATAATATAAATAAAGTATTTGTAGTTTATAAATTCGAAAAAAGAAAAGCCCCATCAATGTTTCATTTAAAACTTGGACTTCTGTATAACTATATAGATATATACAATATATGTAAAGATAGTATAAGAGAGTGAAAGAGACAGAGAGTTAGATTATACATATGTTTAAAAACTAGTTTTTACATAATCTTAAATCTGTTCAGACTTGGTCATATAAAATATATATATCATATTTAACATGAATGTATATCATATAATCATCTATATCTTATATAACAATTTGGACTTATTTAACACATTTACCAGCCATGAATCATCTTGTCTTTACGGCGTATTCCCCTTTAGTGCTATAGCTAGATCTTATCAAATAATTGACTGTGGGAAATTTCCATGGGCTTACCTATGATTCATCCAGATTGTTTGCTTCAAGAAAGTTTATTTAGCTATACAAGATTTATCAGAGATTCTGAGTCATTTAGTGAGAGATTATCTGATAATAAGTTGAGAACTATATCCAAGTGACTTTCTAGATAAGACATTGGCTTTATTAGAGTGCTCATAATCTATGGACATATGAATATCATATCTCTTTATTGACGTATACATCATATAGTAAGGGTTCTATGCAAGCGAGGTCAGTTCGAAAAGCATCGTGAATTTGTTGTTTATCTTAAAATTTCAGATTTCATCTATTCATAGCTTGAATCAATTTTGTACCCCTCAAAGTAAGACCCATCCAGATTATTATATCCACCCTCTTTAGATGATTTCTATAAAAGGATAAGGAAATGAGTGCAATAAATCCTACCAAAAGCTCTCGATAGAGCTACATTCAAAGTAATTCCAGTCTCACATAGACTAAGGAGTGTAGGTTATACATCTTTTTCTCTCTCTCTCCCACCCTGCCTATCTCTTTCTTTTTCAGGCTCACATCAATGAGAACAAACTCGTTTAGATTTTGCAATGTTATTGCTTTGTTATTTATTGACGTATGTATGTATATAATATATAACAGTGCAGTTCAACAGCCACACTCACACACGCACACACACACACAGACACACAGGCATACGCTAGGAACAGTTCCTTAGGATTGCGCTTGGAGGGAATTTGTGCGAGGGTACAAAGCATTGCAAATAACAGTTTGCTAAGTGTTTGGCTCAGTTCCGTTGGCTAATGCTACAAAATACAAAACACACACACACACACACACACACACACACACACACAGACAGACAGACACGCACTCACTCACACACACGCAGAGAGCATGTGTTGAAGCAAAAAGTTGAGGAACTTATTGCAAAATCATAATACAAAATAAACAAGCAACAACATATATCTATATGTATATATGTATATATATATACAAAGAGAGTATCTATATATGTATGTGTGTACATATTCAACATACCTACAACATTAGTTAACAATTTGTATTTACTTTGTCTTTACATAAATTTCTTGATTTCATTTCTCTAACAGGTTTTCTTACGTTTCGTGTATTTTGTTTTGTTTTGTTTTGGTGGTGCAGTTGGTGTTTCTGGTGGTGCAAATCTTACAAATTGTGCTCTCTATAGCTTAAAGCTACCATAGCCTAGCTTTATATATATATATATATATATATATATATATGTGTGTGTCTATGTATAGTACATGCATATATCATATCTCCTCTATAACAATATCGTTTGCTCTTCTTGATTTTTAGAAAAATACATATATATGTATATAGAATACATATAGATGCAACAGTTGGTGTGTTTTAGTTGCTTAAAATACATATTTCATATACATATACATATATATACATATATCTATATATATATATGGCAGATTTGCGAGATTCAGCTTGGCTTATTTAAAATTCTTGCGCTGATTCAATTCCAATTTGATTATTTCCATTAAGACTTCAACCTATTTAATATAGTTGATTGTGTTTGTGTGTGTGTGTGTGTTTCTGTATATGTGAGTGTGTGAGTGTGTTTGGTTTTGTAAACTGAAGGTACATCATTTCCATGTCTTGCACGTTCAATTGCTCATTGTCTCCTCTTATTCTTCTTCATCTTCATCTTCTTCTTTGTGTAACATTCGCCCCTCTTTAGGCAACTGCGTATCACTCTGTCTGATTCCGAATTAGTTCCTAAATAAAGCTATCGCAGCTGTTCTCTGCTTCGCTGTTGGAACAGTCCATCGCTGGCAATGAGCCGCCACGCCTATACACGCTCTGGCGCTGATACGAGTCCTCGCCATATGGCTGCTGACGCACTGCAGCCCCGCGATCATGATCGCTATGGCTGCCTGCTCCATTTCCGATTCCGCTAATACTTCCGCTTCCGCTACTGCTCTGGCTATGACTGCCCCGACGATTCGTGGTGCTCGGAGTGGCGGCTGCTGCGACGGCATTCAGGCGCGGAAAGTATTTGTACAGATCCAGCAGACTGTTGAGTTTTACGTGCGGCTTGTACTCCACATCGTCCAGGCACTGTGAGGCGGCGCTGCTGTTGCTCAGCGGCAGCCAGAACGTCAAACCCAGCTGGGCCAGATGTCCGCCCTATCAAAGAAGAAAAAGAGGGAGGAGTTAGTAAAACTTGCTGCTGTGAATGGGGGGAGTGAGAGAGAGAGAGAAAGGAGAGGGACAGAGAAATAATTGAGAAAAAGAGAGATAGAAGCGAATGAAGTCGCAATTGAGATTTGCAGATGGAGAGAGTTAAGGTAGAGAGAAATGAAGACTCAAAGAACGAGAAAGAATGTTGGATATCGAAGGAGCGTAGCGATAAATGAAGTGGGAGAGAGAGAGAGAGAGCTAGTGTAAGATCAATGCAGCCCTAAAGAGAGAAAAACCAATTTGTTTTACACTAGGTTACACCCACACCTCTACCTAAACTAAAATTGAAATAGAAACCTTGAAACAGCCTTCCATTGCTGTCAGTCTAGTGTTATTCGCTCAACATCCATTGGCGATCAGATTTCATTCAAGTCTGAAGTACTACAGCTTCAAAGTACTACAGGCAAAAGAATTTAGCTCACTTTCAGCTGGTGTCATTGCATCATGGCACTCACTCACCTTGATATCCGTCTCGAGTTTATCGCCAATCATGGCGCATTCGTGCGGCTTGACGCCAAGAAAATTGCAAGCAGCATAGAATATTTCCGGATGCGGCTTTTCCCACGGCAGATCCGAGGAGACGAGCACGCAGTCGAAATGGCCGCGGACATGCAGCTTGTTGATCTTCTCGCGCTGCGCATTCGACGGGCCATTGGTGATGAGCGCCAGGAAGTAGCCGGCACGACGCATGCGCTGCAACAGCTGTACATAGTCGGGCGGTATGGCCAGGTAACGGTAGCGTAGCTTCAGCCACTGCGGGTAGATCTGCTCGGCGAGATGCTTGTGCTTCTGCTGCAGTGACTCGCGCCACAAGTGCGTGCGCCAAGAGTCCAGCGACGTTTGCGAGTTGTCCGGACAGCGACGGAACGACTTCAAAAAGTTCTGTGTGGCTAAGTTGGCATCGTCTTTGGTAAAGCTATACTGGGTTTCCAGCACGTCAGCTAGCTGAAAGAAGAAGAAAAGGAGACAGTGAGAAACACATCGAAAATAACAAAGAAAACAAAGCCAGGAACTAACGGCAAACATGTACGGATGACACTTGTTAGCTAGATCGAATTCACGTATTCTTACACGCAGCATACGGGACGCACCTACGCTAGAATGAGACAACTATAGGGTTGAGCCTGCCAGGATGACACATGCGAAATGTGCAAAACAGGACTAGGCAGACATGCACATATGCGAGTGTGAGTAAAATGAGTATATGCATAAATATAACTAGAAAAAAAAAAATATATATATATTTTTATAAAGAAAATTCTACCATGATAATTACAAATATGTATTTCATTTGCATATGTATATACTTTATTTATTGCTTTAAATGTTATTCAGATTTCTTTATATTTATTACAAGAGTTAAACAACAACATTGTAATTCCGGGTTTTCCACCATTTGTAAAAATATAATATAATAATAATGATAATAATACCCAGCCTTGATTAAACATATTCACAAACACAGATCTCACAAGAAATCAATTATTCATCATATACATTTCGTGCACATAGCACACAGACATTTGTTTGTTTAAAACGCAAATGAGGCTATTAATCATTTCTGTATTATACAAAAGGCAGTTAGTATATACATACATTGCTGGCTTCCTGTATTAAATTAATATTAATTACTCCCGAAAGCAGAACTTTTGCACTGATTTGGGTTCCGGTTAGCTCCTTTTGTCAACAACAAATAAAATAATAATAATAAAAAAACAAACTGCGTACAAACAAATTAAACAACATAATAACAAAACACACTCACACAATTGTATCATTTCATGCGTAAACTAATTGAGGGGTATTCGTTAAGCGGTAAATGGCAAAATTAACAAGTGTCATTCGGCCATTGAAGATGGTTGGCTGTTTATTTTAGGTCTCTTATGACTTTGACCTCTAGTTAGAGAAAGACGACATGCATTGATCAAACGTGCACATGCATATGCACATGCACATGCTCACGCACACGTACAAACGGCTAAATGCACGCGCGTGCTATTTGCCCACACACACACTCACTCACATAGGCGCACAAAACACAAATGTATGTACGTAACGAGCGGTTGCAGTGGAAAATTTTCGTAAATATCTATGGAAGTGTGCGTGTGTGTGCGTCTGGTGGTGCGCGCGAACTTTCACCCACGAAATTAACAGTAAGTTATCGTACCTTGCGTATTGCTTTGGAATCACCGGCCCGCGTTGGGATTAGTGTGTTATCTAAGTCAAAATAGAACGCAGAGATTTTCGCATAAATGCCATCGAACGGTGTTGTGTGCTTGAGTCCCGTTGTTAACGACGTCGCTGTTGAAAATTTGCTAGCGGCCATGAGTTATTGCCACGCACTGTTGATTGGAGAACTTGATTCTTATTAGGGGTAGGGTGCGTCTATGGGAGGTGGTAGTTGGTTGCACATATATCATAAGAGCTTTATAACAATTAATTGCATATGCTTGTGTATGTACATATAATTAATCTATTTAAATTTTGGCGCCACTCGAATAAAAGTGGTAACTGTCAAAGTTGTCTTTGCGAGGTAGTTGCACACGTTTCGTTAGTTAAACAGCAACTAAATTGAAAACAAACGTCGCTCCAAAGTTAAATAAGGGAACAGGTAAATGTAACCAAAGTAAGAGCAAAGCAATGACTGAAAGAAAGTGCTCACACGCACGATTTCACAGTCAGCAGTGTTAGTAAACGGGCAGAAATTTTGATGTTGAGTAACATCAGGTGTTCTAAGCTCATGTTTTAACCAAACTGTTCACTATAAAACACATTTTAGTTTTTTTGTTGTTTAATTTTCTCCCACTTTAACAGCTATATTTATTTTCTATGGTTGAAGATTATGTATTTCATATTGAAATTAACAATTTATTGTCAGTTCGCAGCTTTTTGGCGGGCACTGTAAAGTGAGTAATGAGAGATATCAGGTTGGCAAACTCAATGAGCCAGAGCGAGCACGCAATACTCTCACGAAGGAAGGCACATGTATATATAGAATTAGTCTTTATTTATAGCAACAATTAAAAAATAAGCAGTGTTGAAAGACAAATCTGCTAAAAAATAAAAGTTTTAAATATTAATTATCAAATTATGTATTAAAACGATAATATTGTATAACAATGTGCAATAATGCTACATATAATTATCGATATATCGCACAAGTATAGAATTATTTTAAGGGTGGCAACGCCGGTTGAGTGTTGACGGCAAATTTTGTTTATCTTTTTGAGCAATTGATGTTCATTGACCATTCGTAAGTTCTATTACTCAATACTAACAATGCCTGGTAAATTGAAAGCAACTGTAGATATGTCAACACCAGGTGAGCCATACAAATAATGAATACGCTGGAATACTAACTAGCTAAGTCAATTGAAGCAGGAAAACATCAAACGAGCGGGGACGCCAAAGTGGATGAATTAATTTCGCTGGAAACTCTGCGTGAATCGCCGGTACAATGGCCAGAACGCTGTAAGTAATACGTCAATTTAGAGAAACACACATCTAATTGTTATGAGATGCAATGCATTACAGTTCCCGGCATGGAAGAGTTTGTAACTATGAGTGATACACCCATCCATACACCAAGCGTTGACAGTGTCCAGATTTACACCAGAGTCAATATGACTGCCATTAACCGTTAGTAAAGCGGACAATTAAATTGGACCTTGAATTATGTAGATTAATCATTGCAGAATTTGCCCGCTTGCCGCCCGAACAGCTGGTGGAGAAGATTAAAGCGATGCACGATCAAATTTATAGATTAGGCCTACGAGAGTCCAAGGAAATGACGCGTGGTAAGCTGCTGGGCATCTTCGATCGCGCCCGGCTAACAAAAGCGAAAGCCATGCGCAATTGATTACGACTGACTAACAAATAATATTATACATACATACATAATTGTTCATATATTCATATTTTGCCTGATGTCATTAATTGTACAGTTATAAGCGCGTGCTATGCATTTATGCTAGTCAACAATAAATAACATTTATTTCCATTAAAGCAGCGTAGTCATGTATATCTATCATAAATATAAAGATATAGGCAACTAAGTTAAGGAATAGACTAGAATTTTGTTTGTGAGACAGAAACAGAGATAGATAGAGTTAGAGTGAGACAGAGAGAGAGGGAGAGAGTTCTGTGTGATGTGGCTGGGGGAGAAGGCACAGTATATAAATTCCGCTAGCCGTAAACCAATAACTAACTCAGTTCTATATCTACATATATTTATATATAGGTGTGTATGTGTGTGCAGGTACTGTAATGTTTCTACATATGTATGTATGTATATATAGAAATATATTGTATATACGTATATATATATAATATTTTCATATTTATGATATATTGATTGCTAAACGAATAGCCGAATTGCCATTTACAATTGATATGCATAAAAGTGCAAAAGATATAGACCTCATAAAAATATATAACAATACGTTTTCCCTTAAATAAGCCTTTTTGTAAACCTAACCTCAATTAAAGTAAAACCTATCCTTAAAGCAATTTTTGAGCTGAGAGAAAAACAGAAAACGAGTCAAATAATTATAAATGCTTGCTAAAAATAACAAACTTTTGTAATTATCGTATCAGCTAAATGAAAATGAGAATCTAACCTTAATAACAAATCAACTAATGGAGACTAACGGTATATGGTTGCTTTATAAGACTCTAATATACAGTAGTAAATCAATTACTTATTTGTTGATTCATTTCACTTTGGCAAACGTCTTTCTAGCTCAACTACACGAGCCAAGAAGTGTGGGGCACAGGGAGGGGCGGCTGGGTAGGGGGTTGTTTGTGTGTCTTAGGTCAAGGTCATCTATTCCTGCCATTGCATGGCGAAACGCTGCTCAAACGTAATGCGATTATAGACGCCCACATCGGCCAACTGCATGGGATCCGTGTAATAGGCGAAACGTCGTATGTCAATCATCGCCCCATCGAACATCTCCTTCCAGGTGGTCAGGTCCGTGACGCTCATGTGGATGGGCAGCTGTGGGTCCGGTATATCGATGGCCGCCTGCAGTCGATCAAACGCCTCGGCCACCGGGCCGACCGACAAATTCACCCAATACTCCGCCGGAAAGCGTTTGTTCTCACAGAACGGCGCACCCTTGCGCATGATGAAGACCAACATCAGGATCTCATACCGCTCGGAGCTCTCGTAGAACCGCTTGGTGCGTGTCTTCTCCACAAAATCGATTAGCAAGATGAGCGGCGTATAGTTTTGCAGATGCATCAGCAGCTCACGATCCGTCCAGAGATAGCGTCCGCCAGCCTTCACATTCAGCATGCTCATGTTGTTGGTCAGTTGATGATATTGCTGCTGCTGCTGCTGCTGCTGTTGTTGTTGAAGCTGCTTATGTTGCTGCTGCTGCTGTTGTTGGTGGTGATGCTGCTGCTGCTGTTGCTGTTGCTGCTGATAGTGATGGGTATTGGCAGTGGCTGTATTTGGGCCAGTGTTGCTGCTGCCGCCGCCGCCGCCGCTGCTGCTGCTGACAATGTTGATGCCTGCTGCTGGTGCTGTTGCTGGCGTTGCGCTGGCAGCTGCATTTAACGCACTTGCTGTGGGCATGCCAATGGGGCAGCCGAGCTCCCCAATCATTTGCCTTGGCTGTTGCTGTGCGCCCGCCCACACACACACACACACACAGCCGGACAACTAGGCCAAGGTTAAACTCAACCTCGCACAACTTGTTGCAATGGCCCAGGTCCTATTCACCAGTCAATTAATAATTCGCTCAACTCTGCCAATTATCAATGAATAAATATATATTCCTTTTTCCTTATTTTTTGTTTAACAACTTTTGCTGCCAGCTAATAATCAAGCGAGGCCAATTTTAGCAGCAGCCACTCGCCGCACGTGCGGGCTGGACGATTGTTGTGACGCGAGTGCGTGGACAATGCGCTGGGCGAACGAGCTAAAAGGGGTCAACAGCGAAAGGTACGACGGCTCGGCTCAAAACGAAGCTCTCTCTTTCTCTCTCTGGCATAAGTGCATACATGTCTATTACATTTACACACACACACACATATATGCAGCTAACTTAATATTAGTTTAAATATAGCTTAATGCTCTTTGTACTATTTTAATTGTGTTTTGACGAGTAAACCCCATACATACATGCGTAGCTGACACTCTTCTTAAAGGACTACGAGAGTCCTTCACACAATTTCTAGTTTTACATATAGTAAATTTACATATGTATGTACATATGTATATGTATGTATAAAAATATGTATTTGCTTACTTACAGCTTACATTTTATATTTATATTTATTTACTAGATTTAAAGGCTTTTTGCCTTCTGAACAGCCGACAAGATCTCCCAACTCATCAAACTGCCCCCGTTCAACTTGCTCTTGTTCATTCCTAGTCTATATTGTAACAATGTAACTGTAATTTACTAACTAATTAAGCGGCTCCTGCAGTCGATAACAATCGGAGGCAATTTTCCATTTATCATTCTCGGCGGTAATTACAAATGATTGCTGAAATGTGCGCATGGCTTGTTCGGCATATTTAACTGTGCCGCTGGCCAGTATTATGTACGTCGTCTGGCCGCCAACGGCCGGATCTAGAATTGGTTGCGAATCGAGCGTGGTCAGCTGATGACGCGACGAGGGCAGCTCCAGGAAGTAACGCTCGATCACGTCGCGACCCTGTGCTCCATTGCCGTTCCAGCTAAACGTGGCCGTGTCTATGTATAAGCGACCCATTTGCTAAAAGTAAACAAATAGAGTAATGCAATCATTCTGTTTATACTTTCTGTTTATATTGCATTTGCCGGCTCGCTTACGTACATGGCGGCGATTATCGAAGGAAGCGTAGTACAAACGCGTAAAATCCTCCGCTGTGCGACAGCATGCTTCTACTTTGGCTTTTATCTCCTGTACATGTAATTGTATAAATGCATTATATTTGATTTTTAAAAATTTTTAGTTATTTGATACTCACGGCGTTCATCTTGTATCTTGCAATATATTTCGAAATAAGATATAGTTTCAGCGCTGCATTTAAAAAATATCGAATATGTCAAAACAGAGCTCTTCGCGCTTTTAAATTTGCTATGCTTGCAGCAATTGGAGCACTCATACTTACCTAGTTTATGGCGTTGTTTTTTATGTTAAGTTCAATTACACAGTTTACCTACGGCAAAAAATAAATTAAGCTTTTCTCGTCAGTTCGTTGAAAATGATTTAACAATAAATTCAACTAGAGAATTGAGCTGTTTCACGAGGCAAATGCCAGTTTAAAGCAAAATGTAATCGATACACGTATGTCATCACACTATCGTATCTGAACGGGATTCATCGAATTGCTGCGGCTGTGATACCAACAACAAAATATCGATAACTTGCTATAAATTATAAACAAAATGTTTTATACGGTTGTAAATAATGTTCTATCAGCAGAAATTTATTACAAACTTCCCAATTACCTAAGCCGATTATATAGTTTCGATTTGCTTAATAGCCATTTACATAATATGTACACAAACATTCATATTAATAAATATGTGAATGTATATTGATATACATACATATGTATGTATGTTGTATTGATATTTATGTTACAAATCATGTACATCGATGAACTGAGTCTATAGGAAATATGGAAATCGATAGGGTATCCAAGGGAGGGGCGGAAGAGCTTGGTCAAAAGGTCCGTTCCTGCAATTCCTGACTGAGCAACTCTTCGCGCCATCCCGGCCGTTGGCAACGTTCGAGTAAAGCCTCCAAGCGCTCAGCAATCGCCTCCTGCTGCTGCTCGTTCGCATCTGTGGCCAGGAATTCACTCAATATACAATGGATCTGTGATTTGAGAGCTTGCTCCAGCAGCGCCGGCTCCTCGTTCCTGATATACTGCTGGACACAGTCTACCAGCTCGGTGAGGTGCTCGTCAACGACGTCCGGAAAGAGTTCCTGCATCGCTATGAACAAATTGAATAGGTACTCGCGATTGGGGCCGCTGGGACCGGCCGAGGTAAAGATTTGCCTTGCTATGCACGGCACCTGCCACACATGTCCCGCATAGGAGTCGTTCGATTGCGTGGCCACGTACATGATTACCTCAATGGGCATCGTTGTGGATGGATATTCATGAAATTCCAGGTTACAGCGTTCGTAGCCATTCTTCTCACGGTAATCCAGGTGATCCAGCACCTGAGACTTTTGGGCAGCGGCAATGCGATAGGCGACGCCGTAGACTCTATCCTGGGTTAAGTCGCCAGGCAGCAGGGTTACCACGCGGCCAGGCCTCTCGGGTATGCCACGATGATCAATGCTATGCTGATAGAATCTTCGTTTGTAGCCACAGACGAACCCGCGTCGTCGGTCTATGTACGGAAAATCCGCCTTCCACACAAGTGAGCCATAACCAAAGATCCAGACATCGTCGGGGCTGGCTGCTATACTCTCCGTTTGATTGCTGGGCTTCGAATCGAAACACTGGAGCAGCGTGGAATGCTGCCCATTGCTATTGGAATTGTATTTGTGTTGACTAAGCGGGCAAGAGCTGGCAGCCAGCTCAGCGAAACATTCTCGATAAATCTCAGCAACCTTAGCTGAAAACTCATTCGAGTTTGAATTAGTGCTAAGTCGCAGGTCCTTCACGAGACGCAACATCTGTTCCAAGAGCAATTAAATGGCGCCTGTGCCCGTATCGCCACTTAATTATCACAGAAATTAAACAAAAGCTATTGCCGTTGTTGGAAGAATTTAATATTACCGACTTTATCGATTTACGTATGTCGTGATTCGTGCTTAGCTATCGATTTGATTTCAAGCAGGCAAAGAAAGCACAGCAATGTGCTTTGAATGAAAAGGTGGCGGCAATTTTGAATTAGTGTTTCAAAACCATATATTTTCTGTGCTGCATATATTTTCTGTGCTGTACTGTGACATAAAATATGTACTTTATCATTTTTTATATGTATATATGCATAAATAAAGCTACCATAGCATTATGTGTCATTCATTCGTAATTCTTTCAAAGAAAATTAATAAAACATCACTTTTTGAATCGTATCGATTAATCAAAACCGATAGTTGCCAACTTGTGTCAGCGATGAAGAAAGATGCGGCAAACTTTCAAAGTTAAAAACTTGCAATTGTATTGAATGTTTGTAAAATAATAGTGTAATACGCAGTATACCAAAATGTTTATTGAATTTACTATGTGTATGTACAGTATTTTCGTTTGAGCCTTAAACTTCTTAAATAAGCTTCAAAATTAATTATCTCCATCGACTAGGCGATAGTTGCTAGAATTGGTCAGCGCTAACAGCATATTCGCAAAGGAAAGCTACTGGCACAGCTGTTCACGCTGCCACAGCAACAGAGTACTGGAGGAAAAACGTAAACAAATCATTTTAATTACATTGTCATTGCGCACAAGGCCAAGATGAGCGAAAAGGACAATCGATCGAGGGAGTAAGTAACACGCACACGTAATCGCAAGCGCGAGTAATACAAAGTCATTTATATATATCCTTCAGCAATCGCAAGAATATGAAACAGCATAAATATTATCATAAGCAACAGCAGCAGCAGCAATCGCATCGAGGCGGGAACAACACATCCTCCAGCTCGCCAAAAGCGGCGACAGTCCGCAGCATTGTGGATGTTGCAGACTCAAGTGATGAACCGCGTTTCGGTCGCAAAAGCTGGTCGAGTGGCACCCGCTCGCTGGCACCGCAAAAGAATCGCGATGTGCTGGATACGCTGCCGCCGTCGGACCCGGAGGATGTGGACCATCTCGTTGATGGCGCTCCCATCAATGAGAATGCGCGCGCCCAGCTGCGCGCCGGCGACTACAAGCAGATGTCGCAGTTCCCAAGCATGGGTGGTGGCCACTTCACCTTTGGCGCCGAAAAGGAATGGAGCAACTTAGCAGAGGGTCAGACCGAGCTGCACACCAAGGCCGCCAGCGGCTACTTTACACTCAATCTCACTCTGCTCAACTACGGCCTGCAAACGATTCCCTTCTACAAGCGCATGGACTATTCCCCGGCGATGTTTACACGATCCCAGATTATTGCCCAAAACGAAGAAGCTGAGGAGGCCGAGCGCATCTACCAGGAGCTCCTGTTGAAAGAATTAAATCCTGCCAAGTCCCCTGTCACCTCGCCCAAATCCACTAAGTCTGCCCAGCCAGCTGCACCAGACGAGCTGGACGAGCTGCTGGCAATAACCGATGCACAGCTGGCTCAGGCCTCCATTACCACGGGCCCAACACTGCCAATTGCCTCGCCGGTGGTGCAGCCAGCGACACCGACGACAAACACTAGCAAAAACGATGTCGAGCAATGGCTGGACAGCATGCTCGATGAGTGAGCTGCGTCAGCTATTAGCTATAAGTAAAATACGCATTTGTGGCAACCAATTCCAAACATATCTGCTTTAGGCGCTACTTAAAAATAAATGCAATCAGCTTTTGCCTTAGTAAAGAAACCCAATTCAAATATATACATATAGATGCCGTTCCACTCCAGTCTGTTGCCTTCGTGACAACGGAGTATTACCTGCCGTACCATTCCAGTTTGCTTGATTTCGTGAGCTGCGCGCGTTGCCCAACACTACACAGCACAGGATAGCAAATGGCTACAAAGCTTTACCTGGCGTTCCATCCCAGTTTTTTCTGACCAGCACTGTGCTTTATATGTCACTCCATTCAACTCCAGTTTGTTCCGTTCAGCACCTCTGTGTTACCGTATACCTTATAAGCTGCGCGAGCTGCTGCTCAACACTACACGGAAAATGACAGGAGAGGAGAAAACGAATCTCGTTTCCGGTCAGTATTACAGGAAAGGCGTTCAACATCTTCAGTTAGTGTACGGTACTAAAATTTTTGCCCTAAATCGTAATACAACAACCAAAGCATAAAAGTCTATATATCACTAAAATATTGAAGAGATACTTAAGTGCTTCTCAGTGGAAACCAACTAGAGACAAAAGGTAAACTATTTTATATACAGTAGAATCCGCTTATAACGACTCCGCTTAAAGCGTCCAACCGGCTATATCGACGAAATTTCGATGTCTTGGTTGGTCCCCATACAAACTTATATGAAAGACCTTCCGTTTAGAACGACTCCGCTTTTAACGACAATCCGCTTATGCCGACGTTATTTTTTCATATTTTTGAGTCATTTACCGGTTATTACGACGTGACAAACAAAAAATCGCGAAATAATGACAACAAATTTCAGCATAAAAAGACTCTGTTAGAAATGTATACATGTATGTGTTGATCAGTGATCAGAACCCTTGCTTGTGTGTGTAGCAACACCCCAAATGCTGCCAAGACAGAGAGAGGGAGAGAGACAAAGTACAATGCTGACGTCACAAAAATGTTTCTAAGCCATGTTAATGAAATAAATTTATAAAAAATCTTAGTTTTGATTAAACATTTAAATTGTTTAATGTTAAAAGCTATTATGAACATGGCAACCGTAAAAAATATTAAAAAAAATTTTTTTTGCTCCTTTTGGTTAAAGCGTCCTCCGGGTATAGCGACGTAAAATCGACGGTCCCTTGAATGTCGCTATAACCGGATTCTACTGTATATCCATAACATAACGAGTTATTCGCGCAGAACCTCAATCAAGTCATGTTTCTTTAAAGTTTTCCATTAATATTTTGCATCTAAAATATAAACGCGTAAGCCAATATTATTGATCAATATCTGTTTAAGTGAAGAAGTTATTATATTTGATTAGCTCTTGATAGATTTTTCATAATTGTGCATAACCTCATGTTCATAAAATAGTTTATATAAATTTATAATTTATATCAATGCTCGATTATCGTATTTGAGGCAATTAAATTGCTGCGCATATATATGTATTTATATACCAATGAAATACCGTTATAGCACCCATTCGAAATCAGTATCGTTGTCGCCCTGCTGGTCGGATACGAAGCCATCGTCCTCGAAGTCGGCAATTCTATACAGGCTCTGATAATAATCAGTCAGATGAGCATGCACCAGCTTCAGTAGCTCGCATGACGCCTCCAGTATGATCATGCGCTCATTGACATTCTCGTCACGCACTTGGAGCTCTTCGCGCAGCTCCTCGATAATGGTGTTAAGCCAACGAAATAGCACAGCCGCATCAGCATTGGGAAACTCGAGCATATGCTCCGGTACGCCCACCTCGTTGCGTAACTTCTCAGTGGAGCCGTACGGCCCGGCAATCAGCAGTGCAGCAATCACGCGCACAATCAAATTGAGCGAATGCAAATAGTTCTGCAAGTAGACCAACGGATTGACCATGGCAATGGCCATCATCAATTCGGGATAGGGACGCATGCGATACTCATCGAAGCCCAGATCCGTCAGCTTATCGAGCATAGCCCAGAGCAGGCAGCTGCCGACGATTTGGGCCATGGGGGCCAGCGGGCTGGCGTAGCGGCAGCACAGGATCAGGTTGAGCATATTGTCCGATTGATTCACATCCCATAGCAAGAGGATGTGTGTGCACAGGTCATGCACCTGCCAAGATTGGGTAGAATGTTCGTTAGTTAGTTATCAGCTATACATAAGTTACTGTTATGAATCAGTTGTCTGCCTACGTGCGTCTCCTCGGTGCAAGCCATATAATCGAAGCAGCGCTGCATGAACAGCGTGCGCTGCACTTGAGTGCTGGCCAAATCGTTGTGTTGCAGCATAAAGAGCATCATTCCTGCCACATGGAGCCCAGCCAGCGGCTCAGCGCCAAATTCGATCTCCTCCCGTGACATCAGTTGGCCGAAGGCGTCAATTAACTGATCGTGTTTGCAAATGTAAAAAGTTTCATTTGCCTTCATATTGCCGACACACTCACCTCAATCACGTTGTCCGTGGAGTTAATGAATTGGATTTTATCATTTATACATGATTTAAACATAACATGGCGCACTTGCTCGATATCAAAACCCTGTGGACGTATGGCCCAAGTCCTATAAAAAACGTTTCATATTATTATTAATTGTTTAGGTTTACATACATATATACAGACTCCATTTCCGTTACATTTTGCCAGACAGAACCAAATGAGTAAATTCTTTGAAATGAGCAATCGAATATCGTTAGAATAACGAGATGCGTAATGAGTGAATGATCGTTTTAATTATCGATTATATCTTTATTAGAATTGAATATCTAATCTCTTTAGTGATTGAATATAGAAGCAATGTTGAAGGTTGTTACCAATGTGCATACATACATATGTATGTAGAAATGTATCAAATGTAATTGATATCGAGGATTCTCTTGTGCTAAGCCCAATAGATGTAGCTGATACATTGAACATAATATTATAACAAGATTCCTAAGATTTAAATGGAACAATGGATTGATGTAAGCTAAACTTTGATGTATTGCTATTTTATAAGCATTGTACATGCATACATATATCCATATGTACATACATATGTATGTACATACATATGCATATATGTATGTATGTACGAACATGTTGGTTGGCGCCTCTGTTAATAGGCAACTTGTGTAGCCGACTTAACATTATTTACAATTCCAATGGGCAGCAATTTTAATGAGCTCTTCTGCTTAACATCTTTCGACGGCACTCAATGGCCGCCATCTTTGTTTGATGCGCACATTGTGAGAATATGTGCTAGTAGAGATGCTTGGGCCAAATATTTTCAGTTTCTTGCTGCAATATTGCATAAGCATACAGCACACAGTATGCATATTTGCATACTTGTAATATATATATGTATATGTATGTATGTATATATGTACGTGGGTGTGTGTGTGTGTGTCCTTGTAAGCCAGAATCTGACAAAATGCGAATGCACGCGCGCTTCGCACATTTTAGCATAAAAGTTGACGCCCCCCATGGTCTACGCCCACCGTTGCTGCTTGAAGTTTCCTTTGCACACTTGGAAATATCTGCTCATTATGCATTCATATTTTGCAATTACTTCGCACACACATACATAGACAGCTAAAAGCGCAAACGTGCGAGAGGGAGAAAGAGACAACACCAGAAGCAGCATCAGCGAGGCCAAAAGCAGACTGTTAACGAGCAGCGACTGTTAAGTTGCTGTGACTGTCACTGTATGTGTGCAGGTTTTTTCTTATGCCTTTTTCGCTGCTTCCAGTGTTGTTGTTGTTGTTGTTATTTGCCGTTTGGCCCATTTGGAGGCGCAATTTTTCATAGAATTTCTATGTTCAGATTTTAATTATGCAGCTGCATGAAAAGATTAACAACTTTTGCCCCAAGACGACGGCACATTGTGCACTTTATATTTATATTTTAATTATGCATATTTTACAAAGGCAGCCAAGGGGCCAAGGAACGCGCACAAACTTTTTCCGCATTAAATGTAGAAATTTCACACATGCACGTACATACATGTGTTAGTGTGTGTACATGTGTGTGTGTGTGTGCGTGCATTTATAAGTGCTTGGCATCTAGCCTAACCTCAAATTGCAATTAACAAACACTCAACGGCTTTTCAAATTAGTTTCAAACTGTTTTCAATTAAAAACTTAATCACAATATCTATTTAATTTTTGTTTGAGATTTAATAGAAGGTGAAATTTTAGTTGAAATTCATAATATTTCTTTATTAATCTTTGACAAAAAAAAAATTATAAATATTTTCAATGAGCTCATTACAATAAAAAATAGCTCAAAAATAGACAAATTGACATTCCTCAGTTGAAAATTTTTACTTGAATACCCAATCACAGTCTGAAGCTACCTTAACTGAACCTGTTTCCATGGGAAAACATTTTTGCTCTGGTCAAATCAGATTTGATCTAGATCCATGGGAACAATTAAGATAGCACTTGATGAACTATACAAGGTGCAGCTATACGATATATATCTCTCTGGCACGTTTAACCTTCTGGCTTGATCCAATTATGCAAATCAGCTTAGATACATATACATATATACAATGTCTAAATTATTACGACGATTACAATCTCGAGTGGGAGAGAGAGGTTCGCATAAGTGCGGTATTAGTCAACACTGTAATCCTGTTCTTTTCACTGTTACCACAAAGTCGCACAATCAATGCCAACTGTATTCGCTTCTACTTCAATTAGATGTCATAAAAGCCTCAAATTAGCGAAAGGGGGTTGAACAAACCCATCCCCCTCGCCCCCTCCATACATACCCTGTTCAGCCAATTGAAGAGTGTCGAAAAAAAAAAGAGTGACTGAACAATCATCATAACGATAACATTCATAATCATGAGCATGATGCGGATGAAGATGTGGCTGTGGACGAGGTTAAGGTTGAGGCTGATGATAAGTAGCAACTACCCTTTTATTAGCAAGCTTTTTTATACCAGACACTCATCGAACATGCTGTGAGTGGGTATATTGATGCGTCTGAATCATCAGGAATATGTAGATCTAGCTGTATGTTGTAGTGCCAATATATGTAGATACTTTTCACTCAGCTCATATAAAACATAGATAAAATGTCTGAAAAATATCGATAAAACCGATGTCGGGAATATATAGTAACTCTTTTCACTTGTATGAGCACTACAGGATATCTATTAGTCAGTCTCATTATGATTTCATTTCTTTTTTTTTTTTTGTGTTAGGGGTTGGATCGTTGTTATTGTTTAGCAGGGCAATCTGTAAATTTTACGCCTAATTTAGGACAAATTGTTGACATACACTCGCCTACTTTTATGTGTGGAGTGTGGGGGGTGGGGTTTGAGTGGCTAAGGGTGAGGCGAATGGCTTCACTTCAGCTGGAATACAAAAGCCAACAGATTTTCATATCATTATGCGTTGATTTGTTGGGTTTGCCACTGTTTTGACTGTTTTTTTTTTCTTTCCTCTTGTTGCTGTAGGCGGTTTTTCCTCTTTTTAATAATAATGCGAGCCACGGGTTGGCAGTCTGGCTAAAAACTCGGCGAGTTCAATTTCGTATCCCCAAATTGGCAATTAGTTAGTTGAGTCGAGCTCTAAACAAAATTTGTGTGGAATGCGCGACAGTTCACATAGCATTTGTCATAAACATAAACAGAATATATATTATATCGATAGCTTTGAAGTGTTTATGTCTTATGTGTGGTGATGGTATAGGGGTAGGCGGGCTGGGTAGCGCTCTTGTTACTCAAAACCCATTGACGCCCGTCGGAAAGGAATTGTATATGATTGACTGTACACAAAAATTAAGTATACAACTGTAATTGATAATCGACTACTAATATTACCGAAATTGTTAAACATACGAAATGGCTAGGATAAATAATGAAATATGAGCTGAGGCAGTTCTCGAGAACTTAACACAAAATCTGTGGCGAGCCCCACTAATGAATGTTTATCGATAACAAATCGAAATTAGTAAATGTCATGTTTGTTAAGGACTGAACTTGATGTATGGGATACGACTCACAAGTATGGGTTTTGAGAATATAAGATATGAATCTAGTGATAATTATTAGTTATCGATAACTTGTTGAAGATGGTCAAAATAATTATAAATGTTAAAAGTCGACGGAATTGAGAATGTAAGCAATGTATCGGAACAAAAATCAAGCTAATGGTACCATATGTGTATCGATAATTTATCGAAAATAGAATGCGGTAGTAATTTGTATGTCTAGCTAGACTAAAAAGTTGCAGAGCTTCAAGTTATTCGAATTTGTGAAAGAACAACTCTTTAGGATAAGCATAACTTTACGATAAAATATCATAAATAAATTTAAAATGAAAAAGATGAGGGCCAATGTATACACCGTAAATGTAAGCAGTAGGTGCACACACTCATGAAATCGGATACAGGAATGAAAACTTCAGAAATGCCAAGTAATGCCCAGCCATTGACTTTTGTGTACAAAAAAAAAAAAAAAAAATATGTCATGAAAAATGAGAAGCTTCGATTTTCCAACACTTACTTGTAAGCTTTGATAATTGATCATTGATAAACACAACTGTAAATTCTAGCCACTATTAGAGTTCGTCTATCGCTGTTTGATTGCTTTTCCGCGCTTGAATATTAAGTCACTTTGCGTCGCAATATGGAGCCGAACAATGAGAGAAACGTTGTGTTGCAGGCCGCAGGAACAGAACTGAAACCATTTTGTACACTGGATCAACTGCGTGCCTGGTTCGAGGGCAGCCCATTGGCCCACAAGTTTCTGATTGTCCATATGACCAATGATCTGGAACAGGTGAGCTCTTCGCTACAATTTGATTCTATTCTCAACTCGACTCGCAACTAGATTGTCAATGGCTTGGAGACGGTGCGCAAAGAGAGTAGCAAGTGGGGTGATGATATGCAGCGCCCTCTGTTGGCCGCTGTCTCCCTGGTGTTTCTCACTTATGGCCCAGTCGATATGCATAAGAATATGCGCGGCCTGCTCTACCGTGTGCTGAGCATGATGGATACCACGGAACCAATGATTGTAGGTTGGGCTAAGGGGGGGCGTGGTCGGTAGATATTCATTGAGATAATTTTTGCTCTGCTCTTCACGCAGGTGCACTGCCATGTCGAGTACTTGCTGGATGAGATGAAGAAAGTGGACGCCTGTGTCGAGTCGAATCAGCTTTATCTGGCTCTCGGCCTGATAGGTTCGAATACGAATGCCTTGCCGGTCGGCGTGTGCCTGCTCTGGTCTGTGATTGGGCGCATCCTGTCCATGGAAATAACAATGCATCGCTATCGCGAATTCAAGGAGCTGGCCGGGGCAATGGGGTCGCAGGCGAACTTTAGCCTCGCCCAAATGAACAGCGCCCAGCTAAGCGAGCTGTCTGCGCTCTTGGAGTCCATCAATCGCGTCTTGGAGCTGGTGGTTCTCAACAACAATGACCAGCTGAAGGAGGCCGGCTATCCGGATCACTTATTTCAGATGCGTCACGTCGACGTTGACTCCATGCTCAGCTGGGCAAGCAGTCTGCTCTATCAGGTCCATTTCGAGGGCCATTGGATTGGTGAGGTGAGCAGAGACCGCACTCGAGCAATCATTCAATCAATCAATCAATCACATATTATATACACACATCTACATATTTAGGTTGGAAATCAGGTGACTATCATGGTAGAACTGTTGTCTCGCATCAAAGTGGAAACAACGGAGCTAATCGAAGTGGTTGAGGAGTCCAAGCTGTTCGAGGTGCCCGTCGACACCTATTCCGATCTGGACGACTAACTTACAACCTAAACCATATGATATACAAGCCGTAGCATATGCCCTATTCGAATACGCCTCAGGCAAGAACAAACTAACAGCATCATCAATGTCAGGTATTCCCACATCTATATCAATCAATTCATATGCACATATATATTTTTATATACAAATATAAATATATATGTATATCTATATATTTATAGAAATATCAATGTATATCGATGTGTATATAAATGTATTGATATGGATTTTTTCTGAGAATAAATATCAAATATGTTAACCAACTTGTACTCACGGTTCCATTATGTGATTCAGTTATTGTTATCGGATATCCCAACTCGAAAACACTTGAAAACTGCGACGACGACGTTCAGTCCGGTTAGCTGCGATCGCTTCTACGCACAATGATCAACTGATTAGAAATTAGATCGGGCCTTAAATCAACGTCGAACGATTTGCTCGTTCGGCGCTTTATCGTTTGTTTCGGGCTCAATAAATCGTAGATAGCTCGCCCTCTCTCTCGCACTGTCTGTCTATGTATGTGTTAAAACTGAGTTTAACCCTCTAAGACTACTTTCTAAAATAAAGGCAGAAATTAGTTCGAATAATTTTTTTTTAAGTAAATAGGGGCTCCTGAGTTCAAATATGAACTCAGAAAAAATCTAGAAGCTTTCGTTTACCTGGAAGGTGAGAAAATGTAAATAAGTGCCTCAAGGCACTCTTGGGGCTTAAAGGGTAAAAAAATATTTCCCAAAAAAATTGATTTTTTTATTTTTTTAAATTTTTTTTTCTCTAAATCATATTATTTGTTGCTCTGATACTCAGCAAAACAATTTGCATTGGCCGAGAGGCATAAATGCAGTTTGCACAATATGCAAATGCACTGCGTTTGTGAAGTTTTGCAGTGCTTGACCATCTTTTTCCACATTGCGATCCAACTGCTCTGGTTCATGGGGTCTAATGATTCAAAAGGTCACACCTCAAGTCCTTTATTGGGTGGATATTTAATTTTTGGCATTATTTGAGTTGTGGCTGCAAGGGTCGCCGAGAAATTGGCGACTGCATAGTATGTGATGGCGGTATATTGGCATGTAAATTAAAATGCTGATATAGTGATGAATATCTTCCGTTGTGATTTTAACTTTGTTGGCAATATTTTCCTTCAGGGATGCGCGTCCTCGACTATCATATTTATAATGTCAGAGTTAAACAAAAAAATATAGTTGATGCGGAGTTTTCAGATGGGTTAATTTAGGATGCCAACGAAGAGTCGCCTTGAAAAGATATATTGTTAATGTACAATTGCTTTGATTGTTGTGCCATATAACTTCCTTTTTAATTTACTCGATATCTACTCATAACAAATTAATGAGTTGGACTACAAATAAATGTAATGATTTGCTTACTAAGCCTAATAAAGCTACCAGAAGACGGTAAAGATACACGTGTTGCTACTTCAATAACTGGCAATGGTGATTGAGGCCTCTTAGGAGATTTTCGAGAACGCTCATAGTTCTGCACATTATTGTCATTGTTTTCAAAAGTACTGCACATTAAAGGTACCGTAGACGCATCTTCTAATACAGTCTTTAGAAACTGTTCCAGGTTTTCATCCTCTTTGTCACTTCATATACTCGATATGTCCACATCCGAAGGAACTGATTCGAAAAACTCCAGGAGTTGTTCATTCATCAGACCATTTATAGTGCCCTCTTGAAGCTATTTTTCAATCTCTATTAACAATTTTCAACAATAAATGAAAATCACACACAAATCATACAAGAAGTGCAAGCAGTTGTGGAATAGCTGCTGACAACAAATTTTGCCGTTAAGCCCCAAGAGTGCCTCAAGGCTCTTATCACTTTTACGATGCTACTAAGCTCAATTTCAACATATTCGCACCATTTAAACTTCATTTGTATAGTAAATTACCCTACCTTTCACGAAAAAAATATTGAGTTCAATAGGTTTTATAAATTCGCTTTTATCAACACTTCAAAAGGCAATATGCAGCAGCTGAAATTTTTGGCGCGAAATTTTATGTGATGTGAACATTTGTTTATGAAAAGTATAATTTAAAGTGTCTGACAGCTTTAAAATTTTTTCAGGGCATTTTGGCAAGTATTGTTAACAGTCCTACGTTTTTTAAATTAACAAAAAGCTCTTAGTTATTTTTTAAAAATTAAAAATAAAATAAGTGCCTAGAGGCTCGCTTGGGGCTTAGAGGGTTAACTCAAATGCATTTCTATATATACTCCTCGAGTGGTAGTTGAGAGAATTGCAAGAAAAATGATTTTATTCGCGAATATTGACATACATATTAGACAGAGTAACCTCGATGGACGTCGACAACTGGATATAGACTGCGTCTGGTATATTCGACTCACTAGAATCGGCTTTATGAGATTATTTCCTAGGAAGACTCTAATTAATTCTTATATGTTCTTGTGGAACAAAGTTGAGCAAAAGAGTCTATAAATTCGTGGGTTAGCTGTAGTATATGCTTAGATAGAGGTCCACCTTAAAGGTTTATATAGGATAGCATCTGGTTCCAGAGTGGGGGGCTGTCCAGAGCAGCTTTTTAAGTCTGTGAGAGGCAAATAATGATTGAAGGAGTATTTTTACTAATCCGAACTGCAGTTAAGAGAGAGCGAAATACCATTAATATCATATTTGTTGACATTAATATTATAGTAATTATTATACATATATTCCATATTAAATAGGCTTAGGAATAGGCATTCTCCATAAAAATATAATAATCGTCCTCATTGATCCATGCATTATCATTATTATCTATCATTATCCAAATTTTCATTACTTCTCTTACGTACTCTCTGTTCTCATCTCTTCACTCTCTCTCTCTCTCTCTCTCTTTCTCCCTCTCTCTCCTTACTCCTTATATATAAGAAAGGTTTTCAATTATATTCTATTTGCTATGCTTTTACGACTTTCTTAAAGTTAAATTTCCATTTTGTATTGCTCTTAAGTTATGTTGTTAATGCCACAGATTATGTCATATACATATATCATACTGCAGCAGCAACAACAACAACAACAACAATAACATAACGAAGAGGAAGACGCAAAGACAAGCCACTTGACTTGCGACATCAAGTGGTGTTTGGTCTGCAGGACCTTTTGCTCTGGTGTTTTCGGTTGGTGGCCCTGTGCTCGCACCTCTTGTTGTCCTGCTCCGTTTGCTTGCTCGTTTCGGTGGTGGATTTTGCGGATTTGGATTCGGTTTCGGTTTCATTTTGTGATTAAAATGTTTGTCATTATCCGTTTGGAAAAATGTTGCAAATTGTGTTTGTGCCGCGGGGCGTGTTGAACACTTGTCTTTATGATGATGATGCTGTTGGTGGTTGCTGCTGCTGTTGTTGTTGTTGTTGTTGGTGTTGTTGTTATGTCTGTTTTTGTGTCTGCTGATGTCACCAGCAGGCTCTAATTGTCTCTGTGTGTGCTGCATTTATCGTTAAATTGCTCAGGTGTAATAAAAAAAATAAACTCATCGTGTCGCCTGAAACTCATTCTTAAACACCTGTAAAAGTTGTCTGTCTGACAATTCCAGCTGTCCATAATAATGTTTTGTAATGAAAATAGAATATATATATACATATGTGTATAGCTGAGCATTAGTATTTCTCACATTTCATATACTTTCTAATTGAAACCAATTCATTTCTTTTGTATGTCAACATTTATCTAAAATTTATTCTCAAGTGAATTAAATGCAAGCATAAATGTGAGTAATATATCTGTCAGCTTATGCCAGCCAGAGTCACAGATCAGTCAGCTGCCATAGCAGGCAGCCTAAGTTAGTCAGGCGAAGTGTCATAGCAGTCAGCTGCATGTTAGCTTGCATACACAAATACATGCATGCATTCACATACACATACATATACATGAACAATTTGACTTTGAGCATGGCCTTTGCCCTTTTGCCTTTGACCACATTTGATTACCTTTTGGTGCGCTCTTTTCAGCTTTAGTTGGGACTTGCGTCTGCGTTTGTGCAATTGTAATCAAAGCTTAATGCAATTAATAACTCATTAAATAAATACAAATCAAAGTGGCAGCCACTGCTGAGCACTGCGAGCCGAGTTCCTTTGCTACTCAAAGGATGGCAGACATAAAATGTACCAATTAAAAAATGCAATTGAGTTTTCAATGGCTGCGCAAATGAACCGCAAACAAAAATGAATTCGCAAAGGCAAACGAAACTGAATGCAGAGGGGGGTGAAGAGGCGAAGAGGCGAAGCGGTTGAAGTCTGCTTGCATTTTATTCATTTAATTACATTCACATTTCATAGACAATTTCATGGATAACTGTAATGCAGCGACGCTACAACGGTAAAGTTAACTTGTTTCTCTCTCACTCCTTCTTCTCACTTTTTAGTTAGTTTTTTTTTTTTCACCATCGCCGCCGACGTCGCATCCAGTTCAAGTGCCTTTTTAATTAGCGTTCTGTGCTGCTGCTGCTGCTGCTGTTGCTGCTGCTGCGCTGCTTCCGTTGCGGCCACTCGAACTATGACTACAGCCCAGCTTGCTGCCCTCTCCTCTCGCTCTATCTCTCAGTTTCGCTCGGGCTCTCTCTGCACTCGTCTAGTCGCTGCTGCTGCTGAGGCTAGCATCCATGTCAGTGCATCTTGCTCGCACTCGCTGTGGCCGGGCGCTGCTTGTTAACTGACTCGCCGCAGATTCAATTTGTGGCTAAACATTTCTCGTCCTTTTTGTGCTGGGCCCCCCCGCCCCCACCAACATCATCATAGCGAGCTAAATGTGCATGAAAATCTAACCACAAAAGTCGACTGCGACGCGACGTCGCTGCTCAAGGCTCGCTGCCCAGCCACAGTCAGCTTATGCTCACTGTCACTACTGCTGTCTCGCTCTCGCCAGTGCGTTCGGCATATGCGCAAGCTCTTTTGCGGCCCGTTTTGTGGCCCGTTTTAATTGCATGCAGTGTTGTTGCTTGTTTTCCGGTTGGCTGCTATGCCACCCGCTTCAGCCCAATCTAACTTTTACATGCCTTCCACACACACACACACATACATGCAATGCATGTATGTATTGGCTGCATGCACATAGCATGCCATTTACTACTATATAGCGACAAATTGATATCGTTTTGTATCATTCGCTCAAGTTGATTTTTAAGCATGAGACTCAATGCTCTGCACAATCGGAAATGCAGCTTGCAGCGTTTACTTGCAGCTGCTACAAGAAGAGAAAAAACAACCAAACGGTAAATGATTGCATATACAGATACATACATACATATGTACATATATGTATCAAAAGTTGTTATTAATAGTTTTTTGACGCGACTTCAAATCGAATAGAATTATTTCGCAAATGAGATTATTTACTTCTGATTTCGTCATCGAATATTGTTTACAAACATATTGAAGTAAATGCCTCTTAAGTAAACATCCATTGATTTATCGTATATGTTTATATCTATATTTGATATTTTCCAATGAATTCCGCAGTTCCGAAATTTGATCAATGTATACATAGCTATAAGAGAGCTGCTCAAAAAGTAACGCAACCTTTTTTTTTTATTTAATATCTATTTTCAACATAATCCCCATTACTTTCTTACTTTCTGAATATATCTCGTATATTATTTCTCAAGATTTTCACCCAAAAAATAAAATAAATCAAACAGTTAAACAATTTTATAACGAACATTTTTGCTTTAGTGTATTTTTTTCATCAAATATGCAATTCAATTTTTATTTTTCACAAAAAAAAGTATCGTTTATCGTTTATCGAGTGCACAAAGTTCACAATTGTTATTACCGTTACATACGAGTAGAGTGTGTTTAAGTGTGCGTGTATGTGTGCGTACGAGTATATATTACAGTTAATTTAACTAAGCCTAGGGTTTACTGATAAGAGCAGACGTGAGGGAATTGGGATATTCGTATACACTTATCGATAGATGCGTTAGATCGATAATTCGATTACGCATTGAAGTAGACATCGAGTTAAAAATAAAAATTCATATTGCACAAAAAAAAACAAATTCATTTTGATCATCATCATCATCATCATCATCATCCTCCTCCTCAACATCATCATCATCATCATCATCATATTTACATAGGCAAGCGTGGAATTTGGTTGGACTCTGGTTGGAGCTGGTAGTGGCAAATGTTTTGGGGCTTGCCGCTCTTCTACATGGGGCAGCCGTGCACGTAACCGACGTTGCGGAATATGGCAGCCGCGGCAGCCGAGGTCAAAAAGTTGCACGGATTGCTAGCGGCAGCGGCAGCAGCGGCCGCGGCGGCGGCACTGAACGAGCTGGACAAGCCGCTGGGACAGCAGCCGAGCGCATTGCCGCCGCCATTCTCCTGCACCACAAAGTCCTTCTCCAAGGTGGCCTGATGGCGCAGCTGCTCCAGCCGCAGTTGATTCTGTCGCTTCCACTTAGTGCTGCCAAAAGAGCGAGAGGGACAGAGATAGTTTTACATTAGTTACATAGCAACGAGCTTTCTGTTGTCCATCGCGATGGAGCTTCCACGAGTGTGCAGAAAAAATATAGTCTACTTATAAGCGCTAACAAAATATTTAAGCTCCAATTTATGAAAATATCAAACTCAAATTGTGATGAACAATGATGAAAAATGAAGTAGAAAACTATAAAAATGCATTCAATTAGCTCTTAAATTTGGACAACTTACCGTCGATTCTGGTACCAGGTCTTCACCTGCGTCTCGGACAGACTCAGCGTCTCGGCCACATCGCTGCGATCGGCGACGCTCAGATACTTCTGGCAGCGAAACTTGCGCTCCAAGTACGCCAGCTGCGCGTGCGTGAACGCTGTGCGTCGGCGGCGCGGCTTGCGACCGCTCTTGCTCAACTGCAACTTGTGCTCGGCGTAGCTGCCGCCGCCCACGGCATTGTCGCCACCTGCGCCACCACCGCCTGCTGCACCTGGGCCAGCGCCCACAGCGGCGGCAGCCAGCAGACCCGCCGCCATGCCCGCGGCAGCAGCAGCGGCGCTTAAGCCGCCGCCGGAACCAGAGCCCGGTCCCGGTGTAACCGTGCCACAGGAACCCACGCTCGACTCCTCGTTGTGATTGTAGTGATGCGACATCAGCATATCCTGCTGACAGCCATGCGCCGTCGAGTCCGGCGTCGAGCGATCCTCAATATCGATGTCCGAGTCATCGTTAGACAATTCGATCTCTGTCGGAGCGGGATGTAAAAAGAGAATAGAATAGGGCAATGATAAAAATCTTGTAATTCTTTCACTTGACTGCCAGCGAGTCTCTTAATGTGTGACTGATCTCATTACTTCTCTCTATCTTTCTCTGACTCTTTCTATCTCTATCTCTATCTCTATCTCTATCTCTATCTCTATCTCTATCTCTATCTCTATCTCTATCTCTATCTCTATCTCTATCTCTATCTCTATCTCTATCTCTATCTCTATCTCTATCTCTATCTCTATCTCTATCTCT
The DNA here is from genome assembly GCA_035045965.1 of Drosophila aldrichi. Lineage (NCBI taxonomy): Eukaryota > Metazoa > Arthropoda > Insecta > Diptera > Drosophilidae > Drosophila > Drosophila aldrichi. The sequence goes on from JAWNOM010000484.1 coordinate 923,286, forward strand.
ATCTCTATCTCTATCTCTATCTCTATCTCTATCTCTATCTCTATCTCTATCTCTATCTCTATCTCTATCTCTATCTCTATCTCTATCTCTATCTCTATCTCTATCTCTATCTCTATCTCTATCTCTATCTCTATCTCTATCTCTATCTCTATCTCTATCTCTATCTCTATCTCTATCTCTATCTCTATCTCTATCTCTATCTCTATCTCTATCTCTATCTCTATCTCTATCTCTATCTCTATCTCTATCTCTATCTCTATCTCTATCTCTATCTCTATCTCTATCTCTATCTCTATCTCTATCTCTATCTCTATCTCTCCTTCTCTCTCTCTCTATCTATCTCTCTTTTCACATATCTCCTTTTCGTAATCCCTCGTTCATTGCAACTCTCCCTTTCTCTTCCTGCCTCATTTAGCCTCCCAATCTCTCCCTCTCCCTCTAACATTAGCTCAATTATTTATCGCGTATTCTCATTTTCAAAGCTCAACACGAGATCAAGAACTCTATAGATAGAATGTAGCATGCTTTTAAGCGCAGCGTGTCGTTAATGCGTTCTCTGCTCCAAGAGTCAAAGAGGCTGAGAGACTGAGCAGAGCAGAGACTGAGATGCTGAAAGGCGGACGCTGATGATGATGCTGATGCTGATGCTGAGGCTGAGCCTAAGAGGTTAAGAGCTTCTAAAGTTCGAGAGATGAGCGCGTGCAGGCACTTTGGATGCTTTGGCTGTGGATAACCGATGGCTGGACTCATTACCATCCAGCTGCGACCACAGGACGCAAAGACAACGCAAGCTGTGCGAAGTGGAGGCGTGGCATTAAGTGGGCGTTCGTTCGTTCATGTCCATTAAGATAAGAAGGCAAGACAAGTGAAGGGGGGGAGGGAAACGAAATTTGTGCCCATTGACTCAATCAACATGTTATTTATATCCGATGCGCATATCCGTATATAGATTATATATATCCTTTCTATATATACTGCGCTGCGGGACAGCCTGATTAAATTCACGTGTTTTAGCTCAATTGTTTCCTTCCTATTGGAATTTACGGTCAAAGACGAACCCTAAAAAAAAAAACAACCACCAGCAGGAGGCGGCAGCGCCTGTTCACGTGTGCCCAGCAAGGATTCTACTTGATTTTTATATATATACATATGCTATATATGTATATATATAGCAAATATATATCATATTTGCGTTGCGGAAATTATTTTTATATTTTAAGCCCAAATGCTTTTTGACTTCGACAACAACTAAGATAGAGAGAGAAAGAGAGAGTGGGAGTGGAAGTGAGCGAAAGGAAAGGAAGGAAGAGAGCATAAAACATGTGAATGATGATTCAATTATGCACGTGTGTGTGTGTGTCTGTGTGTGTGTGTGAAGCAGCGTGTGTAGCTCGTCTCAAGTGAGTTCTTTTTATATTTTCGATCAAAAGTCACGTCGTATCAATTTGCGGCACAATTGCCATTTAATGGGTACTTGAACTCCGAGAAATAACTCATATATACATATACATATATAGGAATACAAATATCTATAATATATATTTACAAAGAGAGAGAGAGAGAGGGAGGAGTGAGCGATATTTAGTAAAGTTTTCAGCTGATGATTTCATGTCAACTGAAAGCAAAGCAAATTTATCTGCAGAAGCTCCTAGAGTGCTCGACTTGTTGATACCCTAAACTCATTTACATTTAGTATCCTAGCAACTATGATATATCTATGACCCATTTATAACATCTATAACATATCAAGCTCAAGTTCATTATCGATTTCATGCAAAACGATATCGAAACTTATCGATTAATACAAATTTTGCATAACATTTGACGTCTGATAGGAGAGGAAGGCATGGACAAGCAGCTGTCTTAAATTTTTGAATGAGCCAGAGAGTCTCAAGAGGCATAGACCTAAATCTTATCGTAGATGGCTGTTGATCGCGGCATGCCGAGGGACGGAAAGCCGGAGAGAAGGAGAATCTTGTAGGGAATAGGCCACAGCTAGTCCTGTGATAACCTGCAAGAAGCTCAACTTCGCATTGAGCTTGACTTTGGAGACCCTCGTGAGATCGCGTCTCAGCTTTACTTTCGACTTTAGCTGAAATGTGGATATAAACATGGACTAAGATTTCGCTTTTGATTTAAGCAATGGATTTACATTAGACTCAAACTAGAGCCTCAGTTTACTTTAGTTTAAGCTTGAATTTAGAGTTTTAGATGGGTTTTAGCTTGAGCTTGGAATTGGCTTAGACTAAACCTCTAGGGCTAAGGCAACAGACTCGAGGCTTGGACAGGATTGGGTTTGGGCTTGGGCTTCTACTATAACAACTCATGTTAATCTTGGTATTCAACTTCAATTGAGCTTAGACCACGAGTCGGGCTAGGCTCTAGCCTAGACTTGAGCTTCAGCTTCAGCGAGAGAGAGAGAGAGAGGGAGAGAGCGGGAGAGAGCCTCGTGCTCAACTCGAGTCCTCTCCCTCTGCTTTTTGTGGCTTAGCTTGCCGATTTCTTAATTGTCTCGCATTACTCTGCTGTGTGGCGGCCAATTAGCTGGCACTTTACATGCACCACCCAACCACCCACGCATGCTGCTCTGTGTCAAACCGCTGAGCAATTGGCCGCTGGCATTTAAATCTCACACCTCGCCACAATTAGAAACGACAACAAAACTTTTAGCAACAAAATTGAGAGGGCGAAGGGCTACAGGGCTAAGGCGTTGGGTGAGTGGGTTGGGTGGTGCAGTGAGGCGTGTGCATACAGTTGAAGCAACAATTGCTCGAGGCAATAATTTAATTTGTTGTTGTTGCTGCTGCTGTTGTTGTTGTTGTTGCTGTGCTCGTAACTCGCGCTCGAGCAATTTGTCACGTACAACAACTTTGATTGTTTAGCCCCGGAATCAGCCAGCAACAACAACAATAACAACAACGACAAGAAGAAGAAGAAGAATGTGAAAACAATGCTATGCAAATGCTTAACACCAAACAAAAGACTAAACGTAGGGAGTACACGGCCAAAAGATACCCTAGAGTATGCAGTGAAGTATGCTACGGAAATGGTCCCAAGTTAGTAAAAGGGTAAGAGAGGGAGAGATGGAAAGAGAAAGAGAGTGAGAGTGAGAAAAGGAGAGTGAGAGACCGTGAATATCAGATGGAGGCAGAGAACAATCGAGAGACAGTTGGAGGATGATAAGTGAGAGATATAATGAAAGGAAATGTAGAAGAAAAGAGAGATAAGTGTGAACAAGAGAGAGAGAGAGAGAGAGAGGACATGAAGTGCAGAAAGAGATACAGATACTGTACAGATAGAGATTACCTTGTAGCTCCCCAATAAATGCGAGTTCCCTACAGAAGAAGGCTTTATATACATTTCTTAATATCGCAATGTAAAGTCAATAGATTAAGTCTTTTATAATTCAAGTCGGTTTCCATTTACTTCTGTGATCTTTAGTCAATATACCCAAACATATGGGTATTCCAGGGTATCAAAATGCCTCAGGTGCTCTCGCATTTATATGACTTGAGCTTTGTGTTTCTCTGTTTGCATTTGTTCTCTAATTATGCATGACATTAAATAAAGTTTAGCTCAACAATTACAACTATTTAGTGGCTAATTGCTTTTAACTGGCATGTGTGTGGGTGTGTGTGCAGGTGATAGGAGATATAACATATTAATCAGTAGATATAACTTGGAAGATGAGAGATGGAAGATAAAAGAATGAAGATGGAAGATTTGTAGAACATACAAGTCTGAAGTTATAACTATTACATATAGGTAATCAGCTCAACCCATTCTTATAAGCATGACAATACATCAGCGAGAGAGAAAGAGATAGATAGTCCAAAATGTCCAATTGTAAATTCGCTTACCAGAATCCGTTTGTCGCCGATTGATTAGGTCACCCAGTAGATCGCGTATTAGAAACGATTTTGAACTTTGCATCTTGAAGGCTCGAGCACTTTCAACTTTGAACTAAACACGCAAATTTTTGAAAATTGTTTTTAAGATAATTCAAAGCTGTGCACTTAACATTTCGTTTTGTTTGCTGAGCTCTGGCAACGTTTGTTTCGACACAACACTTGAAAACAAATATTGAAAAAAAAAACCTAGCTCGCTTTGTTTGCAAAAGGAATTCCGTCGGCAGGTGCTGAGCAGCTTTCACTTATTTGATGCTCTGCATATTTGTTGTTTATGTAGTTGAGTTTAATTAAATTTCTGGCAACGCTGGCAGCTGAACCGTTAAGCGCAGAGTCAAATGAACAACTGAAATGCGAACGTTTATTAATCCTTTTAGCGCAGCGCAAGGCTCACACACACACACATACACACACAGAGGCGCGCGCACACACACACACACAGACACACAGGGACTAGAAAAAAGTGAATTACACGATTTGTTGCTGTAAACGGCACAGTTTAGCGTGCACAGCCGGCAGTCGCAGCGCCCACAAGTCGGCAATGGCAGCCGCCCAACCACCAATCCCGACCCCGTCCCCGTCCCCGCCCCTTCGCCTTCGTCCCATCACAGAGCTCGGCTGGCATGTTAACATCTCATTTAGCTTTGATTTAATCAGTCAACTATGCTGCCATCTCGCTCGCCCCCAACGCTAAGTCCTGCTTCCGCTACGCGTTAGCCATTTTGTTTTTACAAACACACAGAGCGCAGCGATTGAGCACACAACCAGCTAGCTGGCTCACTCGCACATTCATCGCTGTCGCCGTCGCTGATTGGTCGTCGCGTATTGCTCAAACAACCCTGTCACAGGCAGCTGACAGCAGAACAGCCTGCTGCAGCTCGCACTCAGGTGCCAGCCGCGCATTCAGCCAGTGTTGCCTGCCGTGAAATTAACGTCCGCATCGCAAATGTGGTTTGCCGTCGGTGTCGGTGATATATACATATGTATATATATATTTTTTTTAACGTGCTTAATCTAAATGGACATTGCCGACGGATTGGTATTGGGTGAGATTCAAAGAAAGAGAGTTAATGTATCGCATTCGTCTCTCAGACATTGTTTAAATTTAGAGTTGATTTTTAAGTGGAACATTTGTTCAACTGCATGTGCAGTGGCTCGCTCGCTCACCTTTTCGAATGCCACCTGTTTGGCAATTCAAAGAACATACATACATATTTGTTGTATTGTATATTTGTTTGCTATGTAGAGCATATGATTACGTTACAGGGAAAACTGGGATTCTCTCTTACATGTTACAGAGCTGCCAGAGTCTCGAAGCAGACTGCAAGAAATTTTTCATTTGGCCATTTAGTTGTGAGCTTCGATTTCAATGCCTATGAGTAAATGTTCACGAAAAGAAATTTATACTAGCTTGGATTAAATATCTAGTCTATAGTCTAGAGAAACATAGCTTTCAATTACAGTGCAACTCAGGTGTTCTCGCTCAGGTGCTGCCATTTGTTGCCTTCGCCCCCAAATGGAAATCGTCCAGCATCAAAATGGCAGCACCCAACAAATGAATGGATCCCGTGATAAGCACATCCAGCTCAATATGGGCCGGATAACGTTTGCGCATCTCGACGAAAGCATCCCAGACCGTATTATACATCCGTCCACGGTTGGCCTGCTTATTGGCATGGCACAGCTGCTCCCAGGTGGTGGCGATCAGGCTGGCTCGCTCCCGCTGCGCCTCGTCGCTGTAGCAGACGCTAGTCTGGTTGGGATCATTGGCCTTGGCACTGGACAAATTCGGCACAAAGCAGACCATATCGAAGCTACACGACTGCTGCAGCACCTGCAGCAGGGCCTTTGTATCCGTATCGCCAGTGCGATTAAAGACTAAGATACTTGGATTGCGACTGCAAATAGAGAAAGAGAGAGATCATTATATATAGCTGAATATAGATAGTAGGAATAGTATGGGCAGAATAGACAGTAGATAGATATCACTAATAGCATTATTGGTATAGAGATATAGAGATAGATGATTAGGAAGGTTAGATAGATGTAGTATGGATAGTAAAGACGGGATGGAATAGACCGCGTGGATAGTAGATACAATGTAGATAGAATGGTATAGATAATATAAGATATCACAGATAGTATGGATAGTATAGATAGAATAGCAGATATGATTGGATAGGTGAATAGATTTATAGATGGAAAGAATAGATAGTTGATAGAGTATAGACGGTAGAGGATATAGATAGTAGCCCTAAATAGAGCATATATAGATAGTACTCGTGGTATGTATAGTATAGATATGATAAGGTATGGCTAGTATAGACAGTTCATAGAGGTACTCCATGTACATGTATACTATAACATATAAACTATATATTATGTCACCCATTCCCTCATCTATATGACATACCTTGACTTGGTGCTCTTCAGATACCAGTTGCAGCAGACGCGTATGCTCTCCACTGTGTGGGCTCCATCCAGATGGATGCGCATGTTCTCGTAGTTGACCAGCTGGCAACGACCTGGCCAATTGGCCTGGCTGATGCCGCGCAGCACCTCGTCGGTGAGCTGCAGCCAGTTGGGGGGATAGTCGCGATGCAGTCGACCCGTTGTCTGGCGCAGCCAGTCGTAGGCCAACGCGATGGCCAGACAGCCATTGAGTCGAACGTAGTCGTTGCAGCTATTCAGATAGTCGGAGCGCTGGTTGAGCGCGAATAGCTCCTCGGCCTGGGGCACCTCGAAGAGCTGGGCGTGCTTTTCGGCTGCCCGTTCGCGTATCACCTGCAGGCACTCCGGCTGCGTCACGTGCGTATAGACGTGGGCGCCGGGCTTGATGATGCCCGCCTTCTGCCAGGCGATCTGCTTGATCGTGTTGCCCAGCACCTGAGTATGCTCCAGGGACAGCGATGTGATGCCCGCCGTGCGCACATTGCGCAAAATGTTCGTGCAGTCGAGCTCCCCGCCGATGCCCACCTCCAGCACCACCACATCCACGCGCTCCGCAATGAACACATGGAACCCGACTATGGTCAGGAACATAAAGAACGCCGGCATATCCCGATCATGCTCCCGCCCGAACAGCAGACGATTGTAGACCAGCCGGAAGAAATGCGTGAACTTCGCCTTGGCCAGCGGCTCGCCATTGATCCGTATGCGCTCGTTCGTGGACAGCAAATGCGGCGAACTGTAGAAGCCCGTGCGTGCTCCATACTGCCGCAATATCGACTCGGTCAGCGCACAAGTGGAGCCCTGGAACGAAGCCAAAATCCAAATTGAATCAGTCACAGCATCCAATCACAACAACTACAACTAAAATAGTTCAAGCCGAATCCAGCACAGAATGCATTCGGTATTCACATACACAATTAACACTTTTCACTTCTCACTTCTCACTTATCAGCTATCAGCTATCAGTTCTCAGCTCTCAGTTCTCAGTTGTCAATGAACATGCTAATCAAGCCATGCCATACACTGTGAGCAAAATACGTACAATTCAGTTTGTAATATTGTATATCATATAAAAAATCAAGAAATATAAAACTACAAAATATGAACAATTTTATAAATAAATTTGTTAAGTATAGAAACAAACTTTCGTTTTCTATATATGTATAATTATACTAAGCAAAATAATATTTGTTTTGTAAAACTATAAATTAAACTTGTTAAATTTTTCAATTTTCCAATTTATAGCTCAAAAAGCTCTCTAAATTTTCGATTTATAGAAAATTAAATTCTGAATACTTAAAATACCCTTTTGAATGTGAATATATCATTAAAAATAAAATACACAACTATGAAATATATATTATAAACACTTTAAATCTAAAAACAAAAAAAAACAAAATATTTTTTTTATCAAATTCCGTTTGGATTTGGAATCAATTCAAAGGTGTTAAGTGCTTAGAGTTTATCAATAGATAGTTAACTTAATGAAAATTTTGTCCTATCTAATCTTTTGGTCAACTAAATATATATGCAAAATCTTAAACCAATTTCCTACTATTTAAATATATATAAATAGAATCAAACAAACATGAAACTAGTTTTTTGTTTTTTTTTTTTTGACACCTTGTGCTAATTTCCAATTGTTTATCAAACAGGGAAAGTGGCAGGGTGGGGGGTGGCGTGGCTACATACCTTGCCCTTGGTGCCAGCTACATGAATAACGGATAGTTTCTCCACATCTTCTAAAGTTAGGCCACTCCGCTCCAGATACTTCAATGTAATGGCCAGCGTATCGCAGCGAGTGGTAATGGAGTTCTGGATACTTTCCCGATTCGACTGCAGACTTTTCAGCTGCTCAATGTCTGCCTAGAAGCAACCATAAATAAGAGAGATCTATGCACTCCAGCCCGGAATTCAACTTACGTTGTATTCCATTTCCTCACGGACATCCTGCTCGGTGAGCGCCCTACGACGATCCGAGAAGACGAGCTCCGAGAATGTGTACTTCATCTGATCCGGCTGCGGCTGGGAGCAGCCATTAGTGCCGGCAGCTGGCCTGGGCAGTGCCTTCAGTGTGGGCGGTTTTGTGGCCAACTGGCGCAATTTGATCGTATTGTTCATGCGTCTGCTGCCGTTCAATAATGCCACATCCAGGCAGATCGTCGTTATTGTTCGTACTGATCGCAGGGGCTTTCGCAATGACATTCTATTACGTTTACCGCTCTCCCTTTCTCTCTCTCTTTCTCACTATGTTAAAGCTCTCTCTATCGCGCTCAGTGCTTCTGCTGGTATCAATATTAAGCTCTGCGCTAAAATATATAATTAATCAAATAATAAAAGTGAATTGACAATTTTATAATATAAACAATATGAAGGCGTGTGCGACCAAGAAAATATTAGATAAGATCAATGTGTTGCATTAATCGAGCATGTAACGATGACACACAAATTTATATACACATACACATATTTCATATATGGCTGTTTAAGCATACAATATCAAAACAATTCAAAGATAACGTATATTTGATAACGCGCAATTTCGCAACAAGTGGATAAATATCGCTTACAGTTAATATCGGCACTAGCGATAACGATACATTTCAAAAAGACTTGTTAGGTGGCAACATCGACAGAGCACGCACGCATGTACACACACACACACATATATACATACATACATACACACAGGCGCATTCACACGATTCGTAATATTTACATATTTTATTTAACTGTTCACAGCAAATTTTCATTACGATAACAATTGGCATTTATATTACAGTGTACAGTGGTACCGCTGTCACCATAGGCTGACAGCTTTTCTTTCACAAGTGGAAATCATTTAGAATTTATGTTTAGTTTTTAACCGAAAGGGAAAACCGCGTTTCTACTCCTCACACATGCTGCACGTGTGAGCGTGTGAATGGCAAAACTACAAAATTGCGATAATTTCAGTGCTTGCTGTGTTTACGTTTGCTGCTGTGTATGTGTGTTTGTGTACGTGTGAGCATGAGTGCGTGTATGAGTGCGCACACGTGTAAACAATAATAATAAAAAAAAAAAACATGACGGAAACAACTGATGTGCCAGCAACTAGGTAAGTGCCATAAAACCAGAAATTAAATATAATTGAAATAATGAAACCATGGTCTATACTTACACATAGTCAGATTTCACGACTGGGGAACTGCGAAGTCTGCGCCAGCCAACCGGCGCGCTACGCCTGCCCCAAATGCGAGGTGAAAACATGCTGCCTCACTTGCGTGCAGATCCACAAGCGGGAGCTGGAGTGCGATGGCAAACGGGATCGCACGAAATTCATGCCCATCCACGAAATGACCGAGCGTGAATTCATGAGCGACTACTGCTTCCTCGAGGAGTGCACCCGCTATGCCGAGCATCGCAAGAAGGACCCGTGCAAACGCTATACGCAGCAGCAGCGACAGCTGCCTCTGCCACTGTATCGGCTGCGCAATGCAGCCAAGGAGCGCGGCACACGTCTACAATTCATGCTGCCCAACTTCAGCCGGCACAAGGAGAACAGCACGTACTTTAACTGGAAACAGCGCTGCATCTACTGGCAAGTCGAATGGCTGTTTGTGCACATTGATAGCGAGACGCCAACACGCTTCGTGGAAAAGCGCTGCAGTGAACAGCAAACACTCGAACAATTGCTAGAAAAATATCTGGATATACAGCAGGACTTGGCCAACAGACACCGCAAAGTGTTGCAACATCATCAGACCGCTGGCATTGGCGAGCTCAGCCTCTGGCTGCGCGCCGAGGGCGTCAAGCGTAGTGGCCAACGCTGCTACTCCCTCGCATCCTATAAAACACTCCGCTCTAACCTGGCGGGCAAGACAATTGTCGAATATCCAACCATATACATCAGCTACGAACAGCGTCCACCTGCTGGCCTTGAGCAGATTGATAGCGGTAAGTGTTAGACTCGGCCTGTTCAATGCGAATCACTATAGCTTTCGATTTTTGCAGATGAGGAAGTGCAGGCGGCTAGCAGTGATCCGCAACCAACGGCCGCGAAACGTGCCAAGGCCGAGGCAGCTGATCCAGCTGAGCCATCAAAGCCAACGAAGCAACTGCCCGAGCTGAAGGACATTTACTCATTAGCAGATACCTTTGGCGTCGGCAACACCTCGGAGAGCAGCAGCAGCAGCAGCGACGAAGAGCTGCTTGGTAATAACGAAAATGTAGATAATTAAACAATAAGCAAAAATTATAAACAATTAGCATAAGATTAACTTGAGTTGTCAATGACTAAAGTGTCCCCTATATATATAAATAAATAAAAAATAATTAAATATTAGATTATCTCTGTTAAGTTGATCCTCGCCTGATAAAGAGCGAAAATTTGACGTTACAAAAGAGCTTAACAGATTCAGTGATGGAACTGCTCAAAAGCCAAGTAGCTGTGCAGCCCTGCGCAAAATTAGTTCCGCCAATGCAAATGTGAACTGCTTTCCCCAAATCCAACTTCCTCTATTGGCATCCCTTTCCCACACATGTGAAGCAAGACGCTCTGAATGGCAAACAAAGAATTTCAAATTTATTTATGAATTTATTTATATTGTTTTTTTTTTTCTGTTCTCTTTTTTATAGGCTAGTTAAATAATACGATTTCTAGGGGGCGAAAAAAGTGTCAATTTTAGCTCTGCACATATATACATACATACATATGTGAGCTCTTTGTGTACAATTCGGGTTTGTATAATGCAATGCCTTTATTTATAGCATTATTATATACGATATACCAATTAGTTGCTTTTGTACATCATACATAAGTGCACAATATTCATAAATATATATTTCAATTTATATATATGTATGTATAAGTTATAAATTTCATTTTGTAATTGTATTTTTAAAACGATTTGTTTTATTTTTGCCTGCACCAGTTTGTTGTATTTTTTTTTTTTTTAGGTAACTAAAAACTAAATTAATTCTGATTTTACACAAAAAAATTATAATAATTAACACATAGAGACAAAAAGTCGTAACAATCAAAAATTAACATTGTATCTGCTGCATACACAAAAAAAAAAAGAAAAAAAAAAACATTGAAGCAAATGGAATATTTGATAAATATGGATTATATATATATATCAATATATATATATAAAGTAGAGCAACTAAATTTTTCCTTTTTTCTTTCAATAATCTTTTGCTTATAAATATGTATATATATATTTTTAAACATTTCGAAACTGCCCTTTTCTTTTCATACTCTTTCTCTTTCATTCAACAATACGTACATGCGTTTGCTCTTTCTATCAATGTAAATCAAGAAACGAATTTTAGAATCGTACGACTAAAAAATATGCAAACATACAAGAGAAAAATAAATGAATGAATGAATTTATGTAAATACATATGTATATACACATATATATATATATATATATTTAGTTAAGCAAACGATTTTCTTGCGTAGGTGGGGGAGGGTGGGGAAGGGGATGTGTGTGGTTGAATGGCTCATTCCAATCGTTTACATAAGGAGCGGAAATACAAATTTACATTTATATTTATATATATATATTTTGTTTTTTGCTAATCATACATAAATTTGATATCAATTTCGCTAAACGCACACAGTCATACAATTACAGCTTGGTTTCCATTTTCTTTTCTTTTCTTCTTCCTAAAGACAGATAGAGTAAAACGAAAAACAAAAATTAAGAAGTAAACAACGAAAACACACGCAGTGAAGCTGCGAATTTGTTATATTTATCTCGTGTTTTATCTGTCTGTTCTTTCCAGCATGCAGAAAGTTATACAAAAAACAAAAAAAAAAGTATTTTTCTTGTTGCTCGTGTTTGTGTGTCGTTGTTGTTGATGTTGTTGTTGTTGTTGTTCAGCCCTTGTGTTGTTTACGTATTACTTGGAAATTATTCATAATATTATATTATATTGTTTGCTAACAATATATTCATTGGCTACTCCAATCGTTGCTATTGCTATTGTTGCTGCTGCTGCTGCGCCTGTTGTTGTTGTTGCTGCTGCTGCTGTTGCATTGGCATCGCGCCAGGCACAAAGAAACCGCCCTGTGGCACGGCAACCGGTGCCATTGCTGGCGCCAGTACATTCTGTGGCGCTGCAGAGATGGGCGCACCAGATGGATTGAATACATCAACGTAGGAGTTCTTCAGCGCTGCAATGAAAAAACAATGCAAATTCATGAATATTGGCAACAACATGGGCTTGCTGCAACACCTACTGCGATTGCGCTTAATTTTGAACATGTTCGATTGAAGCTTTGGCTGCGTGCCACCGGGCACCGTTGCTCCTCCTGCGGCTGCTGTTGGTGTTGCTGCTGGAACAGGAGCTGTTGCTAGGCCATGTGCTGGCGAGGCAGCGGGCGCAGGCATTGTAGGAATTTCGGCTGCTGCTGCTGCTGTAGCTGCTGGTGCTCCTGTATACATTGTCTCCTGATAGCCAGCTCCGTAATCGTATTCCGCTTGATTCTCATAGACATTCGCATTGTTGGGCAGCTCGGGTGCAGTCATAGACTGCTGTGGCATCAGATTTGGCGCCGCCATTGGCGTTGGCACATTGCCCAAAGTATTGAGAGTTGGTGCTGCTGCTGCGCCCATGTCGCTCATCTTTGGTGGCGGCTTAAATGATTCCGCCTCATCGGCATTGCCCTCAGTGTTTGTCCAGCACTTGCGCTCCTTATCCCAAACAATTGTCGGATTCTTGTCATCCGGCAGGATCATTTGATTTTTGGGCTTCAGCGAAAACTTGTTCCACAGCCCACCAAACCAGCCGGCGTTCTGATTGCCCTGCCCGCTGTAAGGCATGAAAAGGATTAAGATTTGTTTTATGTGGGATTTGCTGTATTGCTGCATTCTTACCCTGGCAAGCTGCCCGCTCCGGATTGTTGCTGTTGCAGTTGCTGCTGCTGTTTGCCGGTCGTTGCTGTTGCATTGCCGGACGTGGAATTTCCGGCCGTAACAGCTCCATCGTCGTCATCGTAACTCTTTGATTTTGGCATCGAAATTGTGGGTAGCCTTTGCTGATGTTGCTGTTGATCGAGTGTTGTGGTGGTTGTTGGTGTTTTTCATAATTTGTTGTTCGTTTTTTTTTTTTAATGTGTATTTTTTTTTTGCAGACATGAAAAGTTTTCAAGTTTTTGTTTTGGATTCGGTAGGGATTTGGAGAAATGGCAGTTGATTAGTTTTGGTTATTTGGCAAACGTAAAGCAAAGAAATTAGTTAAAGTGCATTAACACACATACATAAATATATTAATATGTATATATAAATATATATAGATATAGACAGTAGATGGATAGATAGATGGTATGTCTAGTTAGTGAAATACATAGAATGTGATTTTAGTTACTCAACTGGCGCAGTCAAAAATAGAAACTTAAATCAGGCGCTCATCAACATCAAATTGCAATTAAATATTTCTATAGCTTAAGCTTACAATTTTGTATTTAGTTTTCGTGTTTTCTATATATATATACATATCTGTATAATATATTGCTTAAACATTATTTGTTTGCATATGAAATCACAGAGTGCCATTTTTACAGTTAACTGTTGTACATTTGTTTGTCTTTGATTCTGAATTGCGCGCAGGTACTTAAAAGGCGAACGACAGAGACAGAGACAGACAAAGAGAGAGAGTGAGAGAGAGAGAGAGAGAGAGAAAGAGAGCGAATAGGAAAAGCTGTCACGAGCAGCAATCAAACGACGCGCGCAGTTTGTTCTTCTCTTCTTCTTTTTTTTGCAGTCTGGCAACGCTGCGCCCACTGCTTTTACACATTGCGATTTATAACTGTTTCTTAGTGCTAAGAGCCAAGCCGGCGCCGCCAGTGCCATCATCGGTGGGGGCATCGATGTCGAAGGTGCGTACCACGCCCATTCTGGGTGTTGCCTTTACAGTCGTTGCTGTTGTTGTTGTTTGCTTTTTAGCATCCAAATAGGCTTCGAATTTGCTCAAGCTCTGCTCCACTTCGGTGCACATTTTCTTATAGTTGATCGGAATGGCCGGGTTGGCAATTAGCTCCTGCATTGACCAAACATGTTGCGGCGTTGCAGTCACCAGAGATGCTGTTACTGATGCTGTTTTGCCAGCCGCTGCGACTGCTGCTGGCTGTCGCTGACGATGTTGCTGGAGATGCTGCTCGTGCTGCTGTCGTTGGCTCCGCTTGATGATGCCCAGTTTGCTGAGAAAATCATTGTTGCGCTGCAGCACATAATAGTCATCGTATTCATCATAGCCATCATCATCATCAGCACCAGCATCGTCTTCTTCGTCCTCGTCATCATCATCATCATCATAGTCATCCTCGGCCAGCTCCTCACCCTCGGCATCCTCGTTAATAACATAATCATGCATCATATATCGATAGCGCAGCATCTCACTGCGATCAGCATTCGCCTCTGCATCGTAACTGCTGCGCTGCTGCTGCTGCTGTTGAGCAGCGCTCAATGGCATATCAATCGGATAGGTTCCATTGAATACAATATGAGATTTGCTCTTGCCGCTGCTGCTGGTGCTTTTGCTTAGGCTGTAGTTGTTGATTGTGCTGTGTTTTGTCAGCGCTAGGCTGTAGCTCTTGCTGTTATCGTTATCATTATCGATATCGCAGTCTTGCTCCGCTGCCTCATCAATTGTTGTGGGCAGATCAAAGTTGACGCGCTTAACACCGCCTGTTGCTGCTGCCGCTGCTGCTGGCGCTGTTGTTGTTGCTGCTGCTATGGTTGTTGCTGTTGTTGTCGTTGTTGTGGCTGGCTTGGCTAACACCGGCTTGGCTGGTATGAAGCGCGTGGGCGTGGTTAATGTTTTGGGCACAACATTTATCAAATTGTTGCTACTTTGAAAACTATTCACGCGACTAGCAATTGTTGTTAATGTGGCATTGCTTGTTGCTGTTGCATAATTACTGCTGCTGCTGCTGTTGCAGTTGCTTCTGCTGTTGCTGTTGCTTGTAGCATTATGTTTATTTATGGCTATAATGCTACTTACATCATTCAAATTAAATGGCTTCGCTGTTGTTGTTGCAGTCATTTCCGCAATATTGTTGCTGTTGCTGCTGTTGCCAAATTGCAATTTGCGTGACAATTGTTTGCTCTTGTCCTGGTCATGGCTGGCGCAATGCATCTGCTTGCCATTGCCAGCAGCGTGCAGCTTTAAGGCATTGTGTTTAAAGCGATTGTTGCTATGGTCCATCATGTGGCTGCTGCTGCTCTTGCTGCTGCTGTAAGCACTTGGCTCCGGCAGCTGCAATTGTTGCTGCTGTGTTTGCTCCACATCAGCATCTGGTTCAGCTTCAGCATCAGCTTCAGCTACAGTTTCAGCTGCTACAATATTGTTGCTATTGTCTAGATTGCTGCTACTCATGTTGTTGCTGTCGTCAGCAATTTGGTCATTGCTCTCCATCTGCGCCAGCTGCATTCCAAGTGTTTGTGTGTGATTAGAAACATTAGCAACAGATTGCTGATTGAGAATTGCATGCAGCGCGCTTTTACAATTGTCGCTCTTAACAAAATTATGAACAATTTCCGAAATAAAACTACATAAAACAAATCATAAACTTAATGCCAACTACAACAACACGGTCAAATCGAAATAAATTTGTATAATCATATAAAATGCACAAAATTTATAACCAAGAAGAAGAAGAATGGAATGGGCTCTGAGCAAAATTTGTAACTAAAACTGCGACGCAACTGTTGCCGCTACTGCTGCTGCTGTTGCAGCTGCTGCTACTACACCTACCTCATCGCCAAACGGCTGCTGTCCATCCCCTGGCCAATAATCGTAGCCAGACGTTTCTGCTGGCTGTGCATCATAGGTCTGCGTATTGTGGCTGCCGTATGCCTCGGCTGCAGTCTCAATGTGCCCATAGACAGCGCCCGGCTGCAACTGTTGCTGTGAGGGATCATACAGATGTTGCTGCTGCTGCTGCTGCTGTTGTTGCTGTAGCTGTTGCTGTTGCTGCTGCGCTGCATTCGGATCGTAGTACAAAGGCGACGCATAGCTATCGGTGAGCGCTGGCTCGTGACTCGGCTGCACTTGAGCCGATTGCTCATAGTATTCCGGCTGATGTGGCTGCTGGTGCTCCTGCTGCGCCTCCTGCTCGCGCTGCATAGTGTCCTCATATTGCATGTTAAGCTCGCGCATTTGTTTATTCAAGTCCACGAATTGCTGATCAATATCCGCTTGCTGTTGTTGCTGCTGCAGCTGTTGATGTTGTTGCTCTTGTGGCTGCTGCAAATGAATCCGTTGACAATTGTTGACTATGCAACGGCTGCAACAACTCACCTGATCAGCCAGCGCGCGCAGCTGACGCAGCCATTCCTTTTCCTCAGGTGCACCGACTTGTGGCGCCGCCTGACCGCCGTTGGTTGCATTCGTTGGACTTGCAAAGGACACACGGTTGATCAGTATGGGATCATAATAGCGCAAACGCTCGGCCAGACCGCAAACCTAAACCAGAATATCAGATATTACTATATTCACATATATACATGTCCATAGAGCTTACGCGTTTTATAAAGTCCGCATCGTAGCTATCCGGCTTGAGCTCAATGTGATTGGCTATCTGCTCCAGATAGTTGGTGCAGCGGAAATGCTGCCCGTAGTCCAGGATGCGTGTGGCCAACAGGAATTTGTAGTGCTGGAAGTTCACAATGCTGAACTTGTTATCGAACAGCGAACGTGCGTACTCGTAAATCTCCGTCATGATGATTGCCTCGTTGCTGGCAAACTCATTGAACGGCTTGTAGTGGGAGGCGCCCAGCAAGATGAGCCTGCAAAGGAAAGCATGGTTGAATTAGTAAAGTGAGAGATGTACTTGAAGCTGTCCTGTAGAAAGCATTTGAATCGATCAAAGTTAACTATGCTAATCGATATTTATCGATGACATAGATATAGATAACTATTGACTATTTTTTTTAGCTCTATGATGCTCCTACTCTCTGCTCACCTGGGCACATTAGCTGTCAGCGTGGTTAGTTCCGTGGCACCGCTGTCGTAACGTCCGAACTCCTCCTGTGCAACCAGATAGCAGAAGTGCGCCGCATAGATGTCGCCGCGTTGAAAGAGCGTATCGCCCAGAGCAACCACCGAGCTGCGATCGTATTCGGGCTGACGCGATTTATTGGTCACCAGAATGGAGAGATGCGAACGCCAGTCGCCCCATTGCTCGTCGCGCAGCTGGCTGACGCAGGCGGGCGTGTGACAGCTCTTCATCTGATAGAGCGTCTGCAGCGGATCGTTCGCTTTGACGGCGCGACTGAGAAACTTTTGTGCCACGTCTGTCAGGGCATAGCGATCCTCGTAGAGGGCCAAGAAGAAGGCGTGCGCCCACAGGCTGTGATCGGTGGCCCATTGCAGCGCCTCCTCGACGTTGCCGCGCAGCACAAAGCTGCGAAACTTGTCAATGGCAGCTTGCTCCGACATGGGCGTCTCTTGTTCCGCATCCTGTTCAGTCTCCGCAGCCCCAGCAGCAGCTGCAGCAGCTGGAGCTTTTGTCACAGCCTCGCCATCTGAGTCGTTGGCGGTCTCGCTACGATCTCCCGCAATACGCGCTGCCGCAGAGTCAGCATCCGCTGATTCGGTGTCCGCTGATTCGGCGTCCGCCTCAGCTTCCGGTGCATAGGGGTATTCGCGCTGATTCTCCAGCAGCAAATCGCCCACATCCGTGTCGGCAATGACCTGGAAAGGGATACGACAATGTTAATACGCTGTTTGGTGTACGGCTAAGGTGAAGCGGTCGACTTACCCCATTCTGTCGCAGCAACAATATGAGTAGATTCCACATGAGCGCGTGCGAGGCACGATATTTGTCCACGCTGCCCAGCGGCTTTGTCTGTGTGGCGTACAGAATGCTACAAGAGCGCGACGGGCCCAAGCGTATCTGCTCCTTGCAGAAGCTGATGATCTTGTCCTTGTGCAGCTTGCGACCCTGCAACGGGCCGGGATAGGCGCGCAGCAGACTACTGGTGGCATCCTTGATCCTGGGCGCTGCCACATCCACCTCGTTGCGCAAACGTCCGGGTCCAGCGTACATCGGACGCACACGCAGCAGCACGCTCATCGAGTAGTTGGCCACCAGGTGCGGCTGATTGTGCAGCAGCGGTGTGCGACGTCGCGGCGGACGCGCCACGCTCATGTTGCCCATTGCCGTGGCATCCGCATTGCTGTCGAGAGTCGTTGTTGTTGCACCGCCAACAGCAGCTCTAAGCAATGTGCATAAAGAGTTACAAGATTAGTCGAGAATCGTGATGAGAGTTTCATAGAGAACAGCAACAGGCATTATCCGAAAATCATAAATCATAAATCAATAATCCAAAAGTTTAATTCCAAAGCAAAAATACATGCAAAAGGGGCGTGGCAGTGTAAGAACTAGGCTTGACAGCAGCTAAAAAAAGTGGACAGTATTTTTTGTTTGTTTTTTCTCTTCCCCCAATTACTCCTTATCTTAAAAGCTGAAACAATGCGCGCTTTGATGATAAGCAAACACCATAAACAAATTAGATAGATTGTCAAGACACGGAGAGTATATACCCATCTGATAAATGAGAAAACTTTCCTATAGTAAAAGAGAGAGAGAGAGAGAGAGATGATCACTAACGTCTTGTAATTTAGCTGAAGAAAATCGTAGAAAACCTCAATACAACAGTTTACTGTTAAAAGACTGTAAAACTTATATCGGTATATATAGGTATAAATAGGTTACATATATCAGATGTACAAAAGAAAGTCGTTTCAGTAAAATATTTGCAAATTAAAAATTACTTCTCGAAGGCCTTATTCGCAATTCACTGAAATCCCTAAGCTTCCTAGATGTCCGTTAAACTGCTGTTAAGGTAACAGAGTCTTCGCTATGTTAAGTCAATGCTTAAGCTGGCTGCAAGCATTTGGTACAGCCCTAGGCGAAAATTAACATTATAAACTAAGCTCTGCATGTCATCTGTTAAGCTGCTGTTAGCTGTTAATGGAGCGCTGTTAATAGGACTTTATGTTATCAAACACAACATAAATGCAAAGTCACTTCTATGAGTTAATTGCAAGCATTGGCAACAGCAACAGGCGAAAGTCAACATTAACAGCGTCACATTAACATTAACAGAGTTGAGAGTTGAGAACATCCTTCGAGTACAGCGCCAATGACGCACAGATACTATCCATCACTTCCGATCGATCAATATTTGTGTTGATATTCCCAAATGTTGATGTGTGTATATAGGGAAAGATATTTACATAATTGATGTCTAAGCAGCGCAACTAACAGCCAAAAAGCTGAAGTTTCCATTTCCCAATTTCAAGTCAATAAAGCACAAATTTGGAGTAGAGGAAAACTCTATGCAGAGGATAGATAGGCAGCACTATAATGGCATAGATAGATGTAGAAGATGTGTTTCTTATGTTTGGATGTATGAAGAACTTTGGAACCATGTTGAAGGCATGTTTTTTGGACATAGCACAACCTAGGATGAATTTTGAATTTCGCTTGTGATGTTTTATTTAACTGATACTCTTGCAATGGCTATAGGGAAAATTGAACCAAGTGTTTGTTTATAAATGATTAAGTCTTACAGCTCAGTTCTATTTGAGATAATCATGTTTGTATATCTAGCTGAAAGTCTAGTCGTTTGCATTGAATAAATAAATCACGCTCAACATATTCGTCATTTCGTTTCATAAACAAATCTAGATCTCTATAAATGCGTTGAGTATTTGATTACTTAACTGTATAGGGGAGTTATCATATTCAGACTGAGACAAAGATATACCCTGAATCGTGCTGAGAGCGGTAATTCGACTCATTTCATTGCTCTGATCAAGAATACTTTACAAAGCCTATTTACTGCTTCTACTTCATTTTATAATTCCCATTTTCAGTGGCTTGTTCCGGGTAAACTCCATTAAAGTCTAGGCTAAGCACTCCTAGTTTTATAATCAATCTTCCCAGAGCATTACAAGAGTATCAAAACTTTGGCATGCCAAAGTCAGCTGTTCCATTCTCTACTTTGATGAGCATTTAGCATGAATGTTAGAGAGAGAGAGAGGCAGAGAGAGAGCGAGCGAGAGTTTGGGATTTGTTTTTTTGTTTTTTTGTAGAGACCACCTGATATCGACGCCACATTCCGAGCCAGCATAATAACGCTTATATCCGGCTAGCGTTGCATCCTCACAGTTCAAATTGCTTAACGAACGAGCGCTGGAGATGCCATAGGATGCCAACCGGAGATGTCGATTGTTGCTGTGTGTATCGCTGCCATAGAGGCTGGCGCTGTCATCGCCCCCCAGCGTGCTGTTCAATAGATCCGAATATTCATGTTGTTGTTGCTGCTGATGTTGCTGTTGTTGTTGTTGTTGCTGATAGAGATTCAGTTGTTGGCGACGACGATGGAATTCATTGGCTTGTGTTATGTATGCGTGTGTGTACCTAAAGAGGGAGCACATGACGGCGTTTGGTTGTTGTTGTTGTGTGTGTGTGTGTGAGTGTGTGTGTGTGGTTGTTCGAGTTGTTGTTAGAAACGAAAAACATTATTTGCTTGTTGTTGGTGTTTGGTTGTTATTCTTGTTGCAGTTAGTAGAAGAAGACAGCACAACTGCAACGAGCAGTACTTGGAATGCTAGTAGTACTTCTTTAGGGGGAGTTACACAAAGCGCAGCGAGCAGATCGACAAACGAACTAGTGTGAGGGAGTGAGAGAGAATGACAGTGGATGGGAGAGATGGAGAGAGAGATCGAGCGAGCGAGCGAGCTTTGGATGGTTGATTGGATCTGGGGGGATAACACATAATTATTGACGCTGGGAATTTTGAGGGAAATTTCTTGGCAGCGCCGCTGTTAGCTCAATGTTAGACAACATAATGTTAGATAACATAACGAGTAAGCCAAAGTAACTAAACAAATATAAGCAGCGAGAGCAAGTGACGCTCGTTAACACCAAAATATAAAGGAGATCAGCGAGTAAGTGAGGTGATTTGAGTTGAGGTAAGTAAAGGTAGCTACGACAACATGCCCAAGGAGTTGTAAGAGAATTACGGTAACAAAAAAGTTAAAGTAACGAGTAACGAGTAACGAATAACCATTAAAGAGTAACGAGTAACGAGCATTTGCTTTACTCTGACCAAAAAACGCAACTCTGCAGATGAGAGTTGATAAACTATGTACATACATATACTCTACTCATATACTCTATATAAATATTCATACACAACTAATACTAGCTTGATCTGAAGAACGCTGGAATGAGACAATACTCAGCTAAAGCTAAACTAAGAACTAATTACACTCATTTCGAATAGTGCTATTAATAGAGTTTTTTTTTTTGCTATAAATGTTCCATTCTAAACTTTCCTATAAGTGCGTTTCTTTGCGACAAGAGTAGATATGACTGAAGTGTTACATTTCCAATCGTTTCTATACTTCTTACAATGCATAAATCCATAAAGTTTTGAATAGCAACTAATAAAAGCAAAGGTAGTCAAGTCTACATTTCCTAATCATTTCCATAGCCATATTGCCATAGAATTTTGGTCTTATTTATAACAGTCATTTCATTTCCATTTGCAAAAACTACTCGAGTGTTTCATTCCCAATTGTTTCCACGGTTATTGCTAACAATTTTGTCTTTTTTTCGACATGATTAATATTATTAATATTATTATTAAAATATTTGTGAAATTGTTCCAGTTCAATACGTTTCTGTGCCTATTGGGAGTTTTGCCCATTTTGATGGAATTAGTGGCATTAGCTAGTGTAGACCCATGGATTAAATTAGATAAACCAAGCAACTAGTGAACTAGCCTAATGGATCAACTACTCAATCTGCAAAGTTGGCGCGCATGGATTGAGATTGACATTGGCTTCATGTTTGTCCATGGCACTTACCTTTCCCGCTCACTGAGCAGCACGTCCTCGTTGGCAACACCAGCAGCAGAGCCAGCGCCGGTGCGGTCCACAAAAGCCCTGGGATCCAGGCCGATCAGTTGATCTAGCATCGGATGCTTCACTGCCTTCGTCGCGGCGCCCGCATTCACTGCAGCGCTCATCATCATCTGGCCATACAACCTGGTATAAACGTCCATATAGGCGCGCGGATCAGAGGACATCTGCTCGTAGATGCTGAACGGATCGTAGCCGGTCGTTGGATTTGCATACTGTTCGTAATTGCGGCGCTTGCTGCTGCCATTGACGGACTCCTTCTTGAGGTCGCTGTTGCGTGAGCTCTTGTTGCGGTAGCCCTCGTAGGTGCGTGCATCCCATTGCTGCTGCTGCCAGTCCGCATGATGCGAGTGGCGCGCTCGCTCGCCGCCGTCATGGCTGCGTCGGCTGCTCCGCAGTTTCTCCTGCTGCGAGGAGGAGGCCTGCTTCTCTGAGCGCCTCGAGCGATAGTGACTGCCGCCGCGTGGCATCGATCGCATCTCATAATCATCGTAGTCGTCGTCGGCTGCCACAGCGCTGCGGCTGTGACGGCTTCCCTTGCTCTTGCGTCCGCCGGTGCCGCTGCCGGCTCCGCTGCCGCCGCCACCGCCGCCACCATCGCTGGCTGCCGCTTGGACGGCTGCGTCCGACTCGCCGTCGTAGTTGCTGTTGTTGTTGCTGTAACGCGACATTCGGTATGACGTATCGTCGCGTCGCCACGTATGACGATCACGCTCTCTTTCGCGTTCCCTTTCACGTTCCCGTTCACGTTCACGTTCCCGCTCGCGTTCTCTTTCACGCTCACGCTCACGCTCCCGTTCACGTTCTCTTTCGCTGCGCTCTCTGCCACTGCGCTCTGGCTCATGTCTGCGATGCTGATCCGCATCACGGCTGCGTCGCTTTATATCACGCCCCGATTTGCTGCTGCTGTTGCTCTCGTTGTGACCAGCTGGGCCTCCGCCGGCACCGCCGCCGACGCCGCCTACAGCACGTGCCGAATCCTCTGTTTCGCCTTCGTAGTTGTTGCTTGTGTTGTTGCTGCTATAATGGCGACGATTGCTGCGCAAGCTACGCATGCTGCGCTCATCCGTCTGTCGTCGCGGCGGCAAGTCATGCCTATCACTTAGCAGCCAACCATCCTCGGACTCATCCTCCGACTCCAGATCGAGCGAGGCCGCCGGACGGGGCTTGCCACGTGCATGTTGTTGCTGCTCCTTCTTCTCTAGCAACAGTTGCTGCAACACCTGCTGCTGCACGCTCGCCTTATTCACCTCGTTGCTAATGTGATGTGTTTGATGTATTTCCGTATCCAGTTCGATTGCAGCGGCTGATCCTGATGCACCTGTACCCACTCCACCTCCTCCTCCTCCTCCAGCTGCTGCTGTTGTCGGCACTGTCAGCGGCACTGGCGGCTGCACTGGCCGCTGATCCTCCAGGTTCTCGCCGTCAAGCACCACCTCACGTTGCTCTCCGGACAGCACCACGGGTTGGGCGTGCGTCTCCACGCCCGTTACCACGCGACGCGCCGATGTCTGCAGCTGTTGCTGCTGATGGTGCTGTTGTTGTTGCTGCTGGTGCTGTTGTTGTTGCTGCTGGTGCTGATGCTGCTGATGCTGTTGCTGCAGCTGTTGCTGTTGTTGCTGCTGCGGGTGGAAGAGATCCGTACGCATCGGCTGCTCACCCTCGGAGGTGTCCTCGCCATCGGCTTGGCGGTCGGACATATGCAGCGCATTGGCCACATGACTGGCTGGTTGCTCGGTGCCAGTGACCAGACGTTGCTGCTCCACCAGCTCCGGCTGTCCAAGCACAAGTCGCGACAGGCCTGGCGGCGGCAACAGTCCATCCGCCTCCCAGTTGCCCTCGTTGGCCTCCTCCTCGTGCTGCTCAGACAGGTGACTCGTCTGCAGGTATTGTGCGCGCTCGTCATTGGGCGCTGCTAGCAGCACCTCCTGATTCTCATACGGCTGCTCCGGCTGGCTTGGTTCCGGCAGCAGCATCTGTACAGGCGCTACAGCTGCCATGGGCACTATTGGAGTTGGTGCTGGTGCTGGTGCTGGTGCTGCCGCTGCACCTGGTGTGGCCAATATATTCACGCGCTGGCTTAGTCCACCGGAGCGCTTGAAAGGATTCCCGGCTGCCGCGTCCATTGCCGGCGGTGGCAGCACAGGTTTCGCGGCCACCGGAGGGGCGCCCACAGGAGGGGCGGCCATAGGAGATGCGGCCGGTGGAGGAGCAGTCACTGGAGGGGCTACTGCTACTGAAGGACCTGTCACTGAAGGAGCTGAAGATGGCTGATTTTGGAAAGCTTGTGGGGGCACAATGGCATTCAGTTCAGGCTCTGACACGGGCGACAGCTGCTCCGCGGAGGGCGATAGTAAAGGTGGCAATTCCAATGATTTGCTTGGTTCAGTATTATTGTTGTTGTTGTTGTTGTTGTTGTTGGTATTGCTGGTATTGAGGTTGTTGCTGGTGTTTAGATTATTACTAAAGGTGTGCCAGCTGCTCTGGCCTTGCACATTAAAGGAATCCTCCACAACGTTAGCTACAGGCGGTATCTCATTATGGCTAAAATTGCCGCTGTTGTTGTTGTTGTTGCTAGTGTTGCCAATGTTGTTAATGTTGTTATTGCTGTTGTTGTTGACGTTATCATTCCAATCGCCCCAATCACCCCAGCCATCATTTTTGCCACTATTATTATTATCAAAGAGATCGGCAACTGGCTGTATCTGTGGCTCCGCCTGCTGCTGCTGCATCAATGGTGATGGTTGATAATATTGTTGTTGAGTGGACATCATATCGGGCTGTGTATAGGTCAGTGGAACGGCAGGGGCTGGTGTTGGTGCTGTTGCTGGAGCAGGAGCAGAAACAGGAGTAGGAACTGTTGCAGGTGATCCATAACTCAGCGGCTTGGGTTGTGCTGTACCGGCAAAGTAATTGTTATAGCTGAGCGACGACGGCTGTTGTTCCTGTTCTGGCCAAAATGCTTGTTGGCCTGGCTGTGGCAGCTGCTGTTGAAACATTTGGCTGGCATAAAGCTGCGGCTGCTGCTGCTGCTGCGGCTGCGGCTGCGACTGTGACGGCGACTGATTGTGATGTATTTGTGATGCCTGCTGCTGCAATTGTTGTTGCTGTTGCATTTGCTGCTGTTGTTGTTGTTGCTGCAAATGTTGCAGTTGTTGAGGCGGTGGCAGCCAGCTGGCATTGTTGTGCAACATGTTGTCGCAGTGCGTTAGCTGGGAAAACTGCAAGAAACAAAATCGCAACAGAAAGAAAAACAGTTAAAAGTTTGGTCAAATTTAGCGCTAAACAACTCTTTAAGCGCAATGTTAGCTAGCTGGCAACGGCCAGGCCTTTCTGTTATTTTTTTTTCTCTCCTTATTTTAATCCCAATTGGGTATTCACAGCTATTTCTCAATCTCTATGTATGTGCGTGTGTGTGGGATTGAGCAAAGTCGCCACACAGCTTTTCGGTGACAGCTGGGCTCAATTCACGTTAGGATAACGCAATCAAATGCTTCGAGACCTGCGCTTACATCGCCCTAATTATTAATTGCAGATCAGAATTGCTAATTACTGTTGCTTGCAGGCGACTTTAGTCAAGGGGCAAATTGCAAATAAGTTAGGCTTTTGACAACAACAAATTAGAAAAAAAAAAGAACCAATCAAGTGCATGTGTATTTGTCAATTCGATATGCCGTGTTTTGCTTTGTTTCTCTTGTATTGTTGTTGTGCAGCTTTTTTTTATAATCCGACAATCACAATGGCTGCAGCAGCAGCAGCAACAATAACCACGCTGAGCTAAAAGTTTACGTGGACGTTTGCTACGCGCGCCCCTATACCCGCTTGAAGCACCCACAGACACGCACACACAATACACACACACACGCACTCACTCACACTAACAAAAATTTTTGTCGTTTTTATTACCACGGTTTCGCTCTGGTATTTGTTGTTGTCGCTTTCGTACTGCTTGACACAGCAGGTTTTTTTATTCGCTCTGCGGTGTTTTGCACATGTATGTGTCTATATTATTTACACTTGCATTTTTATAATATTTAATAACTGTATGTTGTATACAATTTTGTAAATTTTTTGTCTTTTTCAATATCAACGTTAAGTCAAAAGTGAAAATAGCCGAATTGGAGTAGTGGTTGGCAGATAGGAAGAGAAAGAGAGAGATATGTTGCCAGAGAGCCGTCAAAGTTTCATTCGAACTGCAAAAACAAATAGACGTACGCGCACACACACACATACACAGGGCTATAACCGCATAAATGTAAATGCTCTAAGTGGCCCGGGCGGTGGGGTTGCAGGCACTTGCAGACAACCGTTTCGCATAATTAGGCATAAAGCAGCTGATTAGCCGATAAGCAGCCGTCCATCATATTTATAAAAATAACAACAGCTACACCGTCATACATGGACCGAAAGAAAAGTGCACACACATACACACACTTGCGCCCCACTTCACAACACAAACACAAGGTGTCAATCCTGGGCCTTTCATTTTTTCGTTACTTGTTAGTTTTTCGTAATTGGTACAGTATTGTCGCTATAAACACTTACACGAAACTTTTCCTCAATTACGCCAGTGTGTTACTTATTTAATACTTCCTTGCAGTTTGGTTATTTTGTATTTAAATGGAATTTTTCGAGTACAAATGCCAACTCGACTTTTCGCAAGCGTTGCCAGTCTGTTAGCGCTAGACTAACTTTCCTAACTAATATCTGTTAACGCAACCTGTAAACGCAAAATTGACTCTCTTAACATACATCAACGCAGACTGATTGACAACAGCTGTTAAGAAATCCATAGAGCGATGAGACCATGTGTATGTTACTCTTAAAATACCATATTTGAGATGTCAAATATCATAAAGACTGACTTGCCATAAACTGTGTATTTTTAAGTAAAGCGTATACGATCACTAAAACGTGCTGTCAGCCTTCAAAAATTTAAGTTATATTGTATTTATAATTCAATCGAAATGGGTAAAAGGGATAAGAACAAGAAGAAAGGCAAGGGTGCCGAGAAAACAGCCATGAAGACCGATAAAAAAATTGCAGCCAAACAAAAGAAATTGCTTGAGAAGCTCGGGGAGGTAAAGCACGTTTCAAATTCCCAACAAGATTTTGCATACAATATATTTAAATTTTTGTTTATATAGGCGGATATTGTGGAAATTGTTAAAAATCTGGAAGCTCAAGAGCAGAGCTTTACGACAATAACTGAAAATGTATGCGAACCACCACCGCCTCGCTCCAATTTTTCGCTAGTAGCACATCCCGAAAAGGAGGAGCTCATCCTCTTTGGTGGCGAGCTGTATAATGGAGCTATAACTTTCACTTATAACGATTTGTACTTTTATAATATACCGCGCAATGAGTGGAAGCAACTACGCTCGCCGTCGGGCCCAACGCCCCGCGCTGGCCACCAAATGGTTGCAACAGCTAACGATGGCGGCCAGCTCTGGGTAAGTGATTCGACGAAATTCAAATTATTTCCTTGATTTCATACCTTTTGCTGTTTTTTTTTTTCAGGTGTTCGGTGGGGAGCACGCCAGTCCGTCACATCTGCAGTACTACCATTACAAGGATCTCTGGACATTCAGCCTGAAGACGCGCCAATGGTCCAAGATCAATGCCCCGAACGGTCCCAGTGCGCGCAGCGGACATCGCATGGTCGTTTCCAAGAAGCGTCTCTTCCTCTTTGGCGGGTTTCATGATAACAATCATTCATTTCAATACCATAATGATGTACACGTCTTCTCGTTGGAGAAATACGAATGGCTGAAGATTGAAATTACGGGCTCGATCGTGCCGGCTGTGCGCTCTGGCTGCTGCATGGCCGCCGCACCGGATGGCAAGATCTACATATGGGGTGGCTATGCAAGGACCTCAATGAAAAGAGATCTGGAGCGAGGCATAACGCACACCGACATGTTTATGCTGGATGTGGACAGTAGGGCTTATCTAATATCTATTGTTGCATATCTAATTTAATTCCCTTTCCCTTCCAGAGTCTGGCGACGGCAACAAGTTCAAGTGGAGCACTGTCAAGCCCGGCGGCTATCGTCCGAAACCGCGCAACAGCGTTAGATGCGCCGTAGCAGCAAATGGCAAAGTGTATTGCTTTGGCGGCGTCATGGACGTCAACGAGGATGAGGAGAATGTGCAAGGGCAATTCGGGGATGAGCTGCTCGTCTTCGATATGAGCACACAGGTGTGGCGCCTGCTAGAAGTCGCAGCCAAGGGCAAAGGCAGCTCTAAGTCGGATAAGGAGAAGGTGGACGATGTGGAAATGGTTGGCGATGCCGCGCCAGCTGCCGAGAAGATGGTCACCACCAGCACAGATGGCATTTTCACTGTGACCGTGGGCGGTCCTGGCTCCAGTCAAGCCGCCACGCCCTATGTATCCAAGATACCCAGTCTGTTTGGCCCACCGAAGCGCACAGATGTGCCATCGCCACGCATGAACACAGGCCTATGCATCTGCAAGGGCATTCTATATGTGTACGGTGGTCTCTACGAGGAGGATGATAGACAGTATACTTTGAGTGATTTCTATGCCTTGGATCTGCACAAACTGGACCAATGGAAAGTCCTGATAGCGGGCAATCAGAAGGCGCACGACTGGATTGATGGCGATGAAAGCAGCAGCTCCGATGAGGAGTGCTCCGATGGCGATGACGATGATGATATTGATGATGATGATGATGACGATGATGATGATTTGGAAATGGAAACTGCTTGAATACTTAATAGACTGTGCATTTGAGTTAAAATGTATTTTAGGCAATACACTTTTTCTACACATGATGATGATGATGACGATGGTGATGATTTGGAAATGGAAACTGCTTGAATACTTAATAGACTCTGTACATTTGAGTTAAAATGTATTTTAGGCCAGTGAGAATTTAATATAAATTATTAACTTGTTAAGTTAATGTTAATGTAATTGCTTTCTTTAAATTCAAATGTTTATCAATACCGTAGCTGGTAGCTAAAATGCACAACAAATAAATGTATTAAATATCAAGAGAAATACTACTTTATAGAAGTATTCTCAGTATTTTCGTATTAAGCAAACAGGTCTAATATACCAACTATTGCAAAATATACCAACATTTAGTATTTAATACATGCCAATTAGCATTTGTCCAGCATACACCTGACCCGTAAACATGTTATGTGTGCGTGCGTGCGTTCGCCTATCTCTCTGTGTGTGTAAGTGTGTGTGTGTGTGCATATAGGTGTGAGCATGTGTGTGCGTATTATTATTATTGTTAAGGTTAACCAACAAGTTAGCTAAATGCTTAAGCGCTTGCGTATATAGTTAATTACTTTTAAGTTAAGTGCGACAAATAGAAGCTACAGATGCTGCGCCTACTCCTCAGCAACTGCAATCGGAGCGATTTGATCAGGTAACGCAGCCGAGTGGAGAGCAGCGGCTCATTTGCTCCACACGCTCCTCACTTCACACACAGCCTTGCCCCAGACGCCCTCACCACGCCTCCCCTGCACCCGTCATCCACTCCCCTCTCTAGCTGAAACGCGCGCGCGTTTCGTTTGATGATAAAGTTTTTGCCCTTTTTGCTGCTTGATTATGTCATCAAATATTGTTTTTCTATCGTTGTTGCTGCTGCTGCTGCTGCTCCCTCATCATCAACTCGTCGCTCTGGGTGCCCCGCCAGCCGGAGCCTGCTGCAGCATCTGCCGCAGTCGCCGCTCGGCACACGGCTCCAGAATGCCACCAGGCTGATGCGCCAGCATCAATGGGCCGGAACACGGCCAGCGGCCGCCAAAGTTCAGACGGCGCGCGCCTTGCTCTGGGGTGGCGGCTGTTTGGGCGTAGGCGTGGCAGCGCGCAGCTGGTGGACGAGTCGAGCGTTGGCCCACTGCGAGGCCAATCGGCTCGCCGGCGTCATACAGCACACGCTGCAGCAGGATGCGGATAAGAACTTTGACTGGAAACGCCTGTGGACATATCTGGAGCCGCACACCTGGGAGCTGATCGGTGCCATATTGGTAAGTACTGACGCTGCTCTCGCTGCAGTGCATCCACTTGTCATCGCTGTCATTGCAGGCAGCTCTAATCGTGGCCTTCATAAATATCCGCATACCCAATCTGCTGGGGGATCTGGTCAATAGGCTGGCGCGCTACGCCAACACCTATGTGATGAACCCGATCAACAACTCCTTCGTGAAGGACGTCAGCAAGCCGGCCAGCAATCTGCTGAGTCTCTACATGCTCCAGTCGGGCTTCACTTTCATCTACATCTACCTGCTGAGTCGCGTGGGCGAGCAGATGGCCGCGCGGATGCGCCAGGATCTGTTCAAGCAAATAGTGCTGCAGGACATCTCGTTCTTCGACGAGAACCGCACGGGTGAGCTGGTGAACCGCCTCACCGTCGACGTGCAGGACTTCAAAACCTCCTTCAAGCATTTCGTAGCCCACGGCCTGAGGAGCGGCGCCCAGCTGATCGGTGGCAGCGTCTCCCTGTTCATGATATCGCCCCACATGGCGGCCATCGCGCTGGCCAGCGTGCCCTGCGTAGTCCTATTCATGTCATACCTGGGACGTAAGCTACGCTCCCTTAGCAAAAGCTCGCAGGCGCAGGTGAGACGATGATGCTGCAGAGAGTTCTCCTTATCAATATATATGTACATCTCTATGTGTGATCTACCTTCCTTAGGCGGAACGTGCCACTGGCGTCTGCGAGGAGGCTCTGTCCAACATACGCACGGTGCGCTCCAGCGCCTGCGAGTACCGAGAGATGCAGCTCTTCGAGCAGGAGACAAACGAGGCGGCGCGTCTCGCCCAGGAGCTGGGCTACGGCATCGCCGTCTTCCAGGGCCTGACCAACTTCTTCCTGAACACCCTCGTCCTGTCGACGCTCTTCATGGGCGGCCATCTGATGTCCACAGAGAGCCTGACGCCGGGCGCTCTCATGGCCTTCCTGGTCGCCTCGCAGGGCGTCCAGCGGTCGCTCTCGCAGGGCTCCATACTGCTAGGCACCATGATACGCGGCCTGACGGCGGGCAGCCGCGTCTTTGAGTTCCTCTCGCTGCAGCCAAAGGTGGAGCTGTCGCGTGGCTACATCATACCCGAGGAGCGGCTGCACGGCGAGATTCGCTTCGAGAATGTCTGCTTCGCCTATCCCATGCGACCGGATCATGTAAGTGGGGATAGCCTAAGCTGGAACTGATTCTAATATGGAATTCTCTTGCCCGCTTTGCAGCTGGTGCTGAAGGACTTCAATCTGACGCTGCGACCCGGCCAGACGGTCGCCCTGGTCGGCGCCAGCGGCTCGGGCAAGTCCACCATCGCCGCTCTCCTCGAGCGCTTCTACGAACCTACCTCAGGCAACATCAAGCTGGACGGCTACAAGCTCTCCGACATCTCGCCCTATTGGCTGCGGGCCAATGTGCTGGGATTCATTGAGCAGCAGCCCATTCTCTTCGGCACCAGCATCCTGGAGAATGTGCGCTACGGCAAGCCGGACGCCAGTGAAACGGATGTCTTCGATGCATCCAAGCTGGCGCAGTCGCACGACTTCGTCACCAGCCTGCCCGATGGCTATGCCACGCACGTGGGCGAGCGTGGCACTCAGCTGAGCGGCGGCCAGAGGCAGCGCATTGCCATCGCCCGGGCGCTGGTCAAGAATCCGCGCATCCTCATCCTGGACGAGGCGACGAGTGCGCTGGACGCCACCAGCGAGTCGGAGGTGCAAAAGGCCCTAGACACTGCCGTGCAGAATCGCACCACCCTAGTGATAGCACACAGGCTGTCCACGATACGCAATGCGGATCTGATTGTAGTCATGGATCAGGGACGCGTTGTAGAGGTGAGTCGGGAAAGGCTTCTAATTTACTAGAAATATCTATATATCTCTCTCTCTCTGTAGACGGGCAAGCATGACGAGCTGATGGCCAAGCGTGGCCTGTACTTTGAGCTAGTGCGTCAGCAGGAGCGACGCGAGAACCAGGAGCAGATCCTTGACCAGGCGCAGATCCTGGATCCGCCAGTTAGCGAAAATTCCCCAACCGTCGAGACGACAAAGAATACAGTACAATAACATAACGACATATATATAGATATGTATCTATATAATTCCCCTGTACATACAATAATTTTTTAATTTATTTAATTGTTTGAAAGATTTACATTTAAATTGAAAAACAAAAATCACATATTCGTTGAGATAAGTAACATAGGCCGAACAAAAAAAAAAACCAAAATGAAATATATGATTTTCGATGTACATAGAGCAAGTCTATTATAATTTGTCAGTTGTTTGTTAGAAATATATACAAAAACACAGATAAAAAAAAATTAAATTTAAATTTAACTTTTTGCAAAACTAAGCTCGAGTAGTTAAAAAAACGTCTGGTATTTCTATGGTATTTATCGCGTTGTTTGTTTTGGTATTAACGGTCTTTGAGATTTTTGGATTGAGTCGAGCGCGGTCGCACTATACACACAACGCTAGTCTCATTTTGGTTTTTTTTTTAAACAAATGCATTTGTTTTTTATTTTCGAATTGTGTGGAGTAATTGAAGTGGCCGAACGTTTAAACGCTTGTGGAAAATGATGTGAGAACGCAATGCACCTAATTTTGCGATATGCATTAGCCAACAGCATCAAAATATAAGATAAAATTATGTAAGTGTGTTAGTGTGTGTAATGTTTTGTATGTGCGCGCGCGTACATGTGTGTGTCATGTGTATAGTTTTGGCAGTAACAACTATTAGTAAGAATGCAACAACAACTTTAACAACAATAGCACAAGCTTTGCCATTTGCTAATGCTGATGTCGTTGTTCCCGTTCCCCCACACACATTTCGTTCAACATTTCAACTGTTTTTGCGCGCGTGTGTGTGTGTGCATGTGTGTGTTTTTGTTTGTGTTTGTGCATTCGTCATATTATGTATGTGTTTTTTTTTTTGTTTTTCTTTTTATATTATATGTGCATAACAACACAGCTGCGTCAGCTGCTACTGCTTGCTTCATTAGTTATATTAAGCACTGATACTATTGTTAAAACACATGCAGTCATAAGTTGGGCAAGAGTCAGTCACAACACCATTTCTCAGGGTCAATGCTGGCAATAACAATAGGTTTCCCACCCCCAAGCGCATTTGGAATTCCCATAGAGTTGCGCGCTACAGATCCATTGAACTAGTTCCGTACGGTCACGTGATCTGCATAGATGCTGTAAGTTGCTGCCGATAATTGTGTATTTGTGTAGATATTAATTCAATATTCAATGTAATATGCCGGCTAAATGACATCATGTTCAGATTAGTTGATAAGTAGTTCGACTTGATTTGCACCCAGCTCCAGCAGCGCAGTTATTTGCAGTGTGTGTTGTAGTAGTTCATTTGCAAAACCGGTTCAGTAAACAAAGGCTTGCCAGATCGCTGCACAAACAAACATTGCTCTCATCATCATTACTGTGCTCTCATATGCTCTCTCTCTCTCTCCCTCTTCTCTTCAACCAGCAAGCGACGCATACATACACACATTCACATTACACACACATACATATATATTTACATGCATCAACAAAAAGAACAAGCACAACAACAGCGCACAGCGGTGGCGGCGACAGCGGCGGCTGCGCTGCCAGCTTGCGCCAGTTGCCTCTGCCCGCTGCTCGCCAACAATCACAACGATGAGCCGATAGTGATGGCACTCGGCCAGCAATGGCACTGCGATTGTTTTCGCTGCTCCGTTTGCGACTCCCACTTGCATAGCTGGTATTTTGAGCGTGAGAACTTGCTCTATTGCCGCGAGGATTATTATGCCCGTTTCGGCGACGCCTGTCAGCAGTGTACGGCGGTTATAACGGGACCTGTGATGGTTGCCGGCGAGCACAAATTTCATCCGGAATGCTTCTGCTGTGCCGCCTGCGGCTCATTCATTGGCGAGGGCGAGGCCTACGCCTTGGTCGAACGCTCCAAGCTCTATTGCGGTGTGTGCTATGGCAAATGCCTACCTCTCGATGCTCGCGCACGAATCACGAATGCGGGCAAGCCAATGCACTCCATACGCTTGGTGGAGATACCCAAGGATGCGACGCCCGGTCTGCGAGTGGACGGTGGAGCCTTGGACGATGGTTGTCCCACTGTGCGGATAACCGAGTAAGTAGCCAACCAAACAAGAAATGGCCAAGCAACTTATAAAACATTAGAAATACCTTACGTATTTAGTAGCATATACAAATAGAATAACAAAAGCTTTAAGTACTAAAAATTAAAAATCATACAAATAGTAAATGATCAATAATGATCATCTAGTTCTAATAATAGAAAATAACACAAATTAGTTATGGTACTTATGTGCATTAAAAACGAGCTTTGAATACTAAAAAAATAACTTAAATAAAACAGCTATTATATAAAGCGATGAATCACATTTGAAACATTTCAGCAAAATATTTCAATGGCGATTAATCCAAAAGCTTTTTTCTAAGAATACTAAAAAATGTAACAGCTCTAAACGATTAATCCAAGAGATTCGCAGAAACTAAAAAATTAATACTAACAATGAATTTAAAACACTTATGTAAATGAATGCAATTTCATTCTGTTTGCAAATGTACAATTTTAGTGTTTAAAAAGTAGTTCTTGTATGTTTGTAGAAGCTTTCGAAAAGAATGAAACTGAAATGAGAATGAAACTATGTAAACGCTCAAGATAAAGGTGCTTAATATAGAAGCATATTATTGTCGTAAAAGCTGAAATCTAGTTAATGGGATTTACATACTAGAAACTAAAAATTTAGAATAAAAGCTCTTTTAATAATTTGCTTCTGTACTAAGAATTTATCAAAAACAAAAAGTCTTGAAAATAAGCTCTAACAGTAAAGTAGTTTATATGCTCATTAGGAGTTTTTTTTTTAATGAAAGCATTTAAAGCAACTTTAGATTCTGAAGCTAAAATGTGATTTGCACAGAAGAGGAAAAAGCTTATGGAACAAAAAAAAAAAAAAAACAGTTGCTTTAAATGCTTCCACTTTAACAATTAATTTGTAATTGAGATTTGTTAGCAATATTTTAATGCCTGGTGTTGGTTTTACTTTCCTACTCTCTCTTTCTCTCTCGCTCTGTTTGTGTGTGTCTCTGTCTCTTTTTTAATTACACTGTGTCACGCTTATCAAGCTTAATTTGTAAATTTTATGGTCGCATGGGCAAATACGCCTTCTCCCTGCTTACCTCGGTGGCGGATCGTTGTTGTGCTTCATATATGTAGGTAAACCAAGAACCCCAAAAAAAACCCAAGTCCATAATAAAATCCCTGAAACCCCAGCCCCTTGAAGTGAAAGCTCATTAATCCTAATCCCTTTTTAGGATCGATGTGAATCTCACGAATTTGCACATCGGCGATCGGATACTGGAGGTCAATGGCACGCCCGTCAGCAACTCGTCTGTGGATCAGATCGACAAGCTGATACGCAGCAATGAGAAGATGCTGCAGCTAACGGTGGAGCACGATCCGGTGCAGGTGTGTCGCAGCTGCAGCCAAGCGGACATCCAGCGCGCCAGCTCCGCCTCGACTCTGATCCTGCCCCTGAGCACGTCCGCCTCCAGTGTTGAGGTCGGTGGGCGTGGCCGGGAGCGTTTGTACAAAGCAGCGGCCACCGAGCCCAGCGGCAAGATGCGCAAGATGCGACAGCAAACGTTGCAATCGCTGCAAACCAGCAAATCCATCGTGCCACAACAGTCGCAACAGCAGCAAGCGCCACCGCCGCAGCAGCAGCAGCAACAACAACAACATCCGCCGGAGCAGCTGTCGTCGCAGCTGAAGGAGAAGGAACGCTGCTCGAGCCTCTCGAAACTGCTGGACGAACAGCACACGGCGCAGCAGCACTCGGCGCATCCGCAGCTATACGATTTGTCGCGCACGCAGAGCTGTCGCGTCGTCCAGAAGCCGCAGCGCATCTTCCGCGCCTCCGACCTGGTGATGGGCGAGAAGCTGGGCGAGGGCTTCTTTGGCAAGGTGTTTAAGGTGACGCATCGCCTCACCGGCGAACTGATGGTCCTGAAGGAGCTGCATCGCGCCGACGAGGAGGCGCAGCGCAATTTCATCAAGGAGGTCGCCGTGCTGCGACTGCTCGATCATCGGCATGTGCTCAAGTTCATCGGCGTGCTCTACAAGGACAAGAAGCTGCACATGGTCACGGAGTACGTGGCCGGCGGCTGCCTCAAGGAGTTGATCCACGACTCGAGTCGCGTGCTCAGCTGGTCGCAGCGCGTCTGCCTGGCCAGAGATATCGCCTGCGGCATGAGCTATCTGCATTCGATGAACATCATCCATCGTGATCTCAATTCAATGAATTGTCTCGTGCGCGAGGATCAATCGGTGATCGTTGCCGACTTCGGCCTGGCGCGCAGTGTCGA
Organism: Drosophila aldrichi; assembly: GCA_035045965.1. Taxonomy (NCBI): domain Eukaryota; kingdom Metazoa; phylum Arthropoda; class Insecta; order Diptera; family Drosophilidae; genus Drosophila; species Drosophila aldrichi. The sequence goes on from JAWNOM010000484.1 coordinate 959,965, forward strand.
TGCACCACGCCTGCCCGGCGCTGGCACCGGTGCCGGCTCCGCCGCCAGCTCCAACTCGGGCTCCATTGACGCCAGTGCCATGTCGCCCAGCGGCACGCTGCGGCGCAGCAAGAGCCGACAGCGCCGGCAGCGCTACACAGTGGTTGGCAATCCCTATTGGATGGCGCCCGAAATGATGAAGGGCCTCAAGTACGATGAGAAAGTTGATGTCTTCTCCTTTGGCATCATGCTCTGCGAGGTGAGTCAATATATCTAATTGCTAGGCGATAGGCATGTTGTTTACTCACTTCTACTCTCTTCCTCTCTCTCTCTCTCTCTCTCTCTCTCTGTCTCTCCTCGCAGATAATTGGCCGTGTGGAAGCCGATCCGGATTATATGCCACGCAATTCGGACTTCAGCTTGAACCAGCAGGAGTTTCGCGAAAAGTTCTGCGCCCAGTGCCCGGAGGCCTTCGTCAAGGTGGCCTTTGTCTGCTGCGATCTGAATCCGGATATGCGGCCATGCTTCGAAACGCTGTATGTGTGGCTGGAGCAGCTGCGTCAGCACTTGGACGCACAGCAACAGCCGCCAGCGCAACTGCTGCACGAAATCGAGAACTTTCAGGACAGCTACATCAGTTCGGAGGACGCACTGTCGCCGACATCGCAACGCAGCCTCGACAACCTAACGATGGCCGAGACAGCACCACAGCAGCAACCGCAACCGCAGCAACAGCAACCACAACCGGAGCAACAGCAACCGCAACCGGAGCAACAGCAGCAGGAGCAATTGGTTCAAGTCACTCAGAACCATGAGGTGGAGGAGAAGGAGAATGTGGAGCTAATGGAGAACGTCGTAATGCGCACCCATGACATACCCAAGTCTCCGCATTTGGGCAAGGATTTCTCGCCGAGTGGCGAACGGCTGCGCGACAGCATGCGAGCCCGTCGCCGGCAGCGTTTCCTGGGCGCACAGCCGCAGCTGCGCGGCTTAACGCCGGAGACGACATCCACGGAACGAGCGCTGAAGCAGGCGCTGAAGAAATGCCGTCCATTTGGCGAGAAGGGCTACCTGGTGGATCTGCGTCCCGGGGAGGAGCTGCAGCTGAACGATGTGCGGGACTTGAATAACTATTCCGACGTCGACTCCAGCTGCGATACGAGTCTCAATTACCACGAGGTGAATGTGACGGCGACGCCGACGCCGACGGTTACGCCGCCGCCAGTGTTGCCACCCACACCACCGCTGCAGCCCGCCACGCACGTGCATCAGTTGGCCTTCGAGGATATGCGCACGCGGCTGCATCAGTGCCGCAGCAAGTTCGAGCACCTGGAAGAGGCGAATCGCCGCAACTTCAGCCAGGCGCAGCACTCGATGCGGAACTTCTTCAAGACGCCGCCGGTGGCCTTGAAAATGTTTCAGCGGCTCGAGCACGAGGCCTCCCTGAATGGCAGCAGCTCAACGGCAGCCGCAGCAGCAGCAGCAGCGAAGCAACGCAGCACTCAGCGCATCAATCAGACGCCCATCTTTGGGCGGCGCCATCTGCCGGCGCAGATGCCACGCCTGCAGCATGCCGAGTCCTTCGAGCAGCTGGCGACAGCAGCGAAGCCAGCGACTGTTGCCAAGCGTAGCAAAGCAGCCGAACAGCCAGCCACAGGAGCAGCAGCAGCAGGAGGAGTAGCAGGAGGAACAACAACACCATCAGCAACAACAGCAGCAGCAACAACTGCAACAACAGCAACTACAGCTGCTTCAACGTCAGCGGATTGCCTGGCCAAGAAGCATAAGCTGACGCTACCGCTCTCAGCCAGTTGGCAGCGCCGTGCCGCTCAGCCCATCAGCAAAGCCGCAAAGCCACAAAAATCTACAGCAGCCATTACCAACAACAACAACAACAACAACAATAGCAATAGCAACAACAACAGCAATGGAGGCTCGCCCATTCGCCACCGACCAGGCTCACCGGGCAAACATCTCGCCCAGCGCCATACAGCCGCAACGGCACAGCGCCAGAGCCACAATCACGGTAAATCCCTTAGGGCATGCCATTCAGAACCGAATTTCCGTTTCATTGCAAGGATAGTGCCAGGCTAACATAATGTGAATGGAGCCGCTGTTCCTTCCACAAGAGAGCCTAGAATCCAATAGATAAAACGAATGTACCGTACTGTTCCCAAATAGACCTCTAAATAGATTGTATTCAACATAACTAGAGAAACTGAGCAACAACCTCCCACAGCATTGGCAAATTTCAATTGGGCATAACTAAATGCTAGCTAGTTAACTATTTACTATCCAGATTTAGTCTATGTTAAATCTAAACTCATTAAGCCAACATCTCTATGGCTCAGAAAACTCTTATGATCTGAGAACTAGAGCAAACTGAAAACTTAGTTGTGCATAACTGAATATAAGTTTATCATAATAGCTCTATGTATATAGTATGTATAGTGGTTTTGTTGAAATGGTTTTGTATGAAACAGGCAGAAGGAAGCGTGGCAGACCCCATAAAGTATTCCCTTTACGTATTTCGAAGTATTTCCTCTAAGTATTTGCTTTAAGTATTGTTTCCAAGTATTTCCGTTAAGTATTAACTCTTTTTTCTATGTATTTCCTTTACTTATTTCCTTAACGTAATTCCTCTACGTATTTCCTTTACGTAATTCCTCTACGTATTTCCTTTACGTAATTCCTCTACGTAGTTCCTTACGTCTTTAATGCTTAGCTGATCGATCACACACTCTACTTCACACTATTACGCTGACCTCCAGCAGACCTGGACGACTGAAGACTGACTGAAGAAATGCTGCAGCTGCTGCCCTTTATATAGGGCCACTTTTACTCAAGCACTGTCTCTCTCAAAGGTTGAGCCCGACAGCAGGTAGACCTCGTTACAGTCGGGCGTCAAGTGAGCAATTGGAACGCTCTCTGCTGCTGTGAGCATTCTAGCTTCGTTTTACCTAAATACAAATACCAAATGAGAACTGCTGCATACACATAGACCAATTTAGTGATCTTCTGCACTTCTTCTCTCCTTGCTTTTACTTTTACTCAAGTACTTTATGCGCGCGTGCCTATGTGTGTCTAAGTGTGTGTGTATGTGTGTGTGTGTGTATCAGAAAGACGCAAAGAATTATTGATATATCAGTTCTCCGAAAGGTTCAGGGGATTTCCTAGTCGTGCATTCTCGGCTAGAGCCAAGTAGAATGGGAAAGACGCTTAAAATAAGAAATAATGAACCCATAGAGCCATTGAAGAGAACACATATATACATATATGTAATCTATATACATATACATATACATATATATGATTCTTGATTCAAAACTGTTCTATTTAATCCACTTATAGAGCATTACTAGTTGCAGGAAAACCAAACGGAAAGAATAAAAACTGAATGGATCAAGAATTTATTATGTCAAAGCACAAAACGCATTGAATTGCATTATAACAGCTTTCGATTATAACAGTATTCCATTAAATATTACTAATAAATATGAGCTAAGCTCCTGCATGACTTTCATCTGTCTGTCACATCTGTCTATCCATATCCTTGTATATAGTCAATCTGTATCTAAATCTTGGCATATTCTTCTTATCCACACAGTCTCGTCTGCACCGCAGCAGCTGTCGAAGAGCACACGCCTCAGCATTCTCAGTCCGGAGAAGGTGCATCGCTTGGGCGCACGCCTCACAGACCAGAAGCAGAAGCTGCGCGAGGAGGCGGCAGCAGCAGCGGCTGCAGCGCTGACAGGCAACAGCAATGGCCACGCCCACTCCCATGGACATGGACACGGACACGGTCGAGCGGTGGTTGGTGCGACGGCGGCGACGGGCAACAGCGTGAATGTGGATCGTCGACGTCGAGCACCGCCGCCCCCGCCAGTGCGAACGCATTTTAATACGCGCTGTTAACTGTTATACACGTGCTGAGTGGTCGTTGGCTTGTGCAGCAGCTTGAATGCAATATAAAACTGTTATACACCATGGCTGTTATACACCAGTAGTGCAGAAATTTATAAACAGAAAAAACTGTTATACACCTCGGCTGCTATACACCAGTGCAGTACCAGAACATTGGCAACTATAAAAAAGTAAAGGAAACTGTTATACACGTCGATTATGCACTAACACTGTTACATGCATCAACATTGAAGCACATGTCTGAAGAGCCCACAATTACCATAAACCGAAACTGTTATAAACAACAGCAATAGCAGTTACAACTTTAAAATGCCGCTCTCAGTTGCTGTTATATGCGAGTGTTATACACAATAAGTAGACAGCAGACAGAGCAACACCAACTCATTCCAACAACTGTTATACGCAGCTATGATGTCAGAAATGTGTTATACGCACCTACAAAATAAACGATACACAGGAACATCAGCAGCGGATCACCAAATCATCATTTCCACAAACTGTTATACACGACATTCCACAGTTGCAAACATTCCCAAATGCATTGCATCGATAACACGAAAGCAAATTGAAAAAAAAAAAAAAAAATCAAAACGAGTAATCGAAATCGAAGCAGACGAAACAGAAAAAAAACGAAGCGAAACGGCGTTGCCACCAGGCGGCAGCGCAGCGACGACAGCTGCCACGCCCCCCCTAAATAAAACTGTTCGAAGAGTAGTAATAGGAGAACGACAGAGAGAGGAAGAAAAGGCGCCCAAGGGTGCTAAAGACAGTGAAAGATAGAAGATGGAGAGAGAAAGAGTGTCGAAGCTTGCCCGATAACTGTGCAACTAATCCAGAACTGTTATACAGCTTGAATAGCATAGCAGCCGCAGCTATAACAATATAACAAATAACAACATATATACACAATATAACAGTAATGCTCAATATATATATATATACATTTTTTTTTATATATATAACAACTGTTATACAGCATTAGTATTCTATTTCTTTGTTCAAATAATCAAATATATATATTTATATTTTTTTTTTTATATATATAACTTATATAGATATACATCTCTGTATACATTTAAGATTAAGTGCCTGTTAAAGTGAATAATCTGAAGATGTTGCAATATTTACAAAAAAACAAAAAACGTTGTATAAGTTTACAGGGTATTCGAATTAACAAAAAGTTCCCTAAAATATATAGATATATAGAAAAATAATAATATTAAAAAAAAAAACAAAAAAAAATGTATGACAAATCCAATAACGAAAACGAATCGAAAAGAGATGGAATGAGAGAAACTAGTGCCATGTGCCCACCAAGCGCGAAAGAGATGACAACAGAGGAAGGAGAAGAAGAGAGGAGCAAGAGGAAGAACCAACTGGTATATAGTATATGAGTAGAAAGAGATCTGTGTTAGGTTGGGTCAACTTGCTGACAAGTTAAAAAAAAAAAGACAAAAACTAATATTTTTTTATATACATACAAACATACATACATACATAAATATGTATATATAGAACTATATATATGTATATATGTTCCATGTTAGTGCTTAAATCTAATTTATTATACATATATATATATAAAAAAAAACAACAAAAACAAATTTGATAAACTATACCCTCCTATAAATACTAATACGAACTAAATACATTAAAAAGAACATACACAAAAACTGTACTACTTACTGTTATACATACATATGTTATATGTGTGTCTATAGATGTAGCGATCGAGAAATTGAAAGTCTAACTTATGCTCGTTTACTTTATATTTATATAAATGTCTAACTGTACTACGTGTATGTGTTATACAAGAATTTGCAATTTGCTCAATGCGGCATTAGTTCATAAGTAGCACAGTGCTAACTGTTATACAGACACACACAAACACACATGTTTATGATGTTTAAAAAAAAACTGTTATACGCTCTATTATACTTTATATAACTAGGCAAAAAAAAAACAAAACGCTTACAAAATGAATTATGCAAACATGCCACGCCCCCACCACAGCCCTCCAATAACTGATTTATTTTGATTCATGTACATGTACATATGTGTATGTGCAAAGTTGCTTAGCTGTTATACGAATATGTATGACAGTTATATTGCCTCGATGTGCGCTTCTAAATAATTCAAGCAATATATGTGTATATATAAATCAAATACTTTATAAACTTAGTTATATTACTATAATATTACCAGATATATATGTATATATATCGAATGCATATACAACGCGTATATTTTTGTATGCAGAGTTAATAATTATTGTTTTAAAATACATTTGATCAAAACCCTATACAGCAAATGTTTTTTCTTAAACGGGTTGGAATATAGAAATATCTATAGACTACTTATACATTTCTGGAGTATGGGCACCTCTATTCCAAAAGGGAAGCTAAAAGCATTACCAAGCAAAAGATTATACAAGCAGAACTACGAATGTCGAATGAGCGGAAGCAGAAAAATCCTATAGATATATGTAAATCCTATGTTTTTCCTACGGTTTTCCGTTTTCCGGTATAATTTCTTCCGCTTGTTAATAGAGCGAAATTGAGAGATCTAAGAGTTGGCGTATAATAGTATAACAGTTAATTGCTATTAAATTGATTTAGCTCTGCCGGTTAAGTGTTTCAAGTGCACTTAGTTCACTCGCCTGCACTACGGCCGTAATGTTACGGAATGGGGGTGCGGAAGGGGCGGGCTCCGTGCTTTTTCTTTTTGTCTTTCTTTGGCATTGTTGCTTCCAGGAAGCCTCGCAGGCTAACAATGTTGGATACACACAAAATAAAGGGCAATACGACAGGTTGTATCCATCGTGGAATTTGTCCCAGACCATGGTCGGAAGACGGATCGATATTAGTGTATGTATACATATGCATATATGTACATACGTACATACATACATACATACATATACGTGTATGTATTTAGTTGGCCGGGCCAACAGCCCAGGACAATTGTTATACATGCATACATACAAAACATTAGAAGTAGGAGGCGTGGCATATATACACACATGCATATATGTATGTATGTACATACAGTTACGTACATGCGCAGTGCAAACGTTTCCTGGTCATAAAATGGAACACACACACACACTCAAGCGCGCCCGCGCTTTACATATGGATGTAAAATGTATACTATAAACACGTATATATGTATGTATGTATGCATCTATGTGTATGCACACATTATATGAGCTGAACCTTAACAGCGCTGTGCTGCTGCCCGCTCTTGGCAGCGCTGCAACGTTGCCATTTTTCAAGCTGCTGCTTAACAGCTGCTGTTAAGTCAGCTGTTCGCTGACGAAATCAGCTGCTTGCGCTAATTAGCTACAGTTTTTCTCGCGCACACACACACTCACACAGACTCATGCTATAGACATTGCTTGCTAGCATAACGGTTGAAAAATGCGTAATGTACTCATACTATACGTCATTCGGTGCAGCAGTAACAACTGCAGCTGCGCCACTGTCAATGCAATTTACTGCAATCATTAACAGGCTCTGCCGCTGCAATTGCGAGCGCCACTGACGTGACGTAGCAGCGACGTCGGCAGAGGCAACGACGCGCCGTTACGTATTCAAGGTCTACATTTGTGTATCGATACACGAACGTTTGTATGTAGCATGTGATTGTGCCACAATTTCGTATGTATACGCTTGCCCATGTACATTTACATATGTATGTATGTACACATTCATGGATATTTATATATACATATATATATTTATAAATATATATATGTACGTGCATACAAACATACATATGTACATATCTGTGTCTGTACAAATGGTATACATACACGCAACGCTAGTGTACTGGAGCAATGGTCGCTGCTCTCGTTTCAACCCCCAACACGAAACGCGCCCCTTTTGCACGACATGCCCATTGCCATGCCCCGTCGTCACAGCGTCGTCAGCGCCTTGCTTTGCGTTTTGCTTTTGCTTATGACGTGCTCGCACGTACGCGACGCACAACTGTTGTGTATGTGTGTATATGTTGAGTGTTTGGTGTATATATACATACATCGCGTCATACACACACATACTTTGAAATACGTATATGTGATACAGTGATGTCTCGCTATCACGACACGCCAACGCCATGAAATAGTTGCCTGCACAACACGGACATCCAATGTGCTGACTGTGTTCTTAGTGTAGAGCTTACACTGTAGAAGTAAATGCACATGTGTGAGAGTGTGTATCTGCCAAAAGACGCACGCATACATATGAGAGCGAGAGCGTGCGCGCATGAACTCAAAAATGTGTACAATAGTAAACGGCAAATAGCCCAATTGCCAATTGGCACAACTGAAATAATTTGTATATGGTATCAATCGGAATTTGACAGATCTGAATGATTCAAATATGTATTGTTTATACTATTTCATATCCTATTCTTAGATTAAATTATTGCTTTGTTAACTCTTAAAATAATTTGACATATGCATGTACTTCAAAATATATAATAATTTACAATATGCAAATAACTTATATTTCATATTTAAATTTAAAATGTTATATCCAATTGTCCATTTTCATAGATACATTCATATATCTATGTATATTTGTATGGATGCACAAACATCCCTACATAGGCTGTCTGCATGACCTATGCACGTTGTTTTGTGTATATGTGCACATTTACCACTGGGTCGCCAGTGCTGCTGACTATTTGACGTGCCTGCTTTTTTTTTCCTTTTCTTCTTTTTGTTTGGTTTTGCTTTTACGCTACTTTGCTTTGCGCACCGCTCATTTTCATCATTCTGTAGCCGAACGTTGCCGCGTCAAGTTACGCTTACGCTAAACATTCTTCGGTGTTGTTGTCCACACATATTGAGCGTCGCTCGGTACGTGTCTTTGCTCTGTGCTCTGTGTGTCGTGTTTCTGTGTATGTGTGTCTCTGTGCATGTGTGTATTTTGTGCAGGCGACAAAGACGTAGAAAGAAAACTGAAGCGTACGTGTATGTATAATACGTGCATACATACATGTGCAGTTGCGTGTTTATGTGTGCGTGCGCCGCAGCGCAATAGAAAAAATATTTAAAAACAATCAAACTACTTTTTTTTACGGTGTATGAAAAAAAAAACAAAGTTTAGAAAATAAATAAATTTTTTTTTATGTTTATGCTGGCCATGTGTGTGTGTGCAGCAGCGAAAATCAATAACAAAGCGCAAGACGCTGACAGCAGCAGCAGATAAAAGAAGAAAAAAAATTGAAAAACAAGTTTTGCAGACGGACATGGCTATAGCGTGTCAGCTAGTCGTGCTGAACAAGAATATATATTCTCTGTGCTTCAAACAAATTTATAAGAAGTAATTTACATATGTATATGTGTGTGGATGTATGTGTATAAAATGCCGGAGCGCAGTGATAAAAACGACAACAATTCGCCGGTACAACAAAAGCAACAACAACAAAAACAGCAGCAAGCGGCGCCATTGTTAAACAATTATCGATATTTGTTATCGACAAGCAATTAATCAAACGCTTGACAGAAAAACCAATTCTCGTTCTTTCTACTTCGTGTGTGCGTTGAGTTTGTGTCGTGTGTGCGTTTTTATTTTATTTTTTTATTTATTTTTTTTTTCGTTCTTGTGCATTTGTGCGCGCAGCGACGCTAACGCCAAAAAGTGGGTCGAGTTGCGCGCGTAAATTTGGGTCGCAGCAGCCGCAGTCACCGTCGCTGTCGACGTCGTCGTCGTTGTCGTTAAATGCACATTCCATTCGACTTCCAGTTGAACTACTAGAAATCTACAAGCACATATACAAATAGACCCACCCCCAACCCATCACAACAACAACTACTGCAGCCCCAACCTCAAACGAGATGTCGCTGCAAACGAAGAGACAGCACTGCTACCTCTGCGATCTGCCCCGCATGCCCTGGGCCATGATCAATGACTTCTCAGAGGCCGTGTGCCGCGGCTGCGTCAACTACGAGGGCGCCGACCGCATCGAGGTGGTGCTCGACGCGGCCAGGCAGATGAAGCGTCTGCATCCGAGCAGCAAGCGTGCCCACGAGAACGGCGAAGTCGTCGTCCTGCAGCAGCAGCAGAGTCTGCAGCAGCAGCAGCTGAGTGGCGGGCCACAGCATCGAGGCGCTCCCAGCACCTCGACAGGTGGCGGACCAGGGCCGTTGTCGTTATCACATCATCATGCCGTGGCGGCCGCTTATCAGATGCCGCGCATCGGTCCACCACCGCCGCCGCCGCAGCAGCAACAACAGAGCAGCGGCGTCATGGACTTTCCCGTTAAATTGGAGTCGGCGCCGGACGTGCGACCGGTGCGCATCTCCCATATGACGCCCCACCATATGCCGCCCACAGCCGGCCAGCGCGCCGGACCTGGACCCGGTCCCGTTACACAGCAGCAGCAGCCGCCCGTTGGCAGCGGCGTCAGCGCCTCAGCTCTGCTGCCCGCCCTCTCCGTCAACTTGAAGCGTCCGCCCTCCGAGGACGTGGACATTGAGTCACAGCAGCAGCAATCGCACGGGCCACCGCACGTTGGCGTCGGAGTCGGCGTCAGCGTTGCCGATCTCGCTGCCGGCAGCAGCAGCGTCGGCGTCGGCCCCTCCAGCGTCAAGCGCAGCGCCCTCGATGATCCCAACGGCGTGCGGCCGCCCTTGACACGGGGCGAATCGCTGCCCGCGGTCAGCTACGTGCCCGAGCGCCAGCTCAACTTGCGCGACAAACAGCAGCCGGTGCGAGCGCCCAGCTTCGATGCGTCGACCTTCAAGGCAGCCGGTAAGTTATGCAACACTGACTGACTAGTCGGATACCCTGTAGAATGAGAGAAACTAAAACTAGGCAGAAAACTCCCATAGTCAAATACTAGCAGAGTAGATGTGTGTAGAGTGGCGAAGCAACAACTCTGAAATACCCTGTAAAGAAATTCCTAAAATGAAAGTCATATCAAATAGTTAATTTATTTACCATAGTACATGCTGGCACTTTTAGTAGCGATTAAAAGTGACAGCTGTTCAAAGACTGACTAACATGCAGCCTATGCGTAATACCCTATGCGTTGGCATTTTATTGGCACTTTATTTCGAGTACCTACTCCAATTGACAGCTGTAAAGCATGGAGTTAGTAAGTGGCGACTGCGTCATACCCTGTAAGAATTATTTGAGAAATTTGTTGGTCTTGGTATTTATAGTATTTTGAGCACGTTAGTCAGCAGCGACTGCGCCATACTCTAAGTCCGTATCAAGAAAAGTACCGCAAGTATCTGTGAATAACTGTAAATGGCAAGCTGTGTTAACAGTGGAACAAAAGCAGCTTTATTCAAATACAATTCTGCATTATCTATAAACACATTTATTCATATACATATACATATATATATGTATATACTACATACATATTTTATGAAACATATGTCTTCAGCTGTGATTTGAAATTTTTTAATTTGAACATCTTTCAAAAAGTTTCCAATGAACATGGAGAAGCATGCAAAAGCTTCGATTCCGTGTGTATGCACACACATATACAAATGTGTTTACATGTGTGTGTGTGTGTGGGCCGTTGGAAGATAAGCGTCGCTGCGAACTGGCACACAAAATCCCAAGCCGAGTGAGCGAGCGTGATTGTCGCTTATCAGAACGAAAGCGCGGCAGAGAGGACGAGAAGGAGAGAGGGAGAGGACAGATAGACAGACAGACTAGTGCGCGACAGAGAGAGATAGAGAGAAAGAGAGAGTGGGGGCACAGGAAGAGATAGCAGATAGGAAGAAATAAGTTGTGCTTATCAGTCGAGCAGCAGCAGCGCGACTATTGGCTGATAACTGGCAGCGCAGCGTCGTCAACAGCAGATTAGATAACGGAACAGTCGTCAATATATGCATATAAATAAAAATAAATATATGTATACATACATAAATACGTATATATACTATGTACATACATAGAGCCTGTTATCAGCATGCCGCCGCCGCAGCCGTCGCCGACGCTTATCGGCCAGAGGCGCAGTCGCTGAGCTAATTCTGCTGCTGCTGCTGCTGGTGCAGTTGCAGTTGGTGGGTTGCCTTGACGCAGCTTTTTTTGGAACGCATGAGCTCTTCCAGGCGCTGGGCCACAACAAATAATGCGTATATGTGTGTATGTAAAGCACACACACATGTATGTACATATGCTAAGCTTGGAAGGCATCAAGTGCATGGTCAAATGGAAGTGGGAGAGGGAGAGCGAGAGATAGAGATAGAAACGTAAATAGAAACGGACAAAGCTAAACAAATTGCATTTGTTTAACTAATTTTGGTAGTCACTTTTGGACACACCAAAATGTCACGTACACAGGCACCCACCCACACAGACAGTTGCACGCATTTTGCAATACAACAAGGAGGACGGCGACGACGCAACCCTCATTGACAGTAGCGGCACCTTTTGGTGCTGCCAACCCTTGCCATAAAAAGGCATTTGCTGCTCGTCATGCGCAAAGCTAAAAAGCTAAAATACATAACAGGCATTCACAGAAATACATATGTATAATACAAACATACATTCATACAAATATATGTATGTATACATACAACTCGTATTCGGCTACACGTAACCCGAAAGGACGGTACGCGACCCGAAAAAATGTAATAAAAACAGACGTGCAAAAAGTCAACGTCGCTGCTGCTGATGCTACTGGATTGTTGTGAGTTAAGCTGAGCTGTGTAACTGTGTCTCTCTCTCTTACGTGCCAAAGCTCTGTCTTTGCTATTGCTGCTGTAACTGTGACTCTCTCGCTCTCTCGCTGTTACTGGTGCCTGGGCTAAACGGGTTTTTCGATTTACTGCTGGGTTCTCAACGTTTTTATATTGTTGTTTTTTCTTTCATTCTTTTGTTTTTTGTTTTTCTCATTCTTTTGTACTCGTGCGTGTGTGTGTGCGCGCGCAAAACGTCATTAAACTTGTTTTGGTTTTTATTTCTTCTTTGCTGTTTTACGCTATGCGATAACAAGTTGCACACACACACACTTACACAGATACGCGCGCATACGCAGAACAGCAAACAGTGTAGATAAAATTTGTAGTTAGTATACGGAACGGCGGACTGCAACAGCAACGTTTATCGTACACGCACACATACTTACAATCTATATCTATGTATATGTATATTCATGTACATATGCGTATACATGCTCGAATACTCACCAAATAGAAATGAAAATCAAAATAATGAGAATTTTTCGCGCATGCCGATGCCGTCATCTGCCGCTATACAGTGGGCCCAAGCGTATTTTCATTGATGATCGTTTCAGTTCAGTAAAAATATTTACTGCTGAGTTGAGGAAAAAATATATAATTGATAATTTAATTTTTACTTAAGCTGTACAGCATTTCGAAGGCATTTACTTTGTAATAATTTTAGCAGAATCTAGTGCAAAGCTTATTGACATCACTGTGCGTGCTTCTCTACGTATGATTTTTGTTGATTTAAGTTCTTTTTCATTTTACTTAGCTGCGGCCATTTACTGCCTATTGCTTGTATTTACGTTACGTTTGTGCTTTGTATATAATATGTATGCATGTATTAGTGTTTCATTACCAAACTCTGTAAGTGTATGTATGTGTATATGTATCTGTGTGTATACTAAAAATACAACATTGTGGTGTACATACAAAATAAGGCTGCACAATATTGGTACAAATATATAGATAGGTATACATATACATATGTATGTATGTATATGTATTCATCAACAGCATCAGCTTTTATAGCCCAGCACATAATGCATACATGCACTGCATACATACACAAATATTTAGGCACACACATAGAACGTGCGAGTTTCCTGCTCCCGGCCGCCCACTTCTCTCTCTCTATCTCGCTCGCTTTTTCTTTTCTTCCTTCCTACGCGCCTGTTGTATTCATTCAGCTCTCTTCCAATTGCAGCTTGCATTAAGAGCGCAGACATTTGCGACCATTCCAATGTGCGCGTTAGTCACAAATATTTCATTGTGCACACGCTTCTCTCTCTTCCCCTCGCTGTGTCTGTCTCGCACTGCCCTATGTAATAATTAGGCACGCTCTCTGTCAATCAGAAGCATCTCATCATCAGCATGCAGTGCAGCACCTTTACCGTTAACACGTGAACAGCAGCATGCAGAGAGAGATATTGCAATGAGAGTTCTTGCAAGTGTGTGTATGTGTGTCTGTGTGTGTGTGCGTGCATGAACCTAGGCAACATCGCAGTCGACGCCGCCGCCGCTAGCTCTGCTTGCTGATTAGCTGCATCAGTGCACAGTGTGACCAACCACTACAAGCGCACGTAATACGTGTGAATGAAAGCGACACTGTTCTTGGGTGCATAAATCAAGGAAAAAAGAAAAGAAAAGCAGACTTAATAATATTTTATTTTGGTTAGTCGCAAGCACATGCCCCAATGGATGATAAGCGAGACAATAAAATAGGGTATCATGCCGCGTTGACATATCTTATCTAACGTTCTATCAGCGAGCAGTGCTTATCAGTCGAACAGTGTTACAGATAAGCAGGTACAGTGGTTGTGAAAGTGTGTGAAAGCATATTCATTAGGTATGCAGGAAAAGAGATACGATTAAATATAATCAATAAAGCAGTGTTAGCGCTTTGATATTGTAGATTAATTATTGCATTATCAATGATTTATCGATTCCATTGTTCAGACATGTGTATTTGATGTGAGTGAGGGAGGAAAGTGGCTAATGGAATGGGTGTTTATCAATAGTTATATATATTTTTTTTAAACTAGATGTTGATATATATACTAATAATTTGTCGATTTCTCTTAACATAACTAAAATCAAATCAAAATGTAGCAAATTTTATTGTACATATGAGATTTTCAAGCGTTTCCTTTGTAATTCTCAAGCACTTTAGGCATACGCATTTACTGGGCAGATAAGCCGATCATGAGTAAAGCACTTATGAGAGCTCCCTTGAGATAAGTGCTATGCCTTTCATGCTATTTATATAAGTTCCAATTAAATTAGTTTATTTTGTGTATATGTACAATACTATACATATATATAACGTGGCTCCACTTTCGTTTGCTTTTGGGTTGGTTGGGTTTTATGCACACAGCTGTTTTTGGTCTCTTATCTTATCGCTAGGTAATTGCCTGCTCCTCATTGAGGCCACTATCTTATCTTATCCATGGCCAACTATGACTGATAGTGAGTGGTTTATGTACATATAATCTTATATATGTATATATATATACATATATATATAAATATTCATATAGATATGGTTAGTATTTGTTTTCTAGATAAAGGCAGATCACACGACTTAAGTGCTGCTCTATTCTAGGCATATCATTTGTTTATTTTTGATTACAGCTTTCTTCTTCTTTCTGTTCACTGATATGGAAGGCTTGTTATCAACGGAAATCAATGGAGAGATCTGTAGGCATACATATAATGAAATAATCTGCCAGAAATACAAAAAGAAAAAAAAAATGATAGTTCTCTAATTACACACAAATGTTTCATTTTCAAAAACAAAAGCTGAATAATTTTGCAAATTCTTCAAGACCTAAACATGTAGGCTATATAACATACATGTGCATAAATGTATGTGTTGGGGTGTGGCCCCTTTCATTCATCTAATATAAGCAAATAGTTCTTTTCTGTGTTTAAAAATTAACAAATGATTCATGTTAGCGCTGTGGTGTGTGCAAATATGATGCCAAAAGCAGCAGAAAATAGAATTGAAATGAAATGCAAAAAAAATTGTAGCTAAAAATAGATTGGCCCGCAGAACTGAATGTCTGCTGCATTCACACTGAAGCAAATTGATTGTTTCCAAGGGAATCTAATGGAAATATATATATGTACATGTATGTATCAAATTATGTGATATAAATATTTATATTTATACATACAAAATAATAACATAAATAAAGTTTCAATTTCTATTTTGTAAATATTTTATTTACACACACACAAATCACTCCGTTCTCACTGTGCACATGGCGCTCAGTGCGGCTCTCTCGCGCGCTCTTTTTGAATGGAGGCGGCAGCGATGCTCCGCATGCATTGCATACATGTCGGTGATGCTGCTATGCTTTGTTGCCGTTGTTGCTGCTGTTATTGTTTATTGTTTCTTCTTCTTGCTTATTATTATTTATTTTTTTTTACACATTTTCGTGCAAAATATAAACAAATGCTATAAATAATCACATTTCATTATTGGTGAGGCCACACACACAGTACGCACGACGTGTATGTCGGCGTCGACGTCGACGTCGATACCGACGGCAACGACGCCGCCAACGCACCAAATTGCGATTGTCTGTGCGCGTTTTTTGACTCGCCAATTTAGCAACGTGGCGCAGGAACAGGCAATAGCAACAACAACAATAACACAGCAACAGTTTCCAATAAATAAACATAACAGCACTCCCGAGGCAGACGGTAGCACTTGGTATGCAGCCCACTGTGCGGCCGCTGACAACGTCGTCGACATTTGAGCAATGTGCGCGGCCCCGCTAGGCATACAAATTAAAGCCCAGCTCGATTCAAGCATGCCTCTGGGTTTCTGTTGTTGTTGTATTTTTATTTTCTGCTTCTTTTTGTAGCTTTTCAATATCATCATCGGCAGCAAAAGTAAATTGTGGCTACGCGTGCGCGTGCGTTGAATATGTTGAAGCTTATTAAAAGCAAAAGAAAATAACTAAAATAAAAGTAATAAAAAAAGTCATGTTAACAGCAACAGTTAACAGAGCAGCGGGACAGAGACGCGACCGCGGCCTGTTAAGTCTTGCGCATGTGCGCGAACACATACTTGCTCACATAACTATGCATATTTAATACATATACATATCTATATGTATATACATAATATATATATATTTATAATATATACATGTATATATATATATGTACCTGAATATAATTCATATGTATGTATATATGTATACATATAAATTACGTTTGTGTGTATGTTAATTGGCGTGACCGCCGCTCGGCAAGTCACGCGGCGGCCGTGCCGGCTGCGTGACGAAAAAACCAAAGCAAACAGTCAAAACAAAACTACAAATATGCTTGCGCATGTGTATGCGTGAGTGTGTATGTGTCCGCTTCGTCGTATCTGGTATACATACACGAAGTGTCTCAGCGTCGTGTCTCGCGTTGCATGCTTGCAGAAAACGAAAAGGAAGAAACAAAAAGTAAAGAAGACAACAAAAAATATATAAAAAGCAAAAAACAAATAAAACCGGCCCAGCCAACTGCCAACTGCATTCTGCACGTTTGCTAGCTCGCTTGCTCGGTCGCTGTTGCTGCTCTGCATGCGTCGCTGCCTTGTGACGTATGCGCAGCAGCACCAAAAACTTGTTTCGTTTCAATTCGTGTCGTTTGCTTCGCTGCCTAGCGCTCTGGCACTTTGCCAACTGACGTCGCGTTTGCAAAAAACCAGCTGGTTGAAGATTCTATTGTTGTTGTCGTCGATGTTATTGTTGTGGTGTTCGTGCGCTGCGCTGCGGCACAGTGGGGCCAGCAACCTGCACAGTGTGCTGTGCTGTGACGTCACGTTGCCGCTGTTGTCGCTGCTGGTGAATGAAAATGTTGTCGTTGTCGTCGTTGCTGTTGCCAACACACACAAACACACATACAAAGAACCACATGCATGTGTGTTGTGCGTATGTGTGTGAGTGAACTGTGAAACGTTTCGTGCCAAGTTCTAAAATTACAAATATTGCGCCAAAAATGAGGAATAAAGAGAAGAAGAAACATCTTGCAATGAAAATGATTTCATTTAGTAGTTTTCCTTTTTGATTCATTCGCAATTTAAAAACGAAAGCAGCCTTCATTAAGTAAATGTCGACGATGTTTATGCATGTCATAGATATGTATGTATGTATTTACATACATATGTACATAGTATAGGCATGCATAGCTGCATACTTTGTGAATATGTGCATATGCATGCATGTGCACACAGACATACATACACATGTACATATGCACTTGCGTTTTAATTTAACATTTTGATGTAAAGTAAACTGTCAGTAAAGCCAACAATTGTTTCATTAAAATGTTTTAAAGTAAAATTTTATATTTAATGTTAATTTATACAATGGTTGAGGGTGCTCGACTAGCAGAGCTTTGGTAAAACAATTTGATAATACACATACACATACACATTTTGTGCTTACATATTTTATATGTTTATATAGTAGAAATTATTAATTAAGTACTATCTTGCCCTGCAAATTTCACTAAGAAATTGCATTATGCAGCGCAGTCGCTGCGTAAACTACGCAGTAAGCAGAGTGCGCACTTAGATACATACATACATACATACATACATATATAACAGCCTTTGGTAGGAATTAGGGCATCTCTTAGCCAAACAGATCTTTCTCAATATATTTGTTTTTTATTTTTTATTGTTTTTACTATGCGACTACTCGAGATCTCTCAGTTCTTTTACTCTTCCCTTTCTATCTTCATTAAGCTCTCTTCCATGTTAACCGTTAAGCAGAAAAGCTCTTTCTCTCATTTGCCTAACGCTCTCTAGAAATTGAATCTCTCTCTTATCGAAACTCAACGGACGAGTCTTTACGTATCAGCATCTCTCTGTGTCTTGTTTGTGTTTCTAATTCTCTTTCCATTTGTTCTTCCAATTGCAGAACACTTGTCTCCAGCCAGCCGTCGCAATGGATCGAGCCCGCCATCGGGGCCGATGCCTCCGCGCAGTGTTCACTCGCCGAATAGCTCGGGTAAGTTTCAGCTAACTGTAAATACAAATAAATATGAAACTAATTGCTCTCTTCTGCAGGCTCTTCGTCGGGTCGCCGTTCGTCGGGCTCTCGCCATGTATCCAGCACAACGGTCACAAGCAGCGAAGTTGGCGGCTCGAATTCAGTCCAGGCAGCCGCCGTTGCCGCCGGCTTGGGCGCTGGGAGCGGCGCTGGCGGCGTCGCTGGCTCCTTAGGCGGACCGAGCAACTCACAGTTGAGCAGTTGCAGCAGCGCTGGCGCTGGCGGAGGTGGCGGCTCTGCGTCTGGCAATGGCAACGCTGGACCCTCATCGCTGCCACCTAATCCGAACGCCGTTGCGGGCGATGGCAGCGGCGGTGGCGGTGGCGCTATCGGACCGAGTGGCAGCAATGGAAGCGGCGCAGTCAACGCCGGGCCAGGCAGCAGTGGCAGTCAGGGTGCGCCCGGCATGAGCAGCAGCAGCAGCAGCAGCGGCGGCGGTAGCAGTGGCGGCAGTGCGGCCGGCATCAGCGGTGCGCCTGTCAGCAGCGCAGCCCCAAATTCAGCGGCTGCAGCAGCAGCGGCCGCAGCCCAGAATGCGACGCTGAAGTGCACGCTCTGTCAGGAGCGACTCGAGGATACGCACTTCGTCCAATGCCCATCGGTGAACATCCACAAGTTCTGCTTTCCCTGCAGTCGTGAGAGCATCAAGCGACAGAATGTGAGTAGAAAGTGAGAGATAGAGAGCGTTCTATCTCTGTTACGTCCAATTCAGTATACTTACTAATGCTATCTCTTTTCATCCCATCATTGCTTACAGGGTCTGGGCAATGAGGTGTATTGCCCAAGTGGTGAACGCTGTCCTCTAGCAAATTCCACCATACCGTGGGCCTTTATGCAGGGCGAAATCACCACAATATTGGGCGAGGAGGTGAAGGTTAAAAAGGAGCGAGAATCTTAATGTCCATTTTATTGCAAAAAGCTGCGCAGAGCTTTGGAGCACTTTTGAGGCAGCCAGTGAACAGCGAACAGGGAACGGAAAGAGAGTGAGAAAGAGAGGAAGTTTAATATTGTTCGGCGATCACCGGCTGCTGCACACACACGCAACTCTCTTGACTCTGTCTCGCTCGCTCTCTAACAACAATGCATATGTCTGTCTGTCACCGACGGCAGTCGAATGTCAATTTTTACATTGAGCGAGACAACAAAAGGAAGAAAACACACATTTTTTTCTGCGGCGGTCGCGACGCCGGCGTCGCAGCTACAACGGGCGAGCGTGCTCTGTCCATGACGACCAACAACAACATCAACAACAACAACAAAAAACAACAACAACAACATTTTTTGTAGGCATAAGCAACAAACGAAACAAAAGCAAAAACAAATGCAATTTGTTTGAAAAAGAAAAAAATATTTGTACTTTTAAAGCAAACGAAACAAGTAAACAAAACACCAAAACAATTTGAAGAAGAGAGCGCAAATGCAAGATGGCGGACATTTTGTAGCGCAAACAAAGGATTCGTTTTACCAAGAAAGAGAATTAAAGAAAAGAAGAAGCTACAGAATAAAAAAATTAATATATACACAACAACAACAAAAACAACCACAACAACAAAACACTAAATAACTGAAACAATGAATGCTACAACAATTCGATAGGATTTGTATATACATATACACATATATATCCTATATACATATATATAAAAACAATTCGATAGGATATATATATGTATATACATATATATCCTATACACACACATATATATATATATAGATATATACATATTTATATATACATATATATATATGTCAACTTTTTTTTGATACACTTAAGTTAAGCTACTTTTTTGTTGTTAATTTCCTTTAATTAATTAAACGAAATTAAGAAAAGAAAAACAAATGTCTTTAAGCTTACATTAAGTTTTTTTTTTGTGTTAATTCAATAATTTATTTTTGTTCTCTTAACTACATTAAAATATATATGTCTTAATATATAGAAATGTATAACTAAAATATATATATTTTTTACACTAATTTTAATTTAATTTAAAAAAAAAAAAAAAAACAAAACACCAGTTTTATGCTAAAGCTTGTAAATATTCATACCACATAAACGGAATACAAATATATATATGTAAATACATATGTATATGTATATACATATATATATTTGTATAAATAATAATAAATAGAAATATATTTGATGTTGAACAAGAAGAAGAAAAGAAGAGATTGAAAATTGGTAAAAAAAATACAGTAAAGAAATGTCATTGGCGTCATACGTAAAAAAAAAAAAAATAACTAAAAAAATAAAATCTTTTGTGAATTTGTGTCGAGTGGGCAAAGCGACAACCAACTAACGGTACTCACCGTGCAACGTTGTCGGATTTCAGGGCGGCAACAGCGCATGGAATATGTAATTTTCATTTGTTTTTTATTTTTTATCTAGCAGAAATTGTAAAAAAAAAGAAAACAAAACAATTTGCATTTTTTCGAAGTTGAAGAGATGTTAAAAAAGGCCACTGCTAACACTGGACCAACACTGTGTTGTAAAATGCCAACACAAGAAAGCGCGCATAAAGCAAATCTAAAGTTGCCACAAAACAAAACCAGATAAAAACCTTTTTCTATAATGCAAAAAAAAAAAAAAAAAAAATTAAGATAAATAAAAAACTGAAAACCAAACTAACTTAAAAAAAAGCAGAAATAAAGCTAAAAAAAAAATTGAAATTAAAAAAAAATAAGTAAAAATAGAATTTGTAAAATAGTGTTGCCACACAGTCAGACATTTTTGAGATTTGGTGCGCTGAAGCTCGTCTTTTAAATAAACTAACATTAAATCAAAAATTCAAGGAAGAGTTGGAAATATATACATAAACAAGAATTTATATGTATTACTAGACATGCATAGATTAGCTGTAAACGAATTTGTATGGCATTCGCTGTTTCACTTCCAAGCGTTCCAGCTAACTCAATTGTGTCTGTGCCGTCTCAGTCTCTGTTTCTGTTTCTCATTTTCGTTTCCAACACTTTTTGTGATAAGTAGCAAAAAAAAAAAAAATAAAATAAAATAAAATAAAATAAATAAAAATAAATAAATAAAGTAAAGGACCTACAACTTGATGGCAACGCTGCACCGTGGTGCAAGTCTTAAGCATAATTGAAGATCTCAAATTTGTAAAATTGCGCAATAGGCCAAAAACATAAAGAAAATAAATAAATAAGAAACATTTTGTAAACATAAGTTAGAAAGAGCAGGAGGAGAGGAGAAAGAACAGAGTTTGAGAGAGAAAGGAGAAGAGTGGACAGCATATAGCAGTAATATTACATTTCCTTTTTGATGTGTGTCTCGATGTGTGTGTAACGTAGTGATACAGTTATCAGATTATAAAGACAATTTATCTAAGAACAGCAAAAAACAAAACAGAAAAAAAAAAACGTAAAATGAAAACACCAAAAAAACAAAAACAAATAAAGAAATCATATTAAGACATTCATTTTGTGTATGTTCGATGTCAACTAAATGTCTAAACTAAAAAGATGAAGATCAATATATAACATATATATATATACATATATAGAATGAATCGATAACCGATAACACGTATGGCTCGCATATACCAAGTATATCGAATGAAAAGTGTCACCTAAGGCAAAGCATGTGGATAGAGACGATACAGATACCGATTACGATAACGATTACGATAACGATCATGATTACGATCAAGCTGATACATATGTCACCCAAACTGGCGAATACTATAAACAACAAGAAAAAGCAAACTTAAATATAAAAAAAAAAATATATTAAAAACAATGTTTTGTGCTTTTGAAATGGGAATTGGAATGGGAACAATTCAGGAACAACTTGCACATAATATGCGCAGGTCTAATTTCCCTGTTCTCAACGCTTGCTCCTTTTGTGGTGTTTTCATGCTGGCGCCATCTAGCGCGCAGCTGACATAACTACTGTTTACGCTGCCATGCAACAGAGGGCGCCAGTAAATGTCCAGCTAGTAAATGCCGCTGAAATGTCCCTAAAATATCCCTTTTAATGCTTCTACAATATTCGATATTTCCGCCACGGCTCAGCTATCGATAATAGCTAAAAACTAAGCAAAAGACTAACTTAACGAATGAAATAATAAGCAGCAACAAAAATTTGGCTAATTACGCCGTAGGCTCTACAGTTTTTTCGACTCTTAATTAAAATGCCCGGCTTCAACAATGTTTACATTTTGCAAAGAGAACGTCACTGACAGCGAGGCTGCGAGTGAGAGCGAGCGTGAGAGCATGACAAGCGAGAGCAACGGAATGCGGTGCTGGCTCTGCCTCAGCCGCTGTCGCTGTCGCTTCCGCTGCTGCTGCCAGTGTTGAGCATCGCTCGCTGTGGCTGCTTTATTTGTGCGTGCGCGTTGCCAATAAACGGGCAGAGGCCTCTGCTCCTGGCCACAAAAAGCGCAGCGAATTTCGTTGTTTGTGATAACGAAGCGAAAGAAAAAACATAAATAATAATAATGTAAATTGACAATCATTTCCGTTTCCGGTGCCTGTGTGTGTGTGTGCCTGCTCGCAAAAGCAGACAATGAAAAGTGTTAATAACAATTGAAAATAGATTTTCATCAACATATCAATTGATGACTTTGCCAGTGCTCTCTCTCATCGGGAATTCCCTTGCAGCGTCAAGCACAAATTGTTTGTGTTATACACAGGACGTGGCAGGATACAACAACAACGACGGCAACGACGACGACAACGGCAACGGCTTGCGCCCACGCACGGCAGCGAGAGAGAGAGCGAGAGTAAGAGTGCTAGAGAGCGCTCAGTTGGGCAGCTCCTGTCTGTGCAGGCACAGTGGTGCTATGTCCTTAAAACAACTACGCTTTTGTTATTCAATGTGTATTGTTCTATCAACTGTTTTTCTTTTCGCTTTCACACACTTATTTGGCTTGAAAAGTTATTTATTGGTACTCTTGAAATTGACTTTACCAATTTACTTATAGCATACTTTTTTGGGCATATGATTTAATTATTTATTAGTTTATTATTTTTATTTTTCAATTATAAGCAAATTGAATTTTAGATGCTTTGCCTTGCTCTAAATTTACATCCTTACTTATATTTAGATTTTTCGTCAAGTTTTCCTCTTACGAAAGCTTGCTTCCAATTAGCCAAATATGAGCTACTTTTGGCTACTAGCTATCTCTTAAATAAGCTGAAATTTAACCTATGTATTTGATTTATTTAAGATGCCCGCTCCTTTATTTCAATCTATTTTACATAGCCTTAGACCACTGCTCGCATAGAGAACTTTCAGCACAATCTAGAAACGTAAGCAGCCGCAGCAACAACAACGAAAACAAACAGGAGTAGCTTGGCGTCAATAAAAGCGGCAGTTTGGTTGCCAACGCCAACGTTAAACTCTCCTGCTTTGCTTTTTGGCTGCGTGTGTGTGTGTTTTTGTCTCTGCTTTTGTATATGTGTGTGCGTGTGTGTTTGCGCTCTCCGCTCATTACTAACGCAAAATTACACAAAACGTAAAATGTGTGTCGTCGTCGTCGTCGCTGCCGCGCTGTCGTCGTCGTCGTCGCTGCCGCGCTGTCGTCGCCTTCATCGCCGTCTTCGCTGTGCTTCTCATCTTTACAGTTACAGTTCTCGCTGTTGCTTTTCACTGCTGCTGATTGCTGCTATTTAGATGTATTTTTTTTCGAGTGAAGACTTAACAAGTTTTGCCATTTTGAAAAAGGAAAAAAAAAAAATAAATAAAGAGAGAGAGAAAATAACAACAAATATACAGCTGTGCATGTGTATGCAAATAGTTTGTTTATGTGTGGGTGCGTGTGCGTGTGCGTGTGTTTGCGTGTGCCTCGCTCAATTGCTCTCTGCAATTCGTTTTCATTCACAAGTGCAATGCGAACATCAGTAGCGACAACAACAACAATGGCGCGAGTTAACAAAAGGAGTGAAGCGCGTGCTTAACCTAAAAGTGCATGACAAAAGCTTTCACACACACACACACTCGCATTCAGAGCGCGCTGCTTGTGGGTGTGTGAGTGTGTGTGTTTGGTTAAACTCAATTCATGCTCTTTGTTTTCTGCTTCCGCTATCCACAGAGAACAACAACAACAACTAATACTATAAACCACAACAATGCATAGTTCCTGCTGAGTAGCTTTTTGTGTGTGCCTGTGTGCGTCTGTGTGTGTGTGTGCCAGTGTGCCTGTGTGTGTGAGAGAGAGTGTATGTGCTTATGCAGGCATGTTGCGGCTGCTGCTCAGCAAACAGCGCCAGAGCTGACAAGAAAAAAAAATACAACAAACAAAACAAAACACTGCCACCTCGCAACAATACAACTATAACAACGATAGCAACAACAACAACAACAACTACTTCCACTACAGAAGAGTCGCCAAATTCATCCCCCACTCCTTTGTAGCTAGTAAAAATTGCTTGGGAATTAGAAGAAGCAACTAAAAGTAAATAACAAAAAAAAAAAAAAGAAGGAAAGAACAACATCAGCAAGAAATCCCGTTATGGAACGCATGTGGCGTAAAGTGAATCACAGCCTGCGCAACAGCAAATCACAAACGCCGTCGCAGGCAGCACAGTCGGCTAATGCTGCTGCTGGCGCCGCTACCGGCGCTGCCGGCGCAGCTGCCGGCATTATAACGCCACATTCGAGTGACACCATCAGCTCTGCGGGCGGCTTTGGTGATGCGCAGCTCGTGGTCGCTGTTCAGGGTCTGCCCGGCGTCGGCATGGGCAGCGCTGCCGGCGGCAGCAATGCGACTGGACGCCGTTTGGCCAGCAGCGGTCAGCCGCCATCGAACTGTCACAAATCGCTTAGCCAGCACGTTTTGCAAACGCGCACCGCCTCATCGGAGCGCCGGCGTCGACGTCGACGCAAGAGCCGACCGCGACGCAGCGGCGGCATGGCCAGCGTTACCAGCTGCGTGGGCGATGCTGGCGGTGATAATATGTCGTAAGTAAAGCTCAATCGAACAGTACTCCAAGCAAACCATTATGATTATTTTTAAATCGATTTAGTAGAGTCACATACTCTGCAGTATTTATATTATATACGATTGATATCAAGCCATCAATCAGTCAATGTATCAGTTAGCCAATCAAGTGAATTGCCACTCACACTTAAACCACTCAATCAAACAGTTATAGAGTTGGTACTTCAGTCAATCTAAATAGTTATTAATCAGATAGTCAAGCAGTCCATTAATTAGCTTGGTGAGTGCTCAATCAGTCAATCACTCGGGAAGTCTATCAATAACTCAATGAATTTATAGATTTGTCAGTGGATTATAGAGTCAATCAAACCATTGCAGATGCAATTGGAAATAGTGTGATAGGGAGAGGGAAAGCCGGGGCAGTTGGGCCAAATTATTAAGGTTATTAAGGATCAATAGAATAGAATAGAAAGTGGGATTAATGGGTTTAGTTATTTTATAGGACTAACAGGACTATGTAACTACGATAGTTTTCAGTTCCAAATTAAGATTATCTGGCTTTAACACAATTAACTTTAACTTTAGCATGAGGTTTACCTTGAGCTATAAATTTGTTTATCGCCTTACGGTAGTTTCATATATTGTAGTTCCAGATACGGTTTGTTAATTTTAGAATGAACTTTAGCATGAGATTAAACTGTGTATTCGCTTGTTGCAGTTCCTCGGGCGGCTTCTACACGCTGAAGGAGCACCCGCACCAGCATCAGCATCAACATTATCGCCATGGCCACGGACTTGGCACAGTCTCCACATCGCAGCGCCTGTTCGCCAGCTCAGCGCCCAGTGGCACCGTCATGATGTATCCAAATGCACAGCGTGCGCCGGTGCTGGCTACTGCCGCAGCAGCTGGTGGTGCAGCAGCAGGAGGAGGAGCAGGCGCAGCAGCAGGAGCAGGAGCACAAGCAGCTGCTGCT
The DNA here is from genome assembly GCA_035045965.1 of Drosophila aldrichi. Lineage (NCBI taxonomy): Eukaryota > Metazoa > Arthropoda > Insecta > Diptera > Drosophilidae > Drosophila > Drosophila aldrichi. The sequence goes on from JAWNOM010000484.1 coordinate 986,501, forward strand.
GCAACGCCGCCGGACATCTCGCTGAGGCAGCGGGCGGTCGCTAAGCTGCGCATGTTCAACTTTCACCTTAACTGGGATCTGCACATGACGCACTGCAAGCCCTGCGGGTGAGTTTACGTCGTGCCCCAAAATGTTTCCCATTTGCCATGAAGTTGCCAGTTGCCAGTTGCAAGTTGCCAGCTGCCGGTTGCAAGTTGTAAGCTGCAAGTGGGCAACTGCGTTGCCAACACTTGAGCCTTTTCCAGTGGTTTGTGGCTTTTGTTGGGCGTCACTGAGTTTTTAAGCTCTTTGTTATACCCTGTACATTAAACCGAATGAGTACATGGGGTATGCTAGAGCTAGGTATTTTAAACTAGTTTCATATCCTACTGTTGGCTACAGTTCTAAAGGCATTTTCTTATATATCGATTAATATCGATTGTGATTTTCTAATTCCTTGTGTTTTTCTAAGCACATCTCTTAGTTTATTATAGCCAGACATGCTTTATAGATATATAGATGGCTTAGCTAACTACTCAAGGCACTTTTCTTTGAGGCCCATTTCAAGTTTTATTAATTATCGATAAATTTTAATCTTTAATATTACCTTTTAAGGTCTTGCCTTGCTTTATCTATGGTCTATTTCTATCAAGTTTCGATATGCCTTAAGCCACTAAAGCATATTTTGATTCTTTCATAAACTAAAATTTATCGATTGATAATCGACTTTATTTTGTAGACTTCTGATTAATTGATAACTCTTTTATAGCGTGTAGTAAGCATATTTGTTAAAAGCTTTTAGGTGCTTTTGCTGTATTATTCGAATATCGATAAGTTATCGATAGACAGCTGAGTAAAACGAGTTTTTTTCTGGCCAGGGAGTAACTCGTAGTCGATTATTATTGCTTGCTCGAGTTTGCCCAGTCTGGAGTTGAGTGAGTCGCTCAGTCGGTTAGTTGGCTTCATTGAAGTGTTACAAGGGGTGAGGCTATGGCCGGGAGGGGGCGAGGCCAGGGGCAGGGGCAGGATGTAGGTGGGCGGGGTCATTTCGTTGAATGAACCCAAATGCAAGTGAAAAACTGGGTCGACGACATTTCCCGTGTTAGCCAACTTTAAATGCTGCGGCTTTAACCCGACACCAGGTCGACAAGCCATCTCCACCTCCAGCTCCAGCTCCACCTCTAATTCAACCTCCACTTCCAGTTCCACCTCCACCTCATTTCTATATATTTTTGTTTTTCGTTTTCAACACGGCCTCCGTCCCAAATGTGTCAAATTTTAATGAAGCGCCCGGCCTAACGAGCTTCTTTGCCAGCTGCTGTTAGCCCCAAAAGCCTTTTTTTTTTGGCCAAAACTGAAAGTTGCAGGGAGTAGGGGTTGGGGGCTGCTTTAGGCCGCTGCTGACAAGCAACAGCTATAGCAACAGAGTTAATGGTGTGACACAGAGCTAGGAACTAGGTAGTTACCTGCCTTCGCCTCCTTCTCAAAGAAAACAAAATATAGAGGAAACTAGCTCAAAGCTAAAAACTTTGGGTATACGATAATTAAGTAAGATGCAAGCTGTAAAAGAGCTGCAGAGGTGGATATTAGGGTTACAGTCGTATTGCAAGCACTCTTAGTTACTTAAGTCAAGAAATGCAACAGAACTCGGTACAAGTTCAACTTGAAAAGGAACTTGGAACTAGGCTAAGGAATCGAAGTTTCATAAAATTTAACGTTGCTGTAGGTAAAGAACGGACAGACGGAAAACAGACGAAGGTTAGGCCAGACCTGGGAAGCCGGACGGAGTGATAGACGTAGAGCAAATCAAAAACAAACAAAAAGCTATTTAAAGCCTTCAAACAACATTTGACTTTAGTGTAGCTCAGTAAGGCATTGAAATTGTTACGAGTTAATAAAAAAATATATCTTTCGATATTGAAAACTACTCAAAGTTCGATCAAAGTTCACGCACAATGGGTGAGGAAACGATGGGCTCTGGCGGCTACCCCTTTTGATAACATTTGATAACAATAAGCCATGACCTCTCAATCAAACTTATCTCTGCTCTATTCTATTCTATTCTATTTGGCTAGGCCTCGCTTGAGTGGAAGTGGAAATATAATAACACGACGGCTCTGTCGCAATCGTCGACGTGAGGACAATGAGCTCTATCGCTCGAACAGCTTCAAGTTTGAGCGTTTTGAGCGCAAGGAGTGCCTCGAGGAGCTCTCCAACACATTGCAGAAGCAGGTGAGTACAGTTGTGTGCAAAAGGCCAATGAACTAGTGCGATCTAAGCAATTAGAGAACGAAAAACAATGAGAATGGGAAAGCGAAAGCGAAACAGAAACAGACAAAATCTCCCGCTGGGCGTAATTTATGCGTATTTGTTGGACTTACCTTGCCACATGTTGCATGCTGCTGCTGCTGCTGCTGCTGCTGCTGCGAGCCATCCATCTAGCTGGCAATTTTATGCGCATAGATTACAACTAATTGAAGTGTCGAAGAGCTGACCCAACCCTCAAGCCCCGCCCAGCCTCATCTCTAATTAGAGAGCTCTCCTCCCACCGCCACAGCTGGCCAGCTGCAGTTCAATGAAGCAGCTCCAAGAAAAATTGCATTATGTTGAGAGAGACCTGGTAGAGCTTGGGGGCTCTTGGCTGGCTCTGACTGGCGCGGTGTGGGTGGAGGCATCTGTCACAGGTGGCGCTGTGCTGAAACTTGTTCAGCCGAAAGTTTCGTGCCGAGGGATGGGAATCTAATTAATGGCGCGCAACAAATTGAATTTTAATTGAGCGTCGAATTTGATTTTGCCCCTCAAGTCCTGCGAGATCCTGGCGGCCATTTGGCTGAAGGTGTCTGTCAGTCGGAATAGAGCGGGATAGGGAGAGAGGGGGGCGGGGGGGGGGCGGTATAGGTAAATAGGGTGTGCGATGTGCCACAGCTGATAATCAAGTTAAATACGTTTTTGGGCAATGACTTTAGAGAGGAGTGAAGAGAGGCGGGAGGTAGGGGAGAGGAAGAGAGACATAGAAGTGGAAAATGAGACAGAGTGTTATAGTTAGAGAGCGAGAGATAGAGTAATATGGGATGAAATATAGAGTTAAAGAGAGAGAGAGAGAGGGAAAAAGTGAGTAATATGGGAAAAAAGATAGAGTTAAAGAGTGAAAGAGAAAGACAGAGAGGGAGAGAAAGGGAGAGAGAGAGAGAGAGAGCAGGAAAATGAAAAATAAATATCTGTCTATATAGAGTGATAGAGAGAGATAGAAACAGAGAGAGAGAGAGAGAGAGAGAGAGAGAGAGAGAGAGAGGGATAAGATAAAGAGAGAAACTTATAGAGAAGCAGTGTGCAGATACAGGCAATGAGAAGGGGATTGCTAAAAAGGAATATGATTCTGGTTTATATTCTAGATTACTTTCTCTATCAATAACTTTCTTCCGCAAATACATTTGTGAGAGATTTGTACACTTTGGGGGAGAAATGAAAAGCGGAAGAACTGACAGTTCCATAAGGAAAATCAAAAACCTGGCATTTCCAATAAAAATTCAAGCAAGTTGGCAGTTCCTCTTAGACCCACTTAGACCCAGCCATGCCCATGGAATGCGGCTTGCTTCGTTGCTAATCTCATCAAATTTTTAAGCGACTCGCCCCACAGGCAGACAGACAGACGCTGGCCCGTATTGACAGCTCTGGCTGGCTGGCTACTTCCTAATCCCAGAGCCCTGAGCCCTGAGTCTCGGCTCGACTGACAGACATCCATCCATCCATCCATTTGTTAGACGAAATGTTTTTGAAGTGCTGCGGTTTTCGCTCTCTGTAAAACTTGTGTTGCGTCTCGTGGCAAACGAGGTCTGTCAGCTGTCCGACAATCACACCGCGCCCCACCTAGCCGACCCAGACTGTCCGCTACATGTGCAACATTTGCACCTTCATCAGAACATTTTTCGTGCTATAAATAAATAAGGCAACAAAATTGTTGCTTCCCCTTCCCAATTACAAGTTGGCAGCGCGCAAGCTGCCAGAGTTCACAAGATTCTGATCCGTCCGGCGAGGCTCCGTCACATTAGCAGCTTCATCTGCGCTTAGATTTATGTGCTCGCCGGCACACGGTTGACATAGCACCTGTCTCAGCTCAGCTCAGCTGCAACTGTCTTGTCCCACCTGACAGACACTAATCATGCCAAAGTGCCTGCCGCAGACGTGTCTGCCAACTTTTACCTGTGCCACCCCACAGACGCCCGCCCACCTGTCGCTGTCAATTTGATTTCTCAGCCAGCGTAAAAATGCCATAGGAGCAACAGGAGCAGCAGCCAGGCCAAGACAAATGGCATTGGAATCTACGTTGGCAGCTTAAGTAGTTACTAAAATGCACAAAACTCGAACTTCGCTAACCAAACGATAAGGCCACTCCCCCCCTATTTATCTACGCCCGCTCTAAAATGTATGCTATGAAAAATTTACATTTCTTTTAGGTTTCTTTACAAGCCATAAACGCATCTTTATTAGCATAGATCATTTTTCATTTAGGTCTTCAAAGTCTGCTTTAATGATGGATAGACAGGGCCTATATAACAGATCTGTATCTAGTTACATTTAGTAAATGACAGTGTGATATATCCACATACTACCAAGAAGTCCCTATTGCTTATATTCCAGTTAAGGCTTTGACTTTTCATATAAATTATTTATAAATTGCAGTAGATTCCGGATTTTGTGTCGTAATATTCGGAAGGAAAATGAGTTGATTGCGAATTGAAGTGGAACAAGTTGTATGGGACACAAGTTAGGCATTAGCCTCTAGGAACTCAGCTATTCACACTTCAAGATGTATATTTATAGGTAATGAATACCTTCAAACCTAGTTTTAACCTTAGACAGCTTGCTTGACATTTAAGATTCATGTACATTACATTTTCCCAAGTTTCACTTTTTAGGAATCTGTTTTACCCATTCTATTGGCATTTAGTTCGCAACTAAGTCACAACCTCCATTTATCATTGATACATTTATGTATGCCTCGAAGTTGCCAAGAATGCAATCGCATTTGAAAGACACACACAGAAGTTATTCAATCAAGCCGAGCGTAGCCTGGGCCCCTGAGCCATATTTACCTCCTGCTGTGTGTGCTCACTGTGGACTCGCCCTTAGCTCGTTGCTGTTTGGCTTTTACCTTTCTCCCGTTTTGTTTACATACTGAAAGTGTGCATAAATGGGGTATATTCATTCCATTGAAATTGACGACGGAAAGTTGAAGTAGATGAGGTAATATGGGGAATATCTGATTTCCTGGTAGGTAAGCTTGATTCAACATATGAATTATGCTTAGGAATATGAATTATGAATAGGAATACCCTAAGTTTAAGTAGTGCCCCAACCCATATACATATGTATATTCACCAGCTCTCGTTATGGGTATTCTGCTAGTCGTGTATACCCGAATTAGAGCAGCTTACGTTGCCTCTCCCATCATTGTTGTTGCTGCAAGTTGCGCAACTTAAGCTGCCTTTTGGCTCATAAATTGTTTATTATAATAAAGTTTTGTGGAGATTTTGCCTTTTGCGAATTAGAAAACGGTAGCCGTAGCTTGGGTCAAGCCTTTGTTTTGCCCCAACGCCCATTTGGGGTCGAAATGCAATTATAACAAATGGAATTGCAACTGTTTCAATTTCAATAGAGTTTTTTTTTTTTGGCAGAATTGCATCCAATTTATTGCAAATTTCGTTTTCATACTGTTTTCATTTCTTTGTGGAAAGGACTTCGATTCGCAATTGGCTCTTTGTGGATATTCAAATTGGATTTTCATTTCAAATAAACAAAAGATGAAGTTCGAATTTGTCGTTAAAGAAATGTATTTTTCTGTTACAGTTCGGGGCGAGAAAGTATTTTTGGGATGAATATTTCCTGCTGCCTATTTTCAGGTTTACTTGATATCAGAATGGTTTGTCTTTGAATTGTACTATCAGAGAGTGAGAGACAGACGGAGAGCAAGAGCGAGAGATACATAGAGAGAGAGAGAGAGAGAGAGGGGGGGGGGGAGATTGAAAGAGAGAGACAGACAAAAACTTATACCCATGGGGCGAGCTAGAAAGAGAGAGAGAGGAAGAAAGACAATGGTATTGCTAGGGAAGTTGAACTTTCTTTGAATTATACTTTAAGAGGAACACAGAGGGAGAGAGAGGGAGAGACTCATACAAATGGTGTGTGTGTGTGACATAGAGGGAGAGATAGAGAGAGAGAGAGAGAGAGAAAACACAGGCAAGAAGAGATATATCTCCCCATATCTCTTTATCTCTTTTCCATTTATCTATCCTTCGATAGATCTTTCCTACGCTTTAGTCTTGTGCTACTTTGCCTCTTCTTTATATTTCTCTCCTCTATATCTCTCCTCTTTATATCTTCCACCTTACAATGAGCTTTAATTTATGCCTTACCAATAGCTAACTAAAACTTTTAAGTAATCCTTAGGCCTTGAATGCAGCTCAATGATTGAGTAATTGACTTGAGACTCCATGCGTTATCCCTTACTCCAAACACCGTACGCCCTCGAGTAGAGTTGAGCTAAGTGTGGACGGAGTTGCTTTAAAGGCAGCAGCCATGTCTTAATTTCATCTCCAGTTTATGGTTCATAAATAGTTTTCTGCTAGCACCAGGCACTTCTGCTTAGTCTAATTGATTTTGCTCAGGTTCTACTTTGCTTTTTCCGCACGCTGCCATCGCGGCTATTCAATTTCCGACTGCCTTCGGTCTCTCGGCATGTCGGTCTTGTCAGCCGCCTTTTGTGCTCTTCTAATTTCCATCATCATCTAATGCGCGCTATCAGCGCTCCGTCTGCTGCTGCTTCCCAGAGGCACCCCTCCTCCTCCTACGGCCTCCTGCCGTACGGCACCATCCCATCCATTAATTTTGATGGCACAATTTTGAGCGCTCCACTCTTTGCCACAGAAATTGTGCTCAGTGATCTGTGCGCTGGCAATCATTAGCTCCAAATGCCCCAAACAACGGGCGTTTTGGGCTCTGCCACCCACGCGCTTTGCTGCTTATTCATGCAACAATTGTTGATTGCGTTACGTGTGCCACGCCTCCACCGTCACCGTCACCATCACCATCTCCGTCTCCTGTCCATCACCCATCAGGCATCAGTGAAAGCCACCCTCAATTGTTGTGTGAATGATTGTTGTTGGGTCATAAGTAGAAATTGTGCTGTCAGTGGAATAAACTGAGCTGAGATATGATGTCGAGCTCTGACCCAGTGCTATCTGTGGAATTATTTAACTTGGGCGCTAATCAACTCTGCCTGCCCCCCTCATCAGCAGCTCTAGTTTAGACCTAGTTAAATGTAATGCGCCATAAAAACGAGTTAATTTCCGACGCCTTGCCAAAAGTTGCCAAGCTCCAAGTGTCTAGCGCCCTATTCGCTATCTCTCTCTCTCTCTCTCTGCCTCTACCTCCATCCACTCTTACAGTGATGACTCGCTACAAGTGGCTACAAATTTAATCAAACCTTTCGCTCAGTCACCACACATACACCCATCTGTATGTCTGTGTGTGTGTGTGTGTGTGCTCTGTGTAACCTCATTCCAGCTGGCTCATGGCTCATCCCCACTCCTCGAGACCTTAGCTCCGTTCCCTGCATCGCTGTCATTTCGCTTGGCGTTCTAAATAATTCATGTCGGCAACATCGTTGCTACGTCCTTTTGTGCTGGAATTTTGTACGTCCAACTTGTTGTAATACATTCAAATGAGTGTGTACAGTTACATATGTATGCGTGAGTGTGTGTGTGTCCTCTGTGCAAATCTCAAGTTGTTAAAAAAAAGCAAGTATACAAAATATATACATTTATACAACGTCAACGCTGAGAAACAAAACAAGTGAGAGCATTGCAGTCGGGTATTATAGACTCCGTAATACTCGTTCGCTTTCCAAAGTAACTGAATATATTTATTCTAAATTTTTGTATAGATCTATAGAGCTATGCGGAGCTCTATGGCATTTCATATGCTAAATTTCATGTCTTGAGGGTGGAAACCTATATACTCACTTTTCGTATTGTGAACTCGCTTAAAATAGTCAAAAGTTCTGCACATTTTAAGTTTCACTGTGCGCACAGTGGCGCAGAATCGCTAAGAATTGAATGAATTGCTTGGGATGACAATTAATGAGCTTTTCAAAGATTAAATTTGGAATGGAATTTAAATGTAGTTCAAATCTTTAGTGAGCATACTAATTCTGAAGCGAGTATATTTCTTGTTGTAAGTTTTGATGAGTGATTCGAAGCGCTTAAAGCTCTTCACCACTTGATTCAGTTTTGGTTTTCAGTGTAAAGCTCATTGAAAAGCTTCAAAGCTGAAAATGCTTTGCCTCGCATTTCCATAGTTCTGTTGCAGTGTGTCCAATTGTAACTTTGCCTAATGCAGCTGCCACTGTACACTCGATGCTTCTGCACAATAGCTAGAGCAAGAAAGAGAGAGTGAGAGGCAGAGAGAGAGAGCGAGATAGAGTGTGAGTGTGAATGAGTGGGAAGAGAGATGTGCTCGAGTCGACTTAAATATGCGTTTCACTTGTCTTGCGTATTATTTGGCGCATTAAATTTATGTGCGCAATTGTGCTGAGTTGTGTGAAACATCCACCCACACCCACACCCACACCCCGCCCCTCCTCCTCCTCCTCCTGCTGTATGGTCTGATTTGGGGGCGTGGCAAAGACCATTTGCAGAATTGTGAATGCGCTTATTACATGGCGCCGAGCATTCTTTGTGCTCTGGTCGCACCAGCTCTTGGGTTACCATCTCATTTTCGAGCCCGGTTCCTCGGCACCTTCAACCGAACGGGGCGCGCGAGTCCTTTGTGTGTTATTATTCAAAATCCAGTCAATAATACGATACGCGATGCTAATTTATTACACCAAAAGCATAATATAGCGTCGGATGGGGAGTTTTCATCGAACACTTTGTAAATATTTCACGAGAGCAGTTACAATTACAGCTGTCGCTGCGCCCCCCCACCTCCTCCGATGCCCCATCCCGCTCGTTCTGACTTTAGTGCTGCTCGTGTGTTATGTCCTGGGCGCCGTTTTCAATTTTATCCCTTTTATTGGTTTTTTTTTTTATACATGCATTCATTGAATATGGAAATTCGGGGTATATTGGTTTTGTCAAGTTGTATGTAAGACGGGGTGACTGAAGTCCTGAAACCGTAAGGAAAAATCGAGACGGTCTAGACTTATTAGTTTGTCCATCCATCGGTTCATCGATCTTGCTTCATTGGTTTCTCCATAGGACTGTTTCCTTCCGTCCATCTGTCCCGTCTAGCTGTCTTTCTGATTTTTCGTCTGAATTTTTGCCTTTTTCACTCTGTTCAGCTGTCTTTAACTCTTTTAGTCTCCAAGATCATTCGGATAGCTGGACAGGAAGGACGGTCATATGACGATCAGTTAGATAAACGAAGCATGGGAAGGACGAACTAAGAGTTCAACAGATCTAACAGTGAAGTATAACGGCAGGATCATCAAACTACAACGCGGACATTAGACAGTACAGTTAAATAGTCAGATCTCGATCTATATTGCTAGAGGGACTAAGTACTGGAATGTTTTAGGAACGTTTCTCAATAGCACGTATAGATTTAGTTTGCTACAGGCAATCGATAATCGATTCGCCACTTTGAATATCTCCTCTCTAGTTCTATCCAATCACAATTGCTTTCACTTATCCATATATATTTTAACAGAATGTAAGGGTATTTCCTAGTCGAACACCTTGCGTTCGAGACCTTTAAGGGGTCTCGTTTTTTTCTTCCACAAGCTGCTTAAAATTCATACACAAATATTCCGACAGCATTCGCAGTCGCATTCGTAGTGGATCCATCCTGGGTTCCATCCATTCGTTGTTCCTTTGCCAGCTGGCAGTGAGGAGAATTCCAGCTCCCCAGCATCCATCTGTCTGTCCTGGCTGCTTTTCGCTTTCGTGTGCAAATTAGTTTATTGGAATTTCTTGTTTGCGTTTTACTCAGCCCCCAATCGCAGTCGCAGTCGTCGTCGCCGTCGCATTCGCAGTCAACTCCAACCGCGACTTGATTTGTCAATATGCATTCATTTCCTTGCCTTCGTTTTATAGCATATGTGTCCACTTATTGGATGTACGAAGTGATCAACCTTTACGCAAGTCGTAAACAATATTGGATTTCAGATTTTATATTAGTTTTGCATTTTAGTGCCTAAAGTTTATTCGAAAGTTAGCATCTGGTAGAAATTCTTTCGAATAGTTATAAAAATAAGTTGATCAGCTCGATTAGTTTGATTGGTTTCTGTTAAATGTTGAGGACTAGCTTTCGAATGAGCTCAAGATTATATTCAATAGTTCAATAATTCGATTGGTTGCCTTCATTAGACTTGCTTCTTAAGTCAAAGCTTTCCTATAAAAGCTTTTAAAGAACTTTAAAGAGTAAATGTTTGATTTTAGTATGTATTTTAGCAAGAGACCTTATTGACTTGCCCAGCTCTGTTCTAAGCTTGCAGCTTAGCTTGCGGTTGTTTTTAAGACAATTCAAAGAGAGCTTTTGGCTATTGCTTCTAGATTAAGCTGTTTAGCTTTAGTATATAAGCTTAGATTAAGTAGTTAGATAAACAGGGCTAGTTTTCTAGCTAGTTTAAGCTTTGAGCTTTTACTTAAAATATTATATTTTTCTCCTGCTCTCAGTGTAGATCAGCTTATATCTCTCAGTTTGATATTCATGTAGAATATATATATGTTTATGTGGGCAGCTTTTATGCTACAACAGCTTTAAAGCTCTGTTTATCATTTAATCAAGCTTTTAGGAGCTTTATAGTAACTTTATAAAAGTCCTTTGAATATGAGTCGAATGATCTCCTTTCTAAAATCTGATTTATAATTTAATTACTGTAAGCCCGTAAGTAAAATTGATCACCTCTTTCGTCTCCCCCTCTCTCTCTCCTCGCCTTTACCTCAATTAATATTATCTTCAAATCATATACAAAGTCCTTGTCAATATAAGCAAAACCTCTTTCATACCCATATTCATGTGCGCTTACAGCAACAATTTCACAATGTCTGCCAGCTATAGTTTTTAATATACATAGAAGATTATATAAGGAAAGTTATGGATATTACGTGTCATGTGTTGCCAGTCAGCCAGACAATGAAGCCAAAAAGCCGCAGCCGAAAAGCTCGCACAGACCCAGAGAAATTTGCTAACAATGCTATTAAAATTTTAATGAAAATGATGCCCAGCGACGATGACTCACAGCAAACTAAATGCGAAAAGTGAGCGAAAGAGATGCATAGACTGAAAGAGAGAGAGAGATGGATGGAGTAGTGGAGAGAAGAGTGAGGCAAATGCGTGAAGAGTTTCGCAGTGCGTGCAACTGCCATATCAATAACAAAAACTAAAGTGTAGCTTAGACAGGTGCATATGTGTGTGTGCGTGCGTGTGTGAGTGTGTGAGTCTGTGTATATAAACATCTATGCTACACTGACACGCCGCTAGGTGGCGCCCATTGCAGTAGCTGACAGGCACGCAATTGCGTGCCAAATGTTTCATTTGCCAGCGGCAGTCCCCACCCTGCGCCCCCCGCCCATCGCTTTCACCTGTCTTCCAGCCCCACACCAAAATGCCAAAGTTGGCAAATTATTTGCACGTCATTTGGCTTTAAGTTTCGCGAACTTTAACTTTAGCGCCCAACTTTCATTAACTTTCGTTTTTCAACTTTTGAGCAAGGTCTTAAAGGTCTTAAGAGTTGAGGTCAGCTCGAATAGCCATTGGCATAAATATGAAATGGCTATTGGTTGCCCTCACACCTTAAACTCAAGACGTCAACTCCAGAGGTGTGGACTTCCATAGTAGTCTATATATACGAGTAGAGTTCAGCAGGATAAAGTGGAGAATGACTAAGAAATCGATAACTTGCATTTCGATTGAAATCGCAATGAATTGAATGAATTTTACTCTTTAGTTCATTTTTCACTGAATCAGCTCACTGGTTCATTATGCACTAGTTCAATAGATTTAGAAGCTCATTATATGATTTACATAGCACAGCTCATTCCACATGCATTATCCACAGCTGAACTAGTTCAAATGAACATCTACCATATGAGCAGCTGAAATGGAATCATTCATTATTCATTATATTGCTTAGTTAACAACTAGAACTGTAACGGGTATTTTATTTTCGTATTCCCCTATTCATTTGCATTTACCCAACTAATTAACTAACTAACTCAAGCTTGTCTCTCATCAGGAAAGTTTTCAGCTTCAATTGCAGTGCTTACGAAATCATTTCGCATTTAAAAGGACAGTTGAACAAAACAATTTGAACAACACTTGAACAATACGCAAATTTAGCTAAATGCAATTTTAAACTGTTTTCACTGGGCTCAACTTGAACTGCTTCAACTGAAACGCTTTGGACTAATATAACTTTTTTTTTCTCTCTCAGTTCTGTGCTCATTTTAAACAGTGTTGCAAAGCGTAGCAAACTCTTGTCAAAATGAATAAAAAGATATTGCCTTTTTCTAGTTGAGTATTCAAGATGAGGAGTTACTCTGAATTTTGGCTAGAGCTGCTAGGCTATGACTCTAGATGATAAGCAATAAGGTCTCTCTCTCTCTCTCCTTCTCCTTATCTATAGTATCTCTCTCTCTCTCTCTCTCTCTCTGTCTTTCTAGCTCTGGTGTTTTTCCTCTCTGTATTTTCTTGTCTCTCTCTCTTTCCTTATCTCTCCCTGTTTATCTCGGTCTGTCTTTCTATCTGACTCTCCCTTTGTTTATATCCCTGTCTCTTCCTCTCTCTCTCTCTCACTCCCTATGCCTCTGAGATAGATGATAAGCAATAATGTCTCCCTCTCTTCTCACTATCTATTGTATCTCTCTCTGTTTTCTATCTTTGGTGTTCAACCTCTCTGTATTTCCTTCCCTCTCCCTGTATGTTGCTCTCTCTCTCTCACTCCCTATCTCTCCGATGCTCTGCCTTTCATTTTCTCTCTGTATATCTGTCTCTCTGTCTCTCACTTCCTATTCCTCTGGCACTCTGCCTTTCTTTTTCTCGGTATTTCCATCTCTTCTCTCTCTCTCTCTCTCTCTCTGCCTCTCTCTGTTTATCTCGCTCTCTCTCTATCTGTATCTCTGTCTAACTGTCTTTTTTTCCTTCTCTCTGCCTCTGTCTCTCTCTCTCCATATGTGTTCATCATAGAACTCTGCTACATCAATCTTTTCTCTCTTTGAAGTAGATGCGATATTAAGAAAAGTTGATTAGGTAATATTTGTCTTAAATTTGAAGAGCCTTCGGTCACAAACGGACGTACACCCCAAACCTGATCTGGACTATATAGGTGTACGCCTAAAGTAGTTTGCCGTGTTTTCTTCTGCTCGCTACAAGCATTTGCACAAAACTTGAAAATACGCTAAAAAAAAGCGGTTGGTCTTCAGGGGCAGGAGGCAGGAGGCGGGAGGCGGTTGGTTGGTATCTAAGGTGCTCTGACAGCGCGCACCCTGCGCTGCAGCACACTTACGAGCAGAGCTCGCAGCCCACTCCACTCTTTGTTGGGGGTTGGTAAACGCGTTTGGCTCGAGGCGCAACGCAAATCCGTTTAAATTTATGGCGTGTCATTGTTTTGGCATAAAATTAAGTGAGTGCAATGCCAAAAAGGAGAAATGGGGGGGGGGGGGGTACGGTGCGGTAGGGGCAGTGGGTTGAGTACATGTGTAACCTATGTAGTTGAACATGCATGCAAATGATTGCAGTGCAGAACAAGGCGAAGAAGCGCAGAGGGGAGAGAGGAGCAACAGAAGCTGGTGTAGGAGGCGCCCAATGAAATTTTCAATAAGCCGGGGCTATGGCGCTGGGCGGGGCAGTTAATGTCTGCATGGCCAAATGACAAAATATAATTCATAAAATTCATAAGCGCTCTTTTAATTTATGAAAGAAGTCCCCAAAAAAACCGAACTGAACCGAACAGAATATTCAGTCAGAGCACCAGAGTGCCCCACCCCCTTTCAGTTCATCCTTCCGTCCTTCCTTCTGTGCTGCCATGGCGCAAGTCTCAATGGAAACCCCTCGAGCGGTTCTATGTAATTTTAATTAATGCGTCCGTCGTTTAACATAAACGAAATGGGAATACTAAATGGAAAAGAGTGTGAGGGCGGGGGCAGTGGGTGCAGGGGGGAGGGGGGGGATGTGACAGCTAGCTGCTTAGGAAAATGCTTAAGAAAAATCTATGACGAAAAAACTTTTCACAGACAACAAAAACAACAAAAAACAATGAAGGAAATCAAAAAGAAGTAGTAGGAGAAGAAGAAGAAGAAAGAAACTTGACAATCTTTCATTTTACTTTTTACTTTTTTGTAGCTATGGAAATGCATAAAAAAAAAGGATTTTGCCTAGGCAAAAGAATGCGTGAGTCTTGGGTCTCAGCTGAAGGAACTCCGAGTATCTATAGATACTTTTTGTGACAAAGATAGAGAAAGATATCAGTTAAGAAAAACTTTAAATATAGCTACTTCTACAGGGTAATTGCTACTCAATCAGTTAATATGTTATATAGGATATATGTTATATAGGATAACTGTCAGTCGATCAACGAAGGGAAAGCTTAGCTACTAGAGAGTGGCTATGGCTTATGCAGGGTAGTTGTAGGTCGATCAGTTACGATAAAGTCGCTAAAACTGAGTTTCTGAGTTACTTACAGGGTAGCGGCAAGTCAATCAGTTAGGCTAAAGCTACTAAAGTGTGAGTACACCCTATACAGGATAACTGTCAGTCGATCAACGAAGCTAAAGCTCAGCTACTACACAATGCCTATAGCATATACAGGGTAACTGTCAGTCGATCAGTCGAGCCCAGCTAATAGAGAGTGACTACACTTTGTACAGGGTGACTATAAGTCGTTCAGGCCAAAGTTCAACTACTAGACACAGGGTAACTGTAAGTCGAGCAGCCACTAGAGTCAGATTACAGGGTAACTGCTAGTCCATCAACTCAGCCGCTTTGCTCTAGTTCTATGCACTTGTCGGCAACATCTTAAACTTGTTTCTGCGCATCTCCGTTTATATTTGTTATATATGGGGTTGCCTGATATGATTAATGCCCTCCAAAAAGTTGCCAAAGCGAGAAAAAAAACGTGAGCTAAGTGCGGCAAGTTTTTAGCTTGTTTTGATTTCGTTCGAGTTGAACGATCGAGTGAGGGATATACATATATGTATATACTATATATATTCTTTTTTTGGGAGGGGAGGTCTGCTTAACTGCATATTAATCAGCTTTACTTTAGCTCGACTTTTGGAACTTTGCCAGAACTCTGCAACAGCAAAGGGGCGTGGCCAGACAATGTGTTTGGCTTCTTTTTTTTTGCAGCTAACAGCAAAGTTTAGGCCAACACGAGACAAGCCAACATAAATAATGGGAAATACTTGCGTGAACAATTAAGTAGCTGGTAGCGGTTTGTAAGATTTCCAAAAAAAAGGTTCAATTAACGTAAATTGCCTCTTTGAGTACTTTCTGCAATAGCGGTAAATTGTTCAGAAATTGGAAGAAATTCAGACGAACTAATAATTTAAAGTATTATATATTGGGTCTAGGCATACGCAAAGTGAAATACTGGGAAATACTAAGAAATACGGGTAAATGCTTGACAGAGCAATAAAAGAGCTGAGGTTAATTTAAATACTGCATAAGTATGTTGAGTATACTAAGAGAGCTTACTCTCTCTTATAATAGTAGGAAATTATTTCATTTACCAATAAATTGATAAGAAATATAGGGATTTGGGAACATACAAGCAAATGTGCTTATGATGAGTATTGAGAGTAGCTCACTAGAGTTATTTTATACTCAGCTATCATTGATTAGCCTTTGAGATAATACAGGGAATTTCGGGAGAGTCTGTAGCCGGTAAAAGTAGCTACTTCTGTAAATGCTTCCTCTAGGAACTCGAAACAACACCTAGTTTGTTCAAATCCCAAATTTCTTTGTGAGCTACAAACAAGACCTAGAGAAGTAGAAAGCAATACGAATATTTTAAAAGAAAAGTCAAATATATTTTTCTTTTTTTTTATCAAAATTCTAAGTGTTTATTAGCGTACATCATAAAAAAAAAAAAAAAATTGTGAACTAAATTGTGCTGAGTGCCCGTCGATCGCTGGGTCCATTCGCCTGCTCTAGTACTGTCTGCGCTGGCGATAGCCTGGAGGAAGATAGCGGGACGATGGGGGCAGCACGCTGGAAGCGGAGCCATGATAGGCACCGCCACGATAGCCGCCAGCCGAGTTGCCGCTGCGATGGCTGTCAAAGAGGAAGGCAATCAAAGTGAGAAATGTGGGGAGAGGGTTGAGGATTAATCCTATGGCTGTCGACTTACTCGTTGGGCAGCGACGGCGAGGTGGGCAGGTGAGCGCCCTCAGCCTGGAAGCCATTCTTGTCCGCTTTGTAGTTGACGGTATACTGTTGGCCATCATCGCCCGTATAGGAGTAGGAGCCACGCACTCCGAGGGATCCATGGGGCCAGCCACCTTTGAATTCGCCCGTCTCATCACGGTGAATGCCATTGCCCGTATCGAAGCTGAAAGCCAAGATGAGACGAGACGAGAGTTTGATTAATTAGCAATTCATAATTATTTCACTCTCCGTCGACTATTTATAAACTTTTGGCTTAGTCGCAGCTTATGGCAATTTGCTTTAAATAGAGTTTAATTAGAATAACAAGAAAGATTTATGCTTGAAATGGGAGCAATTAGTCTTTAGATTTAAGGCTCCAGTTGAATATAATGGGTTTGTTGTTTCGAATCGCTTTATAAGTGGGAAGAGTAGCAAGAAATAAATACGGTTGTTCAGCTGAGAACGATAGGGACTATAACTAAGAAAGGGGAGAGTTCACGGTTGGGGTCCAAATCGAAAACTGGGAACAGTTGTAAAAGTAAAGAACTTTCAACTTGATATTGATAGACGAAAGTGTTGATTACTGTAAATAGTTCCAACGGATGGAGAAATATTAAGGTGGGAACAGTTGTGAATAGAGCTTGGAAACAGATCTCAGTGATCTAAGTGATTGGGGTAAGATTAGCTTGAAGCAGTAGCACATTGATTGGGAACAGTTGTATAAAACTGGGAACAGCTTGATGAATGGGAACACTTGACGAAAAAGTGCAGTAGAGCTAAAATCAGATTGGCTAATGACGGTGGCACAACTGCACACAATAATGGGAACAGTTTTTAAAGCCAGAATCAGTTGCAAAGGAAATGTTGATGAATTGTAACAATTGTCATAGGTGTGAAGAGGGGGGAGAGGGGAGAGGTTTGCTCTCGAAATATAGTAAACCATTGCATTTACCCAAAATTATAATTGCCACTCGCGTCGCTCTGGTAGTCACTGCGTACAATCGGTATCTGAGCCTGGCGAGCACCGGCTCCTGCTCGAGCGCTTGCACCACGAGCATGCCCACTAACGCCATGGTAGTGCAATTGATTGGGATGCGGTGCCAGATACTGGTTCGATGGCAAATACCGCTGAGGTGGACGGCCAGCCACAGCACTACCGACAACGGCGCAGGCCAGCAGGATCAATGGATGCAACATGTCGCACAATAGTTCACAATAAAAAAAATGATTATACACAGATTTGTGGTATCTTTCAGATATACTATAACTGTAGCTGTAACTCTAACTGTAGATATAGATGTGGATGTAACTGTATCGTATCAGCTGTTGCTGGGGAAACGCTTTAGCGCCGACTGTTTGGGGCTTAGCTGCGGCGTTGCGTCTTTTATACTCTAGCACAAGTTGAACAAAAATTTTAATTGTTTCTTGCTTCTTCATCTCTTCTTCTTCGTCGTCGTCTTCAACTTTAACTTCATTCTATAAAGATTTGAGTTGCTATTGCTGTTGTTGTTGTTGTTGCTGTCTTTCAATTAGCCCAAACGCTGTCGAGGCGTTTGCTACATGCACCAAAAACACTTTGCAATTCGTTGTTGTTTTTTTTTTGGCTATTGCAAAAATTTTTGATTTTCATTGTTTATTTTTTGTTGTTGTTCATCTCCTCCATCTTCTTCTTCTTCTTCGTCATCTTCCACTTTTAATTAATGTTCAGCTTAAGCTAAGGCTCTTGGCTTCACCCAGCTTTGGGTGTGGGCGTCTAGTATCGGTTATTTTTTTCTTCTTCTTCTTATTCGGGGTGGGCTTTACTAATTATAACTCATGTGCCACCATCATTAGCCAAAGCACACACACACACACATACCACTTTTTTTTGAAGTTCCGGCTCGCCTCGCGCTATGAAGTGCCCTCACCTGAGGGCCCAAATCCCGAGCGCAAAAACAACTTGAGGCGATCAGCAGCAACAACAACAACAATAACAACAACAATCTTAAGCTACATCATCAATAAATCCGTAAACAGTAGCCTCAACACTTCTACAACGTTTACACATTCTCATTCTACTTGCTTTTCGTTTTCTAGTTCGTAAAAGTCGTAAAGGCATTTCATTGAAAATGCGAATAGGAATTTATATATATAGGGTATATTGGTTAAAGTATTTGCTTGATCAGGATGATGAGTGGAGATAGGAGATAGGAGATGTAAGATAGGAGATAAGATATAAGAGACAAGAGATAAGAGATAGGAGATAGGAGATAGGAGATAGGAGATAGGAGATAGGAGATAGGAGATAGGAGATAGGAGATAGGAGATAGGAGATAGGAGATAGGAGATAGGAGATAGGAGATAGGAGATAGGAGATAGGAGATAGGAGATAGGAGATAGGAGATAGGAGATAGGAGATAGGAGATAGGAGATAGGAGATAGAAGATAGGAGATAGGAGATTAGAGTTTGGGGATTGGAGATTTGAGATTGTAGATAGAAGATATGATATATAAGATTGGAGTTTGGCATTTGGAGATTGTAGATTGGAGATATATATCTGTGTGCGAATATATGCATTGAAAAAGCATCTGCCAGTCGAGCATAGCCCACTTAAGCAATTCTCTTATTTGTTTCATATTCAATAAAGCTTAATTCCTCCATCCAGCTCCATTCCTTATATGCTTTATAAGTATAATTGATATATAATAGGAATATAAAACAGCTTTACTTGCAATTGCTTTCAATTGTTTGGGGTATACCCAGCCAAATGTCGCTCATTGTAAAGAATTTGCTACTTCAAGCACTTCTCGCACTTTGATTGTTTTGGCATGACGAGACAGGTTCACAGCACAGCTTCGGATTTTCCCCAACAAACAAACAACAAACAGATCTAGAAATATAAATAGCACAAGAAATAAGTACAAGTGCTGCTGTGGGTTGAGCACTACCGCCAGATTCCCTGTACCAAGTACAGAGAGGTGTTTCCAGATGCATGAATTCTTTCGTTGGTAGTTGTATTTTAAGAGGACTGTGAAGCGCTTCTTGGTTAGTTATGTTAGACAACGAGTAGAGTGTACAATAGTTGAGCTACTTAGGTAGGTAGAGTTCATGTAGTAGAGTCTTAGAGCTAGACTCCAATTGTTCAATAAATTCTCTTCACTCATTTGCCACTTTTTAGTCAAAGCTAATATACCCCGATTGCTCTTGGTTTTGTAATGGGTTCGGTGTCTAAAAATAGCAATGGCGATGCGCCCGGTCTTGGTTCTGTTCCTACAGTCGCTTCGCTGGCTTCGCTTCGCATTGCCGTGCTAAACAATGGGAATAGTTAGAGATGAATGTGCGCATATCCGCAATTATTAAAATAATGACAACAACAGTTTGGTTGCTGTTGTTGTTATTAAAAATAGCTGTCGATAAACGATAAAGCGAAAACTTCATTAATTAATTATACACATAATTAATATTGATGAACGACTAATCAAATAAAAGCGTGAAAACTCAACTGTGCGGCTGAGCTGGCCGTAGCTACAATTATAAATTGGCAACGTCATTATCAGCGCTATCGTAATTATCGCCATCATTATCATGACCGTCATCATTATCATCAGTCATTCATTCATTCATTCATTCATTACTGTAAAATGTTTCGGTGAATGTCTTTACGGCGCCTAAACGTTGATCTTTAGAGAGCGCGTGCCGCGCTTTTGTTTCTCCCTCTCCCTCTTCTTCTTCTTCTTCTTCTTCAGTTTGTTTTCATATCTTCGTCTAATGATTCGCTTTTGAACATCATTAAAAAGCCACTTTATGTTCATACTCTAGCTAAATAGTCAACTAAATATGTACATATACATCTATTTATAACTCTAAGCTCATTGCTCACTTTAGCTAGAACTTTTTTATGGGAGTTGAGTTGGTTCTAGCTTTTGCTTTGTCATAAGTCGAAAACAATAAGATTTATGTACACCAAACTTGATATTTAACTTTATATATATCAATTATAGCATATACAAATATATATTTTTCAATATCTCTCAGGAATTTTGTAATAGATCTAAGAAAATCTAAGAAAAAGTTCGAATTTTATAGAGCTATATATCTGGTATATGCTTAAATTTTATAGCTCTATAAAAGTTCTATATAGAAAACATTTAATATTAAGTGAGAGCATGAATATCTAAATATAATTATAAGAATATTCATTTCATATATCGTATATAGAAAAAATATCGATTTAATTCGAAATCTCTTTCTGGTCAGCTCTAAGAATACATTCCTTATGCATTTCCTATGCTTCGCTTAGAAAAGTTGTATAGAGTATAGCTCTTTAAGTATAACTCTCTATATAGGGAATATACATTTATAAAAATTGTAGCTTCTTCTCTATTCTGCATATCTCATATGCAAGTTTTATCTTTATCTGCAAGCTTTTATTATAAATGTCACATCTGGTAGCTGCATTTCGATTTTTTCTGTCTTCATTCTTATATTCTATAGAATCGCTATCTGGCAGCTTCTGCCTCCGCCTCCGCCTCTCTCTCTCTCTCGGCTCTTTGCGCTTGTTGCATTTGAACTTCGCGCTTGGCTGGCAGCTGAAAATGCATATTGTACAGTTAGATGGACAGTTACTACCTGCTATCTGATGGCCTAATGGGCCATCATTAAGTTTCATTACGAGCTAAACCAAGTTGCGTCTATCTCGCTCTCTCTATCTCTCTCTCCGTTTGAGATACTTTTCATAATTTATGCAGACAAAGTTTTGGCTTTTGGTACTTTGTTTTTCTCTCCAGTTTTCTGCTCTAGCGGATGTAATGCCAGCCGCAAATGAACTTGTAATTCGCATTGAATTTGACACTGACAGCTGGCAGATGGCAGCTGGCAGCTGTTGCTGTACACATACTTTTGGCATTGACTGTAGACTACGGTAAAAACTCTAAGAATCCACCTGAAATCCAATTGTGTAACATTTCGGATTAGGGCTTCAGGCAATTAGTAATATTTATGAAGCGTACTTAAGTCGAATAACTGAAATTCGATTCAAGTAAATCTCAGCAAAAGTGGAAATTGAAAAAAAAAGTTTTTAATAAACCCAACTAAAAGTTGGCTAAGCCGTTTAAGAACTATAAAGCTGCTCAACTTCATTATTTATGACATTTTACAACACTGTCCAAGGCTCCAAGACTCTGTTATTCAATTCCCACATTTTTTTTTTTTGCTCATTTTTCTTGCTTCGAGTTAACCAAGTTGTTTAAGCTTGTGAAAATTGCCTGAAATCGGATTAGGTTAGAGAGTTAAACTGGAAGCTGCAGTTGCTTAACGAGCTTGGTTAGCTTAGCACCTGGTTGCACGCAGTTAATATACCCTGTAAATGAGCAAGTGGGGTATATGAAGTAGAAGTTGCATAGTTGTCGTTCTCAAGGAGTAGTTGCAATCGACTCGCTTTTGATATACCAAAACTGGTTATATCTTCAGGTTAACTGATCCAACAATCTATATGAACTCGGAATCTGGATGAGCTAGACTTGTGAAATTAGGTATATAGCTATATCCAAATGCGTTATATTTGATATTTTCTTATCAGACTCATATTTCCAGGTAATTGCTAGTCGCAGTACTTGAGTTGTTATTAAATTGTTCTGTTTTGGTTTCATTTTGCGATTGCTAGTGCTGGAGCCACGCCCCGAGCTCAGCGCATTGGTCTGTGGCTAATTGAATCATGAGATGCTTCGACAGAAATTGTAGAAATGTTTGTGCCCATAAAATGTATGTAATCACTTTAGGGGGGAGGAAGAGAGTGAGGCTGAAAGTAAGGTCGGTGGGTCGAGGGCGAGGCACAAACATTTGCCTAGGCGGAAGGACGCTGCAGCTGTTATTGTCGATGCCAATGCACTGATAAGAAAAAGGAAAAATAGAAGAGGAACAAGCTGAATTCTAGAATGATATATAGGGGCAACGAGCTGTGCTGTCCTAGGCTGTGCTGCGAAAGTATGGTGGAGGTTAGGTAAATGTTAGCAACAGCATCTGTTCAACCCGCTTCCGCTCGATAGAAATATATAAAGAAAAACATTCAAGTCGATAAGCGCGTGCTGTGAGAAGCGCAGAGAGAGAGAGAGAGAGGTGGGAGCGGCGGGGGAAAGGCGCTGCTCCTGGAAAGTTGTTCTTGTCAGCGAGTCTGTTATCGCGCGTCCTGCGCTCGTTATTTCCTCTTATGATTTCCCTTTGAACTTTATGCCGCTGCGACATCGAGTCAAAAATGTCAAATTCAGCTATTTGTTTAATTGAAAAGGAACAAGAGAAATGAAAGAATGAAGAGGAGAAGGCAAAAGAAAAATCGTTGCGTGCTTTTCGCCTAAGCTCGCCAGAGCCTTTTCCCTCAAACTTCTGTCATTTATATTGACCTCCAACCCTCAACTTGCTTGTCAAATTGTTATGGCCCATTCATTTAAATGAGACAGTGAGAGGGAGCGAGAGAGGGAGAGTGATAAGAGTGGGAGGAGCATTTGAGGATTACGACAATGCAAGTACTTATAGCCGAGAGAGAAACTTATTCCAATACATTTATTTGCATTCGCATATGGCAAAGTCATTGAGACTGTTGCTCCAACTCAACCAGAGAGAATCTTCAGTTTCCATTACATTTGCAGGAAGCAGCTTAAGAGCTTATCTCTCTGATGCAACTAAATCAATTGGGTTAGAATTCAAATTGGGGGCAAGCTAGAGTAGAGTAAGAGTTCCTTATGTCTTACATGAGGCCAGCTAATCGAAGCATTAGAAATTTTGTTTAGAATAGTATCTTAATCAAGTTGCCTGATATGCTATATAGTATATCCGCATCTGTATCGATATCTCTCGATATTTGAATTCCAATAGAACGTGTATTAAGCAGTCAACAGAAGGCGCATTGCATAAGTCTTACGTCTCTTTCTTCTTTTGCTGTTAGATAACAAAATTTCTTGTCTATCTAGCGCTTTGGCTCCGTTGTTCTTTCAAGTTTTGCTTAGCTCATTATATGACAAACAAATCTGATTTACTGCTTTTGCATTGTTATTGCTGTTCCTTCAAATCATGTCTGTCTGTTTTGTGGGTGTCTGTGGGTCTCTGAAGCTGTCAGATCGCTTATCTCTTGGCCACATTCAACGAGTAATTCCCAATGCCGTGGCCGTTCGACTCTCTCCAAGGCAACAATAACAATTTGTTGCTAATGCACTTTTTGTTGTTTGCTCTGCTATTGGGGGGGCTTAAGCGCCTCTACCTACCCACACGTATGTTTAGATATCACAAACCTTTGCTCTCATTGGTCTAACCCCTCGCTCGGTGTAAGGTCGCAGTCGTGGGGCTAGCTAAACTACTCATTAAGGCAACATGGAAGAGTCAGCGCTATGTTTGATTAAGCAATTCCAGTCGGAAATTAAATGGACACGCAAAACAAACTCCAAAGCTCAGAGGGTTAGCGAAAACAAGAAGAAGAAGAGCAAATGTAGAAAAAATACAAACTGGAATCACACTAGCTGCAAGTGCTAGACTAGTAGATACCCTGCTGAGTTCCACAAGAGCTGAGTAAGCTGTCAGGACTCGCGTTCGAATTCAAAGCCGAAAGATTGAGTAAGAGTTGAATGTGGGATTTCAAGTAACTTAAGAAAAGTTTTTAATCGATTTGATGTGAAACGAAGTTTGCATAGGGAAGAGTCTACAGTCTGAAGTCTATCAATCTCATTGCCTCCGAGATTGATTTAGACAAAGGAAGAAGGAGGAATAGAGAGTAAACGGTCGGATATATGGAATAGTTGATGGACGGTAGATGAATGGAGGAATAGTTGAATGAACGGATGGATTATCGGATGGTAGAGCAAAGTCAAAGATTGCATGGACAAGTCTAGATCCAGTTGTCTATTATTCCTGGGCAATAGCATACGTACTTTTTGGTTGCTTCTGCAAACACATGAATGTATATACCCTGACCGTTGACCGTGTCCAATGGATTTAGGGTATCCAAAAGGGTCAGCTGGTGGTACTAGACTCAGATGCTGGACAGAGTTCGGTGTTTGTGTGTGTGTCTATCAAACTTAACTGAGCAGCGCTCAAGTGAGAAGATTAAATCGCCATAAATATTAACTACAGTTGCTTCCGCAGTGGCTTAAGGGGTAGGAGGGGCTGGCTGGTTGGGTTGGGGTACACCCGAGGGGGCGAAAGCATCTGTGCCTCGACGCTAGGTAAGACAATTTGAAAACGCTTGCCTTGATTTAGCACCGGAAGGCACGCACATCACGTGCAACCCCCCCACACACACACAAGGTACACCCACGCAGGCAGCCCAGACCGCCCCACCTCACCTACCTCCTGTTATTTGGAGCAAGTGTACAAATCAAATGATTTATTGGGCTACGGTCAGTACGAAATTGGAGCATGCTAAAAATAATTGAAATGTACAGGCAGCACTCACCTGAAACGAACTGCACGAGAGCTTCCCTTTCTTCTATCTTCTTCTTCTTCTTCTTTTTTTTACAACTTGCTTATAACTTTTATCCAGCTGCTAATTGACACACGTAGCCGGGACTCTGGCCGGGGGGGTGGGAAGGGCAGGAGTTCCTTGATTAAGAACTGGCCGCATAATTGAGTTATCAAATTGTCTGCGACAATCCTACATGCACATAGAGACAGCCCTATGCAGCCCTAGGCCATCCCATCTGTTGGTCCAAAAAACCAATTGACCACCAACAAAAAATTGAGCTGGCCTCTGTGATTCACAATTAATCGCAAAAAGCATTTTGCTTAACCAAAATGTATTTGGCTAAAAGCCGGAAGATCTATGCCGCAAGAATGTCACGCCAACACGCGGGTGACTAGAAGCTACCCTGTAAAAAGTGCGTGTGCCTAGTTTTAGTATAGTATGATTGCATGATTGATAATATGCAAGTAGAAAATGCTTAGCCTGATTTATATAGTGGTAAAAGTGTAATAGTTCTGCATAAGTTGTCATCTTCGATAGTCATCGATCTTAGGCACGTTCACAGATAAATCTTGTCGAAATGTTGGCGCAGTCTATAATACAGGTATATACAATTCAGCTATCATAGTCACAATCATCAAGAGAAGTTTCTTTACTACTTCGATAGTTATCGATTATAGGCTATAGCTTTAAAGCGTTAAGGACATATCGTCGTTAAGCGTCTGAATTGACCAAATGTTTATTTATATATTCAATCATTTGGCTTAGTTCAAATAGCTGCTTAAAAAAGCTTTTAAATAATTAATCGATATCTTTGATATGAACTGCATGTTAATAAACAAGAAGTGCAAATATCTCTACAAGAGCTTATTAGCTCCAGTGCATCAGATATGATATCTAAGTACAGTAATCGAAATCGATCGATAAATATATAGATCGCAGTTAGATCAAAATAAGTACAACATCAACATAAGATGTGATCAAACTCTATCAACCAATTTGATAGTGGGTAGCCAAACCGCAGAGCCGGCAAACTCATCGGGAGTCGTCAGCATCAGACTCCAGCTCATTCGACTGCTCATTCTCATACTCATTCACATTCACATTCACATTCCCATTCTACTCATCATTATCGTTGTGAAAGTCGCATTCGCATTCGCCTCCATTCAAAAATCAACCCCATTTTGTGCGTCAGTTAATTGCCAATATTACACAAGTGCCAGGAGTCCAACAGCCGAAGTGCCTCAGCCGCTCTGCTCTGCTTTTGCTCTCTCACTCGCTTGCTCTCTGCACTGCTTGCTTGCACACGTACGCAGCGTGAGTTGCGCTCTCTTTGTTTTGAATTGTGCACAGTGCGTGTGCAATGTTAACGTACATATGTCAAAAACAGTACTCACACATTACTGCGTGTAGTGTGTAAATCAAAATAGTTGTGCATTTTATAAAATATATATTGTACATATTTAATATTATTTACAAAATATCTTGCTATATTATGTGTTAAAATGTAACCGTAAAGTTCTGCTTGCCATTCCTTTACGCTTCCAATTTGAGCTCTTCCTTCAACGGCTCGTTTGATATGCTGTTACATAACTGCTAGCAGTGAGTGTTTGCGGCTGTGACGTTGACGTTGGAGCTGCCTCTATGCGCAGGCGCCAAAGTCAGGCCGGCAACGCCGCATTGTCATCAAGCAGGGTTGCTGTTGCTGCTGTTACAGCTCTTGCTCTTGCTCTCGCTCTTGTTCTTGTTGTTGTAGCTGTAGTTGTGGGTGCCGTGTGGTCGTCGCACGTGCCGCGCTGCTTTGGGGGTTGCGATTGGTGAGAGCGGCTCAGCCAAGGAGCCTGCAGCTGGGAGCTGTCGCTGCTGCTACTGCTGCTGCGACTGCGACTGCTGCTGCTGAGCTAACTTGGCAACCGCATGCGAGGCTCATAGCTCAGTTCAGCAGCAGCCTTTGCAGTGTACGCAACGCCAACGCAAAGCGCGCGTCGTTGTCGTCGTCGAAGTCGTCGCCGGCCATTGAAAGAGAAAAACGACAACACGACGGCAATGCAATAATAACAGTAACAGTAAACAGCAACAAACAACAATAACAGCAACAAAAGCACAGAACACAGAACACAGTGAACATAGATAACGGATGCTAGTGAAACATTAGTCGAAAGCATAGCGCGCGCAAAAATAAACAAATTTCAACTGTGAGAAGTTGGAAAGTTAAAAATAAATAAATAAAAACAGAAACTATAACTGTTGTATTTACAGTTACTGTCGTTGTTGTTGTCACACGTTTATTTTTGTATTTTTTGTTGTGCGAGTGTAGAGTATTGAAATCTATATCAAATTTTGCAGTGTAGTTTGTTTTTGTTTTGTTGGCAACATAACAGAGAACCGCACACCCACACACACACACACACATACATACACATATCAAACGGAAAGTGGGCTAAAGAACAATACCAGAAGAGGTGAGTTTGCATGACAAATAGCTAGTTGCTACGAGCGCTAATGATTTAATGAATGTGCATTTCATATAATTGTGCAATTGGTTTATAAACAAACTATAAGAGTGAGTGTGTGTGCGCGTGTGTGTGACTAATGTGCGAATATTAAGGCGCAAAAGTAGCTATAAAAACAAACACGCGCACACACTCACATGCACACACACACACACACAAATAAACAAACGAAGTGCTGAGAGCAGCAGCGGTCGCTGCTCTGCTGTCAACGTCAACAGCGACGTCGTAACATTGCGAAATTGATTTTTCATAGCGGCTCTGTTCTGCTCTCTGCTCTTGCACTCTCTCTTTTACGCTCTCCATTTTGGGAGAGTGCTCGCTGCCAAACTGTCTGGCAGGCGCGTCGTCAACCTGTCACAATACCAACAAAAACAACAGGAATTGCTGCCGCTATTGTTGTTGTTGTTGATGTTCTTGCTGCTGCTGGAACTAATCAAAGCGGCTCGTTTTGCTCAGCGACTTTTGGCGCTGTCGCGCT
The DNA here is from genome assembly GCA_035045965.1 of Drosophila aldrichi. Taxonomy (NCBI): domain Eukaryota; kingdom Metazoa; phylum Arthropoda; class Insecta; order Diptera; family Drosophilidae; genus Drosophila; species Drosophila aldrichi. The sequence continues at coordinate 1,014,262 of JAWNOM010000484.1, forward strand.
GCTGACGTCGCAGCCAGCTGCGCGCTGTCTTGCCTGGCCTGCCTGCCTGCCTGCTTTCGTCATGACCTTCATGACTCATCGTTTCGCCTTGCCATGCCGTGTCAGCAGTGCGAGCGAGATGGCGCGCTTACTTGCACGGCCCGCCTTTTTGCTTTGGTTTTTTCTGTTTTCTGTTTTCGGTTTTCTGTTATTTGTTTTTGTTGTTTTACTGGTGTTATTTTTTGCGCATTTAATTAAATAAATTGTCCTTACATTTAGTCGCCTGCCATTGTTAATGTGCTTTATTTTTTGTTTTGTTTTTGTTATTGCATAAATTGGAGCGCGGCTAATATATATAGTTGGCCATTTTGTTCATTAATTTTGGGCGATCCCCATCCAATGTCGTCCACCTGGCTGGTCAAACAGGCCGCACCTGTAAATACATATAAACATTTATATGTATAAACGTAAAACCGGTTTTTAACGTTTTGGCCTTTTGGCCAAGTTATCGAAGGTTAGTTTGGGTCTCTGCTATAGGCGAACAGGCGGAAAACGGTCATTGGCAGCTAATTAAATCTTGTTTAATATATGTATATAAAAATGGGTTTGGCAATTTCGTAACTTACCTCTAGAGTCAGCTAATCAAAATACGTATAATGTCTAATGGGTCAACTATTTCATAGCATACTTATTTGGGCTGCCAACGAGAGTCCAATAACCAATACAAATAACATGATTAGCAATAATAATAAATAATGATGATAGTAATAAATAATAATAAAATGAATGTTAATCAGCCAGAAATGGAGAGGGAATTAGAAAGACAAACATGTACATATATGTATACATATATACAGAGATAGTTCATATGGATAACTTAGGATTTCTGAGTGATCTTAAGCAAAATCCTAAAAGTAATATGATATGAATATTCATATGTCAACTCGCATAATGGCAAAGAGAAAAAGAAGGAGTGAGAGAGAACGAGAGAGAGAGAGCGAGAGAGAACGAAAGACACAAGAACAAAATCTTTAGATATCATTTTTATTCATATACTATAGAGCCTCTCAGTGACTAAGCACAGTTAGATTCCCATATAATACGACAACATTTTGTACCTAGTATTTGGCAATTCTATTTCGAGACTTATCATAAGCCCTGCATTCACTCCTTATAAATTCACATTTATTATTAGCTTTGCTCATTTCTTGACCCGAAAAATAAATACAACGAGTTGCAAAGTGCAGAGCTTAATGCTAAATTGTAGATCCGTTTCCATTTCCATTTTCATTTGCATTTGTATTTTCCTTTTCATTTAAATACAAAGTTTTTAGCTCTATGTCTGTCTGTCTCTCTCTGCCCTTCTCTGTCTCTATCTGCTAAACAGTCCAATTTTAATATTTTAGCATTATATTTTTATATATATTTTCCTTCATTTGCTTCATTGGCAGCATTTTTCGAGGCTGGAAAATTTGCATTTGCGTTGAATTTTTTTTTTTCGTTTCGATTTGTTGGCCACAAGTTTTAAGCCTTCTTTTTTTTAATGAAGTGCGCTTCAAAAAGCTTTTGCTGCTTTTGCTTTTTGTGGGAAAAACTGGTGGAAAATGCAAATGAAAAGTTTACCAAAAAAAAAAAAAAAAAAGGAAGAGAAAATTACTAGAGAGAAATAAAGCAGCCAAAACAAAGCGTAAAAAGTCAAACGAAACTTTTGCCCAAAGGGCGTGCGCTTAAGGGTGTGGGCGATGGGCGGACAGTAGGGGCGTGTCAGTGCCTAGATACAAGTTAATAAGTACGTGTATCAAGTGCATTGCCAAAAAGGGGGCGTGCCAGTTGCCGCCCGCAAGCCGAATCGAGTTGACAACTAATTCCAAAATGTAATCAAAGGGCCAGCTCTCTGTTGGGTCTGTGTGTGTGCGTGTGTGTGTGTAAACGTAATATTAACAAATGACTGGCCATCAATTTGCAGCTTATTTAATGTCGCTACAGTTGGCCAAGTCAAAAGAGCGAGAGAGAAAGAAAAAAAAAGGTAGCAGTCGATGGGATGTGGAGGGTCGCAGACTTATTGCCAGCACTGTCAAATTATATAAGCACTTGCCAAAAGCCTCTCAAGAGTGAAAAATTACACACACGCCTGTAAAATAACAGGAAAAAAATGATGAAAGAAAATTTTGAAAAGAAAAGAAAGGACAAAAGAAAAATCTGTAATAGAAAAGAAGAGAATATATAATAAATAGGCAAAGATTGAATACGCTTCAGTTAACATGTGAGTCTGATGGAAGGGAGATAAGCCGGTAGACTATATTATTTATAGAGATAACGGAGATATATGATATAAAGTATTTCAATATCTATATGATGAATAGATGTTGCTTGATTTCTATATAGTGAATAGCATATTCCTCATTAAAGGTATTATAGCTGATGTACAAATGGATCATAGTAATATGAATTCTGTATATAATGTTATAATATACGTAGATTTTTACTTTGCTATATTCTAGCTCAAATATTGGAGCAAAGCAAGGACTGACAGGAAGCTAATGAAGAATATTATCATAGCTTGATCAAACTTGCTCTTAACTCAGATCATATACTTAAAATACAATAAATACCTATTACATAAGTCACCTTCACATGCACAGTTAAAGTGCCCTTCTCAAAAAATAAAAAGAGAGAAAAAGAAAACATGAATAATAAATTATGATGGGTGGAGGAGAGAAAATAAGGTGTGTGCCATGCCTCGTTGTGTCGTGTCGTATGTGTAACGTGTGTCGTGTGTCGAGTCGAAAGTCATGAAGTGATTTTCTCCAATTTTTCAGTAGCTCTTGCACGTTTATCGTTTACTGTTTCGCCGAGACGTGGGTGAGAAATGGACGCAGAGGTAGATGGAGCTGTTGCTGTTGATGGGGCAGGGAGAGGCAGCGGGCGGGGCTCTTCAGCCATTTTTCCGGCAGACGTCTGCGAAATGAGATAAAAAACATTTAGGCCTTCACAATGGGCATTGTTCGAGCGTCATGCTGTGTGCGCAAAATGCGACAACTACAAACTGAAAAAAAAAGAAGAACGAAAACGAAAACGAAGAAGGCAAAATCACAATCAGAAGCCGAGCAGCCATAATTTCTCGCTGCCCAACACTGGGCAGTGTTGATAATGCGCTTGTTGCTGTTGTCATCTGGTGGTTGCTTCGCCTTCCACTTGGACTTGGACTTTGCCTTCACAGAGACAGCCGCATTTTTGCGCTAATGATTAATGGATGTCATCCTGTTGGTCCCGTTACTTCTGTATTAAGTTCCCCCATCGAACAAACTGTTGCACAGTGGCACAAGTGAAATTTCTTGTGAAATAACTAGAGATGTATATGTGTATAATATTACTATATAACTGTTTCGATGATATCGATATGTCTCTGTTATTGAAACTTAAGAACCATTGAAAAACAAGTTTGCGGAAGCTTTTTCTGTATAGTCTCCGATTTCCATAAAAGGAATACCTAGTTAAGATATCTTAAAAATTGCTTTGTTCTGTAAAAAGTTTTCTCTGAAAACTTTAAAATTTTGCATTCATAGATTGTCATACACTCGAACCAGTGTGCGTGCCAGTTTACCATTGTCTCATAAGTTTTTCTAAGCGCCTTCGGGTGCAAAGCCGCTCAAAAACCTTTTTTTTTTTTTTTGTATACATATATAATCTATTTGCCACTTCTTCCATCCGATTGCCTTTCGCTTTAGTTGCAGCTGTTGCAAATCTCAGACGTCGTCGTCGCGCCAGTGTTGATAAATGCACTTAAAGAACCCGCTTATCGCCTGCCATTACCAAAAGACCGTTCGCCTGGAATGAAATCTCTCACTCTCTCTATCTCTGTCTTTCTCATTCTCGTTGTTGCGGCATTTGAAATGTCGCAATCCGCATGCAAATGGAAATGAACTGCGTCCATTCATTACGTTCATTAGCTAAACGGATTTTCGCTGACAGCCGTCCGACTCCTGCTCCAATGGAGAGACAAATGAAAAGCGAAACTTTTGGCAACTGTGCAACACTGTTACCCAAACAGTGTGTAGTGTGGCTAACTAATGTCTGTGAGTGTGGATGGAGCGAAGCGTTTCGAATGGAAACAAGCCAAGTGAATATGTTTTCCCTTGGCTTCAGCTGGCAAAACGTTTATTGAATTTCTAAATTGTTTTCCCTTTTCACTTGTCATACACAGCTTTGCTCTCACCCACGCTCCCTCTCTCTCTCTCACTCTTTCTCGCACTAGTTTTAATACATATCCTATTTACAATTTGAACTATTTAATCGATTTCTATTGCCTGACTCCATAGGGATTGCTGTTGGCACACATACCGATGGCATTATTACGGTCGGAATTCTGAATGAGGAACGTCTATCTAAGAGCAGAGAGAGAGAGTTATTTAAGTTATTCCTATTTAAGTAGAGCTGAAAGTTAAAGTTATTTAGAGTATCTCTCAGTCGTGCATAGCCAACGAATGCTTTTTGTACATAAATCTATGTCAAGTTTTCGATTATTTAGCATAAATTGCTAAAGGTGCGCCCTGCCCACCCGCGTTCCCACAGTTACCTCATGCAATACTCGCTCGATTGCTACCCATGTCCAGTTATTTACAGTCCACTCCCACCACCACCACCCACCGCCGTCGCCTTCCCCAAAAAACTTTGCTCTTTATCGATGACGCTCCCAGGTGAAAACTTCATGTAAATTGCGTTGAAAGGTCGCAAACCCGTTGAACTTTATTCATATGTGAGCAACAACAACAACAACAGCAACAGCAAAGAGAGCAAACGCGAATTGTTGCATACACGTGTTACAACAAGTGTTAACTCGCCCCGCCCCACCTTCCCACCCCACACAAAGCTCGCAAACACTGCCCAACACAATTTGTCATTTAGCAAATGAAAAAAAAAAGAGAAGAGAGGAGAAGTGAAGAGAAGGGAGAGAAAAGTCGAATCGTGTTTGGGGTTTTAGCTGTTTGCTTTACTGCTCACCTGTGTGCGCTCTATTAAATATTCACCCTTTATTTCCGGCTGCTGTTGTTGCCATTTCAACTCAACCCCCTCTGAGCGGTGCTAGATCCCAACTCCTCCTAACCTCATTCACAAGTCGAACATAGCCTCACTTTTGGCGAAAGTTTCCGTATTTTTCGCTGATGTTTACAAATTTTCACGCTAAAATGAAAAAGTTTGCAAGTCAGCGAAACAACAACAAAAAAATAGATATATATAGTTTATATCGTAGAACGTTATGCAGCACTATATGCCATCTCTCTCTCACTTCCTCTCTCTCTTCATTTTCTATCTTTGTCGTTCTCTCTCTTCTTTGCTCTGTTGTACTCTCGCTCCAGCTTTCTTGGGTTTCACTGCGAATTCTCCGGGGATTGTTGCTGTTTGAGTGCTGTCTCTGAAGAGGCTAGACCCCTAGCTGCTGCTCTTCTTCTTCTTCTTATACTCGTACACGTTCTTAAAATGAAGCATATTAGCATTTAAGTAGAACTCTTGCGTATACTAGGTATATATGTATATATACATATGTCATAGATATAAATCTCTACTATAGACTCTCTATAAAGTTGTTTTCCTTTGGATAGATCTATGGTAAATTACTGACTTTTTGATTCCCTGTACGATAATATATATTTAGATATACATATATACTTCTGTAACTTGCACAGATTTCGAAGATTTCAGATCCCAGAATCCGGTATGAATCTCAGTCAATCTACTCTTCGATAGATCTACTAACCAGCAAATATCTAATGATACCAATACATCTATCGTTGCTCTTGTATTATTGAACGAGTATCATGCAGTCGTTAAAGCTCTGCAACTTCAACGCACTCGCTTGTTCCTTGCTGGCGTTGTCATGTGTCAAGTGCCAAAGTTGTAAACAACATGTTTACGCTACAACAACAACGACAACAACAGTAAACAATCTATATGAACTCCACTTTCTCAGAGCTTTTTGTCTTGAGCTCCGTTCAGCTCCGTTTTGATTGGCCTTGAAGTCGCAGTCCGTAGCCCCCCCTACCCCTATCCCCATTTCTCAATTGTAAAACTTTGAAGCTCATTTCTTTTGGCTCATTCAACGGGTTCAGTTGGTTACAGAGGGGATTGGGTTGGTATGGGGGAGGGGGAGGTGGAGGTTTACTTTGATTTCCCCAATGACAACTTTCTTGAATTGCAGTTGCCAAAACATGAATTCAATTTATTATGATTCGCTGACACATATGAACGCATGGCTAGTTAAAGTGGGTGTTAGATTTGACAGTTAAATTGAATGTCCATTACAATAGATAGCTAAATGCTATTTATGATGATATGTTGCGTTGAGATAGAGTGAGATACATATGTGTATGTATGTAGTAACTGCATGTTAAATGTTTTGACAGTTAGTTTAACATGAGCTTAGGCAGTCAGCCGATTTGACAGGCACTTGAGCGTATGCTAATTATCATCATGTAAAGATCCTCATTATAGTGTCAACCTTTTTTCTAGGATATTTATTAGCGTATTTTGTGGCAAATGTCAATTAGCATTTAAATACAACGGGAAGCCAAAACACATTATTAATGCAAATACCAAAAGTTGGCAATAGCTATGAAGCGAAGATGCCTGATAGAAGTGTAGATACCCTGGACTGGCATACAAGTTCATTGCTTCCATATTTATAGCTTGTTCCCTATCAGGGCTTAAGGCATTATAGCGCTCTTGTCTGTATTCATCAATTTAATAGCTTATGCTCCAAGAAGCTTAAGGTTTAAAAATACCTTTAAAAAATCAATATTTATCGATTTATTTTCTGAGCTGAAGAATGGATTAATCCGAAATATTAGACTGAAATGGACGTATACGTAATATAAAGACCTTAGATGGAAAGACGTATAGAAAGAAAAATAGAAAATGAAATAGAAATATGGATAGTATGACGTTAAGGAGAATTACAATAGAATGGATAGAAAGACGAATAGTTAGACGTATAGTTGGATAGAAAACCTAGCCATAGTTTTAATACAGATACAAATACCCTATGAGCAGCGAGTATGAGAAATAGGCCTATTTCTACACCTACACACACCACAACCAATATGCACCGTTGTCAATCAACTTTCGCGGGGTAGCGGAACAGCCTTATTAGTTATGTAAAGTGGGCTTTGCTGTTTTGTGGGACAATGTGCCTCGCCATGGCCCTAAACAGAGGGCCGTTAGGTTACGTGGCTCCATCCACCATCCACCATCCCACCTGGAGTCCAGTTGATTTTATTCTCGCTGATTTGGCACGTACGCAGCCTAAAAACCGTTTTGCCCTCCCCAGTCCCGTCTAATAAGGTCATTTCGACAACAGATGGCGCTGCGGTGGCGAGCAACATTGACCGCTGGTCGGCGCGCCAGCGTGTTAAATATGTGAATTATGTTAATTTCAAGCGACTGCCTCTTCGCTCTGTCTCCCTCTCTCTACCGCTCTCTCTTGCTTTGCCGTCTGTGACGTGTCAAAAAATTTAGTTTGTTACATGTATCCCCCTCAGTTCTAAGCGCGGTCTCCCTCGCTCCCTCACTACCGCACTCCCTCGGCTCGCCCTGCCGCACTGCGTGTTGTATTACACACAAAGCTGCCGGCCGGGCATCAGTTGACAATCCCAACGGCATCTAGCAAAGGCCTCCTCCTTACACACTCACACATGCAGACGGCCGTCCTATGCGTCATCGTCTGACACACTCACACGCACAGACACACACATACTACACCGCATGCCATGTCGTCGTCACATGTGCGCAACAAATTGCGTCTACCGTTTTGAATTTTGCGGTTACATTTCCGTTGCACCGCCGGCATCGATGATGCGATGCGAGCGAGAGAGTGAGAGCGGCTGAGTGGGAGCGTGAGAGTGGGGAGGTCAACGTTGACAGCATTTCAAATAGCAAAAGCCAAAGGCGTGCAAAATAATAACGGCGAAAACCTGGCAAAAGCAAAGCGCAAAAGTCGCAGGCAGCTGCTTAAAGCAACACAGCACAGTGGAACGAAAAGTGTTTTGCTGAGTAGTGAAATCTTTGATGCATATTTATAGATTACGAATCTATCGATTCGCCAACTGTAGTATAGATATATTCCATACAAATATCAGTAGTCGTTCGTGCTTAGTTCTTCTTCCGCAATTTAATTAATGTAGGAATTTTATAATTTGACTTCTGCTTCGTTCCACTGTCTGCATTTTTCAACAGTCTCAAATGTTTGTCATATTTGCCACTGTGCGCGCCGTTGTCTTCGCTAGCATTGCAGCCCGCAAGTATGCAATGGCAAAGAATGAGCGAGAGAGAAAAAATGAAGAAAAAAACCGAAAGAAATCTGTAAATCTGATTTATGCGTTTGGTGCGCGACGCGTCGCCATGTGAGCGGGAAAGAGATGCAGCAATGGCTGGCAGGAGAGTTCGAGTGCAATGGCGACACGAATCGAACTTAGATTTAAGTGTGAAAAGGCATAGGCAAAAGGAGAGGGCGATGGAAAGGGAAGGGGAAAGGGAGAGCACAAATCCCATCAAATTTGTTGCCTTAGTGCGGGAATTACGAATTGGCAGATTATGGAAATTGCTTTGCTTTCGCAGCTGGGGCAAGTTTTATTGATCAGCTGGACACGGTATGGAGTATACATATATGTATGACTGTGTGTGTGTGTGTGCGTTGTGCACAGATAGTTGCCGTTGATGACTCATGTACAGCCATAAAAGAAAGCAAACAACGAGCAAGCGAGACAGCGATAGTCTGTGAGACATGTCATAATTTGATATGCGGCTAAAGTAATGCCAAGCTTAATACCTGTAGACAAATAATTACAACCAAAATTTGAGGGCTGACAAGTGGTGTGGGTGGAGTTGAGTGGTTGAGTGGCTGCCGGGTGGTTGCTGCCGCATGTGGCATACTTAATGACAATGAAGCTCGTGTCAAGGATTACTAATTAGTGTCTGGACGTTGACGACCAAAAAACGCTTTTTATGAGCACCCACTCTCTCTCTCTCCCTCTCCCTCACTCTACGCCTGTTATCTATGTATAGCTTAAGTGCAGACACACACCGCTATATACATAGCTAGATATTTGCTTTTTAAATTGACTTTGGCCGCCCACAAATTGAGCCGTTTCAGTTTTCCCCATAATGCTAAAGCTGAGGCTGACGCTGAGCCAGCCCACTTACACACACACCTTACACCTTACGCCCCAAATCTCTCAATCCACCTGTCTGCACATTCGTCTGTCTATCCCTCTCTCTCTCGCACTCTCTCTATCTCTGCTTATAAACATTCATGCCTTTAGTTTGCTGCGGCTTAAGTGAAATTTTTGTTGATGTCTTTTTTTTCTCTCTTTTGGCTCGTTGGGCAATCTATGTGTGTGTGTGTGTAGGTAGGTAGGTATGTGTGGGGGCGTGTCCATTTAATTGCAGCTTCAGTTGTGCTAGACATTTGCCAAACATGGCCACATGATGAGATGCTTGAGGGTGGGCGCCAAGCAAGGTAAGGGTAGCAAAAGTTATATGAAACCCATTGAGAGATTTGACAAAATGATGATAGCAAATGAGGGGAGAGTCAAGTTTAATGGAAGATTATCTATCTATAGATCTATGAGTTTGAAGGTCTTGGTTTCTAATATTCATTTGTATTAGGAACAGACTGAAATCGACCATTTATTCAGTTGGACTGCACATATAATAAATAGTACAGGGTATTTGCAATTCGTTGCCAAGCAACTTCTATCATAATAATTGTGGCACTTGAGTGTTGAGCCTCGTTCTCTGATGCTGCTGCAGCTGCTCAAGTTGCTGCTAAGCTGATTTGGATTTAATGAGCTATGCTATGTACACACACACACACACACACACACACACATTCGAGTCGGCAGCAATATAAAAATATTTACGTTTATTTTTGGCTTGGGCTCAGCCGAGGCTTTTGCTTAGCTTTTGGCTTAAGTTTCCCACTCGTCTGTCTCTCTCTCTCACTCTCTCCCACTCTGTCTTTATCGCTACGGCTCAGTTGTCGGTTTGTCAGGTCGTCACTTTGAATATGGGCATCAAAATCATTTGCCAAAACCACCTGTCAGCGCCGCGGACGATGATGCCATACTTGAAAAAAACAACAAGAAAAAATGGAGACGAAACAGCAAAGAAACCAACCACCCAAAGGAGCCGAAAAGCAACCCAAAGCCAAGCAAACCCCCCACCCTTCCAGCTCTATGCTATCTCTGCTGCTGCTGCTTCTTCTTCTGCCTTTCTCATATTATCAAGTAACGTGGAGACACACGCAACATGCGACGCGTTTATTTGCCTTGCCATTGCCTTTAGGGCTCTCAATCGCTTCATATACATACATACATATACACATATATATATGTATATGTATATCATATATATATATGTTTTTTTATTATTTGCTTAGCATTATGCGTTTGGTGTTTTGTTGCCAAGAAATATGGTGCAACCCCCTCTAGATTGGGACCCCAAACTCATACCCAAACCCAAACCCAAACTGAGGCTCGTAAGCCGCATCGTTTTAACCCCTCGAGTGAAAATTCATAAATGAAATTCCGTAAATATTTTCCTTGGCTGATTTCTAGACTGCAAATTAAGCCGTGGGCACAATATCAAGCTTTATTTTCCGCTTCCCAATAATTTCAGCGAAATTTTAATCGAAATTGAAGCCAAACGGCTTTAGTTTCGAGACTGGAGCGAGTGCCACAGAGTCGGCTCCAACTGCCGCCTTAGCCCATAGAATATTTTGTTTCTCTTTATCGTCTAAACAAGATTCTCGTTCTGTTTGTTTTTTGCTTGAATGGATAGTCTTGATTGTTGTTACTTCAGTTTGTAAACTCTCTAGTTAGCTGAGCTATTGAATGTTGCTTTCCCTAAGCATTTCAAAGCTTTTCTATGCAATTCTCAATGCTGAAGGAAATCGTAAATCAATATTCCTTGTATCTCACAGCTACTTTAGTATATCTTAAAGAGTATTTCAATTTAGTTAATTTCAGCTTAGTCAACGAGCCGCTTTTTATAGTTATCAGGATAGCTTGGAGTGCAACTCTAGGTGCCAAAATCCCCATTTAATTAAAGCAACATGGCGTGGTAGCTTGCTCCACTACTCTAATGGCTATATCACTTACGGTCTCACTTTTCTTGTCAGCAGTTGCATAGACTTGAACTTAACTAACTTAACCTTAGTCTACCCTTACCGCAACCCCCAACCCTTACCCCTTACCAACGTATGTGTAAGCAATTTCTTAAATTGTTTTGCACTCACAACTCATAATGAGGACAGCGACGACGGCATGGATATGCATAAGACTAAGGCGACTGACTAAGGGTGAAGTGGTCGAAGCGACCTCTAGGAATTCTCTGCACTTCCTTGAACCCAAGGAACGTGTGAACGGGTATGTTGGTTTCATCTGATGTATTTAGTAAGCAGCAGAAGAAGGCAATTGAGATCAGAGCTTCGATGTAGTCTTATTCGATTCCTGCACTAAAGTATCGAATGTTTTATAAGAATCATCGATAAGTTTCGAAATCGATTGATGAAGATACAGTATATTTCTGAAATATTTTGTAGAGTCGCAACTAGGAAACACCTTCAGGCCATTCCCGTCAACTTCATATATCTCGTTTAGGCATTTCTAGTCTCTACCTTGTTCAGGGTATCTTCTAGTCGAGCTAGCTCGTCTACTCAGCTCAGTCTTTGTTATTTTTTGAATCGCTGACTCATGGACAACGTTAATGGCAGCAGAAGTCGCAAGTCCCTATTTAAGTTTTGTAGTTTAACGCGCTTTGGATATGCTTGGGGCCCCCTCTTCGGCCACTTGAGCTCCTTCAGCTACTTCTTCTTCTTATTCCCCCTTGTCGTTCCGCCCCTTTCGCCTTCACTCTGGCTGTTTAGCAGATGCTTTTGCTTGCCTTTTGTCTGAAGGACGGACGGCGCTTAATCGACTTTGCCAACATTAAATGCGTGCGGTTAGCCAGTGTAACCAAACCCCAACTGCCGCCCCTCTGCCAAGCCCACTATCCCCTCTCTCTCTATCGCGCCCTTTCGAGCGCTCGCTGTGCATGAAAATGGCGTGAAAAACTGAATTGATGTAAAAATTCCACCCTCCATGTGCTGTATTATTTATGCCCATAAAAATATTATTGCCATTTTTTGGCATTTGGATTTTTGTAGACGTCACGACGTACGTCCCGTACGCCCCGCAACGTCTTGTCAAATGTCAGGCGTGAAGTGTTTGTTGATGCGCTCCTCGTGCGCCGATGATGAGAGCGGAGCGAGACGCTACCCGTCCAAGGCTAAGGAAATGCCGGATGTGCTGAGTAATTGGACCCATATGCTCCACCCCACCACCCCACAGCCCCACGCCCATACGTTGGCTGTATATATTTAGAGGGCATAGTTTTGTGGTGGTTGTGGCTCGTGCGGTGACACACACACACACACGCACACACACACAGTCTTCCCCCTTTTTATTCACTTGCCACAGAAGTTACATGCGATTCAGATTTGCAGCAATCGAAACTTTGTGATTGCAAAAATTGAGAGAAATATTTGAGGTCGGCTATGTAAGGACTGAATTGAAATACTGGTCAGATACTAAATTGAAAATTGTTGAAAACAAAAGAAGTAAGGAAAGAGCTTGATACAGCTGTATCCGACTAGCAAATACCCAGTGTTGAGACTTTTGAATATCTTTTAACTGAAAAAGTTCGTATATAGAGTTCACAGCGCATGAGATGAGTTTTTTTTAAAGAAGTTTGCGATATCTAATAGTATAATATACTATGAAAGATCTCTATCGATGCTCTGAAAGTTCAACTCAAAGTGTTAATACTTATTGAATGAGTTACATCAAAAGTATATATGGTATTTAGTATCTAGCAGACTGTCGGACGGATAGAGAGTTGTACAGTTGGAAATACTTGACTCAGACAGTTTATCCTGTTGAAGGATATACGCTGTCTGTCATGCAGTTCTCTGTCTGTTACATGCATTTGGACCAATCCTATATAAAGACAACGGGAAAAATGCAATTGGTTTGGGATCAGTTGAATGCAAAACTTCAATCAAAACTGTTATGTTATGTAGTATGTCAGTGGTTGAGCTTATGTTGCAGATGACAGACAAAGTCAATATCAATAATACTGTTAAAAGTGAGGTTAAACTGGATTTGAACAAAGTGTGAGTATTTGAGTGGAACAAACAAGTAATATAAGCTTAAAGAAAACAATGAAAGCTAAAATGCTAAAAGAAAGTAAGTTTGTAATGCATTGCAATTGTTGAAAACTTGGTTAAGCCAACTAAAAGTGAGGTTATGTAATGCTTTGTGGCATAAATGTTGAAGCTAAGAGTAAACTTAAGCTTGATTTGATTTATCAATTAGTTTTGTGAGAATAAAATAAATAAAAGACAAAAAATGTTAGGTAAAATGAAAATTAATAGTGAAAAGTGAGGTTAGAATTGACAATCGGGCAAATAGATGCTTTAAGAGAGATTGGAGAGAGGCAATCAAAAGAAATATATAAGTTAAGTATAAGTTATATGCATAGAAAATTCCACCAAGTACTAATATACAATCTTTTCCTTGATAAATTTACATATCGACTCAAATTAAACAAACTCTAGCCCTGCCCTATATAGATATACTTAACAATTCTCCATTTGGCAAAGTGTGAGGTTATGTAAGCATGCAGTTAGTATTAGGTTATGCCCGGCCCCAACTGGGCAATCGAAATGGCGCCTCGTTAAAACAGAATCACATTCATATTCATGTGAATGGCCACAAAATTCGAACAATTCGAATTGTCGTTTCATGTGTGCACTGATTCCATTTGGTCGGCAGCCACGTAATGCCCATTTAAATGAACTCCCACCCCATCAATTATCGGTCGGCTGTGTGTGGGGGGCCGGTCTCTGTTCAGTTGGCAAATAAAGTGGCGATTGGATATTACAACTTTCCGGTCACTGCATTTCTGCAAAGTTCACAAAAAAAAAAAGAACTACAAATGCAAACAACACGAGAAACCCCACCAATCCGCAACCCCAGCTGCATTCCCTTCCCTTTGGCGCTCAACTTCTGCTCCCGCAAGCAGAACAGAAAATTTTCACAATGTTCGCTCAACTGTAGTGGCAAAAAAAAAAAAAGAAAAGGGTTTCGAGGCGTCGAGTGTCGTCGTCGTGTAGTGTAGCCAAACAGGAAGAGAGAGAGCGAGAGAGAGGGGAGAATTGGTGTGTGTGTGTGTGGGAGAGGTGGCGCACATTTGTCAACATGTGTACAATTGCGAGCATTTAAAACTCTCGGCCCTCAGCCCTCGGCCCTCGGCCTTGGCCAGCGGCCACAAATGAATTTATTTATTTTACGGTTTTGACCCACGCCATTTATGCTCGCTCAGCCAATGTTGCCAAAGCAAGGAGTATATTGGTTTTTGTTTAAGTGTGGAGACTGGAGTAAAGCGTTGCCTGATGTGAGTTTGCATTGAAGGCGTGGCTCAAAAGACAAGGATAAAAGATGGGAAATGCAATATCGATAGAGAAAATCTCATTGGGATTCACAAAATACTTGCACAAATTCGAATTCTAGATGTCAACATGTTTATCGATAACTTCAGCAGCAGCTCAAATGATAGTTATCGATAACAGTCAGTCTGAGGCTGTTGTTGTTGCCTCACGATTTGCTCTACAAATAGATATATGCATAGCTGATGCCAGCTAATATTGATGCTTGCATTGCGAACGAGTATGCAGCAGTCGTTGCGGGTCGACTGTAACTTCTGTTCTTATTTGTTTAATTTCATTTTACAATTTACATTCAGTTTGCATAGCAAACAATTTATGTGTGTTGCACGCCAGGGCCCAAGATGCGTCGCTGTCTCTTACCCCCTGTCTGTCCGTCTGCCTGTCTGTCTGCCTGTCTGTGCAACCCCCTTTGTGGAGGCTGCCACACTTGGTTAGGCTGTGTGCATCTGCTTTTGACTTTGGTGGTTGCGCCGACAATCAAATTTATTGAGCCAGCGCGAAGTCGTCAGGTTAGGTCAGGTGCTGTCCTGAGGATCCTTTCGATCTGCCTCACACACACACACAAACACACACACACAGAGAAATATTTAATTAAAATTTATGGCGCGCAACCCCCAGGGTGCAGCCACCCAAAGGCCGACATCAGCAGTCAGCCAAGCGATGACACCCTTCAAGCAATCCCCAGCAAACCCAACCGTGGTGCACAGTGCGCCGTTTGCAGTTGACTTTTGTATCAGCCACGCCTACCCCGTGCGCCGCCACTTGAAACTTTGTGCTCCCAAATGTCTCATTGACGGCCATTTTTAATGGTCTGCACTTGAAGTACAGCAAAAATTACAAAAAAAAAAGCCAAACAAACAAACAAACAAAAACAGGCATAAATCTGGCCAAAAGGGCAATGCTCGACTAGCCAAATACCACGTAGAAAAATTAAGAATATGTAAAGCTCAAGTTTGATGTGCTCTAAGATCTACCCCGTTCACATGCAGCGAACTACAGGGTATTGCATATAAATGCAGCAAACTCTGAGGCGCACAATGCACATGCGAGCTATTAAAGAAGCAGGAGGAGGAGCAGGAGTAGGAGCAGGAGCAGGAGCAGGAGCAGGAGTAGGAGCAGGAGCAGGAGGAGGCAGAAAACGTTGCAACGTTGTATATAAATAAAATGTGTAAAGGATGGCAAAGATTGAGGTTTGGGCCTATGGGGTAATGGACAGCAGCTTGGAGTGCCGGGGATAAAGTAATTGAGCTGTGGCAGCTAGGTGGAAATTTACCTGTAATTGCGCCCCAGAGCAAACAAATCAATTGAGCGTGTTAAAGGCCAAGCAGAGTGAAGCCATTTTCGCTGATAATTGAATGCGGCCGATGCCACGTACACGCACAACGCTCATTTAATCAATCAGCTAAACAGTCGATCAATCAATCAATCAATCAATCAATCAAACGAACGAACGAACGAACGCACAAGCAGCAGCGGACTCTTTGAGGTGTGTGCGATTCAGTTGCCAGCTAATTGCAATTAGTGTGGCGCGACTTTGACAGCTACTCTGACAACAACAGCAACAAGGATAACAATAACAACAACAACAACACAAGCAACAGATATAACAACACGCAGCTAGGCAGCTAGGTCAAGCTGTTGCCTGGGGTTAAGGGTTAGGGTTAACTTGTCAAGTGCAATACTAAGCAAAACAAAGTCGTTGGAGCACTGCAGCGGGGTATGCTCGACTAGCAGATACCATAACTTACATTGTGTTTGCGTTTTTATGCCCTGAACCCGTTGGAAATCAGGGTATAATGGTTATGTTGAAATGTATGTAACAGGCAGAAGAAGGCGTGGCAGACCCCACAAAGTATATACATATATTCTTGATCAGGGCGACCAGTTGAGTCGATTTAGCACTATTCCTCTGTGTATTTCTTCTAAATCTTCTTCTTTCATCCCAGTATTTCCTCTACTTATTTCCTTTACGTAGTTCCTCTACGTAATCCTTCTACGTAGTTCCTCTACGTCTTTAATGCTTAGCTGATCGATAACACACTCCACTTCACACTATTACGCTGACCTCCACCAGGCCTGGACGACTGAACACTGACTGAAGAAATGCTGCAGCTGCTGCCCTTTATATAGCGACACTTTTACTCAAGCACTGTCTCTCTCAAATATTGAGCCCGACGGCAGGTAGACCTCGTTGCAGTTGATCTTCAAGTGAGCAATGGGAACGCTCTCTGCTGCTGTGAGCATTTTAGCTTCGTTTTACCTAAATACAAATACCAAATGAGAACTGCTGCATACACATAGACAACTTTAATGATCTTCTGCACTTCTTCTCTCCTTGCTTTTACTTTTACTCAAGTACTTTATGCATGCGTGCCTAATATTAGTTCTCCGAAGGGTTCAGGGGATTTCCTAGTCGAGCAGTCTCGGCTAGAGCTTTCTTACTTGTTTCAATGAGTTCTAGTTGAAGTTCGAGTCTAGAGTTCATTTCATTTCTAGAGTTCTATATAGTAGGACAACTTCACACTTTAGATAGAAATACATAGACAGAGCATCTATTTATCTATTTATCTTTGATGGCAACTCTCTCGTCCTTTTCGCTGCTACATGCAGCAATATACCCTGCAAAAGGGAAGCTCGCCTGCAGCACTTGCAGCTCAAGCTGTCGAGGCTTAAGCAGCGGCTTCAAAACTTTACCAGCTAAGAGAGCTAAGCTAGAGATTGGCTTAGTTGCTGTCAGTTGCAAAGCATTTGACAAGCACTTGAACTTGTAAATGCCAAATTGATTATGTGAAAGTGTGGCACTATGCTATATAAACTCTATATCAGTTAATCTAAAGACTTGTTAAATCTATTTGAACTTGACAAGCGCATTTAACATGAACTTTATAAAGAGCATTAAAGAGTTCAGTCTGAAAGTGTTTGGAGCAACTCTACTCAGTCTTTGAGTTGACAGATTTGTGATGTTTGTTGGCAGCCCTGTTTTGCAGAGTTGCCAGACTGCAGCAAATTTGGTGTAAATGTCAAAGAGTCTAGCGCTGTTTTGAAGGCTACCAAATGGACTAGCAAATGGCGTTTCGCAATGCTGTCCATGCAATGCACCCACATGTATACACACTACTACACACACACCTACACATACACACACACACACATAGACAGAGAACCGCGCACAGCTAAGCTTTTGTCAGGTTTCTGTTTAGTTTGGATGCTGCAATCAGCGCAATATGCTACAAAGCAAGAAATGTCACAGTCTAAAGAGAGAGAGAGAGAGAGAGAGAGAGAGAGAGAGAGAAAGAGATAGAGAGAGAGAGATATAGGAAGTATAGGGGATAGAGCTAGAGCCAAGCCAGCCAGTTTATATTTCCTGGCCAGCACACACACACACACACACACACACACACAGACACACATCTACATGGACAAAGTGTGTCAAAGCAAATGTGGCATGTGGCAACATGTGGCCACAGACAGTGGCTGAGCAAAGTCGTGGCCCGAGTTGGGCTTTTGCATTTTGTGTCTTTTGTGTATGGGGCTCGGATGGGTTGGCCGGATGGATGATGGGGCCTGGGCGCGTTGCCAAAGTGCCTGCGGTTATGCGGCAATGTGGTGCTGTAGCTAGCTGTAGTTGTATCAGTGGCTGTGGCTGTGCCACCAAGGCTGTGCTTGCAGCGTGCAACGTTACGAAACTGAAACCGAAACTGAAACTGAAACGAGCCGCATTAACGCCGCCTTTAAAATTTATGATATTTACTCGAAGCAGCAGACGCCAACGACGACGGCGACGTGGCACGGTGGAGGCGGCAGGTGTAGGCGGTGCCCGTTGCAGGTGCACGCTGTATTGTGGCCACGTGCCAGCAGCCAACGGCTGCCTGCTTAGCATTGCCTCTGTCTCTGCCTCCGACTCTGTCTCTGTCTCTGCTTGTTCGCTTTGGTTATGCATTTTTTATGGGCTCACATCAAAGCCAACTAACTTGGCAATCAGAGCAGCTGCTTTGGCCAGGCCAATGAGGCAGCTGCCTCAACGAATCAACGATGACTCATCGCTGGGCCATTGCACTGACTTGCCACATACCCTCTAATTGGGCTGTGCTGTGGAGTGGTTTGGGTTTGCAGTCACTAATGTGACTTCTGATAAATCGTCTGTAGAGTAGATCTTATCTATGCACTCTATATACCTCGCTATCAATCTAAGCTTAATCTCTAGTCTCGTTGTCCTTCTCATTCTCATTCTATGCATCTCTGTCCCTCTTTCTATGCCTTTGTATCTTACTCCATCTTTGATTCATAAGCCTCTGTCTCTGTCTCATAATCTTCATCTATCTATATACTTCTTTCTTCCTCTTTAACTATCGAATCTCTCTGTCTCTTTCACGTTTTCTATGTGTCTTTCTCTCTCTGTCTCTCTCTCTCTACCCTTCTATCTATCCATCTGTTCTATTCTTTCACATTCGATCTCTTTAATCTTCTACTTATCTTTCTCTATCTCTTTCTTTCACTCATTTAATATATCTATATATCTGTGGCTTCACCTTCTCACTCTCTCATTCTCTTCACGCCCAAAATTCTTGGCACACTTAACCGAGCATAATATCTGCCTGAATCTAGGTACACCTCTTGCTCGTTAAGTGCAGGCTGCACTTGCTTCGAGTCTCTTGCATACTTCTTGGGGCGAGCAGAGATTATGGGAGGTGTTGCGGGAGGACAGGTGAATGTGGCATATTATGCACACTAACCAACTGCCTTCATTCACTATGATTGGCCTTTCAATTTCAAAAGCAATGCCCCAAAGGCCACAGCGAAAAAAAAACTCTAGCAAAAGCAAGAGCAAGAGCAAGAGTGAAAGATAAAGCTGAGGCTAAAGTAGCTGCAGCAGCAGCCTTCACATTCATTTTCTTGGCTGGGAAAAGTTTGTGCCGTAGCTGCATTTGGGTTCCAGTTAAAGTTCTTAGCTCAGTGCCGCGCCGCCCGTGCACCTGTCAACACCTGAGCTAAGCGGAGCTGAGCTGAGTAGAGCTGCCGTCGCCTTTACTCCTTTCGCAAGGCGTTCGCATCGTTTTTTGTAATTTTCTTAAGTGTTTGTCTGTCTGCCAGATAAAATTATTAGCAGCCATGTTCTGTCGTCGCTGCTGGATTGATTTTACTGCCGGCGAGGAGGACTACGTCGTGTGCGCCGGTCCCTGTGCATGGCCCTATCACGCCACCTGCGCTGCCGTCCCACGGGAGCTGGCGCGTGAGTTACGACGCAGCAGCTCAAACAACTTTGACACAAACTTTCCCAGCTTCGGTTTCGGTTTCGGTTTCGGCTTCGGCCCAAGCGCCGGCTCCGGTTCTAGTTCCGGCTCCGGCTCCGGCTCCGGCTTGGAATGGTACTGTCGCAATTGTCGTCAACTTTATCGCCTGCAATTGTACTTTGAGGTATCTATAAGAAAAATGCGTTTCCAGATACAGATACAGATACAGATACAGATACAGATACAGATACAGATACAGATACAGATACAGATACAGATACAGATACAGATACAGATACAGATACAGATACAGATACAGATACAGATACAGATACAGATACAGATACAGATACAGATACAGATACAGATACAGATACAGATACAGATACAGATACAGATACAGATACAGATACAGATACAGATACAGATACAGATACAGATACAGATACAGATACAGATACAGATACAGATACAGATACAGATACAGATACAGATACAGATACAGATACAGATACAGATACAGATACAGATACAGATACAGATACAGATACAGATACAGATACAGATACAGATACAGATACAGATACAGATACAGATACAGATACAGATACAGATACAGATACAGATACAGATACAGATACAGATACAGATACAGATACAGATACAGATACAGATACAGATACAGATACAGATACAGATACAGATACAGATACAGATACAGATACAGATACAGATACAGATACAGATACAGATACAGATACAGATACAGATACAGATACAGATACAGATACAGATACAGATACAGATACAGATACAGATACAGATACAGATACAGATACAGATACAGATACAGATACAGATACAGATACAGATACAGATACAGATACAGATACAGATACAGATACAGATACAGATACAGATACAGATACAGATACAGATACAGATACAGATACAGATACAGATACAGATACAGATACAGATACAGATACAGATACAGATACAGATACAGATACAGATACAGATACAGATACAGATACAGATACAGATACAGATACAGATACAGATACAGATACAGATACAGATACAGATACAGATACAGATACAGATACAGATACAGATACAGATACAGATACAGATACAGATACAGATACAGATACAGATACAGATACAGATACAGATACAGATACAGATACAGATACAGATACAGATACAGATACAGATACAGATACAGATACAGATACAGATACAGATACAGATACAGATACAGATACAGATACAGATACAGATACAGATACAGATACAGATACAGATACAGATACAGATACAGATACAGATACAGATACAGATACAGATACAGATACAGATACAGATACAGATACAGATACAGATACAGATACAGATACAGATACAGATACAGATACAGATACAGATACAGATACAGATACAGATACAGATACAGATACAGATACAGATACAGATACAGATACAGATACAGATACAGATACAGATACAGATACAGATACAGATACAGATACAGATACAGATACAGATACAGATACAGATACAGATACAGATACAGATACAGATACAGATACAGATACAGATACAGATACAGATACAGATACAGATACAGATACAGATACAGATACAGATACAGATACAGATACAGATATAGATATAGATATAGATATAGATATAGATATAGATATAGATATAGATATAGATATAGATATAGATATAGATATAGATATAGATATAGATATAGATATAGATATAGATATAGATATAGATATAGATATAGATATAGATATAGATATAGATATAGATATAGATATAGATATAGATATAGATATAGATATAGATATAGATATAGATATAGATATAGATATAGATATAGATATAGATATAGATATAGATATAGATATAGATATAGATATAGATATAGATATAGATATAGATATAGATATAGATATAGATATAGATATAGATATAGATATAGATCCCCTTGCTCTCCATGCATTTTTCAGCCATAATTGTTGGTGCTTTGCAGATTTCCATATTGTGCACTGCCACGCCCACTGTCGCTCAATCTAAGGGCCCGCCCACCTGGTCGACTGTGCACTTGACAAACAGGTTTCCAGCGGCGTCGCCATTTTTAATTGTAACTGTAATTTAGCCATTGTGCTTCAACACTTTTGATGACGCAGCGTGTTCCCCCATCTCTCTCACTCTCTCCCTCTCTCTCTCTCTCTCTCTCTCTCTTGGTCTCTCTTTTGTTCTATGTAAGCACAGCTGGCAGCACTTGGCGTATGTGCGTCGTGTTCTTTAGCTCAACTTGAAATTGTTATTTTTAGCATACAAATTGCGTGGAGCCTCTCACTCTGTACCTATCTTTTTCTAACCTCTCTGTCTCTGTCTCTCTCTCTTTCTCTTTTTTGCAGATTGCCATCTGTGATGATTACAGCCTGCCTGTAGACTTTGTTAAGAAACGACCGTCCAGTTTCGATCCCTGCCTGGCCGAGGCAATACCAACGAATCCGGAGCATTGGATAGCGCCGAGTCCACAAACAGAATTTGTAAGTCTGACTCAACAATGAACTAGTTCCGACTTACCTATGTTATTCAAGCTTACTTTATGGATTATTTTAAAGAAATTTCCCAATATTTATTTTGGTATATAGTTGACATCTAGAGTTTGAGCTATGAATGAACTAGTTTGCATATGAACCATTTACTTCTGTTATGAACTGAACTAATAAGTAAAGAGCAATCGAAATTTTATGTAGGCAGCGTCTGTAGCATTAAAGCTTTCAATGGAATGAATGAAATCTTTGACAGACTTTGCTGTGGGGGATGCAGTTGGAGATGGAGTTGAAGTTGAAGTTGTAGCTGGGGGTGAAAGTGGTTCCAGTGTGGGCTGACATTGGTAAAAAGCAATTAACTGCCCTTGGGCAGCTAATTGATAAACTGCACGCACCGACGACGAGGACGACGGACGACGGACGACGGACGACAACGATGAGGACGTCGAGCGCATCGGCAATGCGCTAATGAAAAGCATGAAAAGAATTTTTCTCATTGCTCGCAATGTTCGACGTTCCGCCCCAACCTCAGATTGGCGAGCCTTTTGATTATTTAACCGGAGCGAACAAAGCGTCGCTCAAACAATGCACAAAGTCTATTGGCTAAATATTGCGAAATAGCTGGAAAAAATACAGCAAATAGCCAGCCCTCGGCTCCTGCTGATCCCCCTGCGGCTGCCCAGCGGGTGGTCAGCCATAAAAAGCGAGCTGAAAAGGCCTGAGATACTAAGTATTATGAAAATGTATATATGAACAGAGAGAAAGAGAGAGAGAGAGAGAGTGGGAGTGAGAGTGAGAGAGAAGAGCTCAGCCAGCGGGCAGAGGGCGTGTGCGAGGAGCCTGCAGCAAATGTTGCCACAAATCAAATGTTACGCTGCCTCTGGCTCTGACTCTGCTCCACATGCGGCACGTAACCCCGCCTGCCAAAAATCTCGGCCCGTTATCTCGAGAGTCCACAAAAAATTACGTTACGGCGTTCATTTTTAGATACCCGTTGAATCAACTGAACAGAGCGAGCATATTGGCTTGTCTGAAATCGATTGAAAGTTGGGAATGTATATGAAATATACACGTATGCTCAGTCTTGCCGTATATGGTATATATATTGTATATAGATATAGATGTCTACGCCGGAACTTTGTCAGTTTGGTCAGCTTTTATTGGCTGTCTTCATGAGTCGCTGCTCTATGTTAACTGAAAGCCTTGACGACCCTGTTTGATAGAATTTCAATAGTTGTACCCGGGACTACCTTCTATCTCTCTCTCTCTGTCTCTCTCTCTCTCTCTCGTTCTCACTGAGTAGACATTTGAGTATACAAGCCAGAACTTAGCTTACACTCACTTGATGCATGCCAGAATCTGAATCATATTCGAAGACAACATTGACTGACTCGACGCGAAGTGAGCGAGTATCGTGCAGTCAGTGTCTGCCGTTTGTAATAATCTCTATGTATTTGGTCTTCTCTCTTTTTGTCTGGGCTGAAGTTTGGAATTTCGGTTTTTATGGCTGCATGCGAAATATTTGTGCTCGTATTGTGTGTTTTGTTGTGCCTCGTTGTTATCCAGTGTGTTGTTGTTGTTGTTGTTGCTGTTGTTGCTGTTATTGTCCTTTTGCATATTGGTCGTAAAGTGAAAGCGAGAGTGAAAGCGGCTGCTGCGTCGTCATGGCAGCGCATAAAAAATGTTGCTTTGCCACTTGAATTTCTTTTTATTGAAATTTGTTTAGCCGCAAGCCCTCAAATGTGTGTGTGTGTGTGCTCGAGTGTGTGTGTGTATGTGTTAGTGTTGTAAATGTGGCCGAAATTGCGCAGCAAATGTTTTCATTGGCTTGCAGATTGTGCGCTGGCTGCCTCGCATCGAGCCGGCCAATTGGCAAAATATTCACATTCGATTCGATGCTAGTATTCACAAATATTCACTGTGTATAGCGAATGAGCGTGATTGAATATTAAGTAGCCAACATTGTTGGCCAAATTCAACATGCTAAACGGCCAATTAGCTGACGAGTTTTGGCCATTTTTCTGTTGCAGTTAACTTATTTATTTCTTGCTCACTCTCTTTCTTTATCTATATTGCATTCTATGTATTTGTATGGATCTTTCTCTCTATATCTCATGCTGTCGTTCTTCTCTCTAATGCTATGTCGTTCTTCTAGGTTCTCTCTCTCTCTCTCTCTCTCTCTCTCTCTCTCTGCTTGCCTATATCCCTATTTGTCTTTGTCGTTTCTTCTCTATCCTCAGCTTTCTTCCTTTCTTCTGTTTTTCCATTCTTTCTTTCTCTCTGCTCTCTTCTACGCTACCTATATTTCAATCTCTCTCTCTCTATCTCTCTCTCCCTCTCTTTTGCTCTCTCCCCTATCTCTCAACTGCGAGTCAATCGTAAACGTTTTACTGGCTGTTCACATTTGGCAATGCAGCTCTTGGCGTTGCGCTACACACAGCGCTATCAGCACTAAGCCGATTTCCCCCCCATTAGTTGAGTGCCCCCCGCTAAGTGCTTTGCTCCCCTCTGCACATTCGCTTTGAGCCGAGCCAATGGCCCAAAGCGTTAACGTTTAGCGCCTCTTCAACTGTGTGTTCCATGTACGCCATGTCCATTTGGGCGCACGCCTCCCTCTCTCTCTCTCTCTCTCTCTTCTTCTTCTCTCTCTTTCATTCCTACTGCTGCTTTACAGTTATTAATGTAATTTTTTATCTTATGACTTTTGTTTTGCGTAAACAGCCGCGACGCGTGTTCTGTTCGCATATGAAAAGCTGCAGGCTATGTGTGTGTGCGTGAGGGAGTATCTGTGTATGTGTGTGTGTGTGTGTGTGTGCCATATAAATGCTGGCCATGTTGTTGCACGTTTTAATGGCAAACGCGCGCGACATTTTTGCGATATGAAAAACGTCGAAGCAAACGCCCACACTGCCCCGCCCCTTTCGCTTAGCCTGCCATCCCCCATCTATACAGCGTTGCCTGCGCCTCTGTCTGGGCTGCATTGTGAAGTGCACTTGGGCAGAGCCGTTGCCAGCTTTAGCCTGTATTACTCTCCATGGAGCAATATCAGCGATAACTCTGCGAAAAAATCAACAACAGCGCAACAAAAGCCACCTGTATGTGTGTGTGTGTTGGTGTGTGTGTGTGTGTGTGTGTAGCTGCTGCTGTGGCCTTTTTGTTGATTTCAATAACTTGGCTGCGGGCGCCCTGGTTGCTTGTTGCTTGCTGTCACAGCTCACATATTACTCATACGCCGCATTGTCTAGCTTGAAAACTAGAAACAACAAACAAATGACAGAGAGAGAGAGAGAGATAGAGAGAGGCAAGACGAAGGGAATATTGAAGCCAAAAGACGAAGTAGGAATGCTCTACGACAAGACTATATATACATACATATATTATAAACTAAGCTAAGGCAAGCAAAGGGAGAGAAAGGAGAGAGACACAAATGTAAATACTATCGATAACAATCATTTGAGCTGTTGTTGAGGTTATCGAAATATTGTATGACTCTTGCCATTTGATCTTGCATCGTCTAAGGTCTGTTGTTAGGATAGTCTGGAAATATGTTAAAAGTCTTACTAAAATTTCAACTTAGCTGAACTTGAGCGAGAGTAAGCTCTACTAGATCTTAGGCAAAGATCCAGCTCATATCACATAACAGTATTCGAAATTCTTCACTCTATAAACGATTTGGCTCTAGCTGAGCTTTAAGTTTTTCCCGCTGAGTTTTCCAGGTTGTGAATACCTGTTGGTTGCTCGCTTGCTTGGTTAGCGTATGCAAACACTGCTCAAAAGCATTAGAGAGGGAGAGCGAGATAGCGAGAGAGAGGTGGAGTGTGGGTGGGTGTAAAAGAGATAGCTATGCTTGTTAGCTAAGCATCAAGTTGAATAGAATTCGTTCATGTGTGTGTTTAGAAAATGGCGAAACAGCTCTTAAGTTACGTCTGCTTTCAAATCATCATCATCATCATCATCATCATCATCATCATCATCATGATGAGTATCAGCAAAAGCATTTTCATCAGCCGCAACATCATCTGGCAACGTTTTCATTAATGTTGCCTTGCCGCATAAAAATCACGTTTCCTGCGCCAACAACAACAACAACAACAACAACAACAACGAAGCAGAAGAAGCAGAAGCAGAAGCTGCACATGAACAAAGAGCCAGAGACACTCACTCACACACTCACACACATTCATCTAACCATTTTGATTGTAGTTTGTCTAGCCTGCCAGCTAAATGCCCCCTCTCACCCCCTACCTGCCACGCCTCGCACTGATTGTTAGCAACATAATGTGGGCGGCGGAGCCAATCGAAGTCGTGTATGAAAATTCACGTTTGCCAATAATCAAGGGCAAATATTTGAAGAGCAACGAGCGAGTGTGTGTGTGAGTGAGTGTGAGTGTGTGAGTGAGTGTGTGTGAGTGTGTATATATGTGAGCAAGATTTAATATGGAATGGAGCAAAAGACGATGTTAGTAAAAGCGATTAATATGGACGCTTAGAGAGGAAGTTAGTGTAGAGAGAGAGAGAGAGAGAGAGAGAGAAAGAGAAAGAGAGAGAGAGAATGAGAGAGAGAAAGAGAGAGAGAGAGAGAGAATGAGAGAGAGAAAGAGAGAGAGAGAGAATGAGAGAGAGAAAGAGAGAGAGAGAGAGTGACAGAGAGTGGCAGGGAAAGAGAGAGAGAGAGAGAGAGAGATAAAGAGATAGATATAGAGAGACTTGTGAATCTTGCGATATACACATATCGATATATGTATATGTTTACTTCATCATTCATTCTATTATTATTATTAAATGTTTTTTTTTTTTTTTGTGTTTTTAAAGAAGTGCTCGTCTTTCTATTATAGTTAGCATATATGGCACATGCGATAGTTGCACTCGCCTCACGTGCTCATCTCTAAATGAAAAGCGCTTACAGTTCAAGATCAACCCCAAAACCAATATGCCATTTATTGACTGTGTATTGATGTGTATTGGCGTGTGTGTGTGCGTGTGTGTGTGTGTTTTGCATTTAAATTTTGTATTGTCTTGCATTTATGAGATTTGAATTGAGTTGAGTTATCAGCAGCAACAGCAGCCGCAGCAGCAACAGCAACAGCAGCAGCTGTCCGGGCAACGTGAGCTCAAACAAAGCCGTTGCTACTAGCCACAGCAGAGGCGGCGCTTGAAGAGGGGTTTATATACATATGCATATATAGAGGTGTGTGTGTGTGTGTGTGTGTGCGCCACTCACATTCATTCGATGAGCTGGCGCAGTTGAGGCTTAATTTATGAGTTTCAATTAAAAATTCCTTTCAATTTCAAAGTCCAGCAACAATAGAGTCCAGTGCTTAGTGTAAGCCGACACCCAAAGACCCCCTCCACAGCCACCCACACTCAACCCCCAGCTGCCAGTCTTGGCATCAATTTCCGCAACGTGCAACATGGCCCAGCTCCCAGCTCCCTCTGCCCCAGCTCAGCTTGGCTCACTCCATTGCAGCGGAAATTTATGTTTAACAATAATGCGCATATTTACGACTCACTCTCGCCTTCTCTCTCTCTCACTCTCTCTCTCTCTCTGTGCGCTGTTTATAATGTGTGCACATTAGGGACACGTTAATGTCATTTGCTGGCGTTGTTTGTGCGACCTGCTGTTGCACTTTTGTAATGTTCAGCTATTTGTCATCGTCTGTCGGACATTGTCTCCTCTCATAAATGAAAGATGAACAGTAGCTGAACCATGTTGAACTAAACGGAACTGAACTGAACTGAACTTGTACGGAACATGAACGGAACTCAACTGAACTGAACAACTGTGAATGAGGAAGCAATGGATTGAACAAGATTTCTGCATGACAGCAGCTGAACAATGTGAGACAGATAGATGGATAGAGAGAGAGGGAGAGAGAGAGAGAGAGAGAGAGAGAGAGGGGAAGGAATATAATAATGTATTATGAGAAAGAATGGGAGAGAGAGAGTGAGAGAAATGAAACTAGATAGTGAGAGATAGAGACAGCAAATAACAGAGAGAGAGAGAGAGAGAGAGAGAGAGAGATAGAGAGAGAGATAGAGCGAAGAGAGGGAGAGAGAGATATATGTATATAAATAGAGAAATTAGAAAGAGAAAGACAGAGTCTTGGGTCATGAGCAAAAAGTCTGGAACTAAAAAAATACTCTTCGAAATTAATATTAATTTAAATAATATTAACAAATTGCTGAACTTCCCTCAGTCAAGAACTAGTTTCAATGCAGTTAGACAGCTTTGATGATGGGCTGCATCAATGAAAAAGTTCAGAAATCAAATTTCGTTTTGATAAATAAGAGCTCCATTGTGAACTAGGTATATAGTTCATATGAGTTAGTAGTTCAACTTTGATTGTTGTTCACCCTCAGGTGAAATAACGTGGCAGGTGGAAGAGTTTTTGTTTTTTTTTTTTTTTTGCTTAGCTTGATTGCTGCATTTCTTTCTTTTTTTTTGTGTTGCCGGCATGCGATAAAGGAAACCCTTGAAGCGCTCAATGGGCTGAGAACTCAACACGCACATTTCGACCACAGGGCACGCCCAGTGGGCCGTTACCACATGACGCATGCACAAATTTTAATTAAACGCCAACAAATTGGAATTGAAACGCAAATCAAATTAGTCGCAACCACAAAAGCAACAGCAACAACAACAACAGCAGCAAAAGCAACGAAAACGAAACAAGAAAAAGGCATAAAATGTTAACTCATTCGCTTTTTGCATTTGCCTTTTACAGCTGCCATTTAACGAAGCCCAACAAGCGTCGCAACAACAGCAGCAACAGCAGCAACAACAGCAGCAGCAACAGCAACAGCAGCAATCGACTGCAGCAGCAGCGGCTGTGCCACCGCCGCCGCCGCCGCTTGCCTCCTTGGCAACGTTGCCCAGTCAGGCGACAACTGCAGCGGCAACTATTTTGGGCAGCAGCAGCAACAACAACAACAACAGCAGCAGCAACAACACTTGCCAGCAACAGCAGCAATTGCATGCGCACAACAACAACAACACATTGCCAGCAGCACCGCAGCAACAGCAACGCGGCACTCTGCAACATCCGCCGCTGCCCAACAGCAACATCAAGCAAGCCTCTGTCAAACTGATCGAGGGCTATTCCGATCCGAAGGATACGCGCCATCACGGCCAGCACAAGAAGGTCTATCACAAGAAGGCCAAGCGTCGCTCGGCGCCGTTGCACAAGCAGCGCCAGCATCAGCAACAGCAGCTGCAAACGTTGCCAACTCCGCGCGGACATCAGCAACAGTTGCAGCAGCAGCAGCAGCAACAACAGCAGCAGCAGTTGCTGCATCGCCATTCCACATACAACAACAACAACGGCAATCACAAGAAGGACAAACGCAACAGCCACTACAATTCAGGTGAGGCAGCAATGTAAACGATAACAGCAGCAACAAAAGCTGCAGCAACAACAGCAAGCAACAATAACAGCTAATGTAGTCATCAGCAACATTTAGCTAGCAGAAATTGTAGGAGAGCACAGCTAGCAACAATTGCTAGAAGAACATCCGCACGCCAGCAACATTTGTAGCTAGAGATCAGTAGCATTAGCTAGCAATACCTTTACACTTTAGCAACATTCGTTAGCAGCATTTCAGCTAGACACAGCCAACAACAAAAGTCAGCAACACAGCTAGCAACATTTGCTGGCAGCAGGAGTTAGCAACATTAGCAGATGAGTCCAAGATCAGTAGCAACAAGCGGAGCTAGCAACATTTGCTATTAAGTACCCACCCAGATCAGCAACATCAACTAGCAGCCGAAACACCTTATAAACATTTTAGCAAGCAGCAACAACAGTTGGCAGCATGTTGCCAGCGTAATTCAAGTTATATGCTATTATCTAGCTATAAATGTCTCTATAGAGCTAGATATATTATTATGCAATAGTTTTACAGCCCAATCATTGTTATTATATGTATCAGTTTATATATTAAAGCGATATCCGCAGCATTTACTTGCACATGTGAGCAGCCTGAAAAATGTTGCTAACGATGCAGGCGATAGTTACAATGTTGCATACTTTTAGGTGCCAGTGAAAAATGCTCTCGAAACACTTAACAGTCGACAGTTAGTTTGGAAGAACTATAGCTGTAGCTAAATCAGCTGTATTTTTACACAGCCAAAGGCGTGGCTTTGTGGGCGTGGCAATTAGATGTATTTGGCAGACAGCGCGAACTGCGGTTAGGTCTGCGGCTGCTGAGATCAGCCAGGCGTTAAATGGCAACTGTCAGCCATTCGACTGCGACGCAAGGAGCAGAAGTGAAAGAACTAGAGTGGGAGAGAGAGAGAGAGCAACGCATTGCCGAGCAGCCAAGCGCCTAATAGACTGCGACAGAGACGCGCCAAAAATGCGCAAAGGATGAGAGGGATGAGGGAGGGAATGCAAAGGGATCCACTCACTGACTGCCCTTTGGCTCATTCTCATTTGCCTGGCGGGCGACTCAATTAACTGGGCGAGGATAGTTACAACAGCGAATGGATTGCGGGCTTGCTGCACTTGTCTCTAATTTCTCGTAATTATAAACAAAAATCTCAAGTCTGACAAGCAGCTAAATTGTTCATGACAGTTTGGACATTGTCTCTGTTGGCAGTTAACAAAAGCCAGCAACAAAGCAAAGACTTAACTGACTTGACTGACTTTAAGATGCCAGCACCTAAAGACATTAAGAAAGTTGGCAAAACTCTACGAAAATGTTAAATGGAGTTAGAAGGATGAATTGATATTCGATGCTTGAGCTGATGTAGCTTGGAATATGATTTAGATTGTGGCTAGTCCAACATAAGGTTAGGTTAGCTCCGATATGTATTGCTTTGGGGTTGGGTCAGGGGGTTAACTCTGCATTTGTATAATGTGTAAGCTATATAGCAGTTGGTTTTGAGTTACAGAAGAATCCCGTATGATCTGTGTATGGGGTAGTTTAAAAGAGGGTGTCATACCCTAGATCTGTTGTCTATGAATTAAGGAAACTTTCTTAGCAATTTAGCAGGATTCACTGATATCTAAACCAAGGTTTTGCCTCTGCAGATTCCTCGGCACCCAAGTCCTCTGACGAGGAGGCGGACATAGATGAGGAGGTAGAGCGTGCCGCACCGCCAACAGCAGCAGCCGGAACCGGAACTGGAGCCGCAGCTGCAGCTGGAGATTTGCTCAATTCACCGGACAGCATTTCGGATGATCTAGTCCGTCCGTTGCCCGCTCAACTGCAGCGCAGTCCACGCAAATTGACGGTCGCCCAGGCGGAGCACAGCAAGCGCCAGCCGTCGCCGTACTATTACTCGGATCTGCTCAAGACTCGCGACAAAGAGGAGGAGGGAAGGAAGCCGACGCTCGAGCGCGAGCGCGAGGCGAAGCAAAAGTGCCGCCAGTCCACGGCCAGTGAGCCGCCGCAGCAGACCCTCACGCAGCCCCATCGACTGGGCGGCTATCGCAAGAGCAGCAGCCTCGATGCCCCACAGTCTCAGCAGCAACAGCAGCAGCAACAACAACAACAACAGCAGCAGCAGCAGCAGGAGGAGCAACTGCAACAGCAGGGAGAAGAAGCAGAACTAGACAACGATCCAGTCGAGCTAGAGGAGGCGACCTGCCTGACCGAGCAGTCGACGCCGAAGCGCTACAGCTTCACGGAGGAGGGCGTGCGCATCATACGCTGCGAGACGCCCAGCACCAGCACCTCGGAGGAGTCCGACTGCAGCGAGTGCCTGAAGCGACGCGAGTGGCACGCGCGCGCCTTGGCGCTCGTGCGCAAGACGTGCAACGTCCAGCCGCGGCAACAGTTGCCCATTGGCAGCGGCGAGTTGCAGTTGCAGCTGCAACATTGCGACGCCGGCGAGGGGGAGCTGCTCAAGTGCTGTCCGCCAGCGATTGGAGTGGGCGTGGGCGTGGGCGTGGGCGTAGGAGATTTAGCGTGCGAGTCGATGCCGCCGCACCGCCTGCTGGGCCCAGCAGCCGTGTGCGGAGCCTGCATACCGACGCCCAACAAGACGATTGGACTGGGCCACGGCGATGAGGACCAGCTGGATGAGCTGGAGGAGTACTTTAGGCCACGCAGCATATTCTACGTGCATCCGCATGGTGTGCACGAATGCGTCGAATGTGCGCCGCCAGTTAAGCTAGAGGAGCAGCAACAGCAGGAGGAGCAGCAGCAGCAGCAGCAGCATCAGCAGGAAGAGGAGGAGGAGGAAGAGCAAGAGCAGGAGGAGGAAGGTGAGGAATACGATTCCGACAACATGGCCAGTCGACGCCGTCAAATCTATGAGACGGCCTTCGATTGCAAGATAGCCAAGTCAGACGATGATCTCGATGAGGTGGATCGCATCACCAATCACTCGGTATTGCTGCAGCTCAACAGCAACAGCAACACCAACAGCAACAGCAATGGCAACGAGCTGTCCGTGCCGTCCAAGTCGCTAAGCAAAAGCCGTCTCGAATGCAAACGCGCCAAGAATAGCAAAAATCAGGCGCTGCAGCAACAGCAGCCACAACAGCAACATCAGCAGCAACAGCAGCAACAGCAACAGCAGCAACAGCAGCAGCAGGAGTCGCCTGATGGACAGTGTCAGGTGGTGCTGCAGGTGCAGGCAGAGCTCAGTCAGCTGCAACTAAGCCAAACAGCAGATCAGCAGAATCAGAATCAGAATCAACAGCAGCAACAGCAACAGCAGCAACAACAACAGCAGCAACAGCAGCTGCCCACGCGTGGCTACACGCCCTCGCCGCCTTCGACGGCGCCGCTGCCCATCAAGTTTCCTGGCAAGCACGAGCGCTACATGAACAGCATAAAGAGCGCACCGAATCTGCCAGCGACGCAGCCGGCGCATCCGCGACTACGCGACTTGCGGTTGCCTCTGCAGGCATCGCTGCGCCAGCAGCAACAGTTGCAGCTGTGCGGCAGCAGCAACGACAACAGTCTCACCGACAGCGCCTACGTGAATCCGCCCTCAACAAACTCAAACTCGAACTCGGCTGTTGCCTCCACCTCGGCTTCGTCGCGTCGCCCGCGCAGCTTTGTGCTGGAGTCGGGCCGGGTGCTGGAGCTGCGCCGCAGCGCCCATCACCATCATCATCAGCAGCAGCAGCAGCAACAACAGCAGCAGCAGCAGCACGCACAGCAGCAGCATGGCAAGCAGCAGCAGCACTTGCCCAAGCCGAGGCACAACTACAGCTCCACCGAGAGCATTGCCACCTCCTCGAGTGGCGGCAGCATGGAGTCGTTGCGCAGCAGCACCAGCGAGGGCAACCGCAGCACCTCCAGCTCGGAGTCGCGCCACTCCAGTTCGCTCAGCTCGCACAGCTCCGAGAGCAGCAACAGCAACAGCGCCAGCGCCAGTGCCAGCGCGAGCGCCAGCTCGAGTGTCGCCTATCCGCTGCGCGCTCCCGTGCTGCTGCACTCCAAGCTGCACATACTCAGCCCCATATCGGACAAGTCCTCGCAGGAGCCGGCCTCCGAGCAGTCGCAGCAGCCGGCGACAGCAGCTGCCGGCGCAGCCAGCCTGCAGCAGGAGGAGGCCTCGGCAGAGGCAGCGGCAGCCGCCGCAGCTGCTGCTGGCAGCTCGTCCGTGCCTGTCCAGCTGCTGGTGAAGCAGCAGCGCAGTGGCAGCCAGCGGGCAGCGGCCGCGGCTGCGGCTGCGGCGCCCAACAAGGCGCTGCTGCACCTGGCCGACGAGCTGCTCGGCTCGGACAGCGGCATCTCCTTGCACTCGCGCGAGGATGGCAAACCAACGACTCTGGCGCTGCAGCGCCTGACGCTGCCCAAGCTGCAGCTGGGCAATGGCAGCGCCGCAGATACGTCCTCGTCCGCGGCAGCGGGCATCTCCTCGGCAGCCACAGCGGCTGGCGGTGGTGGCGGTGCAGCTGGATCCGCGGCGCTGCCGCAGGAGTTGCGCGACTTGCCCTTCGACATGCCCAAGCTGCGACGCCGCAAGACGCTGCAGCAGGAGGCGGCCTGCACCTCGGGCAGTGCCACCTCCGTTGACCTGGGCGATCTGCCCTTCGACATGCCCAAGCTGCGCAGGCGACTGCGCGCCAATCAGGCAGAGATCAATAATCTGCTGATGCACAGCACCGAATCCAGTGGTATTTCCCAGGCATCCTCCAGCCATTCGATGCGCGACGAGCAGAAGCTGGCCAGCAAGCTGGGTGAGTTGACATAGCCATATAATTACTCTCAATTACTCACAATTACTCGCAATTAGTAACTTAATTACTTTTCTACTCTGTAATAATTATTTATGGAAGTCTGTTATCTGAAAAGAAAAATACTTCATCAGAAAGGAAATTCATATTTCCTTTTAGTAATTGAAATTATTTGCGAGTAATTAAAGTGATTTGCGAGTAATTAAAGCGATCCTTCAAGGGAATTTAGCTTAACATAACACTCTCTCTGCCTCTTCTCTTTGCAGACACAGCGCTGTTCCGTCAGAATCTGACGTTGAATCTGAATGAGCCGCGCCAGGTGAACAAACAGTTTGGCAGTCTCGATCTGCGTGGGTTGAGCAGTCATAAGGAGCTGAACATGAATCTGTGTCAGGGCTACGTAACGGCTGTCGATCTAATAGATGTGACCATACCATTGGAGCGTCAAGGGTATATATCTGTCTCTCTTTCTCTCTCTCTCGCTAGTGCTAACTCTCTCTCTCTCTCTCTCTCTGTCTCTCCTACGGTTCCTAGCTGGTACCATGGCGCTATAACACGCATCGAGGCAGAGACAACGTTGCGTCCTTTGGCCGAGGGTTCGTTTCTGGTGCGCAATTGCGAGTCCACCAAGCAGGACTATTCCCTGTCGCTCAAGTAGGTCAACTAGTCTGTAAAAGTGTGAACAATTATGCTAAACAATGTCTATCTCTCTCTCTCTTTTTTTCTCGGCTACAGAGGCGCCAAGGGCTTCATGCACATGCGAATACAGCGCAACGAGGCGGGACAATATATCTTGGGCCAGTTCAGTCGACCCTTCGAAACGGTGCCCGATATGATACGACACTTCTGTCTGAATCGTTTGCCCGTCCGTGGAGCAGAGCACATGTGTCTGATTGAGCCGGTTATAGCGCAGCTGCTGTAAACTAACAGAGCTGTTAACGCAACAATGTTAACTTGAGAGATGTCAAAGCCGTGCACGGACAGAGAAAGCAACATACATATTGATATATAGCATATAGAGACAGCTCTATAAATATACTCTTTATACATACATATAGCGTATATATCGATCGATGTGCCGATCAATATATGTATGTGCATTATATATGCACTAGTCTTAATTACAAATTGTTTCTACTCATCTCACTCTGTTATGCTCTCTATAAAACTTCATTTTGGATCAATTAGCACACAGAGAACAGCAAGCAAAACCCAATTATGTTAGAGCAGAGTATTAGCGAGACACACGAACTATGTAGCTTAGTATTAAACAACAAGAGAAAAGAGAATGGTAATGAGAATTAGAAAGAAAGAAAAAAAGAAGTATGTAGCACTTTCAGACAATACGAGAACAGAGCAGAACGCATAAACCAAATTAAATATTTATACACAATATACACGATATATATAACTATATATATATATATATATATATATCTAACTAGATCTAGAAACAAAAGAGCACTTGACAGTTGCTAGACGTAGTACAGACACACTCACACACACACATATATATACGATATATATATATATTTTTTTTTTGTTTTGTTTTTGGTTTTTTTTTTTTGTGTATTCGTAAATCACGATAACAATTTGATATCTATTCGTAACTAGCGATTATCACGCGTATATTAAATACTTGCAAAGTCTAAGAATACTACGTAGATTACACACACACACACACACACATACTCACACACTCAGTGATCATGACTCACAAACTCACATTTAAAGCCTCGTTCACACGGCACGTTTACACGATGTTCGCTTTTTTTGCGCTTTGTTCGTTGTCGACTCGAAATGAAATGAAAAGGAAGTGAAGCTAACAATTTGTTAATTAATTTTATGTTCGAGACTAATATATATATATATATATATATATACATGGGTATATCGATTAATGTTATCGATAGTTAGATTTATCGTAACTTATCTAGAAGGCGTAATAACTTCATATATACATACATATATTTTTTTTCTAGTTTTAGGCCAGGCATGCAAACGTAGAGCGCTCAAAGCGTTTTCGATTATTGAATATGAGTAGATTGAAGTCTATCGACTAGGACGTTATCGTTATCGTTATCGATATCAATATCGTATGGCAAGGATATAGCAACGCATATGAAAAACTTACGGTTTTAAGTGTTAGTTTCTAATAACTCTCTCTCACTTTCAGTCTCACTCTCTCCATATGTAGAGTCAAGCACGGGCTAATTAAGCATTATATATATATAGATCTATATATACTACATCTATATATATATATATATGATAATGTATATCTAACACAATATTACGAGCAGTCAATGGTTTTTTGGTTCCAGAGCAAAAAAGGAAACGAAGAAAGAGAAAAGAGAACACAAATGAAAGAGTTGGATAGTTTCAGATCTGACAGGATTATCTATCTATATGTGCAATAAATGAGTTTTGTTTCGAATGCAAATTATGTTTTTTATGTGTGCCAAAAAGTATTTAAGTATTATCATTATTATTATCATTCTCATTGTCATTATGATTGCCATTATTCGATATATTTTTATAACTAGAGATTTTTGTTATTTGTTGTCTAATTTGTAAGTCTGTCAACACGCTGTGCAATATGCAGACCATTTTACCTTCCCTTACTCTCTATGCGTTTTACCACACTGCTTTTACGTTATGCAACACTGTCTCCAGTTAGAAATGAGAGCCACATCGAGTATATATACATATACATATATATATATCTATTGAGTTAAGCTTGATCCAGCTGCGAAGTTGTAAATATATTTATCTATATCTAACACACACAAACACATACATACATATATATACATATATATATATACAAGCTATACGAAAACCAAGAGTATTTGATTTGTTTTGCAATACAGTTTTAAGCATAAGACTTCCATATCTCCATGCATCAAATTCAACTTGAAAATCAAGCAAATATCTTAAGTATAGCAACAAAAATATTATGTTGAGGCTTCCAGCAGGAGTAGGCAGTGAAATGGAGGGCACAGCAGTTAACGAGAGAGAGAGAGTGTGTGTGGGAGAGAGAGAGAGGAAGAGAAAGAGAAAGAGAGCGGGGTTAAGTGTTGCCCAATTCTTGTTTCTATACAACATAGACAGATCTCTTTCTCTCTTACTCACACTACCTCTCTCTCTCCCTCCCTCTCCCATTCTCCCCATCTATCTCTGTGACTTTATCTTACTGTCCTGCACATGTGTCAAACTATAAAAACGAACACCAAAAACAAACACAATTATAAATGATAAACAACAACAGGAAATATTAATGAGAGACGAAAACAATGAACAGCAGCAAATGCAAAAAATACAAATTTAATAAACATCAACCGAAAACAAAAACAAAACGAAATGTATTTAATAAATAAATAAAAAAAAAAAACGAAAAACAATAAAAAAAAATTTGAAAAAAATTAAACAAATGTGCATTTTAATTTATCGATAAGGGAGAATAAATTGATGATCTAGGGACTACGATTGTCTATGTCAATAAACGTCAGAAGAGTTCCTTCCATCTATGAAATAATCTAGACAGCATCCGATACTTGAACCTTGGCCCGAAACTGTACTAAGGTTGTCCGATATGTATGATCGCTGATGCCCCGATGCATCCTCAATTAGTCTCAAATGACTCTTCCTAAGACTTAGCCAAGTTTTATACGGGTATACGGTAAGATCCAATCCAATAAAGAACAACATGAATTCGGTTTACATAAACGTTTTATTAAATCGTTTTGATAGCGCATATCGTAAGTACGTATGTGTGTGTTTTAGCATAGTATGTTATGGTATATGCCTACAGACAGGTAGGTGTATATTTGTATATAAGTACGTAAGGTTATATTCAATAAATTATATAGACTTGGTGATACTTGCACTTGAAACTTGCACGAAGAATTATTTACAACAGACCTCAAGAACGTATTTGTATTTCTTGCTCTTTACACATTAGATAAGTACATGCCTTTCCTTTCCTTTCCTTTCTTTTCATTAATAAAAATAGAAAAAAAAATACTAATTCGTTGATTGTATAGACATGGAGCCCCCACCCAACTCCATGCCATATACTTGACATTATTATATATATATATATTTATATATATTGGCCCATATTGGCTATACAAAAAATAAAAAAAAAAAAAAAACAAAATTGATAATTTTGAAGACTTGCAGGAATTTGGACTTCCTGTGCTTAGTGCTTGGGACATTTAAAATAATAATTTGGTGTGCTCTGCTTGGGTGTGGCCTAGACGGCCGCCTCAATACCCTCGGCGTTCTTCTTGATCAAACTCTCCCATTGCGCGATCAGGCGATGCGACGATGGCGCCTCCTCCGGCGTAAGATCACAGAGCTGGGCCAGCGACACGGCCGGACGCATGCCCGAATTGGAACCGGATGTGCTCAGAATATGGTTTGAACTGCTGCCACCATTCGATAGAGCGTTGGCGCCGTTCAGGCTACGATTGCCCGCCGACTTGAGGCCCATTAGCTCCAGATCGTTGCTAAAGTGGAAGGGAGAAGAAGACAAAATGGCGTGTAAGTACTTGTATGACCTTGCCTCTAACTCATTTGAGTTCAACTGAAAGCTAAAGTAATCGTAGTCGTCTAGTCTTCTGAAAGTTTTCTATTCGCTATTTTCTTTAATAATGAACCTCTACTTCAATTCCTTGCCTATATTCTTATCGAACGATCTACCCCGTAATCAATCTTTTCCTCTTAGATTGAGCTACCCCCTGCTTGAGTTAGCCCCCTTTGCTCACCTATCTTTTTCCAGCTCAAGTGTGGATTGCGCATTGCGCAATTTGCCGGGACCATAGCAGTGCTCCACCTCGGAGTCGTCTTCATCGTCATCGGCATCGGCCTCATCGTCTGTGCTCAGTTGCCTGGCATTACAAAGAGAATGGATTAGAGGGGCTCTGTTAGTCTATAGGGCATGCGCTTCAGCACACTTACAGCTTCTCCAGCATGTGCTGACGATTGAGCTTGCGCAGACGCTTCAGCTCAGTCTCGCGGCTCTTGAGGTCCTGCAGCTCGCGCTGGATCTTCTGCTCGACGGGCACATAGCCTCGCCTCAGTGGCCTGCCCTCCGAGTCTCGCTCGATGGTGCCTTTGCTGCTGATGCTAATGCCGTTGCCGTTGCTGATGCTGCCGTTGATGTTGTTGTTGTTGTTGATGATGTTGTTGTTGTTTGCCAGGGGAGAGGTCTGGCCCGATTCCAAGAAGGCCAATGCATTGCGCGAGTTCAGCTTGAGGGTCGAACTGTTGCCATTGGCCAGCAGCGACGGCTGTCCAGCGGACTGTCCCAGCTGTAGTTTACCGTGCGAGGCAATGAAGCGCTGCATCACGCCCTTTGTGGAGCTATTGAAGGCGAACTGGCGCTTCTGTGGCTGCAGCTGCGGCGTTCCCGGAGTCCGGGTGAGCAGCTTCTGCTGCGGCGGCTCTGGCGTCATGTTGTAGCAATTGGGGCCAATGTAGCGCGACTCCTGCCTGCCCGCCAGGTTCAGCTTGAGGCCAGCCTTGCCCTCCGACTTGTTGTTGTCGTTATTGATGGTCTTCTGCGAGGATGCCGAGATGCCCGAATCATCCGAATGATGCTCATCCAAGCTCTCCTCCTTGTGGCTGCTGCTGTTGCTGTTGACGCTGGACGCCAGCGAGGGCGTGTTCGATGGCGAATGCTCCTCGATGGGCACCAGCAGTGACGTAACCGACGCCGGCTGAGCTGTCACCAGCACGCCCTGATCCACCTCATCGTGGCCAGCCTCCTGCTGCTGCTGCTGCTCCAGCTGGCTGGCATTGCCATTCAGTGCGAAGTTTACAGCGATCGGCGGCGAGGCTGTTAGAGCTGCTGCCGATGTCAGCTGGCGATATTCCTCCTCGCGTCGCACCACCTCCTTGATTTCCTCCTGAATACGTGTTAATGGATCCATTTTCTGCAAGAGAGAGAGAGAGAGAGAGATAGAAGGGTTAGGCAATACGATATCTCTCAGTGTGTGTGTGTGGCAAGCAGGAAGAGATCCGATAACAAATCGTATTTGTGTAATCGAATATGTTGACAAAACGGGGCGCAACGCATGCCGCTGCAGCTGCAGCTGTCAGCTAACAGCAACAGCAACAGTTACAGTGAGCACTGCCTAAAGCTATTCAAGCTTAAACCAATTACTCGGCGAATCAAATGAATAGAAAGCGAGACGTGCAGTCGATAGGAAGATAGAGAGAGGGAACTGGGAGGGGAGTAATTGTAAGAGAGAGCGTTGATTGATACCCTGTAATACGCAGTAAAGATGTTGAGACGAATTCGGCCTCAACACTTCTTTAACAACGGTCACAGTGGGGAATACTTACAGTAAAGATTGCCAATCTAGAAAATATACTATAAGTAGAAACCGACCCGACACAACT
Organism: Drosophila aldrichi; assembly: GCA_035045965.1. Taxonomy (NCBI): domain Eukaryota; kingdom Metazoa; phylum Arthropoda; class Insecta; order Diptera; family Drosophilidae; genus Drosophila; species Drosophila aldrichi. Next base: position 1,055,147 of record JAWNOM010000484.1, read on the forward strand.
TGCTCCGGAGCTATTTTAAACGATACTGAATAAATGTCGAGTCGAATAGTCGGCAGGAAAACTGATGCAAAGAAAAGCTGATGTGATTAGATAGAATGCTGTCGAAGCTGTCTGCCTTAGCGAGTGAACACTGTGGTCTGGAGCGTTGGCTTAGCTCGCACTGAATTATGTTATGTGATGAAGCGCAAATGTTGCAGCTGCTGCACTTACATGCCCGCAGATCGGCTCAAAGAGTGGAGAGGGTGGGGATGGAGGGGGGTAAGAGAAACGAGAGGAGGAGAAGCACAATTGAACAATAGCGGATGAGGGCCAACGAAGAAATTGATGGCGAGCAAGAGGGGGAGGGGGCACCCATGGGGAGTTGGGGCAGGGGCATTGGCAGGGGTAGAGTAGGAGCTTCAGCTGAACCGAATGGAGTCAGCGTAACGAACTGCGTTAAGCGACTTTTGATGCGTGCGATCGCAAAAGTTGCGTGACATTTGGACTTTAAATTGAATTCCGAACGGCAAACAAAGGGACGATGATAAATGCGGGACGTGGCGGGGTGGGGGGGCTGAGAGGCTGTTCGTCAGAAATGCTAAACATATACGAAATGAAACAATCGAGAGTAAAAGTGTTTGAAAGTAAAAAAAAATAAGTATAATAATAATAATAATAATAAACAAGCAGAGCGACAATGGAAATGAACAACAGGTTGTTGATGTTGTTGTTGTTGTCACATATTATGAATGATGGGCGTGACAAAGGTGACCTCAAAGTTATGACACCGCATGCCATAAAAAAAAAAAAATAACAGAAGGGCGCCAGACGAGGGGAGGGAGCGAGAAAGGCAGAAAGGGGAGCTCAATGAGTGAGAAAAATGAAAATGAAAAATTGTAAATGAAAATGAAAATGGGAAGCTTTTAACGGATGCGGTTGAGTGGGCTGTAATGCGATATAAATAAGTATATAGATATATATGTACATATGTATATGTTTATATATGTATTGATAGATATACTTATGTATCTATGTGGAGTGGAGAAGGCGTAGGAGGCTTGGGACAGAGCTAAGATAGAGATAGACATAGAGATAGACATGTGAGATAGAGATAGAAGGATACGAGATATATGTAGATGCAGAAGAATATACGCACATAAAAATACGAAACTTACTTTGGACTTACAATACTTCTTTTAGTGTTGCAAAAGGAGCACAGCAAACGAAAAAGTGAATTGAAAAAAAAAAAAAAAAACAGAAAAACTATTTGCGTTCGTTGTCTGGAAGTGCGTCTAATTGAAGTAGCAGAACACAATTGAGGCAGCTCGAGGCTGGGCCAAGCTTTATATGAAAGTCGATTTGGAAAGGGAACAGAGAAGCATATGTTCAACTGACAAATCTACTTTCCTGATCTTCGTCACTCGCCAGTCGCCAGTCGCCAGTCGCCAGATAGGGCACTCGTCAGCAGCTAGACCCAACAGCTGTGTCTGGATGCCATTCTCGCAGCTCGATTGTAATCGAGGCAAATTTGTTTCGGGCAACAGCTGTTTAGATTGAAGCCAAGTTCAAGTCGTACCAGTCCAGGTGAAGGGCAGACTCTGCCTACTTGATGGCCAATGCAAATTATCAGCTGATTGTCAAATGAATTTAGATATTTTTGGAGTTAAGAGACAAGTGAAGCAAGGGGAAGACAATTGAAGTTTCGGGAAGTATTCAAATATTCATTCACTAACTGCATGTCAACTACATTGACAGTGCATGTCAAATTTAGATATGCAATCATTTCATGTTAAAACTTGTCTCTTGCTAGTTTTACAACACTGATCGACGCTCTTGAGGCAAATACCAGGAAGTGCAATCACAGCAATATTTAACATGATAATGCTAAAAACTCAACTCTCAATGTTACTGTCGTTTTACAACACTGCCCCCCTCATGAACTTTGCCTGCGAACAGTTAAGGGTTGACAAAATAATAATTTAATTGCCAAACATATGTCAAGTTCTTATCAATATTTAGCAAGCCGATGTGAAAAGTGAGCTACTAGGCTTCTTTTTTTTTTTTGCATTTTATAACACTATCTGTCATGGGCTTTGCTTGTTAGCGCTGATTATGTGTTAGCACATGCCCAAGTTCCTGTTAAGTTTAACAATAAGATGCGAAAACTTCAGCTTAGAGTCGTTTTACAACACTGCTCGGCAATTAGTCTGCCATGCAGACAATGACATTGCTGTTGGCCAAATGACAAGTCAATTAGTAACAACTGCAGCAGCAGCAACAGCAACAGCAGTTGCAGCTGCCGTGATCTTTCTTTGGCTGATTTCACGATTCTCTGAGCAGAAAAATTCTTGCTGATTAAATGCAATTTAGCAGCTAAACACTTCCCCCAGCGGCGACAAATGCCAGCAATGCTAGAAGTGAGCGGGGAGTGGGGTGCGGGAGCAGTGAGCGAATGCCTTGCTGAGAGGTTAAAGTTTGGCTGGCAACATGTTGCGGGTCAAAGCATTGGCCAATAGAGGGCGCTGTGTCTCCATGTGGATGCGTCAACTGTTGTCGATTGTCTGTGGCTTCCGCATAGCCGATGTTGCTGTTGTTGCTGTTGTTGCCGTTGTTGCTGCTGTCGCATTAGAAAGTGTCGGCAAATGTCGTTGTCTGCCGCTAAGTAGCCAGCGATGGCGGGACAAAAACGCAATTCGGAAACACGGCACAGGCAGCGGCTGCGGCAAATGCAATTTGCTTCGTTATTGTGCGAGGCTCATCAAATTTTTTCGCAATTCGATGCAGATTTTCACTCAATTGTGCGTTAAACTCAACACCAACACGGACAAAAGCCCGAAAGAAAGAGAAAAAAACCCGCCAAACTGTCGTTTTCACCGGCCACAGGCAGCAACAGCAACAAGAAACCGCTGCCAAAATGTTGTACCATAATGTTAGTTTCGATATAGCCAGCAACAAGTTGCTAGCAACTAGTTGGCAACATGTGACAGCAGCAGCACACACACACACACACATGCACATGTAACCGCCAATGTGCAATGGCAGCAGCTGCCAATTTGACAGCTGTTGTTGCTCCTTCCTTTGCTTTTCTACTTTACCGCAACTCTATCTACTAATTTCTTCTTTGCTGCTGCTGCTGCTGCTGCTGCTTGCAATAACGGCAATTGGGATAGCGCATGTCCAAGACAAGCTGAACTCATTTGCATGTAGCCGGGGTCACTGGCTAAGCGCCAGAGCAGCACAGACAATCCGTCTGTCTCGCTCAGCTGCTCTCGCACATGCGCAGTGTGTCCAAAGATCGCCAAGTACACGAAAGAGCATGGCAAAAGGCAAAAAGAATAACAGCAAATTAGCAACAACAATAAGAGACGCACAGCAGCAGCAGCAGCAGCAACAGCAGCAGAAGCAGCGCAGCGACAGCAGAACGTGACGAGAAACGTGACCGTGACTTGACTGCACGCGCTCTCTTGCTTTGTCTCACGCTGGCCTGGCGTAGCGCTCTCACGCTTCAGCATTTCTTGCTCCACTTCCAGCCAGAGCTAAAGCATAACAGCGAACGTTAACTGCGCTGCTGGCAGCGCTGCTAGCGGGGTGGGCCGTATCGTTTCCAGGCGAGTGGTCAGCGCATTAGCATGATATTCATAATGTATTTACGGCTTGCCGATGATCACGTTAAGCCCGATCATAATGATGTTTGCTGATGCTATGGCAGCGCGTCAAAAATAACAACAACAACAACAACAACAGCTGTACACGTATTTAGGGCAATTCATTTAACGTTTTTTGTTTTGGCTATTTTTTCTTCGCTTTGTTTATGTTTTGCTCTGCGTTGCGCTGCTCCTCGCAATCGAAGCGTGCAAAACAAAAGAAGCAAATGCAATGCAATGGAAGAGCGAAAGAGAGACAGAGAGAGCGAGAGCAAGAGAGCGCGATAAAAAGGGGGCGTGCAGTCAAATTTTTGGCCTGCCAGGCATTTGGGTCAACAACAGTTATGTTAGCCGCAATGTTGAGTTTAATGCGAATGCTAATGGCGCCGCTGCAGCGCTGAAAGGATGCCAGACCAATCAAAATTAACTTCAATTGTGTGCTTATGCCTCATTGGGCGTGTTCGCTGTCCGGCGGCCACATTTAAATGGCCGTCGATAGCTCCAATGTTGATTTGTACTGACCGCCATTTGCTCCATTCGTCAGTTTATCGAGTTTGAACTTCACTGTTCATGGAGAATTCTGTTGCTGTTTGCAGATTCTCTCTGGATTGAAATGCATTTAGCATATCGAAAGAGATTTCACTTCACACTTCAAGTGCTAGAAATTGTGTTTCATGCCGAGCTATTGATAAACATTTGTCTGTTTACAATCTTCGAGTTGAATTATATATAATCATATCGTATAACAGATGCGATTAGTTGCTAGTTGGCTATCGCCTACGGTCATTAGCTCGTTCTGCAAAGCATTTCTAGAGCATTTGCCAGTTTAACAACGATAAGTGACTAGGCCTTTATGCTTTATCGATTATCTTGTTGGCTCTCTTTCGCAGCAGCAGCAGCAGCAGCAGCAGTGCAGATATCAACACCTCCTCAAGCGTTTCTTTCACCAGAGATACTCAGCTACAGATACAGATACAGTTACAATTACAGATACATAGATAGATAGACAGATACGCGGCAGTTCATGCCAGCGACCCAGTTATTGGATAAAATCGTGATCTATTCTCTTGCAGCAACAGCAACAACAACAACAACAACAATCAGCATCTACTGAGATCGACGATCTTTCGACAATTTGATATCTGTGGCGGATGCAGTTGGAGCATGTGTCAATTATGACGCCATATCATGAGCATATTACAAATTACCGTTATGCCCGATTGCTATTATTAAGCATATTTGCCATGGCTAGGTCTTGGCCCCAAAATAAAAATCTCTGTTGCCCAAAAAACCAAAGCAAGAAAACAAAAGAAAAATCAAAAAAACACACACCAAATCTGTAGCTGGGTCCACAGACAAAGTCACGTCTCGCCACTAGGGCAAATTGTTAAGCAAAGAAAATAGAAATATATACATAGAGAAGTATATATATACAGTAGTATAATTTTGTTATTAACCAACATTGCTGCAGTTGAAATAATAAAATATGAAAATATAATTCAAGACTTGACTGTATTATTATGCTCATAACGAGCTCTGACACAATATCTATATAAATCGAATGAAATTTGATATATTTTCTGGAAATTTTCAGGTCAATGTGTCACAGCTTGGTGCGAACCCAATAAAATGAAAATGTTATATAAAGAGTATGATACTATTTGAAGCTGAATTTTCACATATTGAAATACTACGCTGTAAATATGTGTATAACAGTTGTATTACAATTGTATAACAGTTATGCACACAGAACATGCAGTATTTTAGGGCTAATTTTAACATCTTGAGTAATTCCATGCACAATTGATCTGGTTTTTTCCATGCTTTACAGTTCAATATCTGTACTATGTATAACAGTGATGTATATTAGTGAAGATAATTTTAATTGAAGCTCGAATCATAAATAAATTATTCTGTACTAGGTATCACAATTATTTATATGATCACAGTCAACTATTAGTGAAAATCACATCATAGTCTGTACTATGTATAACACTGATTTATTGTACTCTAGTTAACAATAATTGAATCTGGCATCATAAATAAAGAGCAGGTCTAATTGTCACCAAAAAACCATGAGCAATATCTAAAAGGGGTTACTTCGCTGTTGTTGCTGTCTTTCTTACCTTTAGCTCAAATAATTATTTTCTTTTCTCGAATTTTTTTGTTATCTGAGTTAGCTACGGATCGGCATTGGGAACTACGCATTTACTTAGCAAAATGAATTCGCGATAAGCGGCAAATTGATAAAAACAAAAGGAAAACAAAAAAGTAAAGCAAACAGAAGAAATAATTTGTAATAAAATAACGAAACGCCTTCGATTGGCGTGACCTGGCCAAATCGAAATCTGAAATGGATTTCGGAACTCTTGTTTGTCCATTGAGCTTCGACCTCGTCTCGGTTAATTGGTTGCTTAGGTCATCAGGTTAAGTGCTCGCTGACGCGTCGGCTCCTCTCATTCATTTGCGGTTATTTGCGGACATTTCCAATAGCCATTAAGGCGTGTTTGCGGTTTTACTTTATGGTATAACAGTTAAACAATAGACATAAGGCACATTTCCACAGAACTCTATCGAGCTGTGAGTCCCAGATTTTTATCAAGTATCATTAGCGCGTATCATTTCTGTTTATAAAAATTTAATAGCTGTGCGTATTATAGTCTTGATTTGTAATTGAACAATAAAACATTTGTTTAACAGTTGCAGAAAGACACCTTTTGTATCGTACGTAGAACAGAAAGAAGACTTTGTTCTACGCACAATTCTCATCGCAAGACAGCTGTACCCTGGATTGTATTAAAAGTCTCGAAACAATAACAAAATATGTGTAGAATAGTCATATAACAGCTGTATAACAGATGTCAAGACCTACTTGTAATTGCTACAAAATGGAAATGCACTCAATTTCAAATGAACCAAGCCGAACTCAAGACAAATTGTATAACAGTTGCGAAGGTGACATGATCTACACATTTACACAGACAAACGTATACTTACTTCAAGAACATTCGACGAACACTTAAAAGTTTTGTATAACAGTTGTATAACAGTCGTATAACAATTGTATAACAATCATATATCATATGTTGTATAATAGCTGTCAAGCACTCCATGTAAATGCTAGATGAACCAATCCGAATGCAAGCCAAGTTAGCGATAGAGCAAAAAAATGTTGTATAACAGTTGCGCAGGTGACAAGCTACACATATCTTGAGATGTCCAATGTCACATTGGTGTGCATTTTCGAATCAAATTATGTCACCCAGTGCGCGGTCTCAGCAACGCATGCCAATGCCCGATGAGCGAGCCCAAGCAACCCACAAAACGTGCTCGGCATACGAAAAGGGGCAAGCCGACAGACAGACAGACAGAGAGAGAAATGGAGATGGAGATGGAGAAAGAAGGCAAGACGGGCATTCACATTATGTCATGTGTAGTATAACAGCAGTGCAACAAGTATAACAAGCAAAGCGCAGCTGCTGCTGTTGCCCTGGGCCATTGACATGCGAAGAACAAAACAGAGCTGGGCAGCAGTTAAAGTCGAACGCATCTAGATACATTTGTATCTGTATCTCTGCGCATCTGTGCAGCTGAGGCGCTTGCGTGTCTGAACTTGAGGCGTGCGCTGGCGCTTTTTATTACTATTAGTTAGTATGGCCCGAAGCAGAAGCAGAAGCAGCTGGCAAAAGCCACGCTACATGAAGCACGTAAAAGATACAGATACAATGCCAGAGATACATAGAGCGAATAGCAAACTGCGCACAGCTACAGATACATCTACAGACACACATTTGCAGACCCCGAGTCGAGCTCTAATGTAGACGTATCGCTGATAATTGCCATGTTTTGGGCCGCTTCTTGTTTGGCTTGTAATTAAAACGTTGCTGCGCTGTCGCTTTTGATTGAAAAATGTTGCCCGAAATTAACCAAAGCTGAAACAAAACGAAACCGAAACAAAACAATGGCAAATATTTGCGGCACGTTTGTCGCCACAGATACGAATACAGATACAGCCGAAGAAGAGGAAGAGCAACAACTCCATTGCAGACTCTAGCTATGGCGCACTAGTCAATTTTTTAATTGAGTTGCTTTGTTCAGCCCAGGTAAATAGGCGCTACGGAGAGAGAGAGAGAGAGAGAGAGAGAGACAAAGAGAGGGAGAGACTCCCTGAACTCGTTAGAACCTTGGCCATGTTTATAAGCTTGTAGATCAATAGCATTTAGAGGAACAAATATTTGGCAGATAACTGACTCAGTTGGCGGGTGAAGTCATGTGACTCAAGACTCATCAGCTTAGTCAGCTTATTTGGCAAGAGATGGTCCTGTTTGTCGACTAATATTAAGTGCCATCTGGCCGGTGATCTATTTGGCATGTATGAGAGCAACAAACGTTTGACTAATTCCATAATAGCCATAGAAAGCAGCATATGGTTTGCTTAAAGTAAAGCTTCTATGCTCATCAGATGTAACTAATTTTATTGGACATTTGAATTAAGGCTTGATTGAGTTGATTCAAGGGTTTGCCGTGCATCGCAAAAATATGTTGACTTGACAAAATCATGCATATAACAGCTGTATAACAGTTGTATAACAGTTGTATAACAGTGGTAAAACAGTCATATCTAACAGCTTATACAGAATATCGTAGTACAGTTTGTCTTCAGCTTTCATTTCTTATCAATTCAATAAACATAAATAACGAGCCTAAGATCAAGCCAACACCTGTTATACTGCTCGTATAAAAAAGTTCTTTGAATGCCCCATTCAAACATAAACAAGGTACTTGGCCAGAAATATACCAAAGACGTTAAGCAGATCTACGTATAACAATTGAGCAGGGGAATGTGCTTGAGATGATAGAAAACAATTCGAGAGCAAAAGTGAAACCACTTTTGTGGCACTTGAGCCCCAAAAAAAAAAAAACTACATAAACGAGTATCATGCCATTCAATGTGGCCATATAATCAAGAGTTTCTAAATATAGTAGACTTATATAGAGAGAGATGGACCCCGGGTCGGGTTGACTTCAGAAATGGCCTTAATGCCAGGCGGGCAGTTAGCTCGCATAATAGCTGTTTAAACTATTCAAAAGCTGGCCACTGAAGTAACGGCATTTCTTCTTCTTCATCTTCTTCTTTTTTGTGGGTAATTTAAGCGATCTTAACTAACGGTTAATTTACTTAACTCCCACCTAAGTCGGAGCTAAGTTAGAGCTCAGCCTGGCTGAATGTCTGAATGGGATTTTCGTCTTGAATGAATGAAACGCCGCGTCGGTCAGACAGCGAGCAGACAGAAAGCGAATAATCATAATTCAGCCTGAAGACGGCTGGGTGCAAGGTCTTGGCGTTTGAATTGCGACTCTTCGTATTTCTTTTTTTTTGTTTTTTTTTTATGACATTTAGCGGCTTGCTTAGCGGTAAACTGTTTAGAGACGTCTTTAACACATGCTAACTGCACTTTATAAGCGTCATATTTTGTTGGCTCAATGAGGTTTGTTTGCTTTGGCATGTTCATAAAAATTATCATTATCATTATCATTATCGTTAGCTAGGCCTTTCTCTCCCTCTCTCTCTATATATGTACATGTGTCTCTTTCGCACTCTCTCTCTCTCTCTCTCTCTCTTTCTTTTCATGGAAACTTATCGTGTGGTGTGTGTTTGATGATGCCTTTCACCCACGTTTACGATGGCATTTGTCTTAAGCAAGTGTTAAATGCGTTTTGTAGGCCACAATTGTGTGCGAAATACCAGGGATTGAGATGTAGGTACAAATATACATACCAGTTGTATAACAGCTGGTCACTTGAACTGCATGCCAAAAGTAAAAGCTGACCATGCATGTAAATAGATGCTTTCATTTGATCACAAGTATAACAGTTTTTGCATATGACTGGCCATTGTCAAGTATGCGAAAAAATTGAACGATATTTTATCATTCGAATGCATATTAGAGAAGTTATGCATAACTTCATTAGTATAACAGTGTATAAGAGTTATGTAAAAACTTGCCAAATGCTCAATGTTTAATGGTAATCAAAAGGATTTGCGATGCTTTCTGCTCATTTGACAGTATGACAGTTGGACAGTAGGAGAGTATGACATAATATGCGTATAACGCTTGTATAACAATTGATTAACAGTCTATTATGAGTGAACAAAAGTGGTATTAAGGCATTTTGTAAATAATTTAACAATCATTGAAGTGTTTTTAGCAGTTGTATAACAGTTTGCATGCATTATATACAATATACATACATACATATGTGTGGTACAGTCATTTTGTTAGTCGTTTAGCATGTAACAACTAGCCTAGTTACACTCTAGTAAGCACTGGGGTAAAAATATAAATAGGCAACAGGCCAAAGCATAAAATCCAAATTAGCTAAATTTCAATTTGGGTTTAGCTGCGAAAGGCGGGCGCAATGGAAATTAAGTATAACAAACTTCTTTTTTTTTTTTTGCTAATTTCAACAGACAATAAGAATTTCGACAAGAATTTGAATACAAACGGCGTTTCCCACGCTTCTAAAATAGAAAGAGAAAAAAAAACACACACACACACATAAAATGGCGGCGCTTGATGACAATGGCCAAACGCAGGAAGATTAACGGATCAGCAGCGAGCAGCAAAGGCCAGCCAATGCCAGAGCGAGAAAGAGAGAGAGAGAGAGAGAGTGTCAAGTGGGGTGGGTTAGCATATAAAACGGCAAATCATGTCATAAATAAGCAACTAACGCAATAGCAAAACCAAAATGCAAATGCAATATGCGGGCGAGGGGAGGGAGCAAGATGGACTGACTGACAAATAGATATACATATGTATGTATGTATGTATGTATATGTAAAGCCATAAGTACGACTTCCCAGTTGTCTTTTGTTGTTGTTTCTTAATTTCGTTTTTTTTTTTTTTGCATTCAAACGGTGCTTTGCTGTTCGCAGCTGTCTTATTTATGTTACTGTGCTGCTGCTGCTGCTGCTGCTGACGATGACGATGATGATTATGTTGCTGTTGATGGCGCTACTTAGTGTATATAATGCGCTGACCGTTAAACAAAGCAGCAGACAGGCAGGTAGGCAAGCAGTAGCAGAGGGAGACGAAGAGAGAGAGAGAGAGAGATACTGAGACCAGCAGGTTGTCACCTCTGTTCACCGGAAGTGCTGCACAAATGCCACATGGCTTCACACACACTATCGCTCGCTCTCTCACTCACTCTTAAGACTCTTAAATAACTTTGCATTCCAATTAGAATTCGAAAGTAATGTAAATTGATTGCCTTAATCAAATGAATGATTCACACATGGAATTAATTAGTTAGGCACGCGCACTTTCAAGTCATTAAATGAGATATATTTAAATTTCATTCTTAAAGCAGTTCAAAGCACTTGTCCGTGTGAAGTGAGTTTATCCTATACATAATTAAGATACGCATGCTTCTGAAAGCTTGTTAAGTATACGAAATGTTGCTCCTTTTACCTGACAGACTCACAAATGGCAACCGAATGAAGTGAATATTCACAAGTATTTGCAAGTAGTTCGTAATGTTGGTTCTTTACTTTAGTTATTTGCTCTCGGCCTTAACTGCTTAAACTATTATTTTGCACTTCAAGTTGACGTCGTTCAAGTTCACTTCAGCAAATGCAATGAATCTATTCGAATGTATTCGCCGCACTTTGCATCAGCAAAGTAATCAGCAATCAGCTTTCGATGTTCTTGGTGCCTATCTGGTATTGTCAAATATTGTTTGCAATAGCCCAAAAATAGATGCGCTTTTATGACAAGTCTCGAAAATTTGTAGCTTTTTTTGGTTATAAACTTCCCCCTGGAATTCGATTGGCCAAATTAAATGGACGGCGGGCTTGAGTCATATGGCAGCAGCGTATCTATAATTAACGCTAGCATTTCAATTACTTTTTTTTCGCTGCAAAAAAAGAAACTATCTTATCTGGTTTCCTCTTTCCTTTTTGCCTCTCTTTGCGCTTCTCATGCGCCACAACAGGTGCGGCGTGTTACATGGCCTCGCTGCATCGAGGCTCGCTATTTGTACAAGTGCCGGCATATAAGGCTCATATAGTTCACATACATAGAGCAAGGGCTGTTGGCCCGGCCGAGTGAATTGTGTGGAAATCTACGCCTGATAATGTGCCCTTATCTTGGCTATCATTTTGTTATCGATACGAAATGTGCCTTCATGACATTCAAGTTCAGCTGGTTGCGGGCACCATGAGTCATCGAGCACGCTTTAATTTATGGCGCTTATCTAAAACTTGGAAGTTTTTACAGTCCAAAAAATAATTGAAAAGGAAAAGACAAGACAAATTATGGAAACATTACACAGAAATTACACAGGCATGAACTCATGATTCGTGCTCAGCTCTATAATTGATATAGTATAATAAATGGCGAATGCCTAAATCTAGCCATGCCCAAGTCCAAATGTATATAGTATATATAAGTAGAAATGAGTTCGACTAATGGAACATTGATTAGATAAAGTCCAAATTGGCTTGTGTACTTCCAAATGCCAATTAACAGTGGGCGAATGGGACGCAAAACGTAAATATATATGTACATATATGGATTCTGCTTTGACTCTTTGTCATATGTATAACAGTTGTAGTACAGCTTTTCGCTTATCAGTGCTGTTTACTTCAAATGCATGTCAATGTATCGAATAAATACAGAGCCAAAAGGTTGCTCTAGTGTTCCCCACATGTCGACTGTCCGATAGTTGTATAACAGTTGAAAAATAACTATTCTTTGATTAGATAAAACACACAGAGAAAGCCCTTTTGGCAGTCATCGAACTGAATTGAAATATTGATTTCGTTGGCATTGAATTCAAATTTATATAACATATACAATGGCCTTGTCGGCGTATATGTTGTCTATTTAATTTGTATAACAGATGTTCCACTGCGGACGAATAGTCGTATATCAGGATGATTGAGTGCCAGGCATTCAGTAAACTTGAACTAGAGATAGAACAGTGCTATAAAAGTTGTATAACAGTAGTATAGCTGTATAAAAGATAAGTGATTGCATTAGTGATTAGGATAGGTATAGTAAGTGATGAGCTAATGCAAATCAATTATCCGAAAAACGCCTGACCATTGTATAACAGTGGTATAACAGTTGCTTAGAACTTTTATAACAGTGATATAGGACTTTTCATTGCATTACAGCAACATACGTGTCGTATGCCAATTGTATGTTAGCAGTATAACAGTCGCAGCTAAAACATATTATAACAGCAGTATAACAGTGACAGTCTAGAGTAGAGCAATCATTCAACAGCAGTATAACATTGGCATAACAGTACCTAAGGTCAACTCCCCCAAAACGACCATGTGCTAATTGACTTGATTATTCGCTCACGAGTTTTACAATTTTCAGCGATTTCAATGCTAATTAGCCAAACCGCCCCTGACATTGATGAATGAAGCAATTGTGGGCCGAAGTTGAAACTGTTGAAACTGTTCTACTGTCACTCTGTAGGTATATATATGGGGTATTGAAAGTATACAGAGATTGGGGAGTATTGCAGCTGGCAGCTAGCACTAATGCACTTGATAAGCTATCAGTAGGGAACCTTGACTTATATAGAGCCATGGTAGCCAGCGCTTCTAGATATGGCTAGAAGTATTTACGATTTAAGCCGGTTCACGAACAACCCATCATATATATTATATATATATGTATTTATATATGATATGTCATGATATTGATATCTCATATCGGGGCCCCATTCAATTGGTGAAAGCGCCGCAGAGTTTCGGCCAAACATTGTTCGGCATTTGATGTTGGAGAAGGCGACACGCTTTTCGATTTGCCTTTCGTCGTCTGCCATTGACATTTGCTGTTGCTTTCATTTGAATTCAATGCAAGCGGGTGGCAACCCTGCCGGCAGCACGCCCCCGCCTCTTGCATGCACTGTGCGAAAAGTAAAAGCACAACAATGCGCCTTTTGTCTGCAGCGAGCTACACAAATTAATATTAGCACAAAATGTAAAAAAATTACGAGTTTTTTCTACAAATTGCCAAGCAAAATTCCAGTCATAAAAACCCCCCACACCTCCCCAAGCACCATGCACCTGTATAGTACCACTAATTGATACTTTTACCATATTCATATCTAGGCAGGGAAAATATGCGAAACTCTGACAAGAGAGAGAGAGAGAGAGAGAGAGAGAGAGAGACGGAGAGATATGTATGACCAGACTTAGATAGAGCTCATCTATGTGGCAATGGGTTAAGGTTACTGATATGCAAATGGAACAGAGATTTTTCAAAAATTGAGGCAGGTTCACGCAATGCTTTTGCATACAATGCCCGACTTGAAATACCCATTAGAAAGTTGCGCTTGAGCGAAATCGAATCATCGAACAATGCAAATGCATTGCGAGCTATCTGAAAACAGATAAACAAAATGTTCACAAGCCCGTCTAGATAATTAATAATATTTTCGAAATACACTGAGAAAAATGTACAGCAAAAATGTCGAATAATAGCTGAATGAAATTGCGGAAAGAATCTCAGAGAGAATTCAAAACTAAAGTGTTTCCATATATATATATATAGCAACTATGACTGAATGAACTCTACAGCTATGAAACTTTAGATGGATTCGAAATCATAATAGTGTCTTAATTGATTATACAAATAGACAGCAATAGAAACAGAGCCGTCAGAAGAAATACCATCAAATTGTAGCTATAAAAACAGAGCCATCACAGGGTATATAATAGAAATACCTTCAGCTTGCAACTAAATTCAAAGACAACAAAGAGCTGTTAACATCTATCACTTTAAAAGCACTAAAACAAATAGTTTATCAATACTGAATGCTTAGGCTCTCTCCCGCTCCTCTTACAGCAGGAGCTAGAGCGATTGCGTCAATTCCAAAAATAAGCTACAATTTGTGAATCAATAAAAAATAAAACGATAAAAAATTATAGCAAGGAGATAGGGGAAAAGAGAGAGAGAGATTGAACAAATCAAAATCATTTACTAATTGCAATCGATTTATAAGAAATTATGCTAGATACAAGGAAAGAGAGCGAGATAGCGAGACAGAGAGAGAGAGAGAGAGAGATATGCCTTTACATATGTCTATAAATGTCTGTAATACATATTGCTCTATGAGATAATCGCATCGCATCGAGTCTTTCACTTCGAGTTGACTCAAGTTGGTTGGAGTTGACATGATTATTGGATCGCTTGATTGGAGTCTTATCAAATTGTGTGTATTATGTCTAGCTTGAACTATTAAGTCAGTGGGTAACGGTAAATGACATATTAATTTTGAAGCGCGGCTGCATTGGAGAGCAAATTGATAGTGTGTGTGTGTGTGTGTACGACTAGCAGACACCCTGTTTTTTGAGAAGCAGCTAATAGACTCAATTCAGTTGGCCTTCATTTATCGATCTCAATGCAAATCGATACATCGCTGAAAATATTTCGGCAAAATTGAATTTTATTATCGATAACACATTCACAGATATGATGTCTTTATCTCTGGTATAAAGTTTATATATATATATTCCATTTATTCATAGCTTACATCCCTGTATATATTTTTTCCTATTGCACTTCCTATGGTCATTGTTATTTGGGGCATTTGTTGTTAATGTGAGTTTGAAGTCTAACGGTAAGTGAGCTGCATAACATTTACCAACACTAGGCTCATTGAAACATTCACTTTTTCAACACATCGACGATATCTTTATTATTATGATTATTATAACTATGATAATGCGTATATATTTTGACTATGGTTATTATAATATGCAGATGTTGCTGTTGCTGTTACTGGTGTTGTTGTCGTTTCATAATCTCTCTCGTCTCTTTTATACCATTTTTCTTTTCTTTTTACCGCTCTCTGTGATGTTACGAAAATGATTTCATTGTCAGAACTGAGCAAAACTTTGATTTGATTTAGGTTTTTTTTTTTTCCTTTTTCGTCTTCTTTCTTGCAGAGTGAAATTTATGATGCATATAAATCTTGAACATCTTAATAGCTCCATTGTCTCTGGTCAAAGCCAAAACGAAAAGTTCCATTTCTGAATGGTTTTCGGAAAAAGTTACCGGAGGAACAACAGTTTATCAAATCGGAAATACACAGCATGGCGAAACCTTAATTGATTGCCGAATTAAAGTTATACATAGCTGTATATACGTATATATATAGATGGATATGCATAACTCTAGCTTAACATATACGTATATATCTATGTATAACAGTTTTTCTAACAGATTTCATGACTTTACTTGAATTTTATGGAATAGATTACGCTCTCTGTCGTTTTCTTTTTCTCGTGTTTCTCTCAGACTATCTCTCTTTCTTTCTCTACCTCTCTCTCTCACAATCACCTTGTCGTTCTCCTTCTCAATCTCTCTATATCTCTATGATTCTCTATGTTACATCTCTCTATCTCTATCTCTCTCTCTCTCTCTTTCTCTTTACTTCACGCTTTTTCTTTCTCTCTCTCTCTCTCTCTATATATATATATATATATATATATATATATATGCATATATACATATATACCTACCTCCATCTTTCTCTTCTTCCACTCTCTCTCTGTGCACGCATCTCTAATGTCTCTAATGTCTTGGGGTCAAGTGTCATTGGACCCAGGCATTGACCTCCACCTTCTACCAGCTGGTCCTCATTATATACATATGTACACCCGTCTCGCTCTCCATCTCGCCACCTCTCGCTTCTCTCTACCTTTCGCCATAGTCAACACAGCTCGACGATCGCCAGCGACAAGTTTCGTCTTTGGCGCATTTTTGTTTGTTTGTTTGCAATTTTCATTTGCCTCTGTTTGTTATTGACTCCCCCTTCTCCAACCCCTCTCTGTCTCTCTCTCTCTCTCTCTCTCTCTCTCTGTTTATCCCTTCCTCTCGCTCTGGGGCCCTCTTTTGACTACCTACTCTAGACGTAATTACAGCCGCGTTCTTTGCTTGTTACGCCTTTGGCTCTTTTTTTTGGGCTTTGGGCCACGATTTGGATTTGGGCTTTGACTCTGAATTTGGCTTTGATTACAGCCGCTGCCATCTTCACATAGCTGTGTGTGTGTGTGTGTGTGTAGAGGTCTAGGTAGCTTAAAGAGCATATCTGCCCAGCAGCCCTCCCTCCCTTTATGATGATTTTGCATTTCTTTATTTATTTGTCTTCTTCTTTAATATTCAATTGGAAATGTTTTTGTATATTTTTATAATTACTTTAATGTTCGCTCATCGAAGCTTAGGAGTTTGAGCTTTGCATCTGCATACAGCATCCGCATTAAGCCAACTGCATCCAGCATCCGATTGCTTGACCGGTTTTTGGTTTTTCGTTATTTTGTAGCTTTTTTTTTTTTGGCCATTTTTACTTTCAATTTGGCAGCGAAAACCGCAACAAAAAACAGGAAAATTCACTTTGACTTTGGCTCCAACAAGAAATAAAAGAAAAAACAAAATTTGTCACCGTCTGAAAGCGAAATTTTTAACAATAAAACCGGCATAAAAAAATAATGAGATTAAAACAAATTCTAAACAGGTTTTTGATGATATGCAAAATGCGTATGGAATTAGTTCCTTAAAAGGTGAACTGAGAAACGCAATGTGAAGTAATACTTGAGGCTAATAATTGTAGAACTGGAAACTAGAACAGCGTAAATACATATCTTTAGGCAATATATCAGATTATATATAGGTGTTTCAGATGTTTCAAGACCAATCGCCTTTTTCGCCTTTTCATGCTCTACCTTTAGTCCTTCACTTCTCTGTTAATTTCAAATTCTTTTAGCCCAATCTGGCTGGCTCACTGTCAGCTCAGTTCCATAATTTGTCCGAGTGCGCCTAATATGGCACTTAACCTCATATTGCGACTCGTGACAATTTGACTCAAATGATGTCTCTCCCCCTGTCTCCATCTCCCCTCTCTCGCTCTCTTTCTCTCTCTTGCTCTTTTAATTCTTATTGGCTTTTTCGTTTAGCTTCGTTTATTTGGGTCACGGACAGTCATCTTCTGTCAATAGCAGCTATCCCCGCTCCCTCTCCCTTCCATGTCACTTGTTCCCTCTGCACTGCTTCCCGCTTCATTCACCTTACAGGTTTTTCGACTTTTACTTGCAACCACAGCAAGGCTAAATGCAACATTTGGTTTTGTTTTTGGTTCCGTCTCGATCTTGGCAACAAAATTTGTTGCAGGCGCAGGCAATTTATGTTGCTGCTCGCGTTGTTGTTGTTCTTGTTGTTGCTGTTGGCTTTGGTCTGCGCGTTAAATGAGTTGTAAAAACAGCTGTTGATTTATTGTGGCTGTTGGTTATGGTTGCCGCTTGTCACTTTTGGGTCGCTTCTTGATTTGTTTATCGAACTAGGCATATTTGGCTATGGAGATCTTAATATACTCATCTCTGGCATATGCCAGCAATAACAGCAACATCAGCAACAACAACAACAACAGCAACAAACAATAGAAGTTTTCGTGAAAAGAAATTTCACTACAAGCGGCGAAATGTTGCCATGACTTTGACTTTTGCAGTCGCACACAAACAAAAGCAGCCGAAAGAAGCTACGAAACATGCTTATAAACAATGCCATGGCATGTTTCATGGAAAGCCAGCAACAAGACGCAAGACAAATTGTTGCCGCAATTAAAAAGAGCAGCAGAAGAGAGCCCAAAAAAAATAGAAGAAATAACAAACTGCCAAACAACTGTGCAAATAGTGCGAGGACAACAAATGAAAAAGAATAGCTAACAATAGAGAAGAGGAAAAATAACACAACCAAAACAAACAAAATTTAAATGAAAAACCAAACGAAAAAACAATGAGGCCGTTTGTTGCTGCTGCTGCGATGATATTCCAGAATCAGTGAATGGAACGTCACGGCACAAGAACACCACACCAGCAGCACTAGCAGCACCATCACTAGCAACGACAACAACAATAGCAACAAGCATAGTAAAGGAGAGCAAAGAGAGTTCAACGCACAGCAAAAGACAAAAAAAGAAAGAATTAAAGTTCTGCAACAAAGTTGGGCAGGATGTTGCAGAGGACAACAGCCGCAGCAGCAGCAGCAGCCATCGTCGCAACATGCTGCGATCGTTTTATGCTATTATTTTGTTCTATTTCCTATTTTGCTACTCACCTCATCGGCTTTTTGCTGCATTTTGTGTATTTATTTTTTGTGTGTCGTTTTTCGCTGCAAAAATCGTATTTTATAACAATTAGAAAACACTAAACAAAAGAGAAGAAATAGGCAAAATTAAACACTTTCACTACCAATAATAGCAGAATAATAATAATAATGCAATTATGACAATTGTTATTTTTAAGCCGTTGCAGTTGTTGATTTTTTTTTTTCGTTTTTTTGTTCAATGCGCGCGCGCAACACAAGACGCCACAAGTGACAAGAAAAACAACAAAAAAAAGTCAGAAAAATCAAGCACAACAAAAGTGACGAACCGCAAAGTAACGAAAAATGTGTTAACAAACAAATTGAAGTGCGTGGTTAGAGGTGAAAAACGCGTTGGGCACGACCAGCACGCAGCGCTACAAAATAACAACTGACGGCACCGAAAGCAACTGACGATAAACACTGCAGGCAAGCGCAGTGGAAAAGCTCAAACTCACACGCACACGTACACACACTTGCGCGCGCTCACACATGCACACCGTTTTTGAGTTGAATAGCGGGGAGCGCGCGCGCCCTCACTTTGAAGCTAGCTGGCAACGCTATAGGCTACCGCTCTTTTGGTATTATTTGGTACATAACAAGGTCTGCCTGCAATGTGTATTTGTATTAAATTAAATTTAATTATGTGAATGCTGGCGGCTAGTGATTTTAACTTACATTAAACATATTTCATTTTGTGGGCAGCATTTCAGCCTAGGGAAATTTCAATTAAATATAATTTATTCAGTATTATTTTAGCTGTACTATAAACAGTTCTGCAGTGATAACTATGAACATAAAGATTGTAAATTACAGTTGACTGACTGAATCACCAACAAAATCATTTTTGAATATTAATAGAGGAATTTGACTCTACCTTTACTCTAAAAACATTAAACGACAAATATATTTAAATTTAAGCGCGCGCGCAGCGTTGCCATCTAAGAAAATACCAAATGCATGCCATATACTTCAGTATTTAACAATAAGCACAATCGATAAATGTGATATTGCTTGCTATCGTTGTCATAACGACTAACACGAAAATATTTAGTTGCAAACAATAATGAAAAGCAATAACAAGTCAAGTTCCCTGATATTTTTGAACTAACAAAATGTATAAAAATAGTGCACCGAAACGCACAGGCATTTATCGTGTCAAGGGCGACATCAACGATTTCCAGCTGGAGCTAAAGTTACGGCACGTGAGCGAATGGCTGCCTGTGCCAAAATTTGAATACACGGGCGCGAAAATAGAGTATGCCGACCACTATCCAGAGACTGCGAGCAGCAGCGGCTGGTCGGACTGTTTCATCTTTGTGCCGTACGAGGATCAGTACGGCAACAACTATTATACCTACTACAACTATTACAATCCGGGCAGCGATTATCCAAGCAGCAGCGTTCGCACCACCAGCCGCAGCAGTCGCCCCACCAGTCGTAGCAGCCGCAGCAGCAACAGCCTGCGCAGCCTACGCAGCCTACGCAGCTACCCCAGCAGCTGCCTCAGCAGCTACTCCAGCAGCTACCCGAGCAGCTACCCCAGCAGCTTGTTCAGCAACAGCCAGTCGGACTTCATCACTTACCAGCAGCAGGAGATGCCCGCAGACGACACAGAATTTCAAATTCAGAATCCGGAACTGTGCAGTGGGGCAACGGCCACTGTCTGCATTTGCTGGCAGCAAAAGTGCTTCAGTCGGGAGGAAGTGGAACGGTTTAGCGACTCGACGAACTGTCAGACCTCGCTGCAGCGTCGCTACCAGCGCTGGACGCGCGAGATAGTGGAGCTGCAGCAGCGCCATCAGGAGCGGCTGCAGTACGTGGAGTACAGGCAGCGCGTGCGACGTCGCCGTCATAGCAGATCCTCGAAATCAAGGTCAAAGTCGTCGCCGCTCTCCGATCTCAGTCTGGATGAGCTGCCGCCGCTGCCCGAGGATCCGGACTTTGCCGCGCGCACCTGCCTCATCCACACGCTCATCGATGCAGATCTGCGCGAGCTCGCCCCCGACGACCCGCGGCTGCCGGACGAGGCGCACGAGCTGCAGCAGCAGGGCTGCCAGTTGATGTACGTCTATGCCCAGCTGCAGGAGGATACGTTGTTGGTCTGTCTGCGCTATGACCCGGCCATGGGGCTCCTCTATGTGTATCCCGACTTCAGTCTGAGCGTGGAGGACATGGAGTACGTGGTGCAGATTAACAACGACTGCCGGCAGCTCTATGCGTATGGCTTTGAGAACGTAACCGTGATGAACGTGCTCGACCAGGAGCAGGAGCAGAAGCAAGCGTATATCGGGCCCGTAGGCCCACTGCAGCTGAACCTCGACCCGGAAATAATGGACCTGCCGCTCGTCTTAGACTTGCTGCCCGGCGCTGAGACCAGCGCCGAGCAGCTGGTCAACTACTATCAGCAGCAGCGCTGCAGTGCAACGATCCAGCGACGCCTGCTGCAATTCCAGCAGCCGCCCAAGCGCATGCGGCGCGTCGTCTTCCTGCTGCAGCTGCAAGAGGCGCAGCACTTCGAGTACCCCAACATCCATGTGCGCTACTATGTCAATCCGCCGGCGCATACAATACTGGAGCCAGGAAATCCGCGCGATCCGTTCCCGCTGCGCGGCGCCACATCCACCTGTGTGGGGGGCGGAGCTGACCGAGTGGCCCTGTTCTCGCACTGCTGGCAGCTGACGCTGCTCTGCGAGGAGTCGTATCAGCCGGACCAGCTACTGCACATCTACTTCGAGGTGATCAGCATCGACAGGTGGCAGCGTGAGCGCTGCGAGGGCTACGCCCATTTCTCCTGCTCGCTGCTGGCGCCGCTGCCCGCACGCGTCGTGACCGGGCTGCAGCTGCATTGCATCCGGCCAGTGGGCACTTGGCTGGATGCCCTCAATCGCTACTTCATCGGCGGCCGCTCGCTGTTTGACTTCGTCGGCTACTTCAAGAGCCGATCCGGCACGAATGTGATGCACAGCCGCATGCAGCTGGAACGAGAGCACGGGATGCGCAGCACGGGAACCCTGATCTTCAGCATGCAGAAGGTGCAGCAGCGCCATCAGCCCTACGGCTACCACCTGATCCAGGAGCACAGCGACGACGACGATGATGACGGCCCGTTTAGCCACGAGCCCAAGGCGACCGTCTCAACCACGCTGCAGGAGGTGATGGCTGCCTATGTCGAGGCCAGGGACCGCATCGCGGCGCTCTTAGGCAAGTCAAATGAGACCTAGAAAGCAAACTGGCATGAATATTCTATGTAGTGTCAATCTAGTCAAAAATCTCTGTATGAAACGTATCTTAATTGTAAATAGAATTCAAATTCTATAAATTGTATAGTTTAAATCATACATCTATACATCTTAGACTAAAGGTAATCTTGATGTAAACTCTCATTAATTCATATAGAAATAAGATCTAAGATATAATATACTATATGGATTGTAAATTAGTGCATATGTAGAATAGGGTAAGAAATCATTTGTCTACGGATAAAACGAAGGACTACTGAAAGATTAAAGAGGAGTATTCCCTGTTTTGAGAGACAATCTCAATGTAAATTCCTCGTATTGTATAAAGGAGTTTGACTCTAAAATTAATTATCAATCCATATGTTGTAAAGGTACAAATTATGATGTAAAGATTAAGGTGTACCTTATAAAACAAAAAATTACATTTTTATGGAATATATACTATAATATTTCCAATTCATATAAAAGAGAATAGATCGAAAAGCATAGAACATACTATGTATATATTTTTAAACTCCTAAATATTTGCTTTAGGTTTGTAAACAAGTTTATTTTTTGCATATAACTAAGAAACAACCGAAAATTATTATAAAACACAAGTCTGCTTGTAGGCGACTGGCTAAACATTTAACATTCATTGCATACTTACCATACACTTTTCAAGTAACTTGTAAATTATTGACTGACGTTTATACGATTACTAAAATGTTAATATATGTAAAGTAGCATAGCAATGGCTTTTACAAGCACATTGTAAATCAAGATAACTCAGCGTAAAGTCTTAGTAATTTCTTGAAACTTTCATCTAAACCAAAAAGTAGCTTGGGTACGTCTTTTTCTAGGGCCACAACAATACTTCAGCTTGGTCTACAAATAGAACTACAAATGATATTGAATTGTGATTCAGTTAGCTACCAGGAACATTTCAAAATTAGATTCGGGTATCATTCAAAATCCCGTTGAATGCATTCATTCACCCTAGCTCCATTCACCCCATTTTCAAGAATAAATCTTCACAGCAAAAGTTTTAGTTTAGCCATTTTATTTACTACTAATATCACTCAGTGTATATACATATATATATATTCATATATAGATTCATTGTCATGTTCACATCGCATCGTCTAATATTTTGTTTTGTTTTCGGGAGCTTGGTTTGTGTGGCGGGGGTGGCAGGATCAGGGAAATTGGGATTGCAAAGGATATATTGTATATGTACATATAACACTAAAAGATGATAAAAAAAAAAAAATAGATATACACATATATTTAACGTATATATATGTATGTATATATAACGTATATATAGATCTATATATATAATTTTGCTATTTGTAAATTGTTGATTGCGGGGAGTTCTGCGCTTAAAACTAAATACTTGGGCTTAGGGTCGAGGGAGGGGATATGTTTGTATTTAAACGGAAGGAGTTCCTTTCATGACTGCGTTCAGCCTCCTGCTTAGGCCGTGGGCAGGTAGAGACGAGACGGCTCTGCGGGTGGCAGGTATTCGTAGCCAATGCCATTGGGGGGGCCGAAGGGATTGCCGAAGCTACCGCCGAGACCGTAGCCGTCGTTGGCGTCGCCGGGTGACCTGTAGCTGTAGTCGTCGCCGCTCTGGCCGCTACCGCGTAGGGGTCCCTGCTCGTTGTTTAGGTTCTGTTGCAGGAACTGGAAGCGATTCTTGTTGCCCAGCAGGCTGCTCAGGTCGGAGGCTGGCTTCGGGGCAGCTGGCGTCAAGGGCTGTGGACTGTAGAGAGTTGATGGCATTGTAGCTCTGAGCAGCTCTTTCGATCAAGTCTCTCGCTCTACTTACTCGGGCAGGTCCAGATCCAGCTCGGTGATTGGGTGATAGCCGAACTCATCGGCCGTATAACGGGTCTTGTAGCGCTTGCCATCGGCACCGGTGAACGAGTACGAGCCGCTTACCACGAAGGTCTTGTCATCCTTCAGTTTGCCCACGCTGCTGACCTCAATGCCGTTCTGGGTCTTCAATCTAGAAGCAATAATCGATTAGTCATCGATTGCATAACAAATTCGAACAATTGGAATATCATATAGAGCTACCCTAATATCAATTTAGAAATAATTTTGAAATGTAAAGCAATATTTTATGGAACTTCGTATTTGCATCCTACGGTTTTCCAATATATCAGCAATTGATTGTTATCGATTGTGGGAATACCCCAAATAAAAGCGCAATAACAATAAATTTTGGTAACGATCACACGCCGAATGTGTTAAATATAAATAACATGAAATGTAGCTAATTTAAAGCTAACTTAGCTTGTTTTTCACTGACAATCGATCGTTATCGATCGTTGCCGATCTAAATGTATCGACTTACTCGAGTTTGAACTTTTTGCCCGCATTGAAGTTCTGCAGCTTCTCGGTTTTGGCCTTCATCACATCGCCGCTGAAGTGCACGGCGGGCTTATCGTCATCGATGTCCTCGGGCAGGGTGTAGATATCGCCCGGATTATACTTGAACAGATCCAGATTGCGATCTGTCAGGTGTTTCACGTCGGCTACGGCCAACGCCACAAAGCACAAAACCAGCTGCTAGCCAAAATGAGAGAGAGAGACAGAGATGGATAGGGAGGGAGAGAGGAGGAGGAGAGGGGGAATGGTTAGTTTATACGATTAGTTGATTGCTTGATTTGTGTATTCACGTTTTGTGCGATCTGTCACTTAAGAGCGAAGCAGATAAAACACAAATAAAAATAGATATAAAACGGAATATGTATAAAAATCTGTGCCGTGTTTTTGTTTCTCTTAATATTATTTTAACGAGCGCTGCATAAATCACAGACAAAGTGGCTCGTGGTCTATGACAAGTGTCACACAACTTGTTTTATGCATTTCAAATTTTAATTCAGTAAAGATGAGCGAAAAAACGATCAACAAGCGTTTAAATTCGCAGCAATTAATCAAATTGTTGGCGTGCGCGCGCGTTTTGCTGGCGTCTTTAAACGCTTGCCTTGGCATGCCGTCACTGTGTCTCGCTCGTTGCGCTGTTGTTGTTGTAGCTGTCATTCTCGTTATTGTTGTTACTGTTGGTTTTCTTACTAGTGCGTTTTGATTTATTTGACTTGAGCTTAAAGCGTTTCCAATGTTTGCGGCGCATTGCTTTGTCTATGCTTCGCTCGCGACACGATTTACTGTTTTCTATCCAGACATATTGAGCTTTTGCGTGTGTGTGTAAAGCCTGGACGGTCTTCGTTTTCGTGTATGTGTGAGGACGAAGATAAACACCTCGACGCTCGTTGCTTGCACTTGCTTGTGAGTGAGCAGGCAAGCGCCTAGAATCCGCGATGGATAGACGTGCGTCTGTGTGTGTGTGAGAGAGCAAAAGCAAGCGCTTGCAGTTAGAAATGAACGCTAGCTTATATTGCTTGCGCGTGTCCCACACACGAAACACTTTGAATGAAATCAATTAGCAAAATGAACGCATACAAAGCAAATAACAAAGCAACAAAAAAGGCCAAAGTTTAGATCGCAGATTGGAGAGCTCGAACAACTGGAATTTCTTAGGAAGCGCTATCAACTGGCTGAACATGTCAATTAGCATGCCGGCCAAAAAAAGTTGAAAAAAAGTATAGAAAAAAAAAGCTGAACAAAAAATTATACTTAGCGATTTTTTTAAGGATCATATAACTGACGCGTTTTTTCGGTATAATTAAATTTTTTTAAATCTAAAAAATATAACTTTTTGAAAGGACATTTTCCTAGTTTTGGGCACAGTTTTTAGAGTTTTTTTTTTAAGTTTTTCAATCACATTCCAGCACTTTGGCGTTATTTATTCTTTTGTAAGCACATTAAAAAAAATTTCACCAGAGTTTTTTTTTTTTATTTAATTTTTTAGTTTTTCCCTTGTCACTTAAAGCACTTATGAAAATATATAAATTTAACTTTATTTTTAACGTTGTTTAAAACTTACAAAACTCTTCATATTTTATTTTGTGTGTGTTTTTGTTTTTATTTGTTTTGAGGGTATCCTAAGTCGAGCTGCAAATTGAAGACTGTGAGATTCGCAGCGAGAGGTGCGTTGCGCACAGGTTCTAACAAATAAATACAAACGCTGCCACTTCTTGTTTCCTTATATATGGTCTTTTGCTAGAGCCACAGTCAAGCGCCGTCGGCGTCGCAGCTCGCAAAAATCAAAATGAATAAGAAGACGAAAAGAGAAGAAAAAAAAAGAAGACCTAACCGAACCGGACAACGAACCGCAGCGCCCAATCCGATGCGGACATGGCGAGAACGTCGTCAGTTGTCAACGCGTTGCGTGCGGCAATACCCTGTAAATGCAACTAATGTGGTATAACAGGTTGATATATATTAAATATGATATCATTATCAGGTGATAGCACACCTAATAAATCATGAAAACTTACAAAAACATTAAAAGGTCCCTTTAATTTGTGATTTTTGGTCAAATAGCCTATAGGAACTCAGCTTCTAGTGAAGCTAGAGACCTGAAATTTGGTAGATGGCGGCCTTACATCAAATACAGGATAATTCTATTTGTGTTTTGTAAATGCTTCACAAGAATTTTCTAACTACCTATAGAAACTCGGTAGCTAGCGGTGCTTAGTTAAGCATATTTAGCATATGAACTACACTACGATACACATAGTTAAAATCAATTAAATTTTACTAACAATACGTTGTATTTTACTTGAATGTTACATAAAAAGAAACAGGTATCCATAGTAACTCAGTTTCCTTATGATATCTGCTTAAATACTGACTAAAAATGTTAGAGTCGAACTTGATATCTATACAAAATATAGATAAGCGGAGATCTAGGTTATGTAACTATATATGTTAACCGATTATTATAGATAATTTATCAGTTCTCTATATGTTTTGCAGGGTATCTGCGCAGTCCATCAGTCACTATCGATACACGCACTATCGGCTTGTTTTGAATTTGCCATTGGGTTGCTAGGTTGTTGGGTTGTTGGGGCAGCCGCAGCTTAGCTCCAAAAGAGATTCGCTGCGATAGATGTAACTGTATTTGGGCAGACTTGGACGCATTGAAGGGCCAGTAAAAAATCGAGTTTTGTAACATACATACATACATATATATGTACATACATAGAGATGAGCGTTACTGTCTGTATGTGTGTGTGTGCGAGTGTCTGTGAGTGTGTGTTTAGATGACAACAAATTAGAAAACCGCCATCAACGAATTAGCATACGCGTTTAAGTTTAATGATTTTTATTGAATATCTACATATGTATGTATATGTATATATAAATATATATCTGTATATACATATGTATATCTATGCCTAACATTCAGTCTTTTTTTATAAAGCGTACAATATTGTTGTTTTTTGGAAAACATGCGCTAATATATGCGCATCATTCGTTCGATTTGGGAGTCCATTTGGAAGACCAGTTTAGGCGTTTTTGAAGAATGGATACCGTAGCGACGTAAGCCAAGTCCTACACGCCACACCTCGGGCCCATCCATTCCCACCCTAAAGGGAACGCCAACGCCAATGGCAATGGCAATCTTGACAAATGGACCAGAGTGCGGTACTCCCTTCTCCTGCTTCACTTCTCTCCCATTGATTGGCGCCTTTCCTCAGCTCACTCTGTTGTTTTATGCTAATGCATCCTCGCCTTTGCTTAACCTTCGCTCAATTAGCCGTTCCGTTTTCTCGGCCTTTTGTCACATTTATCAAATTTATCAACCTGCGCCTCATTTCCGATGCAGATCTCTGCTTCCATTCTCATTCTTCTTCTACTTCTTCTTCTTTTGGTTTTTTTTCTTTTCATTTTTTCTATTTTTAATCAAGTCTAGCATAATTTGTACTATTATGCAACGCATAAGCACATACATACATATTTAATATTCGTCGTCTATTTTCCTTGATTTGTCATATATCAGTGAGCAGACGGCGCTGTTGCCAGTTTTCACAGAGCACTGCCATTCAAAGATGGGCCCCAGAATCCATGCAATGTTGCCAATTTTCATAGCCAGACAAATTATCATCAAATGCGTACTTAGACCAAATCAGAATGGATACGCCGTGATTCGTTTAAGCGAATCATAAATGTTATTGCTCAAAATACGAGCTGAATGAATGCCATTTGGTATTCAAATCTTTATATATATATATAACCATATATAATCGGAATCGAGCATTAATCGTAGGTCAAAATCGTGTTTATTTTATTCTCTTAGTTTCATTCAGAATTAATGAAATTGTTAAACGTTTTCAGCAGCTTATCAGACCGATTTGAGCCGTGTGCTCGGGCGCTGGCCGTTCTTCACGCTCTTCAAATGATGGCTTTTGCCTTGGTTTCATTTTTCTAGCACTACCTCGTCTACTTCTTCTTCTTCATTTAGACACAAAATACCAAAAAAAAAAAACAAGAAAAAAAACCTTAAATATTAAACAAATTCATTCGACACGCCTTACTGACAGTTGCGGACTGATGTCTTCACTAAATATCTCAATCGATCTGTCCCCCCCGCCCTCTCTCACGCTGCGTATATCCATTATCCATTATCTGTCATATCTCTTTGCTCTATGCAAACGTGTTATTGGGAAACTCAAAAGAAAAAGCAAAGCCGAAAAATACAAATAAAACATCAACATCAACAAATTGCTACGGTCGGAACCATTCTTCAGCTCAGCCCGAACAATCTGTTGGTCTTCATCAAACAGATCTTCGGAATTGTTGGCCGTTGCTTGAGGCTAATTTATGGCCGAGCTCAAGGACAGTTTGTGGCCCACCTATCTTAGCTGTAACGTTCGTCTATCGCAACGACATGTTTCCCACGAGCCAACGCACTTACATAGCCAAGTCGCTCAATTACACGCTGGCGACTGGAAGTCTCATGCCATTTCCGATCAGTCTGGAAGTCTTTCAACTTCTGGCTGATTATCTCTAGCTTACACACAGACTATCTCTCTCTCTCTCTCTCTCTATCTGTCTCTCTCTCTCTTTCATCTACTGTCTTCCCCCTACCTCTTCTCACTCTACACTGATTTTCTCATTCTACATGTATTTCTTTTGATCACTCGCTCTGTTTCTGTTTATGCCTCTAAGCTCTCTCTCTCTCTCTCTCCCTCTGTCTCTTTCCCTCACTTTCTTAATTCCTCTCTTATTTTCTAAGCTCTCTCTCTCTCTCTCCCTCTGTCTCTTTCCCTCACTTTCTTAATTCCTCTCTTATTTTCTCTGTCGCATATCCTGTCGAATATCTTTTCCTTTTATCTTCTTTTTGCCTTCCCTTTTTCCCAACAGTTTTTCTTTCACTCTATTATTTCTCCCTATTTTTCCTACAACATATTTTCACATTTACATATTTAAGTTCTCTCTCCCTCTCTCTCTCATTCTCTTTCTTTCAATCCCATCTTTTTCTCTGCTTCTCCCTTTAACTCTTTCAACCGCCCTTTCATACTCTTTTCTCTCTCTCTCTCTGTCTCTCCCCTTACCCCAATTCTCATTCCCTTCTCAAAATGTATAATTCTTCATCATCTTGTTCTTCTTCTTGTTTCCCCATTCTCCTCATCTGAGTCACGTTCAACTAATTTAGCGCATGATTCGATCGATGTCCACAACAACATGGACGCCTTGAGGTTTACATAATTTTACATAGATCTCAAATCGAATCAAGAAGCTTACCTCAAGTCAAATCAACTTCTTGGAAATCTCGTTTCGCTACGTTCCCTCTCGTTTCGTTTCATCCCGTCCCGTTTCGTTTCATTTCGTTGTGTTTCTTCTGTATAATTGCTAATTTATCGATCCGCGCGTTTTAATTGCCTTCTTTATTATCTATCGACAGACGAACACAAAAATAATAAAGATGAAAACAAAAAAAAAAAAAAACTTCAGATTCGGCGCATATCAAAGGCGATGCGTAACAAGTCGAGCTGAGCTGAATCGAGTTGTTGTTGTTGTTGTTGCAGTTGCTATTGTTATTTTGGTGTCTTCTTCGTGTTGCTTTGAAGATCTGTTAATTTGCTAAAGTAATTAATAGGGAAATAAGAAACACTTTCTTTTTGCCCCGAAATGAATGCAAATCGATGCGAAAACAGATCAATAATTGTTATACATATGTTATCGGTAATGTATCGATATTTGCATATGAGGCGATTTCATTTCGAGCTAGATCTGATATGATAATCTGAAATCTTAGTCTTGGCAATCCCATAGAATTCGCGTCACACTTGGGCATCTCCGAATCTCCAGAAACTGTGAAATTTTGGATATCGAATAATATATCAATTTCTGAGAACTTATGGGAAATTCAGTTTAATGGAGAATGGATGGAGAAGGGTATAAATTTAGACATCCATAAAAAATATGATAATAGTTCAAACGGGATATAGATATACATGTGTTTTATTTAATAGACTTTAGAATTAATATGAAATTAAAACTAACATAAAGTTAAACGCTTGCGAGTGGGGCTTTGGCTATAGATATCCGATATGTATATAAGCCAAACTAGCTTCGTTTCTTCCCTCTCTTTCTCTCCCTCTCCCTCTGTATCTCTCGACTTCTATGCTATCGAAGCGTTTTTGTATGCTTCGTATACCCCCCGAGTCGAGACTCCAGTTCACAATTCCCTCAAATCTCCAAAAGTCTAAAATTCTGGCTTTAGCTGTCACATTTGGGGCATTCGTTGGCTTATTAATTTAAATTATTATAATTGATATTTTATATGATTTTTTTTTTTTTGTTTATCATTATTTTTTTGTCTTCACATCTTCTGTCTCGCTCACGCTCCCCCGCACTCTATTCATATTCAATGAAGAAGATCCAGCCAGATGATATTCGATAGCTGGAGAACTTGTTATTCTGCTCAATGTTGCCGTTTCTTTCGGCTTTGTCAAATGGGCTATAGGCCATAAATAATATCTAACAGGGCATATAATATGGGGATACCCGTTCCACAGTTAGATTTTAGAGGGTATATACGTTTGATTATAGCATACAGAGAGTCTGGAGATTTGAATGCAAAGATTTGACTGAGTTTTTTATGGGATTTTCGTAGAGCTACTCGGGAGAGTAGAAAGAGGGCTCTTTCTCTTTCTCTCTCTCTCTTTCTCTTTCTCTGTATCGTCGAGTACTGCAAATTTGTTCCTTCTCTTCAACACTCTATATTTCCCCTCAGCTACTTTACTCTGGTACGGGTATATTTAAGTCGTCCATCCCACATTCGCTGTTCGGCTAGCCTAGCTCTATTTAGAGCTTAAGGAAATACAAAGACAGGCAATACTAAATGAAAGAGACAGAGAGAAGGAAGGAGAGAGAGAGAGAGAGTGCGTGTGTGCGTGGGAGTAAAAGTGACAGGGAGACTGGCGTCAACTGAAGAGTTTTGGGCATTTTCGACATTTTGGGCATTTTGGGCAGCTCAATTGGAAACAGAATCCGTGCATCTGTATTTGTATGTGTTTCTGTATCTGAATCTAAGCACGAATTCGAGTCCGAGTCGGAATCAGGTTTTTGGTTCTGATTGTGGTTCTGGTTCTTTGACCGGTTATGCATATTCAACAAAATCTATTTTTTTTGCTCCTTTTTATCTTTTTTTTTTTTTTTTTTTATGTGAGCCGTGTGTGTTTTCTACGCAAATTGTTTTTATTTTTGTATTTCCATATTTTTTTGATTTTTTTTTTTTTTTTTTGCATATATTTATAATAGCTTACAAATAAATAACCAAAAGTCGCAATTTGCGTAAGCTAAATAGAAAGCTAAACACGTTTTGCTTTTACCCCGAAACGTAAAGTTTTTTTTTATATATATTTTTTTTAATATTCTTCTAGCTCGTTTATAGTATTCGTATTTTGAGCTTGGCATTTTCTTAAATACTTTGGGTAGGTGTATCCCACATCTAATCGCGTGTAGGCAGCCAGGCATGCGCTCTGCTATGTTCTATTCACACATTTCTTGGCCATCTCATAATTCAGTTATTGGCCAACCAGTTCATAAAAATTATAAGTCCATCAATGATCTCAGCTGCTGAGTTTGGGGCGCAGCAACAGGTGCAGCACATGCTCAGCTCAGTTGACAGAGGTAGTGACTAGTAGATACCCTGTTACAGGGTATACATGTATCATTTCACTTGAAGTTCTCTGAATAGTGAAGCTGTGTATACCCTAGTTGAAGCTATATACCAAATATGATAGCTCTCGAGTTGACTAAATCAATTTTTATCGATTGTTATCGAGATAGAAGTACGTTAATATCATTTTGCGATTCAAATGTCAGCTTTCAGTCACTCTGTTACCTATATTGCCATCCGATCAATATACCCGTCGTTCCCGTTTTCCTGACTTCAGTTTATGGAAGACAACGCCAATTTGTCTTCCCGCTCAGCGTAAATCGATAAATTTGTATTAGTATAACATATAAGCTCGAATTGACAGCGAAAAGTTCAACTCGACTATGACATACTACGTACTTAGTTATAATAGAATGATATTTGCCCAGACATCATCATCATCATACATCAATCCTGCCTGATTGACAGACTGATAACGATAGGAACTCATCGATTGATTGAGCCATTTGAATATAGAGCAATTACTCTGCTTGATTGATTGACTGATGTGAGTAATATCCGATTGATTGATTGACTGAGTCATTGTATTGGCAGACTGACTGATTGAGAGACTGATTGATTAATTGAGCGCTATAATGATTGATTACTGATTGATGACAAACTGATTCAGTCAATCGATTGAATTGGCTGATGGACTGACTGCTGGATAGATTGATTGGCTGACCGATTGATTGACGTATGAGCCGGCTGATTGACTGGCTGCCTTTCTAATTGACCGACTGACGCACAATGAGTAACGTTCTATTCAACTGACTGTTAGTCAAAACGAAACATAAATTTAAACACAAATATATTTCCATTTAAGAACAATGTATTCTGCATATCGTAAATATTCAGTTAAAAGCATCAATCTTAGCTGTAAATCATGTCGAGCCCACAATTCCACAAACGCCCTGAACAATGAATCTGATATGTTTTACGAGCTAAGGAGTCTATTAAATTTCGGATGACGAATGAATTGAAGCTGGCGAAATCGGCGATGAATTTGCTGAATGTGGCTTAAGTGAACTCTCTAGTTTTTGGCTTTTTTATGGCTAGAGAAACGCCATCAGAATGGATTGTGATGTTAGTTTCTTGTTTCTGGTTGTTTTAATTTTTCATTATAATTTGAATACTAATTATATTAATACTGATTATAGATGAAGAAGAAGAAACAGTCGCAGCAGCAGCAGCAGCGGCAGCAGCAGCGGCAGCAGCAGAATGAACTTCAGTGTATATTGAAACTTATAAACAAAGCCAGGCGCTTATTGCCGGTTCCCAGAGCCGAACTAACAATAATTTAAATAGCTAATGCCATAATCAAGCACGAATCACATTTCAAGAATTATTTATTAAATAATATATTAATTTATTTGAGTTTTCCGCGCAGCTGGCAGAACTCCGCTCGAAAAAAAAAGCAAAAACAAAAACAAAAACGAATAAAAAAGAAGCGAGTTTCTGTGTTTCTAAAAATAGCTGATTTAAAGTTTCGGCATTTAAAATACAAATCACCAGATTCAATCACCAATCAAAGTGAACAAAGTCTTTAATAAGCTGGTTTTTGGCTGCTAAATGTCCTCAATCAACAACTATTAACAGTTAATGTCATACGATTGCGCTGTTAATTAACATGTAGCCGACTTAACAGGTTTGCGCACTCCAATGCACTCACTTTCCGCTCAATTCATTTGCAGCTGTAAGCACTCTACATATACATATTTACATATATACGCCTAAAAGCGCTCAACCTTGTGTAAAGCTAGCTTACGGCTCACGGCTCACGGCTCACGGCTCACACATATCATCGTCAATGGAAGACACTTGCTCCACTTCCAAAAGCTTTTACACTGCCAGACAGCGCGACTCCAAACGCACGCATACTTGTGCACAACAGAAATAAACATACAAACACACATAGCAACGGCAGCTGGCGCGTGCGTTGTTGACAACGCTGACAACTGACGCTTCCCTCCCTTCTTCCAATGAGGCGTTGCTTACAGTTAGTTAGGTAGACATGCGCATGTATTAATTAGCTCGCGCGCTCTCGGCGTGCGCGTGTGCATTTACATACATACGCCTATGTGTGTGAGCGTGTGTGCTTCGCATGCGCAGCTTCGAGTCAATTGTTTTTTTTTTTTGCTTGTATTTTTTACACATAAATTAAGCTGCTTTTCGCTCTCATTTACATATGCCTGTGTGCGCGTGTGTTGGTGGAATGCTTACACACACACTTGTTATTGTTGTCATCAATATTTTTCGTATTTACACATGTCGCAATTGATAGTCGTTCTCTGCTCTTCCCTATTTTGATCTTCATTCTTTGCGCAGGCTATTGTTCTAGTTGCGTGTCGCTGCTGGCGTCGCAGTAGCAGGCGCTGCCCTGCCATAATTTGCAGCCACACGATAAAAAAAAATCGGCAATTAGGTTTATTAGGGTGGGGCAGGTGCGGCACAGTGAGTGATAAAACTAAATGGCTGCAGTAAGTGTAAAAAGAGTGTTTGGGTGTGGCCATAAATACCCTGTAACTATGAGCTGTATGCATAATTGATGAAGTTATACGATAGTTGGAAATGCACGATTACCAGATACCCTAACAAACTTAAAAAAACGTTGCTCTGCCAAGACTAAAGTGATTTTACTCATTTTTTGGCCATTCTAAATGAATGTTTATTTTATTTAGATTATTTAGAAATTTCATATCATATATATTTGAGTAGTTTACTTTTATATACTCTATAGATATTGTAAATTTTTGTTCCCTATAGTTCATTAAGTCGCATACACCTTGGTAGCTTAACTTTTGTCACACACTGTCCGTTGTCTCATGTCGTGGATTATGGCTAAAACAAGTTTTGGTCATTAGAAGCGAGATAGAAATAAAGATAGATAGCCATTATAGATAGATTTTTGAATGTAGAGATACAGCTTCATCATCTTCTTCTTATTCTTGTATGAGTAATACATAATTTGCGTGTGCGTGCGTATGAGTGTGCGTTTACTATCGCCAGGCACTTTTTAATGGACACACTAACAATTCGCCTCGCTACGGTTCAATTCGATTCGATATTTCCGCCTGCTGCTTAGGCGCAGCAATTAAAAAATTGACAGCTGCTCTGTCAATTAATCTAGCATAAAAATCCTAATGAAAACACACAAAAAACAACAACAACAACAGCAACAAATAAATATAAATGTCTAAAACAAACGCAAATCCAGATAAATTGTTATAAATGTCTTTTCGAATTAAGTTCATAAATTAAGCCAAAAAAAAAAAAAAAAAACCAAAAGAGTAATAAAAAAAAAAAAAAACAAAAAAAGAATGTCAGCTATAAATTCTCGTATACGATCTGTTGAAAGTTGCGCCAAGAGGTTTTTGGCATCAGGAAATTGCCCACATCAATGGCTCGTGTCGATATTGAAACGAAAACGAACTCGAATCGAAATCGAAATATAACATTAAACTACTTTTTGTTGTAAGCCCCATCTCCCCATAACAGTCTGATGTGTGTGCATACTTTTTGCGCTCATAACGCATTATCTTTGAATTTGCATAATTACCCTAGTGAATATTTATAAATATCCTAATGGCAACAACAATAATAGGTGGCCAAATTTCCCAATTTCTCTCTTAAGCAAATTATCTAAATTTTCATTATTTATGCTTAAATTTCCCATGTCTGTTCTGTCTTAAGCCAATTATCGAAAATTCCCCTTAATATGGTTACATTTTCCATATATCATTTAGCGTTAATGGGAATTTGTTTTAGTACTATTTTGTATTTTTCGGTTAAGTAAATTGTCAACTATTAAAAATTTGTCTTTTTCTTTAGTTGAATTGCTCTTTTTAGTCTCTTATATTCAATTATTCCTTATACAATTGTGCTTTTATTGGTACATTGTCAGTTACATTTATTAAAGATTCCTAAATTCACATTGTTAATTGACTTTGAATTCTTATTGGTAAATTCCCAAAAGTTAGAGTATGCGACGGACAGGGAGAGAGAGGGAGACTAAATATGAAAAAACCCAATTCCTCTAGTCACACATTATCATTAGTAAGGGAATTTCCCTTCTTCTCTTCAACACACAGAACCATTTTAGCTGTGCAGCCTAAGAGCGTAATTCCCCGTTTCAAATTGTCCACGGTTGCATGAGCCTGTTAGCAATGTAGAAATTTCCCTGGTTAACACATTTCTCTACTTAACGCGCTTAACAACAACAGAATCAAAGTGCTCAAACATATACATATTCTCTTTGCATTAGGTACTTCCAGTTATCCATTTATAAGAGCATTCAAATTTCGTTTAGCTCATTAATCTTCTACTCCTCTTTTTTTCGCCTGAAAAGATTCATTTAAATGAACGTTATTTATGTTTTTCAAATGACCGCTTAGCACGATTTTATGTGCATTTGCTTACCTAATTGAATTGATTGAGCTAAAGGGGAAAGGTTATTGCGCAGTCATTATTCGATATTGTTGCCTGCTGTCTGCTTCCTCTTATTCTATCTGCATACTCTCAAAGCGGAAGTCTTTTGATG
Source organism: Drosophila aldrichi (assembly GCA_035045965.1). Classification (NCBI taxonomy): domain Eukaryota; kingdom Metazoa; phylum Arthropoda; class Insecta; order Diptera; family Drosophilidae; genus Drosophila; species Drosophila aldrichi. The sequence goes on from JAWNOM010000484.1 coordinate 1,091,782, forward strand.
CGATCTCGCAGGGCTTAAGAGCGCCTGGAAGTCAGCTGGGAGGAATTTCTGCTCAACTACGCATTCAATTTCAATTCTTTGGCGCGCCTGGAAGTCTGCTGCGCAGTGCTTTTGCTCGCGCCAAAGAGCGTGCTACAGAAATAAAAAAACTTTTGTTTGTTACTTTTCTTTTCTCGTTTTTCATGTTTTTTTTTTTTGTTTTGTTTTTTATTTAGGATTTATACAATAACTTAACATTTGTTTGAGTTTTGGAATCGGAAATATACAATATTAAATATTGATTTCATGTTTTTGCATTTTTTTTATCTTTTTAGTGTTATTTCTGATTTTTTTGTTTGCTTAGTTTTTGATTTTGGTTGTTGATTTTGTTTTGTTTATTGGAAATTTGAATTAGCACATATTTCGGGGCTTGCTATAACATATATTTTTCTTATTTTTTTAATTTAAATTTTTTATTACTTTTATTACGTTTCTTTTTAATAATATTATTACATTTACCAAATGCAGCACATTAATGCTTACGCTGTGTGTGAATGGTGTTGTGTGTGTGTTAGTGTGGGTGGCTGTCCTCATCGGTGTATCTGTCTTACTATTTGGTTTAGCTTTCTATTTGGCTAGCGAAAAAAAGTCCCGCTACATAAGCACAAATATCACTAGGCTGCAGTGCGTATATATGTGTGTAATTTGTATCTGTATATGCGTGTGCTTTTGGGTGGGTGGGTTGTGTGTGATATACATACACACATATGCATCTATTTCTGTTTATTTTGCTTGCCTACAGTACAAAGAAATGTTTCTCTCACGCACACACACCCAGTATGTTTATGTGTGCGTGTGTGTGTGTGGGCACCTAAAGCCTGGCCTTCGTTAGAATATACTTAAAGAGTGTTCGAGTGAACCCAGTAAAACGATAGTTATAAGTGCGCGACATTACAATGCATGCTGTTTTCTGTGCGTAATTCATGCGTGTAAAAATTGAACTGGGCTAACTGCAGAAAATGTGCCGTTTGGCTTTTGCAAGCTCTGCTTTAACGCTCTCTCGCTCTGCTTATTACAGAGTGTAAGTCTGTGTGTGTGTACTATTGAGTGTTTTGTATATATGTATTATATGTAAGTATGTATGTATGTTTGCGTGTATATTTGTTTTCTTTTTATTTAGTTTTTGTTGTATATTTTGTTTAAGGTATTAACATTTAATTTAATTTCATTATTTTCATCGTCATATAAATAAAAAATAAATACATTTTGTTTTTTTTTCTTTTTTTCTTTTCTGTTCCTTCTCGTTACGCATGCAAGCAAAAACTGTTTCTGTTCTTATTTTCTCTTTTTGTTATCGACTTTTTAAATACTCTTTAAAAAGCTGCTCTAATTTTACATATACGAAAAAATATATAATATATATATATTATGTATGTATGTATATAAAGTCGAGTTACATTACAAACAAATAAAAAAAAAAAATTAAAGGAAAATATATATAATTATATATATTGTATATATATCAGCATCATTTGCTCTGTTGAATTGCTGTAGCATCGGCTTTACATATACATATACACATATACATACATATATATCCAGACTAACAAATATATATATATATATATATATATGATATATACATATATACATATGTATTATAGGTATATATCATAGTTGTTTCATTATATTTCTTTTAAATTAAATTTAAGCTGCAACTGCACGTGGCTTAGACTGTGACAGCTATAGCGGGCATTGAGTGTGTATGAGTGAGACAGTAACAGTTGCTAACAGTTGTCGCTCGCGCTGCTGCAACTGCTAACATTGCCATTTACATATTACATTCTGTTCTTGGTTCTGTTAAGTTCTGTTCATTGCTGTTCTTTCTGGTAAGAGAGCTTTCGTCTCATTTCGATTTCTTTAAGGTATTTTATATGTTTAAGTGTGTGTGTGTGTGTGTGTTTCGTTTACTGTTCGCCTATTTATTTTTATACGTTTGATTTGCTTTGACTTGTGTGTGTATGTGTTTGATGTAGAAGCAAAGCAAAATTTCTCCATGCAGCAGCATTCAAAATATCAACAGCTTCATTTTACTTTTCCCCCCTTCAAAAAATTAGCATTTAACATTAACATTAAATATGATACGCCCCATACAGTATCCCTAGTATCCCCCGTATGCCCATATGTCCAAGATGGGCTCCAACTCTCTCTATCTCTCTCTCTCTCTCTCTCTCTTTCTATCTTCGGCGTTTCGTCTCTGTGTCTACGTGTGTGTTTCTGTTTCTTGTTTTGCTTCTCTTCCTGCTTTCGCTCGCTGTTTGCTGTTCCTTGTTTCTCGTTGATTATTGCACCACACAGCATCCCTTTTTCTTGTTCTTCTTCTCGTCGATGACCACGTGACTAGCCGAAGTTGGTCCCGGCACCACCTGCTTTGAGACTTGAGCCAGTGAAGTGACGCCATTATTGCTATCCCCCTTGCCAGCTGCCGCTCCGCTTGCCACCCCATTGCCACCTGCTCCACCCACTCCAGTCGAGCCGACCACCTTGTTGCCGTGGGAATTTGTACCGTTTTGTGCTGTCGCTTGATTCTGCGAGAGCTGCAAGACAATTGAAAATGAGACAAGATTAGTAAACATAGTGAGGATATAGCAACGAATAGAATTCATTCCGAAGAGTTTTTGTTGGGGAAAGAGAGAGCGGAGTACCGAGAACTTTTGAATATTCAGAGAAGAAGAGCGAGGGAGACTATACTGCATCTCGTAGGCTTATACAATCCGCTTGGTTTCAGTTGAGCTCACATTTAGCACAGCAACACTGAATCTGAAGAGACTTAAAGCCCTAACAGAAGTGTCTCTATCTCTTTATATGGAAATGTATCGTGCTTATCTTTTTCATATCGGACCATATCTTTATTGACATAAAATCAACTGTAAGATCTGTGTCTGCTTTACAGTTACACCATATTAAGTATATTCTTGCAACAATTGCAAATTCCGAGAATGATTTCATATTTAGTGCCAATACTCGTAACCTCTATATAGGTTAAACAGTGTTATGATAGATTACGAAATGGATTAAATTGGGGCAGCTCAAGAATTAGTGAGCAATCCCTGGTAAATGCTGCAGTTATCTCTTCCTTTCTCTCTCTCTCTGTAGCTCCTACTCTCAGCTCCCTTTTTCTCTATGCATCAATAGTTCTCTCAGCTTATCTGTAGCTCCTCCACTTTTTAGACCTTCTCTCTCTATGTATTTGAAGTCCTTTTCTCTATCTCTCTCTCTCTCACTAGTTCCTGCTCTCTTTTCCTTTATGTAGCTCCTCTCTCTCACTAGTTCCTGCTCTCTTTTCCTTTATGTAGTTCCTCTCTCTCCCTCTCATCAACTTCCTTTCGTTTCGCTTACATTTGTTTTGGTAACCGTCTCGCCTATTGCAGTAGCGCCATTACAGTTATCGTCGCCATGCTGTGCGTTGCCGTTGCCTATTGTACGATCCTCTGTGGGCGTGATGGGCTTGCCGCCTGTGTGTGGGGAAAAAGTGTGAATATTAGCTAAAGTGAGAATTGCAGAGAAGTGCACAATTGCAGATCTTACCACGTATCATGCTAACAATTTCATCAGCCTCTCTGGATAAATCGCCGCCCGGACGAAACGGATTGTCCCAACCGGAATCAGTGCTATAAGATAGTGTTGATTAAAATAGTGTTGCAAAACGTACAAACAAAAAAAACTGAAATTGGTTAAGTACCTCTGCTGTCTATCATAGGCTGGTCCCAGGCCAACGGTTGGCTGCATCGTTGCCGCCGCTATTTGCGTAAAGTCTATGTTACAATTGTAGCTACTAAACGTATTATCTAAATTATCTGAAAAACTCGTTAATGTATACTCGGCTGGCGGACAAATCTGTTGCGGTTGACTGCTTTGGTAAATTGAAACGCGCACTATCGAACGCTCCGATCTGCAATTGGTAAGAGGAAGCGAGAGAATTTAATTATTATCAAATATTATTATTATTATTATGATTACTATTAATATACAATATATGTATATATGGGATTATTATTACTCTTTTTGGCATTATCATTATTATAGTCATTACCCATGTCATTCTTATTGTCACTGTCATGAGCATTATCATCGTTACTATCATTATGAGAATCGTGAGTATTACTTGTTTCTGTCTTTGTCATGGTCATTATCATTATTACTATTTTTTCTCATATCAATTTCATGTTTCATGTTCATTATCCTTCTCATTGTTATCATTATCATTATCATTGTCATTGAATTTGTTGTTATCCTTCTTAATGTCTTATTGTCATTACCATTATCATTATTATTATCATATTCGTTCTCATTTGTATTCCTATTATTATAGCCTGATTCGTACCCTTATGTATTATTATTATTGTAATCGCATATCAAGTATATTATGTTCTAATCGATTCACAAGTATTAGTAGTCAGAATATTTCAATTTCTAACTAATGTATAGTTAGTTGGGCAGTCGTATAAATTCTGTTGCCGACTGCCCACCAATTAAATTCAATGTCAATTGAATTAAGTCATTTGCCAATTTGTGTCGCAACGCATCGCGTCAGCGATTTGAACTTTTCAATTAAATTTTTTCCAATTGAATTTCATCCACAAATGGGAATTGACATGGCAAGACCGCAAAATCTCGACAAGCTCTTGAAAATAGAAACAAATAAAAGCAAAACCCAGCGACCGCTTCAACTAGTTTTACTATTTAAGCGCGTGCCACAAATTGTCGCAATCGTGTTAGAGAGAGAGAGAGAAAGCAATGTACTCAGAGGAGAGTGCAAGAGAGAGAGAGAGAGAGAGAGAGAGTGTCGTTGACCCTGAACTACCTTTCCAGGAAACATGGCAATCCCTAGGGTATCTTAATGTGTTTCATTATTTCACTATTTCATTGAATTACGTCGCGACTCGAACGTGACTTCGCGCCACAAACGACAGCTTCGAGGTTAACCAACTCTTAAAAGTTAATTTAAGGCAAGTCTCGGCCTAAACCAGTTGCGAATTACAACTTGTTTAAAAGGTGTTGCTCTTGGCATACAAATATGCCCGACGTAGTACATCATACAACTTTTCACATACACAAAACACAACAAAAAGGGCACAGAGCCAGAGTAGAAACTGTCAGGGATGATCGAAGATCGGAGATATGTAGATGAGCGATGATCAAAGATGATATACAAATGAAATATGATCGAAGATGGAATATGAGTGGAGGAAAAGTGAGAAGCGCAGAGGTAGGCGGATTGAAGAAGGGCAGGATAGTGGATAGAGAATGAAAAGGAGAAAATGAAAAATACAGGATAGACAATAGAAAATACTGAATAGATGATAGAAGATAGAGGCAATGATAAATTATAGAGAAAATAGTGAATATATGATAGAGGAAGAGTAGAGAATAGTGAATACAGGATGCATGATAGAGGAGAGAGAGTAAGAGAGAGAGAGTAAACAATAGAAAATAGTGAAAAAATAGTATCCTCTATAGACGATGAAAGATTGAGCATAATAGATGGAGGATAAAGATTCCACGATAGAAGATAAAAGGAAATATTGAATAAAATATATAGCGCACAGAATAAAGGAGATACGAGTACAGAGTAATTAGAGATGCGACGCAAAAGTGATAAATAGATTGCGGTTAATAAAGTAGTGACATATGATATGAGATGATAAAATACTAAAAGCTCTATATAACATGTTTGCTATTGTGAATATATTTACCCGAAATTCATAGAGTACATACACTTGAGTTAATTATGACAGAAGAGAAATATAAACAAATGATTCTCTTTTATATTTACTATAAGGCCAGTGATTCACGTTTCTAGACTTCTGTTTATACAAAATTTAAAAAATATATATAGCAACATATGCAATCTGCTATACAGTTTGATATTGATGATTTGGACTTGGATTCGAAATTGACGTAGATCTGACAAGTTTCGCGGCGACTGCCTCGGATTTGACATTGAATGCGAACAAGAACTTTGCATTCAGCTAATGAATTCTATTAGTTGTAAACATATTATCGAAGGTATTATTGAATGATATCAGAGCTAGCTGCCCTGCCAGCACAACGGCGCGACTACAACTAATTGATATGTGACCTCATTTCGAGAAAAAGAAACTTTAAAGAGCAGCGCAACGGCAAAGGGTAGAGCCGAAGGGACAATAAACAAGCTAACTTATGACTCATAACTCAGCTCAAAACAAAGGCGTCGCCCCTTTGCCACATATACCCAATATGTATGCAGTTGCATAATGGTACGAGAGACCCATTAAAGTCAACTAAACCCCCGTTACATGCATGCAAATTAGCTGCGCTCCCACCGAGCGAAGCGTCGCCCCATTTTATCACAATAATTCGCAACTAGTTCAAGTCGTAAAAAATTCCCAAGAAGCTTTATTTTATTTGCTTTCTAAAGTTTTTGTTGCTATTTTTAGCTGTTTAACTTCTTCTACTTCTCTTTTTTTTTTTTCCTCAGTTCGTTTCGTTTATGTTTCTTGTGGGGTTCCAGGAAACCCGAAACGAGCCGCAAAGCAATATTCTTAGCTCTATTTAACGCTGTTGCGGTCTTGTTTTTTTCTGGCCAGATGTGATCTAAGATCTACGATCAACTAGCTACGTTCTACGTTTTGGACTTTTTTGTGTGCGCCGCTGTCCATCAGCTTCTTCTTCTACGTCTACTGTTTCTTTCTGATTTTTTGCTCTGTCATTTTAGTCTTTTGTTCATCGAAAAGAAGCTCACAAGTTGTTTCCAAACAAGTTACGCAGTTGAAGGTTAGAGATCATGACAGCATGTTAGACTATCAGTTACCCTAGACTCAAGACTCGGCTACTCTTTAATATCTGAGACATATATGGTTCTATAATAGTTTGAAATTCTTCTATACATTACAAGGTAACACCCATTTACAGGGTATCAGATTTAGTTTATACTTAAAATTCATTCATCTTAACTATTTTGTATTCATTTGAATCTAGTAAAATTTAAGTACATAGGTTTTTTTTTTTTTTGTTAACGTCTAGTTGTATGAGTCAATTGAAGCAATTTTCAGTCAGCGCCCAGAATATACATAAACACTGATTAGAAATCATGTCCATACATATGTATGTATGTACACCTGATAAGGTCGAAGATGTCGCTTGTTAATGTTTGCAGCTTTTACTGTTATATATGAATTACAGGGTATTAGACGAGATCAGTAGAAAATATACGTTTTTTGTTTCTCATAGTACTAAAAATCAAAGGGTATTTTTAGTATTCTGTATGATTTTGTATGCGAAAATAGGTTAACATTAATTGCTGATACTTTTGTTCTATAAAAATATCCTTCACAACAGTACATTTGATTCTATTCTACATAGTTTTTAGACAAATACAGGGTATTTCTAGTGCTGCATAGCACTAAACTCTCAGACTCACTTTAAGCCTTATCAATTGGAATAGCTTTTACTTTAGCGCAACATTTATTTATAGACAATTTATATTAATTACAGGGTATACGTCATAGCAATCGTAGCTGAACACTGAAGATTGTAGCGCAACAAATGGGAATGGAAATCGAAACGAATTGAATCTAAAACGATTTCATCAACCAGCGCCAAGTTGTTTTATCTGTTTACTTTTCAAATACACTTCATAAATTCAACGTACGAACTAATGTTCTTGTTGTCGTTGTTGTTGTTGTTGTTGGCGGCCCATTGAACATGTGAAGCTTACGTCATGTGCCGAAATTGATATGCGAATGCGACAACAACAACAACAATAACAACAGCAAAAACAAGTACAGCAACAACAACCGTAACAAGCAGCACGCCAAAAGGAACAAGCAAAGTTACAAGCAACGAAAAACAAGTTTTTTTCTTTCTTTTTTTCTTGTATATTTCCCATTTTTCAAGTGCCAGCTGCTGTACGAGCAACACAGAGAGGGCGGGCGATGGGGAGGAGTAGGAGGAGGGAGCACACGTTAGTGGGCTGTCTGCTCATCATAAACTTCCTTTAGATTACAAGGCAACAACAACAACAAGTAGCGTAGCTAAGCAAAGGGGAAATAAAAACTAAAAACTTGTTGCTCTAGCGAGTGGGGGAGTACGCGTGTGAGTTAGAGTGAGATAGCAGCGACTAAGTGCAAGGTGTTGGAAAGCACATGCAGCGAACTTGAGCGCCGCTGCTCATCTTCACTCGTCTTCTCTTCTGCTTCTTGCCCACTCCAGATGCGTTCTGTTGTTGTTGTTATTGTCGTTTAGTTCTTGCACAGCGATGAGCGCATCAAGTTGGCAAAGCAGCGCAGCGCAGCAGAGCAGCGGCAGAGCTTTCAATTAGTTCTGGGACGACGTCACAGCACACACACACACACATGCATACGCATACGCACGCACGCAGGCATTGAGCATTGAGAGCAGCGTAAATTAATTTAACAAATTACTGTGCCACATACAAATGTACAGAGATGGATGCATGTGTATGTGTGTGTGTGTGTGTTAGATTTATGCCAGTGACTGAGCCCCACCCGCGCGTAACGTTTAAAAAAATGAAAAAAAAAGGAAAATGAAATTAACAGTTGAACGAAATGCTAATTGAACATTTTTGCACTTGACGTCAAACAGCAGCAGCGCCAGCAGCATCAATTTATTTGCATGCCATTTGGAAATAAAAACAAAATACTTGTTTTGTTTTACTGTATTGCATGCTATTAAAGCAGCGCTGCATTGCGGTGCCCGTACCTGCTGCTGCTGCTATTGCTATTGCTGCGACGCGTCGACGTCGACGGCAACTGCGGCCGCTGTCGGCATTTTATTTTCAACAAAAATTTGTAAAACACAAAGCAAACAGAGATGCGATCACATGGCCATATTATAGAATTTATATTATAAGCATACAAACATGTATGTACATAAATACAATATATATAAATGTATATATATAGAAATAACAACGCCGCAACGGGCACGAACACCGTCCAAACTTAAAGCTATGTCTAATTTATGTACAAACAAGGCACTATATTTTAACGCACACTGTTAAAGGCAGCAGCACACACACACACACGCACGCACACGTACACACTAATATGCGCTAGTCGGGCCAGTGTATTTTAATTGCGTTCACAGAGCATTAGCAGAGCTGCGCTACAGTGTGCGAGAGCGCGCAAGTGAGAGAATGTGTGTGAGCGTGGGGAGTGGCAAATGGGGTGGTGAAGTGGCGTTGGCGGGCAAACGTAGCCTGCTGTTGAGAGAGGCGAACTGAAGGGGGCGCTAGTGTGTATTATTTTTTGCGATGAACTCACTGTGCGCATCCCACCATGGACAACAACAGCAACTGGCTAAGCGTAACAGCAAGAGTGTATGTCTATGTGTGAGTGTGTGTGCGGGCATGGGGCGAATTACACTGTTTAACAATGGCGTAAATTACTTTCACATTGTTTTATTACTTATTTTGCTTTTCTATATCTATTTTGCCATGGCATTTCAATTGTGTTTTGGGCATTTGTAAAAGAAAAAGGCTTGCATTTACCAACACTGCGGCGGTGGGTGTTGTGACTGCAAACACCAACTCTCTCTCCCCCACACTCGCTCTTTCTCACTCTCTCTCACTCACACACACTCTCTTACTAATACACCAACCACTTGCACTGACTGCTGCCTAGCTGTGTAGGTGTGCATGCGTGTTTGTGTGTTTATGTGTCCCTTTTTGGCACGCACGATTGACTTTTGCAATTGTTGTTTTTCGTGTCGTTTCGTTTTTTCTTGTTTCTTGTACTTTTAGTTGCTGTCACTTTACATTTAGCTGGCATTTAATTTGTTAACAACTAATTCACGCACTTGACAACTTGACTTTCGGCAGCTGCTGCTGCTATTGCTGCTTCCTCTTCTTATGCTGCTGCTATGTGTTTTCAACGTTCTGCTGCTGCTTCCTCTTCCAGCGATTCTACGCGCGTTTTACTTTTGCGAACCGAACCACCGTCTGTCCGTCCGAACAGTGTTGGCTGCCTATGCCCTTTACTCGACTCTCTCTCTCGCCCGATTCGCGCTCGGCTGCTGGGGTTGTTTGTTGAAGGCAACTCACCAAACGCGGAACACGATTTGACAATACAAATTCAATCAAGTAAACACACACACTTAAACAACAGCAAAAAAACAACAAAAAATAAGTATCAAAATAAGATTGAAAATTTACAATAACAACGAGTGGCAGAAGAATACGGCGAATTCCAAGCAATGAGCGAACGAGCGCCCCGCACGTAATTCTCGTTTGTTGTTGGCTGTTTGGCGTTGTCGCTGCGTTTGCCTAGCTAAACTTGCAAGCTTGCTGCTAAAAAGTAAAAGATACAATACACACACACACGCACACACATACGAACACAAATGTTTGCAGGAGCGCGCGTTGCTGAGCCGCACTAACTAAGAGAGTGCGCGAGAGAGCCACAGCGCGCGCTCTCCAACTGTGAAGTTCATGCGCTAAGGTTGCCACCTAACAAAGATTTTTCCTATTCCAACTGGAAATTAACTGCGATGTATTTTAAAAACAAAATGCAGCTTAATAAATATAGTTTCAATAAGAAGCAAAAAATTGAGTAGTGAAAATGAAAATGTTATGATCTGGAAATGAAAACTATTTTCGATTGTTTTCTAATTTTTAGTACAAAAGTTTATATTCCAACAGATGTATGTATATATGTAAATTCATTTTGATCTTTAAATAGTTGCTGTACTTTCTGCAACAAATTTTGGCTGCTACGCAGTAAACGTAAACAAAAGAAAAATTCAATTGGGAAATGCGCGCAATAATCTTTTGGCCAAACAAAAACAAACAGAAACAAAAAGGCGGCAATTTCGGAGATTTGGCAGCTGTTTTGCGGCAACAACAATAGAAGCAAACGAACTGCGCCAATTTCCCGTTTATGGTTTTTGCGTTGTTGTTGCTATTGTTGTATTCGCAGATGCGCAATAAGATGAGCAACAACAGCAACATAAACGCACATTGTAATAATAACAAAAACAAACAAACAAACAATAACGCCAACGTGCCACATCTGGCAACGCTGCTAAACCAACAAACATGACATCACTTTTTTCTCCGTTGTTGTTGTTTTCTTTTTGCGCACTCACAAAAATGCAAAGTAATGTGAAGAGAGCGCGAGTGCCGCAACGCAAGAGAGCGCTCTCTTTTACGCTCTCGCGCTCTGCTGCTCCCTCTGCCGGCGCTCTCTGCCGCCGCCAGCCAACGCTGCTGCTGCTGCTTCTGCTGATGTTATACACAACGTGAACGAAAATAAAAATAATAACATAAGAAACATAAACACGTAACTATATAAAAGGTAATCTGGAGAGCCATTGGGGATTGGGGAAGCTGACTGATAAATGGAAATCGTGCCAAGCCAGGGGTGCCAGATGGGTGGGTAGGAGGTGGCGGTGGGGGCACCACACAAACACGGACACAGACACGTGTATCGCAACGGGCGCAGCAGCGCGCGTCTGTTTTGTTTTTCATATATTCTTCAATTTTTTTTTATTATTTCGGCTGTGCTTGACAGTTAATAAACAGAGTTGCCAGACGGGCGGACGCGCTGATGCTGACAATTGGGAACATTGTCTGTCACTGTATGTGTGTGTGTGTGTGTGCTTCTATTGTTGTCGACGCCGCCACAAAAACTATTCAGAGCGCACGTACAGCGTGCGTGTGTGTGTATTTAGGTAATAGGGCTGACTGACTGAGCGACTGACCAGCGGCACAATTACCGTTAACATTACACACACAAAATGTGACAATGGCTGACTTTTTGCTGCCGTCTCTTCTTCTCCCGCCTCCTTTTCCTGTTGGCATGCTTGGCAAGTGTATGGGTCACCGGAAAATCAATCGACGGACTGACAGCTCACGCACACACACACACACACGCACACTCAGACACGGATGCAGATGTACTTTCACAATAGCCAAAGCTTGTACGTAGATTACACACACATACTCACACTCACACTCTCTCACATACACACAGAAACGCAAGGTGCTCGAATTTCAAGACATTCACTTGAAAATTACCAAAGCAAGCGCTGCCAGATCAAGATAATGAAGAAACAGCAGTCTATAGAGGGGAGATGGGATGGTGGACACTGGCCGGGGTCAGTCGGCCCAGCATCCGGGCCAACTGTGCTAATGCCCGCAGCCACACCAGCACACCTCACCTCAAGCACAGCCCATTTTTATTTCATCTCCATCTCATTCTCATTCACATTCCTATTCTCACATTCACATTCACATTCACATTCTCAGTCTTCAATCTTCGATCTCATAAACATAATCAATAATAACAGCAAATGGTGTTGTCTATTCTTATGCTTTGTTTGTTCTATACCCTTCGATGCTGTGTGTACATTCTGTTAGCCATGATGTAACGCATAGAAAAAGACAGTCTTATTAAATAGATATTGAGAAATGTTTGTTTACTTTTCTTAATCTATTCCCTCATTACTTCTATTTATCATTTTTCATATTTCCATTTCTTCTAATTATTTTATATTTGTCACTACCACTATCTATATCTATCCATATATCTATATTATCTAGCCATATCGCTCGTATGTCGTTCTCTCTCTATTTATCTCTGCCTATTCTTCCTTTATTCCCTTGATCTATGTCTCTTTCAAGCAATTTAAGAAGTTAACGGTTCCATTGAAATTAAGTAGCCGTAGTTCGGTAGTTCGCCAGCTGAAGAATGTTTCCATGCAGCAAGTGGCGCTCGATGACATCACGCGGTCGCGCTTAAAGCGTACGAACCGGCAAATAAAAGCTCACACGCACACAAAGAGAGAGAGAGATGGAGAGAGAGCGAGTCAAGCGGGAAAGGTCACAAAAATAAGTGAGAACTCTGGCAACGCCAAGCGCTGCGTGCTATCGACAATACCGGAGAACGACGGACTATCGATGAGGCCACACGCAATGATCCAAAAATTTTAAATAACAAAAAAAATAAAATAAAATGCGTGGGCGATTCCAGTTATCGATAAACAGCTTAACATGGGGCGAACTTTAATTATAAAAGGCGTTATGTGGGTGTGCCGTAGTTAATAGACAACAGTCACACACACGCACACACACACATGCGCGCACACAGACAGTCAGGCACCTAAACAGAGCCCAAAAATAAAGATGTGGGTCAACAACCACCAAATGAAGTTGACCTACATCATGCTTTAAAATGCACACACACACACACACACACATACCCATATAGCGCGACATTATGTAAGCAATGAATACGACGACAGCAGCGCAGTTTAACGGTATTCAACGGCTGCTGCTACTGCTGAGAACGCGCAACTGCAGCGCCGGCGCAGAGCAAAAAACAGTTGGATAAACTCCAATTGGAGTTGTTGGTGGTGGCACATCAAAATGGGCATGGGTAACAGCATGCAAAAGCGAGAGAGAGAGAGAACGGATGAAGAGAGTGGCTTAAGTAAACAGAGCGGCGCATCCTGTGTATATGTGTGTGCGTGTGCGTGTGTGTGTCTTATCAGATGTAGTTCATTTGCTTCTTTTAAACTCCCAACGTAATTATCGATTTAAAAAAAGTTTTACGTTTTTATCTATTCCTCTTTTTTTTTTTTTGGCAGGGGGTTGTTTGTTTTTCATGCAGATGCATGCCAATTGGACTGAGTACGTGTGTGTGTGTGGCTTGGATTTAGGCTTAACTGTAGCTTATTTTCAAGCGAAAGCTGCCTACAAAATATAAATAAATAAGAGTAAAAGACTAAGTACCTCTCATGATCTTTTGTCTTTTAATGCGCCATAAAAGTAGAATCCCAATTTAGAGCAAATCCATTAAACAAAAGAGCACGTTCTTTTGTACTCATATGGAAAAAGCGCATTGTACAAAGCGAACTGCATAAAAAATGGGTTCATTAGCTTTTTGTTCAGCTGCTGCGCAAGAGATGAGCGCGTGAGGCAAGTTTCCACTCTGTGCACTTGGCATACGACAATCTCTCTGCATTTAAGGAAACTATCAACAGCTGCACGGAGCAAATCCTCATTTCCGTGCCACCTAACCTTTGATTGAGCGTTCATTACCTACCAACTCCTGCACTCATCGAATCTTCATTTCCGTTTCCCTTTATACTCAACTCATTTCCAGCCTCGCTAAGATTTTGGTTCCCATCATCAGCTCATGGCTAATTAAACACCGTTCCGAAGCGTTTCACAAAACTCTCGTTCATCGTTCATCTACTACGTTAAGATTCCCATCAGTGTGGAGAAAAAGCTATGACGTCACGCGCAGTCATTGCACTGGCGATCCGCATTTCTCTTGCACTAATTGCGTACTTAATGCTCTCTTTATACGCATACATACATGCATATCTCGACTTCTTCTTCTTCTTTACCATTCTTATTATTCTTTTTTCTTTTCTACTCACTCTTCCTGCACCTCGATGCCGCTGTCGTCCATATTCAGTTTTGCATAGTCACCGTAGGTGGCGTAATTGCTGCCGATTAGCGGTAAATGCGTCGCCGCTGTTGCAGTTGCTGCCAGCAGCGGCTGACCAGCAGCAGCGCCGGCAGTGGCCGCAGCAGCGGCGTCGGCCGCATCGAAACCAAAGCTCGGCTCCACGTGCTCAGAGAGCGGCGTCGGCGTCTCAAACACCAAAGTCTCAACCATGGAGCCTTTCGAAGAGCCGAACGACACGCTGCAAGGGATCAAATAGAAAGAGAGAGAGAATGATTATAGTTAAAGAATTCTCCGTGTGTTTGCTTATTGGAGGACTGGAAAGCTCTTCGGGTCACGCACCGTTTGAGTCCAACGCTTTTGGTGCCCAGCTTGCTGAGCTTGGGCTTTTTCTGATTGTGGGTGGGCGGGCGGTTGAATTTATCACTTTGATCGCTCGAGTCTGCCGCGCCGGCCGTGGTGGCCGTCTCCTCGGACAGGTCGTCCACGTCGCTGCGATTGTTGTCGTTGTTGTTGTAATTGTTGTTACTGGCTTCCAGATCGTTGTCGTTATTGTTGCTATTGCTGCCGCTGTGATTGTTGTTGTTAGTGTTGCTACTGCTGCTGCGGGACGGATGCGTCGCTGCATGGACCAGCGGCAACGTCAACGTTTTTGGTGGCGACGGCGACAGCGACAGCGGCGGCGGCGTTGGCGTCGATGCACTACCCAGCAGACGTGTGCGCTCATCACAGCTATCTGCTGTGACAGCGACTGTGGCGGCGGCGGAGGCAGCAGCAGAGGCAGAGACAGCACTCGACGTTGACGGCACGTTAGCAAGCATTGCGGTTAGCGGCGGTGGCGCAGTCGGCTTAAGCTTAACAAAAGTTTCGTTCAGTTCTGTATGCTAATTCACAGCAGAGACTGCAGCATTTTGACTGCTGTTCTTGTTGTTGTAGCTGTAATGTTACTGTTGTTGTTGCTCGGTGCTCGTGCGTGAGTTGAATGCACTCGCACGAGTTTCGTTAAGCTAACGGCACGCCAGGCGGGCGAGGTAGTTGGGCGGCAAAAAGCTTCGTTCAAAAGGCAATAACAACAGCGCAGCGGAGGAGTATGAAGAAGCGGTAGAACAACAGCGCAATAACAACAACAGCAACAATAGTAATAACAACAATGCGACGTTGGCAATGTTTTATTTAATTTATCGTTTGCTTTATTTCGCTTGCCGCTTGATTGAATTTAAACCGGACGCGGCGGCGGCAGCAGCGACGTCGACGCCGACGCTCAATAATAATGACGACAACGACAATTCTTGCATACGAATGCTACGGTGCGCGGTTCTGCGGCTGCGGCGACAGCAACCAGCGGCGGCAGCCGCAACTGCGCCTTTTTTTGTTTCACCTTTTTCTTTCACACACACGAACACATGCACAGAGAGACACGGCGATACACGACTTAATTTCCGCAACAGAATTGAATAGAATTTCCAACTGGCAGAAACACACTCACACACACACACAAAATATTAGCACCCAAAAACAACAAATTCAAACAACAACAGCAACAACAACAAACTAAGGAGGCGGCAGGCGACTGCGCTCGATAATTGCACTTGGGCACACTTAGCACGGACAAGAAGATGCGGCGGCGCTCCGACTGCAACGGAAGCGCATTTATAACACGTTTGCGTACGCTAACAAGTTTATAAATAAATATGCATGTGCATTTAATAAATCCGTTTTGTCGACTGCCCCTGTTGCTGTTGCTGTTTATTTTGGCCCTTCTTGCGTCGCCGTGTGTATTTGCTGCGCTTCGAATTTCAGCCACTGTCGTCAGTGTGGCTGAGCTCGATTGGACAGGTAACCCGCACAATTGGCAAGCAGTAAATGAGTGGCATTTTAAGACTAGATGCTACCTGGTCACACTTTAAATCAAACCATTTTAAGCAAGTGTGTCCACATAGAAGTAAAGCTGGCAATGAGGACTCGGAATTTAATATGTGGGTGAAACAATTTATTTATTTATAAGTTTTTTAATGAGCTTAGATTTTGATATAGCTCAGCCAATCTAAATGCCGGGTTTTGAAGCAGCCTTATTTAAATAAAATGTATATCGATATCATCATTGAGCAATCGGAAAATAAATATACCTTTGAAAGCTGCCTCAAAGGAAAATAATTAGACGAGAATTGATTGTTTCTTTAAAAAATTATCTATCAGGAGCTTGTGCGGTTTTGTTTTCTCGTTAAATTTATTAACGATTAAATACCAATTGAAAAAATACTATCATACCACCAGGAGCAGCAGTTGACCTAGTTGTGCATTTTACGTATCGAATATAAAAGCTATCGTCCATATCGATATCACAAGCATTTGTCATCTGTGCAAACAGCGAACAACACAACAAATAAGCTGCAGCGGCAACAGTTTAATTACAAGTATTAAAAACAAGACGCTCGTACGTTCCGGCAACTGGTAAGTTATAAATTGATTTGATATTTAAAAAATAAATTAAAATAAGATAAAGAAATCAATACAAAGCCATTGGTGCAATGCAGCTTCACAGTTACTCAGCTCAGCTCTGCTGTTAACATGTGTGCTTGTAGTTGTGCAAGTTTTTGTGTGTATGAGTCAGCGTCGGAGCCCTATATAAAAGAAAACAACAAAATAATGCGAAGAAGAAGCAGCACAGTTTTGCGCTTTATAAGTGTTTTACGTGGAATTCGTTAAAGCAGACCATTTGTTGGGCTGCAAAATGGGGCGCGGCAGCTCTTGCAGCACGCAGCTGTCTGTGTAAATAAAACACACACATGCACAAAAGTCGCGCTGTTTTTATTCCTTTTATGGGCTTTCAATTAAGCGAGGCTGAGCTGCTGTGTGTGTTTGTGTGTGTGTGTGTGTGTATGCTTTTTGTTATTCATTGAAAGCAAATGACACCGCATTGTTAAGCACACATACATACACACACATGGCGATACACACACATACACAAACACAGTTGGGAGTCAGCCGTTGACGTTGTCATTTTTGCCATTTTGGTTGCATGACTCACACACATAACTCGCTCATACGTGTTTGTGTGTGAGTGTGTATGTGTGCGTATCTGTTTTCTATACCCTGTATACACAGTGAACAGGGGTATATTGCTTGCATTTCCAAATTTTGTACACATCAAATGTAATATTTGTACAGATTTAATATAAAAAGAAGTAATAATAAATGCAGTACGCTTAAAATATCATTCAGCTGTTTACAGCGTATGTAGTAGTCGATCACTAAGTAGTTTTCAATAATTTTTGCTGTTGACACAGTTTGGTTTGGCTTTGGCTTTGGCACTAGCGGCGCAGCTGCGACGTTTTGGCTATATATAGACATAAACTGAATCGATTGCAGCTAATATTTATATTCTGTATATTTTCTAGCTAACACTCACACATCACCAATTCACACGCACACACGCACCCACACACACACAGCTAGAAGATGTCCTCCCGCAAGACCGCCGGACGTCGTGCAACGACAAAGAAGCGTGCCCAACGCGCCACATCGAATGTGTTCGCCATGTTCGATCAGGCACAGATCGCCGAGTTCAAGGAGGCGTTCAATATGATCGATCAGAATCGCGATGGCTTCGTGGAGAAGGAGGATCTGCACGATATGCTCGCCTCGCTGGGAAAAAATCCCACCGACGAATACCTGGATGCCATGATGAACGAGGCGCCCGGCCCCATTAACTTCACCATGTTCCTGACGCTCTTCGGCGAGCGCCTGCAGGGCACCGATCCCGAGGATGTGATCAAGAATGCCTTCGGCTGCTTCGACGAGGAGAACATGGGCGTACTGCCAGAGGATCGACTGCGCGAGCTGCTCACCACAATGGGCGATCGTTTCACAGATGAGGATGTAAGTTGATAAAGAGAATAACTATTTGGATATATAATCCATATTCTCTCCCTCTCTGTTTGCAGGTGGACGAGATGTACCGGGAGGCGCCCATCAAGAATGGCCTATTCGACTATCTAGAATTCACGCGCATCCTGAAGCACGGTGCCAAGGACAAGGATGAGCAATAGGCTAATTGTACTTGATTGTTTGCCAACCGTTAATCGGCTGCCTTATATATGCCCATATATCTGTACATATTTGCGCATATATATATTCCGACTTCATGTCCAGCTGTCTACGAATCGTGTATTTTATATGGCTTAAAAGCAACTATATGATAACCTTTATGTTCATATATTATATATTCTATTTTTTTTTTACCTGTTCTGTTCTTTTGGAATTTACATTTTAACATTTATGTGCGATTTATAGCGAATGTGTGAACTGATAACACGATTTTTCCGATTTCCATAAGTATTAACTCATACATATATATATATATATAAAGATATACATACATATACAAACTCACACACAAACACACACATACACGTAATATTTGCTGAGTGAGTCCCATTAAAAAAAACAACAACAATTTGTTTCTTATCCTAACTGAATCGTTTTAATTGTCAAATATCTTTGTCTAGCCTAGTCCTTAGCTTCATATGCGACTATACTCGACGGTGTGCGGCACCGCCTCACGGCGCAGCTTGTAGGCCGCCCACAACTGGTTGAGCACGTCGGCGAAGAGCACGGTGCCCAGAAAGACGAGTATGGTGCCCAGCCAGTGGGTGAGGGTGAACGGATTGCGGAAGTAGATGATGGAGAAGAGGAGCGAGACGAACTTGCGCAGCGTCACCACCAGGGTGACGGTGAGGGAGGCGCACTCCGTGGTCAGCACGTAGACGGAGCTGATGCAGATGTATTGGGTGACCACGTTGCACAGCAGGTAGAAGAGCATCAGCGGGAAGCTGAGCGTCCAGCTCACTCCGGGCACGGGCAGGGCGACAGCCACAGTCTCGGAGTTAACGGCAATGCTCCAGTGCTGGGCGATGTTGCTGGCCATGATGAGGAACCCGGGCAGGGGCAGCATGTGTGTGTAGAAGAGCGCCTCGTTGGGATGCTTGCCGTAGCGCTTGTAGAGCACCTCCTGGTAGATGCCCATGTAGGCCGTCACCAGCAGGGCGATCGTGAGCAGAGCAATGCCCACGCCCCACCAGAAGAAGTCCGAGAAGGAGGTGTCCACCTTCAGAGTGGGATGCGTGTTGTCCTTGACATCGCCGCTCGACACAAGCGTGCACAGAATAATGCCCGCCGTGATCATCGCCACGGAGCTGTACTGCCTCAGGTTGTAGCGCTTCTTCAGCAATATGATGCCCATGATCATGTTGGCCATCAGCGACCCGCTGCGGAAGATCATGTGCAGCGGCATCGGTATATTGAAGTTGAACGCGTAGTTGTTGCACACGTTCGCCCCGAAGAACAGCACCACCAGCTTCACATAGTCGCGCAGCCCGATCTTCGGCCGCACCGTGAAGAACTTTGAGGTGAAGATCAGACCCTCGAGCGCGATGAAGAGGAACTGTGCGAATGTGATCAGGTTGCCAGCGCCCGGATCGATTTTGATGATCAGCTCCAGGAACACGACGTTGCTGCAGCAGCCCACGAAGACGAAGATCATGGCCAGCAGGGCCTTTATATTGATCGCCATGTTGAAGTCTGAAGTAACTGAAGAAAATGTTGGACCCGAAACTTTATTAACACTTCAAGTTAATTAAAAAAAAAAAATGTCAATTTGTATCGACTCTCATCAAGAACTCTCAACTAAAAAAAAAAAAAAAAAAAAAAATACAAGAAAAGAGAGTAAGAGCGTTGCAAACGGCCGTTACCGACTGCGGAATACTCAATCACAGCCTGTTATCCGATTTGCAACGTCCTCAAATTGTATACATACATATGTATGTATATTATGCAAATTAATAGAGAGTGATAAGTTTTGAGTTTTTAGCTCTGAAACTGTAGAAAATTTTTTCCCGATTTGCCATGGTCCCAGTGGGAGTAGAAACATAATTTTTGGCCACGTAACGTAACGTAACGTAACTGTAAGAATTGCCACGATATGCCACGGCCTCAAAGGAGGGGGCAAAGCAATTATTTTTGGGTCATCGATAGAGAAGGCTCTACTCCACTAACTCAACTAACCAAACCAAATTTGAAGCTTTTTGATCCTAAATTACAGGTGAACGAATTTCAATTTCGTATTGTACGTTACTCTCTGGAGTCCAAGTATTTATACATAGACTCATGCATAAGTATGTCGGAGACCGATCTGTCATGAGGACACACACTATGAGCGTGGCGAATTCCAACTTGCGCGTACCACTGTCTGAACTCAACTGCCCTTCTTATCCTCGCATCAGTACCTGCTTCAGTTGCATTGCAAACGGAAGTTGGACTACACTCAGCGATAGCGCGACACCGCCACCGATATTCGTAATTCTTGGCATTTCCAAATAGTTTCCTAATGCAATAGGTTTACATATACTGCGACAAGTATATTTCTAGCTTCATACCCACAGCAAGACAGACATTGCAGATAACCAATATACTCATTTCCTTTTCGTGTGAATGAGTATAAAAGCCGAAACATTAGAACATTCAACAACAAGGAAGAAGAAGCAATTATCGTAATGTTTGATGAATCAGATAAAAATAATAAATATAGCCTTTTTAACGCAATCTTTCGCCAGTTCTTGGAGGTGTCTAACTAGAGAAAGATGCCCTATAAACAACTTGTCGAACTACATATATAAGGTGAGCTCAACTACTTTTTTCAACGTGGATTTACGAAAAGCCTATATGATAGGTGAGCCATAGATAAGCTATATAAGATAGGTTAGATATGTAGATCTAATATGATGTTTACATAGTTCCATAGATTTCGGTCCGTGATAAGGCTAACAATATTTGAAAATGTTGCTTGCTTTAGAGATATCATGTACTATACAGCATTAACTGACTATATATTTATATATGGTTTGTTCCACATATCATCATCTATGTTTTTCTCTAATTTGTATGGAGCGAATATGGCCTTTTCTATAATTTCTTAGTGGGTATAGTTTGCCATTGGGCTTTTGAAAATTGAGTTTTCGTTTGTTTTCTGCACTTGTGGACTTATGTTTATGAATATTATTGTTATCCAACTCGGTTGTTTATGTCACAGCTTTTGCTGAATGCCATTTTTATATCAGATTTCAGCGCGATTCTTACGCCAGAAGCTGAGCTTGCTTTAATGAATGGAATTGCTCAATGAGTTCACTTGGAACCCCTATGATATACCAATATTACATCACAATTATGATTGATAGTAATCCGATCCAACTCTGTTTGTCATATGTTATACCCTTAGCTAAAAGCCATCTCAATACCAAATTTCAGTACTATTCATAGGCTACAAGCTGAGTTCACATAGAACAACTCACGAAATCTTGACATCTGAGCATCTATTTGTGTTTATATTGCATACACTTAATGTATGTTAGTTTTAACTTGAAATAGATTCACAGCAAACTCAGTTTCTTGAAAGTTACGTACTCAAAGCTCTGCAATCGTAAGACAAACTGATGTGACTGACTTTTCTCCTCAGCTCAATCGTTTTTCTCCAGGGGTATATGTATACTCTATGTGACAGAAAGTGCGAAGACAATCAATGAAAGTTATAAGAATTCAGACTAGTTATACGGGCACGTACTACCCATATAGTATATGGAGTAGATATTATATCTATCATTCCGGCACACTGGTTCCACTTCTTTTTATATACAAAATATTAATAAAAAAAATATATTTTTATTAAATTTAACAATCTTTTGTTTTTTATTTACTTTGGGGTTGAAACGCACTTGCTCAAGTAGGGCTCAATTTGAGAATTATAGCATCTGTGGCGCTTTCCAAGAAACTGAATACTGAAAACTTAGACTATCTGCAGACCCGCGGGAGCCAGAGACCTACACATTGGATGGCCATATAATGTCACATATGAATATTTGAACAGCCGGAAAGGGTATATTGAACATTGGGCGAAATTGAAATAGTTTAAAGTTGTTTCTCTTATACCATGTCGAATACCTCTAATATATAGATATATATAGGTATATAGGTCCATTTTATATATAATAATTATTTTGTATAATCTTAACAATTTGTATATTATATATGTATTATTGTTATTTGAGCACAGGGAATGTGCTAGTCGAGCAGTCACTTGATTACTCAGGTTCACCTAATAAACTTAATATTTGTGTTTCAACAGCTGTGGAAAAAGACAATAGACAATAGAAGTAGCAATATACACAGAAAGAGAGAGAAGCTAAGCTATTTGTTCTTTAAGAAAACGAAGAGTGAAGAAGAATCAGAAGTAACGTAGGAGCTGAAAGAAAAGGATGAAAGTGAACGTGATGAAATGAAACACTGAAAACAGAGAGAGGGGCAAAATAATGTGCAATAGGAGAGGAAAGAGATAGAGAGAAATAAAGATATAAAAAGAGAGAGTGAGATACTTGAAATGGAAATGAAAATGAGTGGGTAGATCAAGAGGAAAGAGAGAAAAATATACATGTTTAGAAGAAAACACGAAGGAAGGAAGGATATTCAGAGAGAGAGAGACAGAGAGAGAGAGAGAGAGAGAGAGAGACATAGGGAGTTAGCGATAAAGAAACATAGTGAACTGAGCATGAGAAAAATTATGATAAAGTTGCATAGCTATGCTATGCATAAGATATAAAAATATGAGGATAGAGAAAGGCAGAGAGGGAACGATGATGATTAACGATGATGCGAAATCAATATCAATCTTGTTTATTTTTTTCCTTTATTTATTATTAAAAAATTTAGCTAAAATTACCTTTATAATTTTGAGTAAAAAACAGAATTTTTACATAGAGCGGGACATGCAAGTCACATGAGTACGTGGGGTATATGGGGTACGGTGGTGCGGGGCATGAGTAACGAGGATTTGGCTTACAGGGTGTCGAATAGTCGGCAATAGATTCTGAAACGAGGGAACTGAAACAAACAAACAACATGCAAATATCAAAGAGGAGTGCGGCCAGCACACGAATGCAAGCGGGACAGCAATAGAAATGGCATGCACGAATGGCCTCTAATTGAAGGGGTGGGCGCTATGCTAGAGGGGGGGCATGTCTGGATTAGCCCGTCTTCAGCTTGGTCTGCTTGGCCTGGCGCGCCTGGTACGCATCCTTCAGCTGGTTGATCACATTTGCGAAGAGCACGGTGCCCAGAAAGACGAGTATGGTGCCCAGCCAGTGGGTGAGGGTGAACGGATTGCGGAAGTAGATGATGGAGAAGAGGAGCGAGACGAACTTGCGCAGCGTCACCACCAGGGTGACTGTGAGGGAGGCGCACTCTGTGGTCAGCACGTAGACGGAGCTGATGCAGATGTACTGGGTGACCACGTTGCACAGCAGGTAGAAGAGCATCAGCGGGAAGCTGACCGTCCAGCTCACTCCGGGCACAGGCAGGGCGACAGCTACCGTCTCGGAGTTAACGGCGATGCTCCAGTGCTGGGCGATGTTGCTGGCCATGATGAGGAACCCGGGCAGGGGCAGCATGTGTGTGTAGAAGAGCGCCTCGTTGGGATGCTTGCCGTGGCGCTTATAGATCACCTCCTGGTAGATGCCCATGTAGGCCGTCACCAGCAGGGCGATCGTGAGCAGAGCAATGCCCACGCCCCACCAGAAGAAGTCCGAGAAGGAGGTGTCCACCTTCAGAGTGGGATGCGTGTTGTCCTTGACATCGCCGCTCGACACAAGCGTGCACAGAATAATGCCCGCCGTGATCATCGCCACGGAGCTGTACTGCCTCAGGTTGTAGCGCTTCTTCAGCAATATGATGCCCATGATCATGTTGGCCATCAGCGACCCGCTGCGGAAGATCATGTGCAGCGGCATCGGTATATTGAAGTTGAACGCGTAGTTGTTGCACACGTTCGCCCCGAAGAACAGCACCACCAGCTTCACATAGTCGCGCAGCCCGATCTTCGGCCGCACCGTGAAGAACTTCGAGGTGAAGATCAGACCCTCGAGCGCGATGAAGAGGAACTGTGCGAATGTGATCAGGTTGCCAGCGCCCGGGTCGATTTTGATGATCAGCTCCAGGAAGACGACGTTGCTGCAGCAGCCCACGAAGACCAGGATCATGGCCAGCAGGGCCTTCATATTTAACGCCATGGCGGGTGCTGTAAGAGCGAAAGAATTAGAGAACAAGTATGAGGGGAGAGGTTAGTGGGTTGATTGCTTAAAGAACTGTTGTCTAATGATGAGCTGCTTTGTTCTGAATCTTATCAGCAGCTGCCGGCTTTAACTAATGTTTGGCGGCATGTCGCTGATAAGACGCGCTTGATCTAGAAAGACACACACACACGCATACTGTGCGTGAGTGTCGAGGACGGCAGCTACTCACCGATTGGTTAGCTGAAGTTGTTGTTGGAAACTTAGCAGTCTATCAATTCTGTTGTGTCATGCCGCGTTTTGTTTTTTGTTTAAAGGTAATAAATAGTTAATTAATAGTTAAACAATTGTCACACACACGTGCTTAGAACACAAACCTGTAGTTAGTTGTGTTGTTTTTCGCTCTCTCTCTCTCTCTCTCTCTTTCTTGTTTAGTGCCGTGCCGTGCCGTTCTCTCGTTCTCGCACTCGCTCTGTCTTGGTCACTGCATTTGCATGGATGACCTTCACAATTAATACGTTTGCATGTGTTGCTCTAGCATGCCCCTTATTAACTTGCTGTTCTTACTTTCCTCACGTTAATATTTTGCGCTGCGCGTTTAATATGGCCGCTGCTGGTGTCAACGCTAATCCTAATGTGCTTGTGGTTCTATTTTTGTTTTGGTTATTGAACAGCTGAAATAAACGCACAGCTATCGTTGGATCGATAAAAATTTTAAAAATTGTGTTATCGCCCAGCGTCGAAAATGTGGCTAAAAAATACCGAGCACAGCATTGCCAGATGCAAAAAAAGCGATGCACGAACACTACATGGGCAGCTACAGCTGATGAGGTATTATTATGGTGTTACTAAAAAATACCACAGAATGCAGCACTGCCAGCTGGTACTTAGTTTGAATTTCAAATTCAACGGCTAAATAATATTAATAAAGTTAGTAAAATATACAAAAAATGTATTTAATGAATTAAAATATGGGGATAATATTAATAATAAAAATAATGTTTATTAAAGCATACATATTTTAGTATTTTAAGTATATGCATATAAAAATACTATATTCAAAAGCAAATATAACGGCTAAACATGTTTTTATTCAATTTTTGTTTTCTTTTTATTGCATTTATATTTGCTATACTCATTTAATAGCCAGAGTAATTAGCTAAGAGGAAATATAAGAAAATAAACCACATTCGACCATAATAATTATAAACAAAAAAAAAAAGCAAGTGAAAGCTTAAAATTCATATCGACTGGCCATAATTTTTTACAAGCCAGTAGATAACATAATGTCACTGACATCACATAAAGGCGAGCTATTAAATGTAGACAATAACGGTCCCTGATCTTGGCCTAACTTGTATATAAGTGCATACATATAATATATGTTTAACCTTCGTTTTGGCTATGGAATGGGGAAGAGTATCAGTCTGAACTGGGCCACTGCCTTAAGATGTTCTCGCAAGCAGCACGATTAATCTGCTTGGCCATATGCCTGCCTTTGCAGCTCTCTCTGGCCACGGACGACAGTTATTATAATGCTGGAGTGGTCGAGTATGCGGATGAGACTGGTACGAGCAAGGAGAGGGTGACAAAGGCAACGGCTGGGTTCGTGGCGCTGCTCGAGTCGAATGATACCTCGGATCTGGACATTCTCGTCTTTCCCGAACATGTGCTGAATAGTGGGGACTATGCGACATTTGTGCCGGATCCGGAGAAGAAGATAACGCCGTGCTTTTCGCCTGACTACGAGCTGTTCCTTGTCGAAATCTCCTGCGCGACTCGTGCCCGCAACATCTACGTCGTCATCAATGTGGTGGAGAAGGAGCTGTGCGGCAAGGACTACGGCTCAGATACATTGAATCCGTGTCCCGCCTCAGGCGTACGTCTATTCAATACGAACGTTGTCCTGGACCGACGTGGACGCGTCATCTCGCGCTATAGGAAGACCCACTTGTGGAGACGCGAATACTACTCGATGGCGGTGATGCGACAGCCGGATCTATCCACGTTCGAAACGGACTTCGGCGTGACCTTTGGCCATTTCATCTGCTTCGACATGATGTTCTATGAGCCGGCCATGCGGCTGATATTGGAGCAGAATATCACGGACATTATCTATCCGACATACTGGTTCTCGGAGCTGCCGTTCTTGAGCGCCCTGCAGCTGCAGGAGGGCTGGGCATTTGCGAATAACGTGAATCTGCTGGCCGCCGACGGCAGCAATCCCGGCCAGCGGACAACTGGCTCCGGCATCTATGCCGGTCGCTCGGGTCGCCAAGTCGCCGCTATCTACCAGCAGCCGACGGTGCAACTGCTCAAGGCGCGTCTGCCGAAGCGTGCACTGGGTGGAGTCGCCGATCCGGAAGTGTTGCCCGCATTTCAGCCGCAATCGACCACAGCTCGGCACACCGGGCTGCTCACCTACAGGGACCACAACCTGGACGTCTTTGGCACTGCACTGCTGCCGGAGGACTTTGTGAATGAGTCGCAGCAGCTATGCCACGGTAGCTTCTGCTGCAGCTTCCAGGTGGAGCGGCGTTCCATCCCAAGCACCGCAGAGTACGCCGCCTATCGATACCGCCTGGCCGCCTACTTTGGCAATGAGACGACCTTTATACTGGTGGATCGCAGCGAGCAGGCGGTCTGTGCCGTCTTGGCCTGCCTGGATGATGAGCTCGCCAGCTGTGGGCGCATCTTTCCCGGCCACATCGCTGTGGCCAATCGCTACTACTTCGAGCGCATTCGCATCGAGGCTGTGTTTCCGGCTGTTCGGCGTCGCCTGATCATGCCCAGCACCTTGGACGGGTCGATGAGGCCGCTGCCCGTGTCGCAGTTCAATTGGACCGAAACGCCGTCGGCTCAGCTGCTATCCGAGACTCAGGTGCAGCTGGAGCTGCTGCAGCCAAAGAACGATCTCCTCACTTTTGGCATTTGGGCCAACTACTTTAGCCAAGTGCCAACCACGCACAATCTGGACCATCTACAGCCGATTGTGTTTAATGCACGAAGCTCCGCTGTTGCCATTGAGTCCATCCCTTGCTTGGGCCTCCTGCTCCTAGCGCTCATCCTCCAGTTACGCTGACCCAAATGTTGAAAGTAAATAAAAATATGATTATAATTTTTTTTCTTTTATGATTAGATTATATCATATATGTATGTCTATATCTCAATAAATGAACAAGCTCTATTAACATAAATATGAGGGTTAAGATAAAATGAATCTGATTCGACTTTGCCATGGGGCAATAAATCCATTATCTAGCTGGCACTATCAGATAATTTCTATTCAAATAATATTATCCCTATCCAGTTGTCATTATGCAACTACCATTATCACACTGGTGTTATCAAAGTAATTTACTCTCTTCATATTATCCAGCAATCATTATACTATAGATACTATCCGACAATTACTCTCTGTTTGACTACCAAGTTTGGTGGGCGGTTTGTCTATATTATCCAGATAGCTGTATACAATTCCATTACAGTGGTATTATTTGACTGGCTCAATATGATAAGTATTATCCGAGTCTTGTTGGGCAGCTGATAATGTGCTGCAGTTATTATTAACATTATTTTTATCATTACAATCCGAGAAGTTTTATCCTGTGTGTCTGTTAAGCTAGGCTTGTGTTATTCGATTGGCGTTATATGACGGGCACTATCCGACTGGCGTTATCCGACTGGCATCATCCGACTGACATCATCCGACTGACAATATTTTACTGGTAATACTCGATTATACATCCGAAATATATTATCCAACTATTATCCGACTGGGTTTCCACAGTTATGTTATCATACATACAATAAATTTACGAATAGTTATATCCGATATTACTGAACTTCCTCGCACGCTCTGATTGGCTGCTTCCCTGTGATTATCCAGCTGTTTTTTCAGCTATATATGTTATCCATTTACATATATTTGTCTGGATAAGTAAATGTTTACTTGATTGTATGATGTAGTTTGGCAAATATTTTCATGATTCAGTTAGGAGCCTGGAGACGTTTGGTAAAATGCCCATGAAACTCTACAAAGGCAAACTCTTATTTGATGCAAACTCTATAAATCATACTAAATAAGTTATCCGCGTTATTTTCGCTTGGGTTTCGTCTAAACTTTTTGCTAATTCATATTAAGAGTTTAAATTTTCTTCAGGCGAAAGGTTGTTTGCGAAAGTTTATTTCGTAGCATCAACTGCATCTAACGGCTTCCAGAATATTCAAAAATTGCGCCAAACGACGCGACGTTTCAGCCTGGAAGTGACCAGAGAGTGGGGGTGCCGCGGCAGGTCAGGGGCGGGGTGTGCATGGAGTTTGATGGGGCGTCGGCGAGAGGAGCTGGAAGAGGAGAAGCAACGCAACGGCACGAAACGTTTTGTTGCGTGTGGAGAGTCGGTTCCAGCGCTTGCGCCTTGGCGTCGCTGCCAACGTCGCTGCTGATGGCAAAGCCGCGTGTTTGCATTTCCAACAGGTAGCCAGAGCGTCGGCGTTGGCGTCGCTGTCGGCGTCGCTGTCGGCGTCGCTGCCGTGCAACAGTCGCCGCTATTTATAATGAGGCTGTTGCACAAGGCCAGAGGGTGGCCGAGGCAGGCGAAGGAGGAGGCGAGCGACGGGTGGGCTGGGGCTGAAGGTGAACCGTGGATGCTGGCCGCATGCCGCTTGCCACATGCCACATGCTGCGCACCGCCTGTCAGTGGAACTGAAGCCTGCTGCCTGCTGGACGCACGCTGTGCCTGTCGCCCCTCCCCTCCACCCTCTAGCCCCTCCGTCGACCTCTCAGTCATCGCCTTTGCGCGCTTTAACTTCATTTGTTTGCACTGCCACGCCTCTGAATGGTTGAAAATTGGCAATTGGACAGGTGGGCGAGCCGAGTCAAGGCTTACCCCCCGCCCATACATCACAGCCAGGCATCCCCCCAAACACTCCTGCCCCGTCGTGCCCTCAAGTGCTTCAGCATTAAGCTCTTCAAACTTTCCTCAGTTTTTATTGATATAGCCATTATGAATTATCTTCCATTCCTTTCAACTTGAGCTCTCTCCAATTAGGCTTCGCATAATTCAAATGAACTTTGACTAATCTTGAATATGAGTGAAGAACTCTTCTAATATATATCAGACAATGTTTGTCTTTCGGGATTTGACAAACTTCTTGACGGAAATACCTGAGTTGAAAGTTGATGGGGTTAGATCTGATAGTTCTGCTTTCTCTGTAAAGCGATTTGTGATATCGTTCTCATAAGAAATCTTATAATATCCAATAGCAAATCACGAGAGCAATACATTTTGGAGCAGGAACAAACGGTTAGACAGACGAATGGACGAAAAGAGTGAGAGTGAGAGAGAGTGCGAGTAAAAGAAAGAGAGAGAGAGAGAGAGGGAGAGAGAGAGAGAGAGAGAGAGTCAGTGAGAGGGAGGGGATATAGTGGAAGGGGCAGAGAGGGGGATGGAGACCGATATAGATAGATAGATATATGGATAGATAGATAGAGAGAGAGAGAGACGGATGAACATGAAAGCGTCTTTTAGGAACTCACATTTTCAATGTGTTTAGGGTATCACAACATTAGAGCTATTTGCAAAAGCAGAGCACTATAGATAGATGTCCAGGGCTTAACCATAATCTCTATAATGACAATCAGTGAAGATATCTTGAAAAGAAAGCGGCATAGTTAGTTTACGGCTATAGACAGCAATAAACGAAAGAGTTTATCAAACAAGAAAATACGATACTACAGATTAGAGAGTTATCTGCTACAGATAGATAGACAAGCAGAGCTAGCAAGAGATAAAAAGATGTCATTGGCGGCATATATACTAGTTTCTTTGAATGTTTCAGAGCTATATACAAATATTTGTATATATGCATACGCTATTTGCTTGTAGTCATCAGTTGGTATGCGTAACACATTACGTAAGAGGGTTATAAAACAGCCTCTAATAAAAATAATAAAAAGTACCTTAATTGACCTTTGCTAGGTATTGTTTATGGTCTTTACCCAATGAAATTGGGTTAATGGGCTACATATTAGTTTCCTTAAAACGTGTGCTATGCCCGAAATAATGCTCGTCATTTATTTATAATATATGTTTATAATTAAAATCAACTAGCGTTGTCTGTAGGTCCATCCTGCCTGCCTATGCGTTCATGTTTGTGTTCATATGTCCATTCGGGTGCCCGTCTGGCGGTCCATCTGCTCGTTCCCTCAGTCCGCCTATCGATCCTTCCATTCGCCCGTTTGTTCATTCGCATGTTCATTATCCTACCTGTTCGTCTATTTATCCGTCTGTCTTTCCGTTTATCTTTCCGCCGATCTCTCAGTCATACTTGCATTTCTTGAATGTAAAATAAGCTATAGATAATATTTCTATAGATTTTAGAGATGTATTTGTATAGATGATATTTAGCTATTGGCTTATTATCGTCAGATTTGCTATGGCTTAGTTTTAAGCAGCTTCTTATTTACTTATTGCCTTAGCTTGAGCCCCTATCAGCTAGCTCTTGCTCTCGTAATTAACAGCTCACAGTTGGCTTTCTTCGTGCTATTCGCGCTAATGCGAACAGAACTTCATCTAATATGATTGCCATTGTGTACTCGCTGTATCTAATTAAATTGTCATCAAGGTAATTGTCCACACTCGTCGCAGCACGCCCCACGCCC
This sequence comes from Drosophila aldrichi, assembly GCA_035045965.1. Taxonomy (NCBI): domain Eukaryota; kingdom Metazoa; phylum Arthropoda; class Insecta; order Diptera; family Drosophilidae; genus Drosophila; species Drosophila aldrichi. The sequence goes on from JAWNOM010000484.1 coordinate 1,123,014, forward strand.
CACGCTCAACCCCAGCTAAAGTGGCGGACGCACCACCCACCCCGTCCAAAGTTTCGCCTGCTCTGGGGAGCATTTCAAACATTTCGAGGCGGGCATTTGTTGTGCGTTTTACTTGAAGCCGAAGTTTTGCCAACATTTTTGCGGGCCAAGTTAATTTTTAGCCATTGGCCAACAGAGATCACAGCGTGGCATGGGTGGCAGCTAGCTAAGTCCTGGCCTGGGCTGGCTAGAGAGAAACAGCGCATAAAAAGTCAATTAGTGTGGCCCCGAAAATGGGCTCTGAGGAGTCCCAGCTACACCTCCCCATTGCCTGCCTCATCGCTTAGCTCAACCTTCCGGTCTGCTTTGCCCTGCACCTCCCCTCCACCCGCAGCATCTGTAGCCAGCTGGCGGGCAAACAAACTTCATGGGCAGAGCTCGGCCACGCCTACAACTGACTGCCTGACGACGACACCATCACATTTCATTCATTGTGAACCTGGATGCCACCTTCCGTTTCGCCCATTCCCCACCTCCGCCATACCGCCATACCCTCTCTTCCCTACTTAGCTACGCCCTGTTAGCATTGGGATTGCCAGCACATTTTCATTTTTCACACAACGAAAACAAAAACGAAAAACGAAAAACATTTTTCACAAAAATCAAAAACTTTTCTGTTCTGTTTTTTATTATTCCTCCTTTTTCTGTTGTTGTTGTGTTCGGATCGTTTTGTTTGCTCGTCGTCGGGGCTCAGTTTTGCGGCCACGCCTTCCAGCTTCAATGGTGTCTCAGCTTCTGCCTTTATTGTACCCTGTTAAATAGCCTAAGTGTGGGATTGTAGATGTACACTTGTAGATCTACACTTGGCAACTTTTAGGGGTAGGGAGAGAGAAGCATTGTTTATCCAAATGATTTATCCGAGATGCGGATAATAGCAACTGCAATAGATAAAGAGATGGTGATAGGGAAAGGGATGTAACGAGACAAGGATAAGAATAAGAACGAAAAAATAACAGAGATATAAGGATAGAGATTTAGGTGAGGAGACGGATTTAGAAATGAATTTAGATACGGATATAGATATGGATATGGATAGGGATATGGATATGGATATGGATATGGATAGGGATATGGATATAAGTACATATGCAATTATGTATAAGGAAATAAATATTGATCTGGATATGTTCTGGATATACTCGTAGCTACAGATACGGATAACTCAACAAAATGAACTTGTGCCCTTCACGTGGTATGTTTCAGTGCCTCATGCTGTTCACCTACATTTGTGTTATTTTTTTTATGGAGCGGCACCTGGCGCTTGAAAATTTCGCTCGGCTTCTGTTACATTTTGATTTATTTGCTGAAATTTATTGTAAAGTTGCCCCCGAGTTGGCAAAGTGAAATGTTTTCAATGTTGGTGGGGCGTAAGGGTCGCGCGTGGTGTGGCCAGGGCGTCGAGGGGTTGGGGTTGGGGTTAGGGTTTGGGGCTGACTTAATATCAACCAAGAGATACATATATGTTGTTGCCTCTGAGTCGTGAAGTACTCAACACCCGTCCAGCACACAGAAACAACAGAGCAAAAGACGTCGACGACGACGGCGACCACAAAATCAAAAAGTCTGACAATCCATTCAGCGCCCCAAATCGGGCCCCCCTTACACAGCGCCCCCAGCAGTGGCATTCACAGCTGGGCATTGTTGCCCGTTGGCTTCCACCTTCCTTTCTCTCTATCTCTCTCTCTCTCTCTCTTTCTCTCCTTTGCGCTGTCTTCCTTGCTCCCTTGAGTGTGGGTTAGAACTGATTGAATTGAATATCAGTTTTCAGCTTTCAGTTTTCCCCGTTTTCTACGTTTTCTCCGTTTGCCTTCTTTTTTGCAGCTTTTTCAGCTGACGACACGCCTCCTTGTCACCTGCCGCCCTCTTGGCATGCCATTTGAATTTGAATGGAAATGATTTTACTTGATTTTCATATATATATATTTTTTTTATTATTATTATGCTGCGAGGCTTTCGCCACATCCTTGTACTCCTTTCGTCACATTTCTTCTGTCTGCGGTGTTTCCTTTTGCCATCGCTCAGAGTTGGGGAAATCAATTTTGCATTCACTTCGTGTTTTCTTGTTTTTCTATTGCAATTTTCTCTCAGTGTAGCACAAAGGGAATTAGACAGAAGTCGCTTAAATATTCTCTTAGCTTATTTTCAAATTAACCTAACTTTAATTATACGAAATCTGAATGCATCTATCTGTATCTACGCTAATTTCTACTCATTGGGGCCCAGCATTATTTTATCTAGGTTTACCTCAAGCAAAACTTTTCCTCACATAGTATTCTTTTAATTGAGTGATATATTACCTTATTTAATTAAGATTTCTCCAACTTAATCCATTTGCACCTCCAAATATTACTTGAAAGCTAACGTCAGCTTGTTTTATCGAATCTTTTGCCTACCTGCTTAAGCTCCAATGGAACCTAACTTAATCTCTCCCAACTTATTACCCATATTTCAGTGAGCTTTCACATAAGCTTCTTATGTTTCACTAAAAAACTAACAAAGTGTAAAGCTTATCGATATTGGAACATTTTTGGAATCCACTTAGTTTAATTTAAAACATTCAACCGTCCATAACCTCACAAACGTTAAGCAATTAAGTTCAATTGCATAATTGCTCACATATTTGGCCAAATCAAAAGCGAATGTTGGCTCAAAGTGTTTTACAACTATTTGCCACATTCGAAACGCTTTGATAATTTGAATTGCTTCTCAATTGCTTTGCATTTCAGTTTGGCTTTAAATTTAAGAAATTTAAATTCCAACGCCTGAAGCGTTTCGATAAATCGAATTGCGAGAAAAATAAATTTGAGGGCGGGCATATCACTGCAAGGGAAGTGTATGGGACCATAATAGATTGTATCGCCTACATATATCGGTATATGTCATATGTATCGGTGCATCTTCTGATGCATATTATTGCTGGTGATGTTTTCGATTGTAATATATCGATTTATATGGTTATGGCCATGATATTTGTTTAAAGTATGGTTGATGTAGTGAACAGAATATATGATTTATCTAAAATATATATGTATATGTTATCGATAAATACCGATAGTCTGTCTGACCTATAAATATATTTATCCAAGTAGTTTGAGATGGTGATGTAATTACTGAGTATCCAACGGGCCGAGCGCAAAGATCGAACACATTCGCTGGCTTCGAACTTATTTCTTAAGTAATTATTTGCAATATTTCGTATATTCGTTTATTGCCTTTTGATGCCGCTCCCCTTACGCTCTTGATATATCAATTACGTTTGCCAATTGCTTTCAAGTTCAACGTTCGCATTGTTCACATTGCCTGTGGGCCACTTGTCCACGTACACAAAGTGACAAGGCAGGGGAAGACAGAAGAGCGGATGCCACAAGATTGTTTAAACAAATAAGACAGCGAGGGAGAGAGCGAGATAATGATATATAGACGGAAAAAGAGAGAGCGTAACAAACCAAAAGCGAATGAGAAGAAAGAAAGCTAGTGATAAGAGAGAGAGAGAGTGGAGAACTTGAAGGATTGAGAGAGAATAAGATCGAGAGTAGAATGAAGAACGAGTTAGAGAAAGGGAGGGAGGAAGCGAGAAGAAGAGGGGAGGAATCTTGACAGATAAATAAAGATGCAGAGAGAACAGTTCTGAGAAATAAAGGGACAAGGGTAAAGAGTGCAAAACATAGAAGTTGAAGAGACGAAGGAGAAGCGTAAGAGAGTGTATTTATGTATGCTATAAAATTGAAGGTGTATAGTAAATCCAACAGCCGACACGAACAGACAGAAAAAAGAAAGTCACATAAAGAGAGAAACACAGAGAGAGAGAGAGAAAGAGAGAGAGAGACAGAGAGAGAGAGAGAGAGCGTGAAAACGAGATAGAGTCAAAGACAACGAGAGCGGGAATAAGATTGCGTATACGCAATGTGAAAACTTCTCAAAGTTCAAGTGCGCCAAAGTGCGTGTATGTGTGTGTGTGTGTTTGTGTTGGTGTGTCTGGTCATTACGCACGTACCACTTGTATGAATGGCCACCTGCCAGGCTCAGCCACGCCTACCAAAAACGGAACCCCCTGCGCTCCTTGGCTCGTTGAGCACATAAAAATAAATCAAGTTTTTCTTCATTTCCTTTGCCGCATTCAGCTTGACTGTGTGACGGTGTGTGTGCGTGTGCCTGTGTGTGTGTGTGTTGTGTTTGTATTGTGCATACAATATGGGGCGCCTTTTAAGATTTTAACTTTATGTTGCATACTTTTTGGGGCGCTGACCAAAAAAAAAAAAAAAAGAGAGAGAGAGAAGGAGAAGAAGCGAAAGCAACAAGAAAAATCATCTCCCAACTCAGCACTGGCCGCTTCACCCGCCAACCCTCCCACCCCCGCCGCGCACGCATTATGCCGTCCACATTTTACTTTCCTTTTCTCTTCCTTTTTTACGCGTTTTTTATGCTAACCAAATGAAGTCAACGTCGCGTACAAAATCTTGATTTTTATGCACACGCACAAGGTGCCAAGGCAACAACAACAACCAGAGCAGCAACAACAGCAAAGAAATCTTCAACATTTGTGTGCTAAGATGAACAACAACAGCAACAACAACAGCAACAACAATGAAGTACAAAGTTTATATAAATTTAGCGTTATTTTTCGTATATTAAAGTTCATCATAAATTCAGCTGTTGTCGTCCGGCAACTGCGCAAAAATTCAATTGAAAATCATTTTATTGCCAGCGCGATAATCGCACGTGCACAACCCGCTCACGGCTCACGGCTCACGGCGCGCCGCTGGCTGCCACAGCAATGCCCTAATAACCCACACACACGCACACACACACAGATACTCCTACACGTAGAATTTTCAACACGTTTGCGCTACGTGTGGCCTCTGACAATTTTGTGCTCGTCTCGCCAACTGGCAACTGGCAAAAGCAGCAACTTGCAACACATTAACAACACGAGCATTACCTTTGGCTCGACTCATAAAAATGTCTGCTTTCATTTCAACTTGGCCGAGTGACACAGCTAGAGTGATTTGCATTAACTCCAATGCTGAAGTTGTTCAGCTTTGCCCAGCTGAAATGTGAAAGATGCCAAGTCAGAGACTGAACTCTTTGATATCTTCATAGGGTATTAATCGAGGCCATAGCCAACATGATTGAAGAAGGTGCAGAGAAATCAATTCGGCGTCAATATTCATGCTTCCATTAGAGGCATACCAGCTTTTAGCCAATAGCTGTAGCTGGATAATGGAGTCATCTATCAATATTGCTGCATATCAAATCGAGTTTATTTTATTGAAATTTTTGCTGTTATTGCTCTTCTTTGGTCAAGCAATTTTGGCATTTATGCAGCAAACAATGGCAGGAAATTTCCAATTAGACACGCCTCTCCAAGTGCATAGAGAGGAGGAGGTCAGTGTCTCAGTAAAAGATTTCATAAATATTGCTGTTTTCCATTGTTGTCACAGTTAGCCGAATTCTCAACACTTTTCAGTGCATCTATCTGAAATTTGATTTGTCTAATTGGCATCGAAATCTAATTGGAATTTGTCGTTCCATTGTGTTTCTGGCTACTCAGCAATCGCTATAGAATTTGTCTAGCCCAAGACGCAATTCGTGTCTATTGTGAATGCGTAGCTGCAATGGCGCTAGCTGTTTATTAAGTATATTGATTATGCTTGATGAATTTACTGACGTCAGCGATTCATAAATAATGCAATTGCAATTGTTTATTATTCCAGTGAGTAAATGTGTTGCCCATGGGCGTGATCGACTCTGCAGATGACCTGTAAACAGCATGTGGAAGTGGATTTTGAATAGGAATTGTGATAATAGTGAGTGATAATCAATATTTATCGATCAAGTTTATAATAACAGATTGATGCGGTTGTTCTAACTGATGTTATACGATAAGTTATTCCTGATAGTGCATAGAGCAATAGAAGCTGAGTTTGTGGGAGCTTGAAAAGAGCAACGATAAATATCGATATATACTTAAGGGTAAATAAAAAAGAATAGCTTCAATATTTAATAATTTCAGCTAAAAGTATATGAAACAGTGTTAGATATATTACCTCTGCTATACAGAAATTACATACTTATTATCAAACGAATCAAAAAAGTCGATATATATCGAAAGAGCGATAGCCTTTTGCTCTACCCTTAATTCATGAGAAGTTTAATCTCAGCATATCCATTTTCTATACGTTCGCTGGGAATGCAGGGTATCATAATAGTGAGTTGTCCTTGTTATGGCAGTTGGCATTGATGCCATCTCTCGCCTCGATTATTGCATTCCTTCGCACACACACACACACATGCACACGTGCCTTATTTTGATATTAGTTTTGAAAAGCGCATTACGTGCGCGTGTGTGCCAACTGTGTGTGTGAGTGTGTCTGAGTGGGTGTGTGTGTTGAGTATATATATGTACATATATTGTCTGCCATTGTGGCTATACAATTGTCCGCAGCAAGTGCAGCAGCAGCACTCGCTGCCAGCATGAAAATTTGCATGCATGAAACTTTGCTTCCCACAAAAATGTCAGAATTACCACAAAATTGAAAACTCTTTCGCCACAGACTCTCTATTAAAAACAAGTGATTGTGTTCGAGTCGGGTATGCCCGACTAGCAAAGTTAGCTGGCAGAAAGAAGAAGCGCTCCAGTTGAGTTGAGAGAGAGAGAGGAAATCATAGAAATTAGGTGCGCTCTAGTTGGGTATACTCGATCTAAAGATACCCCAAAATATGCATTTGCTTTTGAGTGGAGGACTAATTGGAGCACAGATTGAACTGCTTCGCTATTCCGTATGATTGATTAGAATCAAAGACTAAAGTTTGATATCAAATTCAATCGATTTCATAAAAATTGTACAAAGTTATCGATAAGCTGGAGTAACTCGAACTGCTGAATTTTTTTGTGCTAGTGAAGTTAGATGAAGTTTTACTTTTACTAGTGGGAGGTCTTGAAATAGAGGTCAACATCCCAGTGGCATGAGTTATAATCGTATATGCAAAGATTTTGGAGCTTTCTACTAGATCTCTTAACGACTTCTTCGTTCCGCTTAACTCACTGACCGTATCAATTTCAGCTATAATTTGCTATTTCCTATTCTTCATCTTCTTCCTGTACTTCTGCTTGTGGCTTTTGAAATCCCAATCAAAAATCGAAAAACCGAATAATCAATGAAGCGTTTTGCTGATGACTAATTTAATCGAATCAGCCCGGAGGAGGGCCCGGAGGCCCAAAAGGCCAAAACCCAAATGACCATATTGTGGTGGTTAGGCTAGGTGGCTGACAGCTGGAGGCAGCCAGGGAGGCTGTGGGCTTGAAGTGGGGCGGGCAGTTTGGCTAAGCATTTGTATATGGAGTCATAAGTAATGACAACTAATGGCCAAAAGTGCGGCCTGGACATTGGCCAAAGGGAACCTTTTTGCTTGGCCAAATCAAGCGTGAAGCGTCTGATAAACCTGATAAACAAAACAATTAATTGCATTGTGCAAAATGACACACATACACAGATACACATATACATATACACACACACACACGCATATATACATGTGTGTGTGTGTGTGCTCCCCTTTGGAGCCTTGTCTTTTTAATGACTATTTTATACACACGACTGACGCCTGCCCTACAATTTATTATGATTGTGGGGCACGCTTCGGCAAGCGGAGCTCTTGTTGTTGTTTCATACTCGTTCATGAAGCGCAAAGAGAGCATATTGGGTCTCTGGGCTCTGTGTAATGTAAATATGTGCTGTGTTTCTACTCTCTCTACTCTACTCTCTACTCTATTCTACTCTCTACTCTACTCTCTACTCTATTCTACTCTCTACTCTACTCTCTACTCTACTATCTACTCTACTATCTACTCTACTCTCAACAGTCTCTCTCTAAAGTCTCGGTCTATGCAGTCTGAATATATTTCATCTAGGAAACACAATAAAAATTTGCATTGACTAAATCGAGCTTTGAGCGTGTATTCTGCAGTCGATTGCCTCAGTCTGATTTGTTTGTCTCTTTTGGCTTGGCACGATTTTGGGTCAGTGACTTTGAGACATAGTCGCCCGGCCCGTCCCGTCCTTAAAGTGGGCCACGAATTGCCCCTCATGTTAAACTTGTTTATACAATTTAACGCCTGGCAGTCTGCTAAGGCCCACAAAAGTATGCTACAAAATATGCAACATTTACATTCGACTTCCCGCCGTTGCCCTGCACCGCTCGTTCGCTCCAACTATGCTACATGGCATGCACAAAATATTCGAACGACGTTGTCCCCTCTAGCGACAGGCATCCAAAACGGCATCCCCCCTAGCCCCCCATCTGTTATCGGCAAGTCTTTGTACTAATTGAAATTCTGTTGGTCAGTTGAGTTGTTCATAAATATTTGGATTAAATCGTTTAGCACACAAATGTAGTTAAGACCTAACAAAGTGCCTATGAGAAGCGCATAGAGAGGTGAGACATATATAGCTGAAGAACAATCGATTATTATAATGCATTATTGATCAATAATCCATCACGTTTTCTTCTTCATTAGGACGTCCTCTATATATATCGATGTATATCGATATCAGAAACATTCTCCTGCTTCTACATTTGCGTGTCTAAGTAAGGATATCTGATAGTTGTGCACTTTCAATTAGACTACCCCAATTTGACTTTTTTTTTTTTACCTGTTCGCCAACTACGCTCAAAAGTACGTTACGTAATTCGTGCTTCAATAATATGCAACAGTATATACGCATTGGCCTTTCCGCTCCACTCCGCCCCCCTTGCCACGTCCATACGCTCCAAGCAATAGTCATGGCAAAATGTTGCATATGGGCATGCGGATGCGGATACGGATACTCGTACTTCCGGCGGCGAGAAAGAGTCAGAGAGAATGGCGGAAGGAAAGAGATGGGGAGTTTTTCTCCTCTCCTCTTTCACTTTTTTTTTTTTTATTATTTTGAATGGGCCACAACAAGCCGCCAATTACGATAGAAATCTAGAAAATGTGCAAAATCGAGCAAAAATTTGCGACTATAAAACGCGAACGAATTTACATGCAAATCTGTCCGTCCGTCTGTTCGCCAGTCCGTCCATCCGTTCGTCCGTCCTGGCGACTCCCTCGCTCTGTCTATGTGTGTGTGTGTGTGTGAAAGGACGCAGCATGCGAAGGACGACAATTCGCAAGGGTTTCACTGCCTCTACCGCACGGTACCCTCCTTTCGCTCTCCCTCTCTCTCACAGTCTCTTGCCCTCTCTTTCTGTGGTGAGTATCAGGCAACAAATTATCTCAATTTAGCATAATATTTACTGAACTGAACTGCATTGAATTGCGACTGTCGATGGCAGGCGGGTGGAGGGGGCTGGCGCTATGGGGTTAAGACGAACTTGGGCTGGGTTCTCGCAGCGGTTTGAGTTCTTTTTTTTTTTTTTTTTTTGACTGCTCGGTAATGTCGCGACATTTGGCGGCGTTTCATGAGCTAAGAAATTGAATTGGATTTCGAGTCGACTTGTCGTTTGTCGTCTTTCTTTTCTTATTTTTTTCTTTTTTCGTCCTCGTTGTCTGTCGCCGTGCAGCTTGACTTATGGTTTCTGCATTGGCAGCTTCTGAGCACAGGAGCGGTTCAGAGTGGGCGACTTGCGCTTGGGGCCCATGGAAGAATTGCTTGACAAGGAAGTTGAAGTAGATGAAGGCTTATCCAGAATAAGGTTTAGTTTAAGCCAATGTTGTAAGTCGAAGAGGTCTGAAAGAACAAATCTTTGTGAGCCATTCCCCCTCTTTCCTCTCTCTCTCTCTCTCTATCTCCTACTTGCTTAACTAATTTCATTTGTCAAATTCGAGTTCGCTCCTGTTCTGGTAGACACGGCAGGCTGGCTGGCATTCATAGTTGAAGTTGACATTGTCATGCGTTCTACGGCAAAAGCTTTTGTGCTCGGCACCAAAATTTTCAATCCATTCGATATGCTACGAGACGACGATACGGTTCGATTGGATTGCTTTTGGGTATGATGTGTGTATGTGTGTGTGTGTGGGCTGTGCAGCTGACTCGACTGCAAAATTGAGTCGAACTAATGTCGTAAAGAAATCCAGATTCTTTCTATTCAAACAGACAGGCGACACGGCGTCAAGGTGAAATCGACGAAAAGAATGAGAGAAAGGGAGAGAGAGAGAGTGAAACGGAATGATTTCTATTTTTTGCAACCATAAGAAATTGCAAGTGCAAAACTTTTCATTATGCTTGACATTGAAAATGTTCAAAGCTCATTATCAGCTCAATGATAATGATGTCGCCGATGATGAGCATTGCACTGATAATGAAGTTGTGGCGAGTCGACTAGAATCGAGTCGAGTCGAGTCGAGTCCTGGTTACTCAGACTATTGTCAACCAATGCCAATTCGAATATGCGAATGAATGAATGACCCATAATTTGATGCTAATCAAAGAGTATAGGTAAAAGTCTGAGCGAGTGAGAGAGAGAAAGAGTGTGGGAGTGGAATGATAGGAAATAGAAGAAGATTTTTATATAGTTATATATAGAGAAAGGCGAAACCTGCGCCACAGGAAATTGCAGTCGTTTTTTGCTGTCATTTCATTCAATTTGGTTTTTTTTTCCCCTGAATTTATTTTGCAGTTACGCAAGCCATCAAATGGGGTATGATGTAGATGATAGGGAGTAGATGATAGATGGCTGGTGATCGATTATAGAAGATCGAAGATAGATGACAGATGAAAGATCAAAGATAATATATGATAGATGGGAGGTGATAGATCGAAGATGATATATGATAGATGAGAGGTGATAGATAATAAATGATTGATCATTCATAATGGATCATAGATGATTGAGGATAGATGATAGGTCAAAGATGATAGAAGATATATGGTAGATGATAGATGATAGAGGATAGATGATAGATGACAGTTAATAGTTGTTTGATAAATGACAAATGATAGTTAACAGATTATACAGATGGATGTATTATGGAAGGATATAAAGAAAAAATTCACATAGATACATCAATAGAAAAATGTATACGATCCAGTACTCTATATGTATATCCGTCGTTCATATCTCTTTCGATCATCCGTACTTTCGTTCAACGTATGCACGAATGACTCGATCAATCAATCTATAAGAGATTGAATAGATCTTTACCTCTATCAAATGCCTTGTGTACAAGGTATGTGCAAGTCGATCAATTGCCGAAACAATCAATTTTTACCAATTTTCCCATTTGTAGCTTCCTCTTCTGTGTACTTGTGTCTGTGTCTGCGTCTGTGTATGTGTGTGTGGTAAATTGTGTGGAGCTAGTGCTGTTGTTGGCGTCCTTCAATAATGCCCAGCTATGGATGCAGGGAAATTGAAAATTAAAACCGTAGCTGCCTAAACTAAATACGAAATCTGTGCATTTGGCGACTTGATGCCAATGCGCTCCTTCGATTTCATGCGCAGTTCTCTATTAATATATGTATATGTATATATATATATATCGATATCTAAATACATATGTATATAGTTGGTGTTTTTTTTTTTTTCAATTTACTAACGGAAATCCAAGCAGTAAAGCGCATTCAATCAACTGCTCCTAAACTTTGCTCATCCGGCGCTCAATGCCTGGACTTTCGGCAGTTGGGTGCTTGGGTAGTAGGTAGTATTAAATTTATATGTCAATAAATCTCAAACGGAGCAAAAGGCAAGCGCGAATCGTTTGCCTTTACGAGTAGTTTGTTCCCATATCCATATGCCCGCCCACCATCCGTCCGCTGTCCACTTAGCTGAAACTTATTAAACAACGCCTGGCGAGAGGCATATGTTGGGGCAAAAGTTTCAGCTGCCGGGTCCCAGGTTCGGGTCCAGTTCACAGCTCTAGCTGCAGGTGTAGGTCCAGTTGGGTCGCGTCGCGTTGCGCCGAGCTGCGTCGAGTTGGGTCGGGTCAGGTCAGGTCAGGTCAGGTCGGCGCTTTGAGGCATATGTCTATAAATCAGCTAGTCTCTCCATCCACCGAACGGAACGGCACAACAAGCGAGCTATGAACTCAGCTTCGAGCGCTTTATTGGTTTCCCAGTATATATTTATCACTGTATGTGTGTGTGTGCGTGTGTGGAAGATGGACAGACAACAGTTGAGTGGGTGCGTGTGTGTGTGTATTAAAAATGCCGGAGCAAATTGATAATCAACATTAAATAATGGCCGGGACTGCAAAAAAAGCAATATATTTGCGAAAAGTTTAATTAAATCAAATATAATAAGATAAAGAGACAAATAAATATGGAAAAGGAAATGTAGAAAAATATAACGTTGATAGGGAGACAGCGAGAGAGAGAGAGAGAGAGAGAGAGAGTGGGAGACAGAGGGAGAGCACGGTCGAAATAAGTTGGTATAATCTGTGGAGCGAAAAGATGAGAAGTGCTCGTGGAGAAAGTCAATTTATAAGCATTAAGAAAGCAGAAAGTGAAACGAATTGAATGACTATAATATCGACTTGAAGATATCCTGCAGTCTGTGCTGTTCGTCAAAGATTATCAAAGTCACATAGAGGCCAAAAAGTTGTCGTTGACTTAAAGCAAACGTGTGCTAGGTATGCTGTAAGAGAAGAAAGACAAAAAGTATATGAGGTCCTCAAGTCTTTCGCTTTTATGGATTTAATAATAGTTCCATTAAAGTTACTTCTACCATACAAACGGCTATGTAGGCTGAGGATTGAGCTCGCGATTGATCATCTTGGCGTCAGGCTGAAAAATATAGCTTCTATACCATATATCTATACTCAAGCTGAAAGCTTGCAACTGTAGGACAAATTTCCTAGGCTCTAAAAGCCAAGAGGACGACTGATCTTAAGAAGAGTTTCGTCGCTTGAGTTATTCTATCTGCCCATTACTATCAATAAATGTCAAACTATCGACAACTTAAATCACTGCCACTGAGAGCTATCGGATATGGTATCGCTCATATTTGGTCATCCTCTACTTAACAGTCTTAGTCATAGAATGTCAAAGTAAATGGGAAAAGTTAAGCCATCTGCCTATCTGTCCGTCTGTCCGATCGTCCGTCCGTTCATTTGACTGCCTAACTGTTGGCTATTTAGAAGAGTCTTAGCATAGAAGTAAACACATGTCAAGTGGCTTAAAGTCTTGTCTCGAAGCTAGTTCGCAGAGCTTACGAACATGGCTTAAGCAAACATACTCAAAGTACTCTAGTTCTCTGTCTCTCTCTCTCGCTCTCGCTCTCGCTCATTGTCTCTGTCTCTCTCTGTCTGTGGGTTTTGGCTAAACGGTGAAGCTTCATAATTCGGCAATTCGTTTGCTGCTGGCATTAAGAGCTGCTAATTAATCAGTCAATACACCACAGAGCCCACACACACACACGCATACGGGCATACCGCAGTCCACATGCCCAACTCCCTTGGGTAACACGCATAAATCTCTGCTTTGTGTGGGAGTGGGGCGGGCAGAGGAAAGACAACGCATCGTATGAGTTATGTCAAATGCAGACTAACTGAGAGACTGAGAACTGCCGCCAGAGTTGCCATCATTAATAATATTTTTAGTTTGTCCATGGCTGGGGGAGGGTGGCGGAGCATGGTTGCCTGTAGCCGGAAGCGGTAGGCGTGGCTGTAAATGGGCAGCATTCGCATTCGTTGCTCTAACAAATGGTTTCAGCTCTGTCGCATGCAGCAATTAATCAAGAAGACAAAAATCTGGCAGCGCCCGCGGTCAGAGTTGACATTCCAGCCATCACATAAGGTGTGTATATCGATATTATGATGATGACGATGACAAAGATGGGGTTTTCGTGTGTGCATATTATGTCAACTTAAGTTGGCTCACATACAAAATGCCTTCACTTCAAGTGATTCAGCTGCGCTTGTGTGTGTGTGTGTGGGTGTGTGTCAACTGCCTGTTAAGCTGCCTTAACCCATTTTGCTTACAGGCAGGAGAGAGAGAGAGAGAGAGAGAGAGAGAGAGAGAGAGAGAGAGAGAGAGAGAGAGAGAGAGAGAGCGAGAGAGAGAGAGAGAGAAAAAACAGTTTATTGCCTCATATTAAGCTCACATCGTACTCGAGTTAATGCAAATTTCAATGCCTTTGACGGAGTAAAATGGGAAGCAAAATGCTTTAAGGCCTTTGCCTTTGCTTTTGCCTTTGCCTTTGACTGGATCAACAATTTATATAGCATTTCGAGTTGATTTAAGTTAACATTTAAAATTTACAGACTTTCAATGAATAATTTAAAGATTATTGTAGAGCAAGTAGGACTGAGTTGATTTTTCAGTTATCGATAACATTCTGCACATAGAATACGATACCCATTAGGCTTTAAAACAATGCCATAAATAAATTAATATCTTAAATTATATTTCATACTTCTACAGCCATTGTTCCTATCTTACCTTGATAAATGTTATTGAAAATTTGATTGGACAAGATAACTCTGTCTCACTGACTCCACTCAGAGAGAAGCTTCTTCAGCAGCTGGTCACACCCCTAGACTAGCATCCTAGGGCTGTCTACCCGAGAACCTGTTCTAAAAGCTGCTTAAACAACATATGAGCAAGAGCTCTCTGTCCAAGGGTTACTTCTTTTAAGGAAAGTTAAGTCAAATATGCTTTCAATGTTAGTTTCTTTACTGCTTACGGGGTATTCGCTCGTCGATCATACATGTCATTTGAATATGTTGCTTCAGATTATTAACTGTAAATAGGAATATGAAATTTGCTGCGGTTGCCATGTGAAGCATTGATGGGCGCACAATTCGAGCCACAAATGCGAGCTGGTTGCTTAAGCTTGTTTGACCAACTTCTAAGACGAACACACACAGACACACAGACACAAACAGAGACAGAGACAGAGATAGAAACGCAGACAGAGATAGCAAAGATGCCCCAAAGAAATTAAATTATTTGTTAGCAGCAAAACGTGTGGCAGCAGCACGCGACGACTGAAGTGAGTCGATGAAGGGCATCTAGAAAAAACGAGTATGACAACAAGGACATACAGATTACATAACGAAAATATATACACACACCCATACTCTGACTTTTATATATGTATATATACATATTTATGTGTATAATATATGTATGTATAGATGGGGGCAACAAGTGAAAATCCATTTGTTAGAGGAAATCGTGCAAAAAGCTTAAATACAAAGCTTAAACATAAGTAGCAGCAAGCAACCCACACACACACACACACACACACATATGACTGACCCGGCTGCCAACCACACACACACACACACAGCTCAAGCATTTGGTTATGCATATGTGGAGCAGGGACTTAGGCTGGGGCCAAAGCCTAAATGAAGCTGCCTTCGTTTGCCTTTTTTGTTGTTGTTGCTGTTGTTGTTATTGTTGCCTTCACGTCTTACCTTTTAAC
The DNA here is from genome assembly GCA_035045965.1 of Drosophila aldrichi. Lineage (NCBI taxonomy): Eukaryota > Metazoa > Arthropoda > Insecta > Diptera > Drosophilidae > Drosophila > Drosophila aldrichi. Next base: position 1,138,401 of record JAWNOM010000484.1, read on the forward strand.
GTATTTTACCGTTCGTTTCTTCTTTACGGCAGCCTTCGTATAAAATGAGCAGCCACCCTATCTCTCTCCCCATCCATTCTCCATTCTCCATCTCTTTTGCCTTCACTCTGTGTGCACACGGCTCGTCTCCCTTGGGTAAATTTTCGTATTTAAAATATATGACCAAGAAATGTTAAAACATTATTTTTTAATTTTATATAAGCACAGAAATTGGTATTTTTTCTTTAGCTTTAAGAAAGAGTTGAGTTCAGTAATGCGTGTGTATTTTTTTTTTTTTTTAATTTAAGTGTAGCAAATTCCTTTTGGCATTAGACGAGCAACCGGAGGGTCTTATGTATTGCGAGAAAGGGAATCGGAAATTACTTAAGTTTGCATTGGTTCGAAGCCGGATAGGCCATATAAAGTATTAAAAGTATGAATAAAGACGGTTTAGTTCCACATTTTTACAGGATAAATCTGGAGCTTTAATAAGCTATAATACACTTGTCAAGAACTTTCATATATGTTGCAAGTAGATCCTATCCTACTGTAATGTATCCGGATAATGACGGATAACGTAAAAAATAATTAAAGTTAAGGAACCGAATTCATTAAATTAAAGCAAATAAAAAATGGATGATTACTTAATTTTATTGCACTAGGATAACGCCGGATAAATCTGGATAATATGATAAGTTTACCAAATGTATAAAAATTAGATTGAAAATTACCTAATATTTTAGTTAAACAACATACAAACTTTGATAAATAGAAAGAGAACATATATTATTGATAAAAAAAAAAAACAAGTAAGAAAGCTCTAGTCGAGACTGCTCGACTAGGAAATCCCCTGAACCCTTCGGAGAGCTGATATCTCAATAATTCTTCGCGTCTTTCTGCTTACAAAAGAAACACACACACATACGCAAAAACACATACATAGACACACATAGGCACGCGCGCATGAACAGGCACGGGCTCAGCATTTGAGAGACACAGTACTTGAGTAAAAGTAAAAGCAAGGAGAGAAGAAGTGCAGAAGATCACTAAAGTTGTCTATGTGTATGCAGCAGCTTTCATTTGGTATTTGTATTTAGGTAAAACAAAGCTAGAATGTTCACAGCAGCAGAGAGTGTTTCCATTGCTCACTTGACGCCCGACTGTAACGAGCTCTGCCTGCTGTCGGGCTCAGCCTTTGAGAGAGACAGTGCTTGAGTAAAAGTGGCCCTATATAAAGGGCTGCAGCTGCAGCATTTCTTCAGTCAGTTTTCAGTCGTCCAGGCCTGGTGGGGGTCAGCGCAATAGTGTGAAGTAGAGTGTGTGATCGATCAGCTAAGCATTAAAGACGTAGAGGAATTACGTAGAGGAAATACGTAAAGGAATTACGTAGTGGAACTACATAGAGGAAATGCGTCAAGGGAATACTTAGCAGAAATAGACAGACGAATAGTGCTAAATCGAGTCAACTCGTCACCCTGATCGAGAATATATATACTTTGTGGGGTCTGCCACGCCTCTTTCTACCTATTACATATATTTCAACAAAACTATTATACCCTGATTTTCCATTTGCAATGGGTTCAGGGTATAAAAAAAAAAAAAAAACAGTAAATATGGATCCATAAAAACAACTGATTTGATAACGTAATGTGTTGACACGGGAAGGAGGTCGGGTGTAATGTTTTAATTATATCGAACAATTGCAATGTACCTTGAAGCGTGCTTCACGCGACCATAGGAGACTCGTAAACAAGTTGTTCTGCCGTCCAATCTACAAGCCGAAAAGTATTTACTTGATATCAAATTTATATTTTCGATATGTCCAATTGCAATTATAAAATTTTAAATGGGGGCCATAAAATCCATATCAGTCAATAAACAATATTCAAATATTATACAAAAGTTATTCTCCATAATCAAATGATTTACTGATACTCTACAATTTCTAGTATTTGGCGTCAATATAAAATTGGTCTATAAAATCTAGATCAATTGTGATATTTTCATATTTTTATAATCCCTCGATTCCACTTGAATTCCGTTTTCTCCGAGTATCAAGAAGTTGAGACATACATCTCCTACGATGAGTCACACCCTTCAGCACAAGGTGGTTTTACCCTCATGTAGGGTATTCAGTATTGTTGCTAGGGCCGATTAGATAAATGTGTTTGGGCTATTGGATTTCAGTTTATAAAGAAGGTTCTGCAGCAGCAGTTGTGTCCCAGTCGAAAGGCAGTAACTTAAGCAGTAAACAGCAATCGAGATATCGCATCCGAATGGCCAAGACTGTCACAAGAGTTAACGGGCTGTGGCAGGCACTACTGCTACTGTCGACTGCAGCCGGGATTAGCCACCAGGTGAGCCAGTTGCTCACATAAAATTTAGCAGATAATCTCAAGATGGGTATTTGCAGGCGTCTGTCCGTGAGGAGCGAGCCAGTGAGGACTTCTACACTGCCGCCGTTGTGGAGTTTAGTCAAGCCGATGGGGATGATTTGACGGCCAATCTGGCGGATAACTTGGCGGGGTATTTAGAGCTCATCAACTCGCCAAATGCCACTGGGGTGGATATTATGGTCTTCCCAGAGATTACTCTGAATACCATGGAGTCACAAACATATGTGCCTCCTCCCGAGAAAAATGCATCACCCTGTGTGGATGATCCCTCGGCCGAATACTATCATCCTTTTTTTGTGGAGATCTCCTGCGCCGCTCGCAAAGTCAAGAGATACATTGTGATCAACATCAATGAGAAACAGCTCTGCGCGGATACGCCCGAGGACACGCGTCCTTGTGCGTCTAATGGACACAATATCTTCAATACGAACGTGGTCTTCGATCGGAATGGCGCTGTTGTCTCCAGATATCGAAAGGTTCATCTGTACTTGAATGAGCCTCGGAACACGACAGCTCTACCGGAGGTCGTCACCTTTGATACCGACTTCAATGTGACCTTCGGACATTTCATTTGCTTTGACATCGCATTCTATGTTCCCGCACTTGAGTTGGTCGAGAAACATGGCATCCGGGACTTTGTCTATTCAATTAAGTGGCATTCGCAACTGCCATTTTTCACAGGTAAAACTATGCTCTTACTTACTCGCTTAGCTTCGTTTCCTTCTTTGTATTGTATATTCTTATATAACTATATCATTTACTTTTCTCTTTGCACTACATTAAAGCTCTCCAAGTGCAGCTGGGCTGGGCTTATGCCAACGATGTGAATCTTTTGGCAGCTGGTGCCAGTCGCATAGAGTACGGCAGTACCGGTTCAGGAATCTACAATGGAAGGAAGGGGACTCTCACCAGCGTAATAAAGCTCACTGAAAACGAGCGCCGCATCTATGTGGCTCAAGTCCCCAAGTACAAGAGAACAGAGCAAAAGCGACAGCACCGAATCGTTAGTCAGATTCGGAAACATGTACGGCAGCCCACACCAGAACAGAAGACCCAGACAACCAGCTCAGGATTCGTGATGACTCGGGACTATATCGAGCAGTACAATACCACGTGGCTGGATCAGGAGTTGGCGGGCAGCGCGAAAGCAGAAGTTTGCCATGGAAAGCTGTGTTGCCACTTCGAGTTGGAGTGGAGCCCATTAGATACCGAAGTAGGCAATAAAAACAAATTCGGCTATCGCCTAGGAGCCTACGATGGCTGGCGAAATCAGCCAAATGTAGATCCCAACTATATCCGCAATTGTGGAATCTTTGCCTGCAGCGGAGTTACCCTTGACGATTGTGGATACATGTTGAGTCCAGATCAACTGCGCCTCAATTTAAGCCGAATACTCATAGAGGCCAAGTTTCCGAAGAGTCAAGAGATTCTCCTGACGCCAAACAGTGTAAGGGACAATCTATTGCCCCTTGAGCCTTCACAATTCGAGTGGTCCGTTCAGGAGGAGGAAAAAAGGTGAGTTTTCTTGTGGGAAATATGGAATACTGAATCCTAACTTGCTCTTCTTTCCAGCCATATGTTGAGTGTGCGCTTTGCACTGGCTAAAAGCGAGTCGTTGACCAACCTGTTGTCCTTCGCCATCTTCGGAAATTACTACGATGAAGTTTGTACCTATGGCACGGGGTCACCAGAGAAGGATCTTGAATGTGGCTATAAGCCCACTGGCGATGGCGCCGCTGAGCTGCGATTATTCGGCAGTTGGTTGTATTTGCTTCTGGCTATGGGCTCCGCATTGTACCTTAGACATTAGTGAGCTTATCTTTTTTTTTTTTTTTAAACTTAAATGACGAACAAACCTTTTTAAAGTCTAATATCAATTTCAAGATTTGAAATGTATATAGCTTGATAAGTATGAATAGGCTTAATCACGAAAAGGGAAAGAAGTTAGTTCTTGGGATAGGTCCTAAGTATTAATCTTTCCATACAGAAATTTATACTTTCTACTTTATACGCCGTTAATAAAATATATGTGGCTCGAGTTAACAAAAGACTGTATATTGCTTGCAATGAGTTATAGATAAAGTTATTGAAGTCTTTTTATTATATAGCAAATTACAGTCATAAACTCCCAATATCGCAGCTCTATATACTCTTATCTTTGACTTTCCATAGGTAGGACTGATAAGAAAACGTATAAAAATTCGATATGATGAATATTTGATCATATTGGTAACGTACGATGTCTGAAGATATTGATTTTTGAAACCCTTAAATTATATCCGTCTATGCTTCGATCTCCAAACCTACAAGAGTTTGACACTTGGTATTTGCTTTGTAGGTCCCGATTTAGCATGCGCTGAATGCGCTCCCATTTATATGTGAACAAACCTTATCGATATAAGTCATGATATTATTTTATGTGGAAGATAACAGAGATCATATAGACAAATGAGTTTAAATAGGCTAACAGAGCCCCAACTATAGCGTAATGCTTTCATTTGGGCTCAGCACTATATAATGGGTCCTGCTCGTTATTTACCCCACTAAATGAGCGTAAACATAGAAAGGCCACTTACGAGAGTCTGTATCAATAACCTGATGTCTCATCACACACTATGCAAGTCCGACTGTCGCGCACTTCAGTTTAGAGCACTCTTCTCACATCTTAAGACTTCACTGAACAATATTTGAATGATGTGTCGCTGTGCTTTAGCCATTCTGTGCTTTCTTTGTGGTATCGATCGTCTTTGCATTGTAGCTTTATGACACAGCCGAAATATCTAGATAAGATTTTTTTATTTAACTATAATATTCATTTTATATTACTTCGAAGTGCCATATCGTGGATAAAAAGAATATCTCATTTCATGATAAGTTAGATTTCTCACACGATATTATTATAAGCGCTGATTGGATTGATAAGTTTCGGTTATTATAAAAGAGGCTTCCCAACACTGAGTACAACGCAGTCGACCCTTTGCCACGACTCGAGGCAACATCAAATCTCAGCGAGAACAGATACAGAAACAAATGGCGAACACTATGATAAAAGCTTATACGCTGTGGCAGCTAGTCCTGCTCATGTTGATTGGAGTCCAAATAGCTCAGCAGGTAAGTTTGGTAAGCCATGATGGGATTGTCGACTCCACTAATCGACTAATTGGCCTTTGCAGGCGTCTATCCGTGAGGAGCGAGCCGGTGAGGACTTCTATACTGCCGCCGTTGTGGAGTTTCGTCAGGCCGATGGTACCGATCTGACGGCGAATCTGGCTGATAATTTGGCGGGGTATTTGGAGCTCATCAACTCGCCAAATGCCACTGGGGCGGATATCATGGTCTTCCCAGAGATGACACTCAATAGCATCAATTCACTTACATATGTGCCTCCACCCGAGAAGAAGGCAACACCCTGTGAGGACGATCCCTCGGCCGAATACTACCAGCCCTTTTTTGTGGAGATCTCCTGCGCCGCTCGCAATGTCAAAAGATACATTGTGATCAATGTCAATGAGAAACAGCTCTGCTCCGATACGCCCGAGGACACGCGTCCTTGTTCCTCAAATGGACACAATATCTTCAATACGAACGTGGTCTTCGATCGGAATGGCACTGTTGTATCCAGATATCGCAAGGTTCATCTGTATTTGAATGAGCCTCGGAACACAACAGCTCTACCGGAGGTCGTCACCTTTGATACCGACTTCAATGTGACCTTCGGGCATTTCATTTGCTTTGACATCGCATTCTATGTTCCCAGTGTTGAGTTGGTCGTGAAGCATGGCGTGCGGGACTTTGTGTATCCTACGAAATGGCACTCGCAGCTGCCCTTTTACACGGGTTAGTATCATCAAATACTCTCAAGATTGTAGATTGTATGTATTCTTATTATTATGGTCGAAATCATATTATGATTATAATACTCTCTATCCAAATTATCGCCACTTTTCTTTATAGCTGTCCAGGTGCAACTGGGCTGGGCTTATGCCAACGACGTGAATCTTTTGGCAGCTGGTGCCAGTCGCATAGAGTACGGCAGTACCGGTTCCGGAATCTACAATGGAAGGAAGGGGACTCTCACCAGCGTAATAAAGCTCACTGAAAACGAGCGCCGCATCTATGTGGCTCAAGTTCCCAAGTACAAGAGAACAGAGCAAAAGCGACAGCACCAAATCGTTAGTCAGATTCGGAAACATGTACGGCAGCCCACACCAGTACAGAAGACCCAGACAACCAGCTCAGGATTCGTGATGACTCGGGACTATATCGAGCAGTACAATACCACGTGGCTGGATCAGGAGTTGGCGGGCAGCGCGAAAGCAGAAGTTTGCCATGGAAAGCTGTGTTGCCACTTTGAGTTGGAGTGGAGCCCATTAGATACCGAAGTAGGCAATAAAAACAAATTCGGCTATCGCCTAGGAGCCTTCGATAGCTGGCGAAATGAACCAAATGTAGATCCAAACTATATCCGCAATTGTGGAATCTTCGCCTGCAGCGGAGTTACTCTTGACGATTGTGGATACATGTTGAGCCCAGACCAATTACGCCTTAATTTAAGTCGAGTAGTTATTGAGGCCAAGTATCCGAAGAGTCAAGAGATTCTCTTGTCGCCAAACAGTGTAAGGGATAATCTATTGCCCCTCGAGCCGTCGCAGTTCGAGTGGTCCGTTCAGGAGGAGGAAAAAAGGTGAGTCAAGACAGGGACTGTTGATCCAGCTTGCTTTTTTGTTGGAGCTATGTAATACTGAATCCTACATCACTTGCTCTTCTTTCCAGCCATATGTTGAGTGTGCGCTTTGCACTGGCTAAAAGCGAGTCGTTGTCCAATCTGTTGTCCTTCGCTATCTTCGGAAATTACTACGATGAAGTTTGTACCTATGGTACGGGCTCACCAGAGAAGGATCTTGAATGTGGCTATAAGCCCACTGGCGATGGCGCTGTCCAACTGCGTTTCTTTGGCACGTGGCTCCATTTGCTTTTGGCTGTGGGTTTCATATTCTATCTTAGCAAGTAAAGCGTGGCACGAAAAGTGTGTGCGGACTTGAAGCAATAAAAAGAAAAACTTATTATTCAGTTTTGCCTTAAATGAGTAATCTTTCTTTGTTTATAAGTGATGTACTCTAAGGCTCATAATGCTCAATTTACCGGACAAGCTATAGAAGCTATGTCTAAAAGTATGCAATCCTAATACATATAACACGAATATAACAAAGAGCGAGAAAGAGAGAGAGAGAGCGAGAGAGAGTGAGCGAGGGAGAGCGTGTGAATTAGAAAGTGAGAAAGAGTCAGTTATGAGTCAGCACATCTGAGGTGATTAGGCCGCGCATATTCATACATCTCTAAGTACTCGACTCGAACATACCCTGTAATTACATGTACCCCATTTATATTTCATGAAAGATCATAGAATAATATTAATATATTAGCATATCATTCCAGAACCATATAAATATCCAATTTTGGAGCTGTAACAGCTGCACTCGAATAGTTTCAATGATCCAACCCTACCATAGAGGGCATGACTGATAAGAACAGTTAATAGACATCCATAAAAAAATGTTAGATTAGAGAGAGTATCGACGCCCGTAACGTTCATAAATCCATTATATCGGATAATTGGACTGTAGCCTGATAGCTGACACACCAACATGCATATAAGTATACATATGGGTAAAGGCAATCGAAATCGTTGCTTAAATAGTTTGCTCGACTGTCCAATGTACAAGCGCTGAAAAAATAGCTGAGTTATCAAATTATGCATTCGCTATACGCATGAAAACATTGGGTGATATAATAAAAATTTGTTTTGCACAAGAGTTTGTTGATACTCTATAATTAGAAGTGTGAACATTAACTGAGATATCTCACGAGAGACTGAGATATCCCAGATAAATCTTCAATTGACGACTCTGTAAGCACTGTGCACGTGCCGACGATCATTTAAAAAATAAATACATATTGACATTCTTGTCGCGTGCAAAATCAAAAGGCGTGCAAGATTAAGCTACCATAACGATATTTGTCTAACCGAAGTTGAAATACTCTTAAATATCACTCCTGATTCTTAAGATATTTTTGAGCCAATTCCATATAGCAGTCCACGTATATTACTGGCATGCACTGAGATCTGTCGCATCTGGTCATCTCGTAAGGAAAAGCGTTTTTCATCTATCCCAAAGACCTACCGTATATTAACCCTATGGAAAAATGTAGTGCAAGTTGTTGGTAGCGCTGATTAGATAGATGATTTTTAGTTTTGGATTTGGCTATAAAAGAGTTACCGTATCGCCGACTATATCCCAGTTCGACATTTGCCGATGCGCAAGGCAGCAACAGAACATCTAAATGGCAAAGAATGTGACTAGCGCTACCAGAACGTGGCAGCTGCTGCTGCTACTGCTGTTGGCTATCGGAGTCAGGCTGAGTCAGCAGGTGGGTTAGCGGCCCCGATAAGCGTTAGCGGCTAATCGTAAGTTGGCTATTCGCAGGCGTCGATCGGTGAATCGGCCAGCGAGAGTTTCTATATGGCCGGCGTTGTTGAATTCCGACATGCCGATGGGAACGATGCCCAGGCGAATCTGGCTGACAATTTGGCTGGCTACTTGGAGTTGATCAACTCACCGAATGCTAGCGCAGTAGACATCATAGTCTTTCCTGAGCTGACTCTCAATGGCCTGAGCACTGCCAGCTTTGTGCCGTTGCCCGATGCGCGGGTCACACCCTGCCTGGACGATCCCTCGGGCAGCTACTATGAGCCGTTTCTTGTCGAGATCTCCTGTGCGGCTCGTAGTGTCAGAAGTTACATTGTGATCAACATCAATGAGAAACAGCTCTGCTCGGATACTCCCGAGGACAAGCGTCCTTGTGCCTCAAATGGACACAATATCTTCAATACGAACGTGGTCTTCGATCGGAATGGAACTGTCGTCTCCAGGTATCGCAAGGTTCACCTGTATGGCGAGCCAAGGAATAGCACTTTCATGCCGGAGTCAGTGAGCTTTGACACCGACTTCAACGTGACCTTCGGCCACTTCATTTGCTTTGACATCCTGTTCTACACTCCAGCCCATGAGTTGCGCCTCACGCAGGGCATTCGGAACTTTGTCTTTCCAACTATGTGGTTTTCTCAGCTACCTTTTCTCACAGGTGAGTTCAAATTGTGCAACAGTAGTGTGAGCTCAATGACTATCTCTCATGTCTCTTCCACAGCTGTTCAGGTTCAGCTGGGCTGGGCCTATGCCAATGATGTGAATCTTTTAGCTGCGGGCTCCAGTCACACGGAGTACGGCAGCACTGGAACAGGAATCTTTAATGGACGGAAGGGAACTATCAGCAGCGTAATGAAGCTGGACGAAGGCGAGCGTCGCATCTATGTGGCCAAGGTGCCCAAGTATCCCAGCTCGGCTGTAACGTCACATCGACGTGTCTCCACTCAGAGACAGAAGCAGCGGCTTGGGCAGAGTCTAGAGCAGAGGGTTCTGGCCCGAAGCAGTTCAGGCTTTAAGATGAAGCGAGACGATAATATAGAGCTGTACGAGAGCGTATGGCTGCAGCTGGAGCGTAATGTGACAAAGGATGTTTGCCATGGAAGGCTGTGCTGTCATTTTGAGCTGCAGTGGAGTCCAGTGCAGGCAGGCGCAAGTGCTGAAAGCGCTTTTGGCTATCGAGTGGGCGCGTTCGATGGCTGGCGCAATGAGCAGGATGTGGATAATAACTATGTGCGCAACTGCGGCATCTTCGCCTGCAGCGGACCCAAGATTGAGGATTGCGGCCTGCTGCTGAATGTGAAGGAATCAAATCGCAACTTCAGCCGGTTGCTCATTGAGGCCAGCTATCCGAAGTCCCACGAGTTTCTGCTGATGCCGAACAGTGTGAGGGATAATCTGTTGCCCCTCGAGCCATCGCAGTTCGAGTGGTCTGTCCAGGAGACGGAGGAGAGGTAAGCCATGAGCGGATCTGCTTTTAACTGAACGATATTCATATAGTTTATCTTTCTTTCTTCCAGCCATCTATTGAGTGTTCGCTTCGCACTGGCTGAGACCGAGTCGCTGTCCAATCTCTTGACATTTGCCATCTATGGGAATTACTACGATGATATTTGCACCTATGGCATTGACACCCCGGAGAAGAATATTCAATGTGGCTATAAGCCCGCTGGCGATGGGGCAGCCGACTTGCGATTTGTTGGGAACTGGTTTTATATGCTTACCGTTGTGCTCTTTATAATTAACTTTAGTAATTAGAAGGAATCTTAGTAGACCTTTAGCAGAAGGGTAGGGATCAGATGATTTTAAGGATTTTGATGAAATCTTTATAAAGCTTTGAAAACTTATATATCATAGGTTTGTCTAGACTAATAATGTAAGAGAAACTCAGCCAGTGGGGGAAATAGATTGTAAAGCTTAATGAAAAATAAAATGTACATTTTTCATATACAATATTTCTATAAGACTAGTTCCAGAGTGCATGTTTACCTATTAAGCCAAGAAATGGATCTAGTTCAGTTCATCAATGGCAGTTCAAGTGCAAGTTCTTTGTACTTTTAGTATTGCTGCAGGCAACCGAGAGACCTATCACTTGAATCAGTTCGTAGTATGTTAGTTCAGATATATAATTACTTGGAATATGTAAAATTAGTTTAGTTCATGAAACAAGTAAGCTTATGAAGACTTGTGGTACCAGCTCACTTTAGGGCATGGCTAGTAGTAGTTGGGCTCATTGAATAGCTAGTAGAAGTTTAGCCAATCATTGTAAAGGATATTGATTCCTCGTTCCATAGATCTTATTAGCATTGAGTTTTTCATGAAGGCCTAAAAGTATGCTCACCTCGAGCTTCGTCTGAATGACTCCATAATTCACATATGCCAGAAACGATAACAATAGACGGCGACCATAAACCGCAGTGTCCGATACGAACGATTAGATAGAAATAGAAGAGAGAGCGAGAGTGAGGGAGAGTGAGAGAGAGAGGGAGGGAGAGCGAGAAGGGAAAGTGAATTTGAATGAGGCGTATCGAGCGCAGTCTGTCGAGCACATCATGTGTGGCAAGTGCCTGTTGCTCCTCCAATTGCTGTGCGCTGCTGTGGTTGGCTGTGGTGCAGCCACCAGCGACTATTATACGGCGGGCGTGGTGGAGTTTCGTCCGGCGGTCAGTGGTAGCAGCTCCGAGCAGCTGCTCGAGGAGAATCTGGCTGCGTATTTGGAGCTAATTGAAGCGGCCAATGGCACTACGGACATCTTGATCTTTCCGGAGGGCACTCTGAACAGCCAGCTGCAACTGACGGCGGTGCCGGCGCCCTCGCGTCGCAGTCTCTGCCCCATTGTGGTTGCGCCTGTCGATGGCGTGGCCACGTTTCTCAGGCACCTGGCCTGCGCAGCTGTCGCCGCCCAGACCTACTTGGTGCTGAATGTGAAGGAGCGCGAGCGCTGCGACCGAGAGGCCGATTGCCCCGCCCGCGGCTACCGACTCTACAACACGAATGTGGTGCTGGATCGCAGCGGTGCGGTGGTGTCGCGTTACCGCAAGTGGAACCTGTATCTGGAGCCGCAGCTGAATCGCACCAGCGAGCCGGAATACGCCATCTTCGAGACGGACTTCAATGTGACCTTCGGCCATTTCATATGCTTCGATATGCTATTCTACACACCCGCCCAGGAGCTCGTCGAGCGCTACTCCATTCAACATGTGATTGTCACCAAGATGTTCAATTCCGAGCTGCCTTTTCTCACAGGTAAGAACGACTTAAGGATACCCTTTGTTATACATATATTCAGTTGCCAAAGTGTAGCTATCTTTACTTATGGATAACTTTGGATAACCTGGAGTCTGACTGCAAAAGTAGTCGAGTAGTCAAGGTAGTCGACCCGCATATACTCTGTAATAACATATTATAGATTACCAGCGAGCTAGTTCTTAGTTGACTAAGGAACTGCAAACTGAAGCTTAAATCTGTGTTCAGTTAAGAGCTAAATAGGAAGAGCTTGTCGGTAAAAGACTCAAAGATACCCTGTATTTGTATAAATAGTGTTATAGGTAGATTTTCTAATGTCTATTTAGTCAGATAATCTACTTAGATCTGCTCTGTAGGGTTAACTCCGCTTTATTGCTTCAGATTATCTCAGCTAGTATATCATTATATATACCCTATGTATATACCGATTTGAGAAATGGCAATGATAACAATTTCATGTGGACTGCACAGCACTAGAGCAGTTCTGTCTAGACGTAAACATTGTCTTTGATAACAGAGTATCTAAATTGTTTCGGATTATTCCACTTTAATTTGTTGGCTTTATTTTTGCAATCTGCTTTTCACTGGAACTTCTTATCGTATTATAGAGAAAGGGTTTCTTTCTATTCTTCTTCTTCTTCTCTTACATTATGTAAATATATATTCTTATCAGTGGGGCTTTCGGCATCATTTCCTGGTATTTAGAACTTATATTGCTTTTTCATTTTATCGACATTTTATGTTCGCTCTCTCGTGATTTTATTCATATATTTTACAAGTGACTTGCAACATCTTTGTAAATTTGACTGAGATCTTTGACATTAATGAAAAATCTCTTCTGTTATACTTTAAGCATCTATTGTGTCTTCATTGTAACTATGCCTTCTTACAGAACTACTTTCTGGCACTTTTTCTTTGAATATTCTTCTGCTTGTTCTAGGATGCACTCACAAAAGACTTTTCCTATATTCAATCAAAGTTTTCATTGACTCATTCTTAACTCTCTTGCAGCTAGCCAGTTCCAACAGGGCTGGGCTTGGGCCAACAATGTGAATCTGCTGGCAGCTGGCGCGAGCTTGCCCCACGGCGGCATCAGTGGGAGTGGCATCTACGCAGGACGTCGCGGAGCCCTAGTGCGACGCATGGTGGGCGACACGCTCGTTGGAGAGCGACAGCTGCTGCTGGCACGTGTGCCACGCTATGTTCAGTCGGAGCAGGAGCCGGAGGGTGAGCTGGAGCTGGAGTTGGATGAGGAGCGTGCGGGGCCAGCGCAGCGGCAGCTGACGATGCTGCAGCAACCGCAGCTCGAGGATTTTGCCAGCTGGCTAGTGCCGCTGCTCAATGGCAGCAGGCAGCATCAGCGGCTCTGCCATCAGGATCTCTGCTGCGACTTCGAGCTGCAGCTGGAGCTGCCCAGCGATGCGACGCAGCCGCCGGAGTACAGCTATCGAGCGGGCGTCTTTGTGGGCCAGCGGCGCTACGAGGAGGAACAGTATAGCGTGGTCAGACTCTGCGGTTTATTTGCCTGCCGCAACGACAGCATTCTCAGCTGCGGCCAGCTGGCAGCGGAGCCGGCAGAGGAGCCAGCGGTGGGCAATCGGAGCATTACATTCAGCTGGCTGCGTATTCGCGGCGAATTCGTGCGGCGCCAGCGACGGCTGCTCATGCCTAGCACGCTGAGCGCGGCGCTTTACGCCCTGCAGGCCACCGAATTCGAGTGGGCGTGGCAAGAGGAGACCGCTGCGACACATGTGGAGCTGGGGCTGAGCAAAAGCCACTCACAGCTGCTGACCTTTGGCATCTATGGCAACTACTTTGATGAGTTTGCCGAAGACGAGCAGCAGGGAGGCGGCGGAGGCGGAGACGGGGCCATGGGCGTGGTTGTGGCCATGCGAGGGCAACTGCTGTTGATGGTGCTGTTGACGCTGCTGCTGTCTTATCACGGAGGCTAACCGCTAAATAAACACTTTGCTGATTAGTTCTAATTGGAAGTACAGGCGCAGGCGACAAAAACGTCGCAAATGTGTATGAATTCGGGAGAGGACACAGAGCGAGATGAATTTCTCGTTTCTTATTTTATTTTTTATTTTTTGCATAGAATACGATTTTTTATCTTTGTATACATGTATAAATATATTGATGATATTACATATAAATAAATAAGTTTTATTGCAGCTAAAGAATTGTTTTTATACAAGAGGTTTGACTTAAGCACGCTCTGATAAAGTTTGTTCCAAATAATTGCTAAGTTTTTGCGTTAAATCGATTAGGAACATTATCACATTATAGAAATTTAATCATATCTCCCACATATTTAGAGCTATTATGGTCCAAATTTGTATAATAGTCCATAAACACAAGTTTACTTGCAATTAAATTCCAGATACAAAACAATATATTCGTTTGGCAAGATTGTGTGTGGCATGATTTATATTCTATAGAAAATTTTGATCATATGCTGAAAATTTCATTGAAATCGGTCAAGTAACACAGAAGTTATGAAAGAAAACGTATTACAAAATCACACGGAAAGAAACGCCAAGCGCCTTTGCTTCATTCATGTGCATATACAGCATACGTATGTATGAAATTTAATCATTTAATCATAGCATACGTATGTATGAAATTTAATCATATCTTCCACATATTTAGAGCTATTATGGTCCAAATTTGTATAATAGTCCATAAACACAAGTTTACTTGCAATTAATTCCAGATACAAAACAATATATTCGCTTGGCAAGATTGTGTGGCTTGATTTATATTCTATAGAAAATCTTGATCATATGCTGAAAATTTCATTGAAATCGGTCAAGTAACACAGAAGTTATGAAAGAAAACGTATTACAAAATCACACGGAAAGAAACGCCAAGCGCCTTTGCTTCATTCATGTGCATATGCTGTATATGTATGTATGTACATATGTACATACACACATACAAACTCGTGCAATCTCTTACGAATGCCATAAATAGAATAAGAAATGCGATTGAATTGTGCTCAATACTTTCGGCTTGGGCACGAGCAGGTAATGCGTGCGATCACAGCGACTGGCGTGCGTAGACCGACGAAAACAACTTTAGTGATTTCAATAGAAAATTTGTGAGATATGTATATGTATGATAGTTCTTAATTGTTTATAAGATATACTTTATACTTATCTTATTTCACTATCAATATGCTCAAAATATTCATTTAGTAGTTTTCGGCAGACTGCATAAATAAATCAAACGCCCGCTTGAGCAAAACGTTTTGTTACGTTTGTCGCCTGGCTGAGCTCATTAAAAGCGACATTGGTGTCGAGCCTGCTGCAATGCCTGCATGTCTGTGCGCGTGTGAGTGTGTGTGTGTGTGCATATAAAGAAGCTGCGGTTTGCTATTGTTGTTGTTGTTGCTGGTAAGTTTGCAGCGAATTGTAATTAAGTGAAACACACACACACACACACACACACACTGAGAGACAGCCATGCATGCACATGCCAAATAACGGTAACGGACCAATTGACGTTAAATGCATGCAGCTATGTAGATCTCAGGCGTCGGCTATATCGAGAACAGTGTCAAGTTCATGTCATTAAGGCGTGATTAACAAAAATTAGTTGCTGCTTAACACACACATACACACACTCACACGCACGCAGAGATGAGCAAACACACACACACTTACGCATGATAGCGCAACAGTGCGAATAACTGCTTATGCGTGTGCCTGGAAAGCAGACGCTCACACACACACACACGCCGAGCAGGTGTATTAGAGACGCGCAACACATGAAGTCGAGCAGCGCTGCCAGCGCCGCAGCTGACGTCGCTGCCTTCGACAGCGTTTCATTCATTTCAACTGTTGCTCCCCACTTGTTAGCACAAATGAGACTGGAAAGCGCTGGCACGAGGTGGCCGACGCGCTAGCCAGGGATGCCAAGTCAAAATTTGAGAATTACGTAGCCCGGCTCCAAAATCTACGTGTTTTTCCGTAGCACAACTTTACTGAAATACGGAGATCTACGTACTTTTTTTTAAACTTAACAATATTCAAATTATACATTTTAATTTATTTACATGGCTTACAAAAATTTGTACATATTTTTATTAAAATATTTAAAGTGCTTGTCAGAAGGCTCTAAGTTTTCCTTTAATCCTTTTTTGGTGTGAAGCAATCCTTTTAAAGTCTCCGTGTCTAATTTGTTTCTATTCTACCGGGAATACGATTTTTCCCAAGCTGCTGAGTACTTCACATCGTAGTGCACTTTCCTTTTCTTTGTCGGAGTTACGTTTGCTTCTTCGTCGGTGTCACTTGTTAAAAAATCAATTTTTTTACATTCACATTAGTTTCTTTCCCTCCAATTTCAAGCACAAAATTGAAAGTAAGCCATGCCAGTCTTTTTGCAATTTAGCGCTGCTAACCCATTTAAAAAGGTTTTCGCATATTTTAGTGCTGCTAACTCAATATAAATCATATTTTATTTTTTATTTAATACACAATATATTGATATTACTCAAAAATTTTAGTTTTTAGGGTATTTTACAATATTTTTTAAAAGTACGTAGTTTTAGTCTCATTACACGTAGACACGTAGATCTCCTTTAAAATACGGAGATCTACGTAAAAAGACGGAGGGTTGGCATCCCTGGCGCTAGCCGAACGCCGAATGCCGAGAGTCGAGAGCCGAACGGTGAGTGCCGACTCGGCCGAGTGCCAAAGCATTCCAGGAGGCATTTTTGGAGAGCGTCCACCTGAAGCAGAAGGTCGTGCTTGGTGCGTGTTTCGGTGTAGACTTTTTGGGCGCCATAAACACACACACACACACACACACACACACACACACACACACTCGTACAGACAGAGACATGTGCATATGTGTGCGTTGTGTAGACTGCGTTATATTTGCATTAAATTATTCAGCAGGAAAATATTTTATGAAGCGCAGACAAGCACCAACAAACCAAAAAGCTGCTGCGCTTTTTGCCAACTGAAATGCAATTAAAAAGCGCAGCAGCAGCAGCAGCAGCAGCAGCACTGGCAGCAGCAGCGAGAACGTCGCGACGCACATCGTGCGCTCTTCGGCAAATGCTGCTCGCTGCTCGCTGTCGCTGCTGCGCTGTCGCTGTCCAAGTCGGCGTCGCTGCCAATGCTCACGCGTTGCGTTGCGTGGCGCGCAACGTTGTCGTCGCATTCAGCGACTGCCTTCGACCAGTAGGCGTTCAGCCTCCGAGCGGATAACATTGCGTTGTTGTTACTTCTTGGAGACAGCCAATCAGAAGCGCTCAATACTCAAACTAACTCAAATACCGTTCAACTGGCGATTGAGTTCGATTTCGAGTTCCGTTACTTGAAGTCGTGCGTTCAAAACGAAACAAAGAGTCAAAGTAAAACCAGAAATAACGCTTTTTTTTGCGCCCGATCCTAAGTGTGTGTGACTGTGTGTGTGCGTGAGTGTGTGTGTGAGTGCATAGAGAAAAGATTCTAGAAAAAATTTGAAAAATCCAAATTGGAAATTTTTCGAAAATCGTTAAAGGCGCGCGAAAAATAAGGAATTTCTGTTGCCTGCCATTTGAAAAACTCAAAGAAAATTCTTGCCGTTGGTTTTTTTTTTGTTGCCTTTTTTTTGGGTTGTTGTTGATATAAAATAAATAAATACTAAAAGTTGAAAAGTTTGTATATTAAACAAATATACATACATATATCGAATAAATATATATAAATTTTTTGTGTGTGCGAGCGAGAAGGCAATAGACAAAAGTGCTAAGAGAGCCAAAATAAAGGTAAATTCTTGAAATGAAAAAAAAAAAAAAAATTAAATTAATAATTAAAATTAAATATATATATTTTTATTAAAGAAATTTTCAGATGCATTTTTGAGTGAATTTAATATATTTTTACTTTAAATTGTGATATGAGTTTCAACTTCTTTTTCTTGTACCTTCAAGACGTTACTTATAGAGCTGAAGGTCAGTGTTGTGAAACGTGCGAAAAGCTGCAAGAGTTTTGTGAAACATTTCAAGTTTATATGAAATTTGTGAGAATATTTGAGAATATAAATATGTAATTTAAATTTCAGTTTTTGTTGACTATCCCATTAGCTTATGATTTGTTATTGACCTTGAGCTAGATATGTGTTTGTCTTCGATTTCGAACTTCAAAAATAGTTTCGAAAACGCTTCGAACTTCTCGAACTCAATAAGTTCTAAGCTGCAGCAAAAGTTGCAAATCGCTGGAATTAATTCAACATTTTGCACAATTTAAGGCTTTTCCTAAACAAAAGGCCATGAGAAGCTATGAAAATGTGGGAAAACCACAAATGCGAAAACTTAAACAACTTAACTAAAAAACTTGTAGAACAAAAACTTTTTAAGCTATGGACTCGAGTTGCTTTTTTGAAGATGTGGTTAGAGTCTGTGTGCGGAACTCGAACCCTGATTTAGTGCCTCAATCGACTATTTTTAGGGAAGAACTTGAAAGCTAGTTCAGATATATGTGAGGTATACGAATGCGGTAGGATTATAGGATTGTAGTGATTGCGAAGCTGGCACAGCAAAAGAATGGGAAAGTGGAACCTCTAGAGTACCTCTAGTATTAGTTAGGATTGCGGAAAATCGGTAAACAGATTTTATAGCTGCTTGGCAGCCCATAATCAATTGGATATTGCTGATATATCTACGTTCATTGGGGATGTGGAAAATTGGAAACCCCAAAGATAAATGTTGACATCCTCTGTTCATGTAATGGGGGTATCAGCGAAAGATAAGAGATGGATCAATTTCTTATGAATTTAAATGTGATTTATATATTCTGTAAATATATCGATATTCATGTATCGATATACATATAGTATATCTATTACCTTTTTTCTCTGTTAACTGACTCATAAAACTCTAAATTATACGCTTAATGTAATTTCATATCGGGTTAACATCTCTTCTTCTTCAGTTTTGCCTCCTCTTCTTTGCTACGTCATTTTCTCTTCTTTTCTTCGCTTGGGCTACTCGCTTGTTGTTGTTCTTGTTGCTGTGTTAACCTTTTTATTTCGGGGGCATTTCCTATTTCGCATTGCTTCAATTGCAGATTCGAAAGATTTCCGGCTTGTTTTTTCTTTCTGTTGGTCAATTGAGGGGGTGGCGCCATCTGTTGCTCGAACAGAGAGTTTTTGTATTTAACATGAAATCGCTTTTTGTTTTTCTTTTCTTTTCTTTCGTGTGATGTCTCAATTGATTTCGGTGCACAGCCTGCGCTCAATATTTCAAATAATTTATGTGCGTCTCGTGCATATCAAATCAATTTTTGGCTAACTGTGCGTATGATTAATATTTGCTAGTTGCTGGGAGAGGGACAGAGGGAGAATCGGACAGAGAAAGGGCAACAAGATGATAGGGAATGCACATGAAAACCCAAGCAAGTTAGCATATGTCTGGTCGGGTATGCTCGACGACAACATACGCTGTAAAATTACGAAATACTTGGTAGGGCGTGGCAATCCATAACTGAAGCAACTATACGTAACTCGGGAGTTCCTCTCACAGTTGAACGAAGCTATTGCCCCAGCTAATACAGCAGATTTCGTTTGGTATAATGAGAGCAAGACAAAAAAAAAATATATATATATATATATACATATATATTGAAAAGTCGAACAACGCGCGTTGCCTTAATTATTGGCTAAACGGCATTAAATTTTCAAGTATTTACTAAAGCTAAACAAAACACAATCACAACAGCAACAACAACAATAACAAACAAACAGCAACAACAACAGCAACAAACAAACAACAATAACAACAACAACAAAATTGTGGAAAAAATTCCTTTTGTTCGATTTTTGCGATAATTCACTAAATTAACTCGAAACGGGCAATTGGTCCCGCCAGCAGCCACGCCCCTCTTCCGCCAATAACCCACTAGCTGATATATACATAGATATATTTATATATATGTATATATGTATGTGTATGCCAAGACGTGTGAATTTCGACCATGTGCCGCAGAAACTTTTCATTCATTTAGCAACGATCGCTGATTATCGAATCATATAGAGCGGCGTCTCCAGACTGGGAAGAGAAATGGGCATACATATATTGGGCGTATATATCGATGGAGAGTAGTATATATATATATATAGTTGTTATATATTAGAGTATATATGTATATATGTACCCCATTCCATAACCCGATCAATATGCAACCGCAGGTTAGCTCTACAGCTGGTAGATAGTAGAGACACATATAAATACTCTTTTCTAATATAGAATAGGTATTAATATACTTTACTACTTACTACATACTATAGAGACCACTCTCCATAAACGGATCTATATACACTTCCAATATATACTCATTGTTTATTAAAATATATATACATATATTGATTTACTACTAGGAATTTTTCAATTTCGACCTTCATATATCTTTATGTGTACAGATATATATCATATCAAAATAATTTCAATATCTATATCTGATCCAAAAATATTGTCTCAATTATTTCGTATATCCAAAATTTCTCTTCAATTCATGTTGCTATGACAAACGTTCAGTTTCGAAATATATTGATATCTTGTAGTATTAGATATGCTTTCTGCTGAAATTCATAAAATTTTGAAGCTATTTTCTATCTCTCTATCTATCTGTCTCTCTCTGTAAGCTCTGGTTGTTTCATCATATCCCTTATCTCAAGGAAACTATGATCTGAAAATGATGAGCTGTCATCGTATAGATCTTATAAATATACTAGACATATATCATATTTATATACATACAACAAATCAATTAAATATAGATCCAAAGTACATATATTATCTCTATATATCATTGTTGATTCGTACACTCTTTCGCACTCTATATCGTTTATATTTGATTTATCAAATAATGATTAACAATTGATCTAGAAATAAATTGAATATTGAGTATAATAGACAGTTCATTGTTTATATATTGATAGATCTATAAAGTTGATTTCTATTTATATGCCTGTCTAATATGAACTATTTAACACTCAATAAAATGTTGTATAAACAAATTATTAATCACAAATTCCGCTCTTAAATATGTGATTCAACTTCGTGAACCCAATTTCTTCATAGAGTATACCTGGCCTATATACATACATACATATGTACATATGTATATAGATCGATAGATAGAGAAAACAAATCTAGTTGAACTTTGATAAACTCAAGATGAACTAATTTTGTGGAATTTACGCGCAGAACCAAACATATGTATATATAGATCGATGTTTATATATAAAAGAGAGAGAGAGAGAGAGAGAGAGAGAGATATGGATACAAATAATTGTATTGTTATAGAATTAGAATTTGATTTTGAATTTGGTTAGCAAATTTACATAAACAATTCAATTGTTGTTGTTTGTTTAAATTAACTTTAAGATTTAACCAAAAATATATATATGTATGTATGTATGTATGTATATTCGATATCGATTCATATATGTATATCGATACATACATATATCTAAGAGGCAGACAAATTGAATTAACGGTAAATGTAAAACGCACAACGAAAACAAAAGCCAAAATCGTGCATTTATATATACATATACTATATATACTATATATATCGTATATGTCGATATCGAGGCGTATATGTAAACAGAGTCGAGCCAAAGGTAACAAATGGATTTTCAAATAAATTAACTAGCAGACAATTGTAAACAGAGAGCGAAAGACAGGGAGAACGCGAGAGAGAGTGAGAGAGAGAGAGAGAGAGAGAGAGGTAGAGAGAGAGAGAGAAAGAAAGTGCATTGCACTGGTTATAGCTGGTTATGCACGGGCTGCTTCCATCATTTGTCATAATGCACAAACTCAAGACTTACGTCTGGCCGAAAAGCTCTTTCGGTAAGCTCAAAAGCTTTAAGCTGAGTTGTGAATTGAAGAATATTCAACAACTCTAAAAGAAACGACTTTCTCTCTCTCTCTCTCTCTCTCTTTCTGTGCTTTTCCCATGTTTCTCTTCTCTCTTTCTCGCTGTCCTATTTTACTTCTCTCTTCCGCAATCTCTTCTTCGTCCTCCTTCACGTTTTTTCTGCCTCTCTCCTGCCGATCTTTAATCTTGAAAGACAA
This sequence comes from Drosophila aldrichi, assembly GCA_035045965.1. Taxonomy (NCBI): domain Eukaryota; kingdom Metazoa; phylum Arthropoda; class Insecta; order Diptera; family Drosophilidae; genus Drosophila; species Drosophila aldrichi. The sequence continues at coordinate 1,160,579 of JAWNOM010000484.1, forward strand.
CTTTTGGCGCGACCCTCGCTGCGGCGTGATTGAATGCAAGTGCAGCGGTTTTTGCTATAAGCAGTTGCAAGATTTTATGTGCCATGTTTTTGTGGTTATCGTATACCCTGCAATTGGTCAGCAATTAAGGGGTATGTTATGACAGTCAACTCTAGGCAGTAAAGGCCTCTACCCAGATTGGGTGTACACTTGTCAGTATAGGGTATATTCTAGTCGGTCATTGTTGTGATATTGTATATTACCAAGCAAAATTTGCTATATGCTACGAATATAAGTAAATATTACAATCTGCCGCAAATGTTTATGCACTCTGCTCTCGTCAGTATAGGGTATACAGTAGTCTGTCAAGTTATCTATTTGTTTAATGCGATACATATTAAATAGCTTAGGCACTAAAGCAAATTGCTAATTAGAAATGCGAATTCACATAGGGTATGCGTGCAGTCGTGCACTCCCTTGGGCTTGACTCATTTGCTGTTTGTTTTTCTCTTTTCTGGAGGCTGGCGATCTCAAGGACGCAGCCACCCAACGAGCATTTCAATTAACGTCCCATGTGGTTCGTTGGCCAGTGGATGAAAATTACGCCAAATGCGGGTCAGGTGGGTGGCAACGACTGCCGGTGGTTGGGCTTGGGCCTGGGGTGGTTCACTGGTTGGGTGCCTGGTTGCGGTGGGTGGTTGCATGAGAGGCAATTCATTAATTACACAATTAGAATTTGCCAACACAGAGACTGAGAGAGGGAGAGAGTGAGGGCCGACGGGGGTTTGCAGCTGGTGCAAAGCAATTCGTTAAAAAGTTGTTTTTCCCTTCTTCTTCTTCTTCTTCTTCTTCAGCTGCGTCTCTTCTGGTATTTTCCGGTATTTGCTGGTATTTTTTGTTCGAAATGTTTACCTTGAAATATGCCATGTCATTTAGCCAGTGCCGTCGCCCGGCCCAGGAGCCCGCATTTGCCACATCTAACTGCATGATGGAGCTCAGTGGGTTTCGAGTTCGTTTGCTTTTTTGACGAATGCCAAAGGTGGATGGAGAGGAGGGCGGGGCAGTGGGTAGGGGCATGGTAGTAACATGTTTGCTCTATGGTTCTCTGCAGTGTCTTGCACTCTTTTGTTTGTTGGCACTCATTAAAGGCTGCCTTTGTTGTTTGCTCTTTTTTTGGGGGCGAGTTGGAGCTAGCTTGAAGTTGAACAGAAAGCGATATGCCTTGCTCATGTCAGTGTTATGCTCATTGAAGTCATACTCGTTCAATCTACATTGATGTTGATTAGCAGCTTCTAATTATCGGTGCAGCCAGAGGCATTCTGCATTCTTCAATTATTCTACTCGTTACTCGTTAGTTTTTTGCTCGCTAAATTCGAATTCCCCTTTGAAAGTGTGTCTTTAGACTGCATCTTTGCGCTGAGCCTCTTTCTTGTTATACCTACCCGTTAACTTTCACTTCATAAGTCTCGTTGGTTTTTATTACTCGTTACTCGTTAAGTCTCGTTGGCTTTCATTACTCGTTACTCATTACTTTTGTGAGTCTCGTTGGCTTTCATTACTCTTCACTCGTTAATCGTTACTTTTGTAAGTCATTTGATCATTTAGTCATGCAGATTTGTGTGCTAATTCTTTCCTATTCTATTTTCACTTTCATTTCATTCTGATTGTCTTTAGCTTTACTCGTTACTCGCTGAATTTATCTGTGTTCACTTTGCTTCTCTAAGTATGTATTTGATGAAGAGGAGATAAGTGCATTTTCCCATTATCAGTTTACTCGTTGCTTTTGCTCTTCTTCTATCTGCTTCAAACTCTGTTATATGATGCCTTACCTTCATTCTCATTCAGTTTACTAGACTGGAGCTTTAGCTATATACTTTATCTCATATAGGTTTTAGTTTCTTTCATTTCTTGCTCTTTTCTTTTCACTCGTTTCACTTTTCCAAAAAGTTGCCAATCAAAATCTTTAAATCTACTAAGTACTAAAGTGTACACACACACACATACATATGTATATACCATTTGTAATCTCTGTTCGTTTGTATATGCTTCGATTCTCAGTTGCTTAGCTCAGCTGCATTTCATTGCCTTGCATTGTGTGTCTTTAGCAAATTCAATATGGCAGCATATTTCCGCTTGTAGTTAAATGATGCAACATGCTCTGCCAACTGAATGTCAAGCTGTTGTCAGCTGACCCTCAGCCCCTCCGCCCCACTGGCCATAGGCTCTCTCTCTCTCTCTCTCAGTTTCTCTGTCTGTTGCTCTTGCGTGGACAGTTTGACCATTGTTGCCCAGAGTTGTGTTTTAGGCTTCCGATGTTCTCGTCTGCCCCTTTGCTGGCTAACAGCCCCTGCCCCCTCCCCCTCACCCCCCTTCGATCCTCAGCTGACCACGCTGTTGCATTGGCATTTTCTTGTTTGCTGTTTGTGAGGCCATGTGTAACGGGAACTGTAACAGTAATTGTAATTGTAACTGTAAATGATTGGCATTGGCCCTGACACACACACCCGCACACACACACACACACACACACACCCGCACACACACACACACAGTCGCACACGAATTTGCTTGCAATTACATTTGTGTTTATTTGCGGCTTCAATGCGAAGCCTGTGAAAAACTTTTGCTCCCTCTCTCCCTCTCTCTCTCTTTCTCTCTCAGCTAAGCTCATTTTCTCGCCTCCTGTCAGAGCTGGAGCAGGCTGGGCGGGGCTGGGCTGCTGTTCTTATGCTGTCATTGTTGTTGTTGTTGCTTTGGCGTGTGCACGTTTTGTTAACCGCGAATACATTTTAATTAGCAGCTCAAATATTCAAACTCAAAATTGGCCTCTGCACCCATGGCCAGGCAGCAAATACAGCTGGGCAGAGGTGTGTGTAGGTGTGTGTTTAGGTAGGTGTGCGTGTGTGTGTGTGGCTGCTGCGTGTGTTTGTATTTTTGTTTTGTGCAAAACTTTTTGCCAGCCTCCAACAGGCAAAGCTATGAATTTTTCAAGCACAGCCCTTTAGAGTGAGCGAGCGAGAAAGAGAGCATAAGAGTGCGAGAGAGATGGCATACTCTGCAACATCAGCTAACTCGCCCACGCAGCTACACCCCCGCCCCCGCCCCCGCCCCCCTCTAGCTGGCTTTAAATGCCTTTGCAAAATATGTCAGCGAAAATGCTGAAGCTACCCCCGCCGTCCCATAGATGGCGCCACACAGACAGCTTATGAATTTTAATTTCTCGCATTTTTTTGCCGCTGCTCGTTGAGAATTTCGTTTTTTCCCCATTTTCTTCTCTCAGCTTTCTTTCTCTTTTTTTTTCCTCTTGTGTTTTTATTGAAATGTTTTTCGCGGTGGCAGATCAAACGAAATGCGTGCAACTTGTTCGAGCAACTATTCCAGCCAAAATGCTTACATATAAAACAACTTTGGCCAACCTTCCGTCCGCCTCGGCTCTGGCAGCCACGCCCCTGTCGCAGCGCCCCCTCCCCACCCACAACCAACTCTAGCTTACGTTTCGCGCAGGTAAAGTTGTTGGCAAAGTTTTCATTTCTGAGCTTGTTAATTAAATTTAACTGACAATAGATGTGTGCTACAGCAAAGGAGTGAGCGAGAGAGGGAGAGAGAGAGAGAGGGAAAAACTTACTTCAGACTTTGTGGACTTCTTGCGAATGGATATAATGATATATGACTGAGGAATTATACAAATTCAAATTCAAATGCAAACTGCAGAGTAATTGAAGGCTGTCTGCGGGGAATCAATAGAATTGTGAGCAATTGGGAATGGCTTGAGGAAATGAAAGTTTGAAATGACTTGGCTTGGCCTCTCTGTGTGTGTGTGTGTGTGGGAGTGAGAGAGAGAGAGAGACAATAGATGGAAGGGAAATTTGACTAACTTCAACTTTTATACAAGTTGTTCAACTTCAAGAAAACACGAGCAGACTAGAAGTTTTTAGATATTTTTGTAGGAAATGTGAGCTTTGACTAATTGCAACTGTTATAAAAACTATTATACCAAAGCACTGGGTGATTCGCAAGACTAAACTGCACATTTTTAGATATTTATGTAGGAAATGTGAAGTAAAATTGAACTTTTACTAATTGCAACTGCTATAAAATATGTTATACTATAACAAAGTTTTTCGATTTTCAAAATTGAACTAAAATGGCATCAAAATAAATATTCACAAACTCCGCTATAGCACTTGGCCAAAGATAAGCTGATAATATATATAGACAATCATCGATCAAAACAAAGTTGAGTAGTTTTGGACACTTACAGATAACATTTGTTAACGGACAGGTACATAGGTAGTTTCGAAAGAGACAATCAATTATGCATTTATGACAGTCGAGATATCACAATTGCCAACACCCTGCCCTCAGCCTTTTCAAAGCAACCAACGAAGCATATTGCATTATGATAAGCTTCAGATAGAAAGGAGTGGAAGGAGTATTGAGTTCTAGATTAGGATATAAATGTAGATTCAGTTCAATGATAGCTAATTGCACTTATTAGTAGCATAGCAGTATAACAGTATATCAGCATAAAAGTATAACAGTTATAGCATATTAACTAATGCTACTAGAGGAGTATTGAGCTCTACATGAGCTATGTATGAGGTGGATATAACAGTAAAACAATTTCAATGACAACTATGTTGTGCTACGATTTGCACATATTAGTAGTATAACAGTAATTATAGCCGTAGCAGTATTGAATTGTATATGATCTATATATGAGATGGGTATAACAGTAGAACAATTTCAATGATAGCTACTACCCATATAACAGTTATAAATAACATCATATGTAATAGCATATTAACTAATGCTAGTATAATACAACACTTAATATGCGTATGACAGTTTATGTTTTTGACAATTAACACAAGAGCTCATATCGGAATAACAGTTTATGGCAGGCTCTTAGTTTGTAAGATGCAACATCAGCTGAAAAGCGAAGTATAACACTTTCTAACAGTTTATGCTAGAGTATTTTATATTCAGCAAGTTAAATATAAAAGTAATTCTTGTTTTTCTTTGCCTTGCCCCCGATTTGTAAGCAAAGCCTTGGCCGGCACACACAAGCCCATACGCATTCACACACACACACACATGCACACACATACACATACGCTCTCACACGTCCACATTTAGCTGGTTAAAATAACAGCCAGCAAGTGGCGCAAGTACGCAAAAAGCAAAAGTTCTGACAACAATAACCACAAGTGGATGCCACATGCCACATGCCACATGCCGCAGCTGGCCGTCCAATTTTTTGTTTCTTCTGCTTCTCTGCACCACAAACGTCCACATGCACACCCACATCGCCTACCCCCTTGCCCTTGCCCTTTCCCCCCTCTTTTTTATGGCATTTTTAGTTCTATTTGTTTTTGCGGTAACAGTTGTCAAAATATGGTCAACCAATGTTTCAGACAGGATCGCAGCGAGTCCTTTGCCAGAGCGGGGCGGGTAGGTGTTGAATGATTTTCTGTTGATGTTCTTGTTGTTGTTGTTGCTGGTTATTCCTCTATCGCCCAAAAAGAGAAATATTTCGGGTATTAGATTCACTCAGCGCAGCCAGCGCAAAGCCTGAGTAGATGTTAAATCTGTCAGAATGAAATGTTTTAATAGTCAAAATGAAAAAAAAAAAAAAATCGTTTCATATTTCGTATGGCATTCTGAAGTGTTTTGCTGTTGAAAACATTTGCCAACATTGAGAGGGGAATTGGAGAAATTGGGACAGTGTGAATATATAAGATATCGTATTGATTATTTTTACCGATTGATAGTGTGAGTGATTGGCTGACTGATTGACTGACTTACCACTAATTGAGTGGCTAAAGGATGACAATTGATGACAGATTTATAACTGATTGACTGATAGATTGACTTGCTGATTGATGACTGATTGAGTCATTCGACTGATCGGTGACAGATTAATTGATATTTGATTGACTAATTGGCCCATATCAGACTAATAGACTGATGAATGATTGACTGACCGTTTATTTGACTTGTTGCTGACCAATTGACTAATTGTTAACTGTTTACAGATGAACTGACTAATCGATAACTGATTGACTGATTGGCAGATTGGCAGACTGATGCCTGATTGACTGATGGCTTGAGTTGCTGGTCGATCGACGACTGATTGACTGACTGACAGATCGATTGATTGATGTATGATGAACTTTCCGAACATGGACTGGTTGATAGATGCTTGATTACTGATTAACTGACTGGCTGATTGATGACTGATTGGCCGATAGACGGACTGTTTGATGACAGACCAATTGGCTGAGAAATAGCTTGTTAGCTGATTCATTGATTTACTGACTACTTAAATGAGTCATTGATTGAATAAAGGCTTAGTGAACTTTTTATTTGGTATTTGCTCAGTCAGCCCTATGCTTGAACGCCTCTTCAGTTTCAGAGAGTGTGACACATATCGAGTGATCCCAATGTTTAACCAAAAAAATGCGTTGCCTGCTTTTAGGCAAACGCATTGCTTTTTCAAATTAGTAACGCGCTGCTTAGCCGGCAAAGTTCAATTCCGCAAGAGAACAAACACACCAAATACACACATACACACAAAGCATACACACACATACATATACATATACAAAAACAAAGAAAAGCTCTCGAAATGCCTTTGTCGCCAAGCAAAGAAGAAAAAAAAAGTTTGTTCAAAACTCACAAATCGAAACTGAGAGGTAGCTACTCTGTGTGTGTGTGTGTACGTGTGTGCGTGTGTGTGACAATCTTATACACATGTAGCCCCCATAAAGACCCACACCAGAAGCTTTTGCAGGCTTTTCAATTTCCTTCTTTTGCGCTTGTTGTTGCCAAAAGAATTTTCTCGGTGCTTATTTTTTTTTTACTTTTGTTTTGTTTTTTGCCTAACTTTGTTAGCCAAGTGTGGCGTGCGTGTGTGTGTGTGTGTGAATGTTGGCATTTGGTTGGGACAACTGTTGCCACAAGAACTTGCACCCACGCGCACACAGAGCGCGAGGCAAGGTAGGAGTAGAATTGCTTGCTTGTTGATTTCGCTGTCAGCTGAGCTACCTTCATGTCGGCCCCCCACCCCCCGTCTCTCTCTCACTCACTCACTCACTCACTCACTTGGCCTTGCATAGCTTTAGCCAAACAATTCAATTTGCTGGCGTACGCCTCTGCCACAGCAACAACAACAATAACATCATTATGAGCGCTGCCTATGAGGCAAAGTTTCTCCTCAGACAGCCCCATGGTAGAGCTCCATTCCCTTCTAGGCATGCTCTTCGACTATCTGTGGCAACACTTAAATGCAGTTTATTTGCCATTTATTTATTTATATACAAATACATTTTTGTCTAAAGCCACCTGAATTTGGTTTCGGTTCCCATAACCCACTCAAAACTTCTGCAACCCTCAGCAAGAATCGTCGAAAATAAAAATAATTTGTTGCTGTCTACTAAATTGTGTATACCCTAAATTCAATGGAATTAACTGAACTGGGCATGTTGGCTCTCTGCAAGCTATACAATGGTTGGAAAGTGCTGCAGCTGACCCGGTTATCCCTTCGCCCGTCAGTCCTTGCTCGTCCCTTCATTCGATACTCCATTCGGCCGTTTGTTAGTCTGCTTTTCCCTCCGTCCTACAAACTTCTTGTCTTCATTCTTCCTTTCTTCCGTCGCTCCATCTAGGACTCTATCTACCCACCTGTACTGTTCGAGTCTATACTTCATTTTTAAGGTCCCATCCATCCATCCTTCCACTCCCACGATCTCTGCATTCGTTTGCTGTTCCGTTCTACTGTTTCTCCCTTAAGGACTCTATCTATCCGTCCCTCCATCCATCGATCTATCTGTCAGAACCCATGGAACCTTAAGTCTTCTTTTTCCCAGCGACATCAATCCATCGGAATTTTCAGTTAATCGAACATTTATCGAGCCTTAAGAGTTGGACTTTCCCAGTTACTTGCAAGGCTCCTCCTCCCTCCAATTTTTGCCACACGTCCTTCACACCCTTCACATAGACTATCTCTGAGTTGAGCACTCCCTATTGGAGCATTCACACTTGTTCCGCTGTTGTTGTTTATTTCCTGTGCACTGCTGAGTGTTTTGTTTATGGGCCCCCGCAATTGCCACGAGCGTGAGCGCTACAAGGGCGAGAGGTTGCCCGTGTTGGGGCTGGGGCTGGGTCTGGGTCTGGCTATGACGCTCTAAATTTATTGGCACTTCGATTGGGCAACAACAACAAAAACAAAAAAACACAACGACAACAATACAAAAATTTATAAATAACAATGAACTAGCATACTGTTGATTGTCGAGGTGGGTGGGGCTGGGGCTGGAGCTGGGCTGGGGCTTAAGTGTAACGATGCGCATTGATATACAACTAGACAAGGGCAAATGGAGCAAATAATAAGCCCAAGTGGCGTTACCTAACGAACTATTTATGTGTGCAGAGCGAGAGGGAGGGAGAATGCAAAAAAAAATTAGAATTTTTGAATATTTCGAGAAGCAAATTTATGTTTATTGATAGGATATATGCTGATATGCTGCTGGAATGGCATTCTGTTAGAGAAAAGTCCTTCCACTTGTTTATAAAACTGAAAAAAAAGAAAAACTAATGTTATAGAGCTCTGATTGCCCAATTTAAATTAAATAAACCTTACGCTGTCTCATTTGGGTACCCTATGCTCAGAGTCTACCTCTTTTGCCAAGGGTCTGCAAATAGAAAGGTTCGCTGAATTCAAGTGGGACTTATCTAGAATCTAATATCATTTAATTGCCATTCAATAATAATAAAAGCGAAGTCAATTGAGAGGAGCTTGTTTTTGCTTTGCCAGCAATTGGATTGGATCGCTTTCGAGCGCAATGTAAATACATTTGCACCTACCCAGCCCGCCCAGCTTCGTCCTCGAGCCAACGCACCGTCCCGGGCACCCGTGGGAATACAGTGAATTTTCAGCTGAAACTCAAACAAGGACAACAATTGTAATTGAGCATTAACATAAGCTGACACCCAGCATTGGGCCTCCCTCTCCCTCTCACTCTCCCCCTCCATCTCTGCTTCTCCAACTGCGTGCTGCCCCCTGCTCTGCTCAGATGCCATCAGGGAAGCGCTGAAATGTAAATATGCCCCAACTACCCCCCATTTGGGAGCCCAGAGCGGATTTCCATTTGAATGTTGAGCTCCGCTTTTCATTTTGAATGTTTCATTTGGGCGTCAATTTATTGAATTTTAATTAATTTTATTGTCAGGTGCAAAGGCGGGCAGGAGGCGCAAAGCTCTTTTAATGTCTGCCGCCACGCCTACTCGAATGTTAAATGGGGCGCAAAGATGCGAATTTCATACAAATGCGAAAAATTATGAAAACTCAACATAAAAACGAATGCGAAGCGGAAGGGAAGGAGGCAGAACTGGGGCTTACTCGTGTGGGGGGTGGAGGGGGGTTCTTTCTGTTTAGGATAGGTCTTTCAGCCAAGGTCGAAACAATTGTCGAGGCCGTCATGGAGGCGGTGTGGTACGGTGTTTGCTGTCGGTGTCTCACGGCAGGCTCGTGGCTCATTATGCCAAAAGCCTTCGCGGCTTTTTGCCACTTGGCATACATTTCGCAAAGAGGCGTGACAACGACTCCCCGTAAGGGGGAAAATGGAAACGGACTGAGCTAGGAAATTCCGACTGAAAAGTATGATCACTGTTCCAGCGATAAGCAGCAAGTGAATAGCTTCTCTACCTGCAGCGAAAAGCGGCATGCGAACGTTAAGTGAGAAGCGAAGAGAGAAGCTCTATGCTTGGAAAGGAGTGAATCGATAATCTAATGTCATTTTCTTTGCTATTAGCTAATCTCCTTTGCTTGCTTGTTGTGCCTCTTGACTTCCCAACTTCTTTCTTCTCGCTTTATACTTCTTTACTGCTTCGCTTCGCTCATACGCAACTTTGCTTAAAGTTTTTTGCCTGTCGATTATTTATTCCTTCGCTTATCTCTGCTTTCATCTTCCTTCAGGTCTTTCGCTTTGTGCGTTCTGTCAACTTCTCTTTGGACTTTCGCTTATCACCCTTGTCACAGTTCGCTTCTCTCCTCTCTCTCTCTCTCTTTCTTCATATATTCAAGCTTTGGGGTAAATGATTAAGTTGTAGCAACTATAAAACTTATCTACAATTTTATCCTTGATAGATGAGTAGATTTCCTTTTTCTGCTCCCTTCCTCCCTCCCTCTACTTCTTTTGCTTCTGCTCCACACCTCGTTAGATCTATTGGTAATGTCTTACAATTTTGTGCTTCTTTCAAATTTAAGCCTGTTCAATGATTCCTTTGGCAAAGATAAGCTCTTTCCCGTTGACTTCATTCAGGTTGGGCTGTCGTATTTTCCTTTTTCATACTTTTGCCCCGTCCCATTCGACCCCCGTTGGCAATTCACTCAATTTTTATTCGTTATTTTGCCATTAGGTTTTAGTAATACGAACCCTAGCCCCAATAGATCGCCCGGTTAGGCTTTCCGCCTCTCTCTCCTTCTCCCTCTCCCTCTCCCTCTCTCTCTACTCAATTTATGCCCAATTTCATTTGCGTATTTCCATTTGGCGTTTTTATGTTGCCTACGTTTTGGCCTTAGCTCTCGGGTTATGATGAAGTGATTGAAGTGCCTCGATATGCGACTCCAACACTTCTGTCCAGTCCCAATGGCCGGCAGACATGCAACAGGACTCTGAAAAGGGGAGCTGGGGCTTAGTGGGAGGTTCGGGCTGATAGAGCTGGTCTACGTGTTGGCATTTGCGTATTTCTATTTTGTGCTTTGTTTTGTTTTTGCTTGTTTGTTTTATATTCTTCTCTCTTTTTTATGTGCATTGCGTGCTAATTGGCCACGTGATGGCGACAAATCGAGTTTAAGTGGCCCTCAACCTAAGCCGCACCCTTAGCCCCCCCTTTAACCCGTCTCTTATGCTGCAGCTATTTATATCGCTCAACCGAACGTTGGGCTAGAGCTAAGTGCAGCAGCAGCTAGAAAAAAAATAACCGGGTTCAATAGAGAGATAAATATGTGTGAGTGATGTGAAGCAATGGGAATATCGAGCTGGTACTGAGGGAAAGACGGTGTTCAGTTGAATGGAATAGAGTGAGTGAGTGAGTGGGAGAGAGAGAGAGTGAGAGAGAGAGAGAGAGAGATAAAGAGAGAGAGAGAAAGAGATAAAGAGAGAGAGAGAGAGAGTGAGTGAGAGAGAGAGAGAGAGAGAAAGCGAGAGAGAAGAGAGGAAAAGTGTAGAGTAGAGCAGCTAGGATTTTAATAATTTAATTATAGAATACAATAAGTCAAGAATAATAAAATATTGATTTTCAGCTGAAAGGCTCTAGGTCATCCCTCCCATATTTTTATCATAAGAGCGAAATTTGACTGAGCTTTTCCGCATTCACTTTCGGAATACCTTCTGATTCGTACTCTATAATATATGAGAGTATTCCTTAATGAATTAAAGCTCATACCAATATTTATTCGTTGTTCCATTTCCGCTTCATTTCAGTCATGTTTCTGTTTCTCCACCACTCTTCGCATGGGTCTTTAAAAGTTTCTTATCGCATTACCAACGACACTTAGGATCTCTAAGCGCGTCTGTCCAATCAACTGGCGAGCGCACATTATGTGCAGCTCATTGAATCCGTAAAGCAATTGGCGAACTAGCTCTGGAACCAGTTCCATAGCGACAAAATGTCGAGGCGGGGAAATGTCATTTGACTGTGACTCTTTTCCTCCATCCCTCTTACCTTCTCTTCCTCACCGTCTCTATCTCTCACCTTGTGTGTGTGTGTGTGTGTGTGTTCCATTTCACTGTTTTATTTAGTGCGCTGTGCCTTTGTGCTTCCGGCATTTGGCACTTGTTTCTAGACTTGCATCAACTTCCGGCACGACAAACTGCCCAAGTCTCCTGCCGTCCGTTTTCCCGTCTCCCGTCTCCTGCTCAACTCATGCTGCGCCACGCCCACTTGCACACCACGGCCGTCGTCGCCACCGCCGCTGCCTTTTTGGACATGCCGGCAAATTTACGCGAATTTCCGCTTGACGGAAATGCACAAAATGAAATTGAAAGCAAATCGCAAAGGTACGGGCGGGCGGCACGGGCTGCGAGGGCGTGGCACACACAATAAACAGCGACAACTTGAGCTGTCATCATCGTCATCGTCATCATCATTGCCGTCGTGGCAGCCATTCTATACACACACACAGACACATCTGCCCCTCACCTGTATGTGTTGTTGTTGTCGTTGCTGCTGCTTTTGCGGTTGCAGCTTGCCACATGCCCCACATGCCCCACATGCCCCACATGCAGCACTTGCCTCTTGCCAACAGCCGTCAGCTTGGCATTGACAGTCAACGCGATAAAGCGACCTCTTTTCGCTGTTTACACATTTTGTGGCCAAGTTATCAGGCTTAACATGAGCTTAACTCGACAAGCAGATACCCTATGGAGTGAATGAAGCCACAGTTGGGAGGATTTTTGCTTAACTCTGTTGCGATTCAAAGTTTAACATGTATATGTAGGTATAAATATAGAGTTTTTATAAGTTTTTTAGTCTATACAGTACTGAATGATCGCAGTTCAAGTTACCTTAATCTATTATCTTTAAAATAGAGAATGCGAGGTATCTTTTAGTCGGGCATTTACGACAGGGGTATTTTCTTTCTGCCTATTGGTGACTATGTAGGGTATCTACATACGCATATATAAATAGATGTGTAAATTTCTCCAATAAATTGATTAGAAACTTATATAGTTTATAATATTATGTATGATAACATCGATAATTATCAATAGCGAACGTCTGGGAGCATGAATACGCTGTTAAAGATAACATAATACAAGAAATAATAAGTACGCTCTACAGACCCAACACCGTTGCATAGATGATTTGCTTCAACTTAACTGAGTCAAAAGACTTCAATTGGAGTTTCTGCACAAACAAACGGGAAATCGTGCTATATAAAATAGTAAGCAGCAAATTGGTTTAAAGCACTTAAATGAAATTTATGCGAATGCAGTGTGAACGCCTTTTTTATGTAAATACCACAACAACAGCCGCAGCAGCAACAACAAGAACTACAACAAGCAGCAGCAATTCACCGTTGAGTTGCTTATTAGCGGCCGCTTAAAAGTATGCAATAGAAATTCGCACGAAATGGCGCGAGGCACGTGATCAGAAAATACAAAAAAAAAGAAGAGAAGTGAACATGCATACATAACTAAGAGGAGCGAGCGAGCGAGATAGAGCGAGCAGCAGCGCCATGAAGACAGTAAATAAACCTGTAGTCATAAGCAAGTCAAATGGTCGCCAGCAAAAAATAATATACACATACATACATATACATATACAATATTCAAAACTAATCCGCTAAAGTAGTCAAACACAAGTGCAAGAGTGAGACAGCTAGAGAGTTGGGCATAATGGCGGAGTAGAGGGATTAGTTTCACAGCTTACAGCAATTTGTTGCGAGCAGCAGTCAACAGCCAGCAACAACAACAGCGGCAGAAATAAACAAGTAAGAAAGCTCTAGTCGAGACTGCCCGACTAGGAAATCCCCTGAACCCTTCGGAGAACTGATATTTCAATAGTTCTCCGCGTCTTTTTGCTTACAAAAAACACACACACACATACATAGGCACGCACGCATAAACACGCATGGGCTGCAGTGTGGGCTTCTCATGGAAACTTAATTATTTAATAACTTTTTTTGTGGACGTACGCTCTTCATGAAACTTTTAGATTATGATTATATCATTACTATGCGTGTATATGCCGAAGCTTAAGTCTCTAGTATTTGAAATACGCCTTTTACAAAAGTGAGTGTGAGGGGGTGGATATAGGGGTGGGGGTGAATTATAAAAAAAAAAAACCGAAATTCTATAATCTACATATGAGTCTACATTTCAAATTTGGAGACTCTAGCTCAAAAGATGTAGGAGATATAATTTTATAATTGACTTTCGATAAGGTTTTTCATCGATAAAAAAATAATCGGACAAGTTATCGAAATTATGTGATAAACTCGATATGCGCGTGCTATATACGGACATTTTAAAAAAAAGTTGAAGTCTCTAGCTATTGTATCTTCGGAAATCGACGCGTTCAAACATACGGACAGACGGACGGACGGACGGACGGACGGACGGACGGACGGACGGACGGACAGACGGACATGGCTAAATCGACTCAGTTCGTCGCCCTGATCAAGAATATATATACTTTGTGGGGTCTGCCACGCCTCCTTCTCCCTGTTACATACTTTTAACAAAACCATTATACCCTGATTTCCCATTTTCAATGGGTTCAGGGTATAAAAAAAACAAAACAAAACAACAAAAATAACAAAGTTGCTCATATTGCGCTGAGCATAGCGAAAACGAAAGCGAAAGCGAAATCCAAAAGCAGCTGCAAACGTCGTCGTCAACATTTGGCTTAGCCTTGCGCTGCTGCTGCTGTGGAGTGAGCAGAGCGACAACAAAAATGTGCCATGCAGAGCGAGGGGAATGGCTTACTAGCTGTAACTGTAACTGTAATACTTTAAGCCTTTACGCAGCGACAAAACACACACAGCAGGCAGCGAACAGCAGGCAGAGTAGCGGAGCAACGCAGCGCTGCCAAGTCGTATTGGGTAGAGGAGTGAAGTGCAAAAGAGGCAGCCGCAGACCGCAGGCGACAACCGCATAATGCAATGGGGCGACTGCGACGCTAGCAGCGACATCGACAGCGACAGCGATTGCCGTTGCTGTGCTATTTTTATGCGACGCTGGGTAAACACTAAAAGTAGGCAAACAACACGGAGAAGAGAAACAACAACCGCAACAACAACAAAAACAATACATAAAAGGGATAAAGGCAATCACGAGAGAACAACAATTGTGCAGGGAGTCGACTTGCGGCTACCCTGTTGTCATTTGATTATATGTGAAAATGAGATATTATATATGCAGTTGATTGATTGATGTTGTACGATTGGCAGCTAGATCCGGGAGTTTGTTGAAAGTTGGTAGTGTGCTAGATACCATGTAACTGTGCCCATGTAGAGTGCATATACAACAGTTAGGCAAAGGCCCCCGTGGCATCAAAAGAGTGGATATTATTGTGCCTCTTGTGCAGTATGTAAAGAGAGCAACTAGTTGTCATATGAAGGAGCTCGCCTAGCGAATACCCTGTGAAGGGATATTGTTAGTCCAACAGGGAAAATTATACTAAGCTGATATATGAACAGGATTCTTAAAGCAGTAGACTAATCGATGTTAACTGTAAATATTAGTCAAAAAATACCCTCTAAATGCAGTGAGCTGCGCTGTGCAAAACAATATACCCCATTGCACTCCATATGCATGCATACCCAATGGATTTGCACAAATGGAAGTGAACTAGCGACGTCTTGGCAGCAATTCAAGCTGTTTGCGAGAACGAGAGGAAGAGAGAGCGGGCAGTGTGCGAGGACAGTTAGTCGAGAGTGGAGTGGGAGGGAGACGCAGAGGCGCATGCTAGTTTGTTGCTCGAAAGCAGAGCCCAATCTTAATAGCCCAACCAAATCCTGTTCGTTTTTGTCTGTGTACGTGTGGGTGTGTGTGTGTGTGTGTGCTGCATATGTTGCCTGCCAGTTGGAACATGTTACCTGCTCTCTCCCTCTTCCTCTCCCTTCCTTCCCTTTCCGCTCTTCCTCTTTGTGCAAGCTGATGGCCACTTGCCGTGCGGCGCTAATCATATTTGGTGCGACTCTGCGAATTTCGCTGCTGGGCAACTTGTTAGACATGCGCTTCCGTTTTACGCTGTTTCCGTTTCCGTTTTCGTTTTCGTTTTCGTTTTTTGTCCGTTCCACGAGTGGCGCAGAGGCAGTTGCAAAATTTATGCGTGTCAGATTTTCATGGACACACACGCGAGACATGGTCAGAAGCGAAGCAGCAGGTGTATAGGAGGAGATAGGGCAGAGAGGCTTACAGATAAGCTGAAAAGCAAGAGGAATTGCAGGAGGAGATGGACGTGTAGGCGGAGGCAAAAGATGCTTCCACATGTGCGCTGTTGCCATAACTCAAAGCCAAAGCATTTGGCTCGCGGCGCGCTGCCTGTGCCACCTGCTGCTCCAGTGGGCGGGGTTGCCTGCCAAGTGAGATGATTTTGGTTTGCCAAGCTACCCCAAAATATCTATATGTAACATAATATCCCTCTCCCTCTCTCTCTCTCTCTCTCTCTCTCGCTCCATCTGTTGTGTGTGTTTGTAGGTGGCCAATTAGCTAGCGCTAATGATCTTAGGCAAAGGCAGTCTCTGCATTGGCCAGCGTTTTATTTATTTCCGCTCTTCCAGGGGGGCTTTAGGTAATTGCTTAAAGTATCTGCAAATTACACTCGAAAGGCTTTGATAGAGGATGATGTTTGCAGTGGAAATTAGTTTCTAGATTATTAGAGAGAGTGAAAGAAAGAGAGAAATTGTATAGAGTGTAGAGACGGGAGGTGATGAGAGAGAGAGAGAGAGATAAATAGAAGGGGAGATACTGATAGACACCACTTGAGAGACATATAGATGGGAATATAGAGATATACATAGATTGATATTTAAAGATTCTTTCTGTCTACAGATACGAAAAGACGCTGGGGACTAGAATGAGTGAGAAAAAAGTCCTGTTCCGTTAATGAAACATTTATTATCCCTAAATTATGTCCATTAATTATATTTACCTTCATTTTTGTGCACTTTTGGGGCATACGGAACAAAGTTTTGACCACATCCCGATTTGGATTTCCTTTGCCGAATTAATTATTGTATTTTGCATTCAATTATTTACTATGCAATTATCGAATATTATTTGGCTGCATCCCATTTACAATTCATTTGCTCCTCCCTCCCTCCCTCCTGCCTGAGCTCTTTGCTGCCCGTTGAAAGGTAAAGTGTCGGAGTCTCATAGCAGTCAGCTAGCTGTCAGCCATTTGAAGGGGATCTCATTTATTTGTTTTCTTACATTATTTATTCGAGCAAAAGTTAGAAGCAGAAGTGGAAAGTGGCGAATGGGAAATGGGAAATGAAAGTAAGCACACATACACAGCACCCATGCACACACACACACACACACATATATATATTCTCTGAATGAAATGAAAGCAAGTTTGAAAAAAAAAATCTCTGATTAAGTGGCTGCCGCTTGGGCTTGCAAGGCACCGTGTGTTGATGGGGGGGCGTGGCATCAGGCAGGGGCGGCAATTAATTTATGAGCCAGCAGCACACACACACGCAAACACACACACACACACACTCTCACACACACTCACTAATTAATTACTGTGATTTCTTTCTTTATTTTCGTTTTGTTTTTTTTTTTTTTTATTTATTTTTACTTTTCTCTTGTTTTTTTTTTCTGCCGCTGATTTATGTGCGGCGACTGCGACGTTAGCTGCGACGCAGGCAGCGCGTGCCGCTTATTAATTTGCCGCAACAATAAAATGCTGCAACAACAACAACAAAAGGTCGCTTGAAGCCGCTTTGCACGGTGGGCGTGACGTGAGGCGGCATTAGAGGGTTAAGCTGTAGGGGGCGTGGCTGGGTTGGGTAGGTGAGGGCCACAATTCATTTTTATGTTTCGTTCCTCGCTTTGTCTGATCTATGGGTATGGCCAGCGGGCACCCACAGAGACAGAGACAGAGACAGAGACAGAGCCAGAGCCAGAGCTCTACCCCAAATCCCCCCCCTCCCCCCCACGCAAACAATTGTCAACAGAACAAAACGAAAAACAGGCAGTCAAGTTATCCTAAATAAACACATTGTCCAAGCATTTGTATTCCACTGTTGCTTCTGCTGCTGCTGCTGCTGCTTCTTCTCTCTTTTATTTTTTTTGTGTAGGTGCAAACCCCTAAGCGAACCCACCCTCCACCCATCTGGCCGCCGTCTGGTTGCTTATTCAACAAACTGTTGCTGCGACCCACAGCAACAAACTGGAGAGGCCGTGGTTGGAGTATTGGGGTTGTTTGGTCTTGCTTTTGCAACCCTCTACCCCCGACCCTTAGCTACTAGCCCCTAGCCCCTAGCCCCACTTGAGCTGCTTTCCAAATGAAACTTGCAAGAAAAACAAATTAGACGCCATCGGACAACGCATTTGTCAGCTGTTTGTTCTGTGCTTTTACAGGGTATACAAGAGTGCGGGTCTAGGGTGGCTCTAGGGTGGTCCGTGGCCTGGAGCTTGTGTTTTATTTTTGGCTCAAGCTGTCGCATGGCTCGTGCGCTGCCTTTTTAAAAACGCTTTAATCTTGTCTGTCTGCAGCATTTGTCAAGCTCGCGCTCTGTCTCGCTCACCAGATGGCGCCATCTCACTCGCACAGTGCCATTAACTGCTGAACTGCGGATCATGTGTTAACGGTGCAATGAATTAGAAATTAACCTGAATTACAATTCAGTTCCAGTTCTTGAGTTAGTTGAGTACCTGGTAAGTCTTATCATGTAGTTTGGCCTGAAGCTAAGCAAAAAGTCCTTGGATATCAAAACATTCAAGTGTCCAATTCAAGTATTAGTTGAATGAATTTATATTTAACATGCAGTTAATGAGATTTGACCTGAAGATTTACCGCTCATATGGAATTAGCGTTCAGTTAGGTTAGCATTGAAAATAAATTTAAATAGCGCTTCAAGCTTACGAGAATTTTTAAAGTAAATTTCTGATATTCAACTCTGTTTGGCTGTTGGCTGGATGCTGCTTCGAGGCTTTTGTCGCGTGTCAAGCGTGACTGGTTGAACATAAATGGGTCATAGATGTGCATATAGAAGACCGATAGCTGGCTGAATCCAAGCTCAAGCGGCCGAGTCAACTATAAATGTTCATCGAGCCTGCAGCTGCAATAAATAAAATGAGAAATGCGAGAAAGAAAGAAAGAGAGAATGGGGAGGGAGACAGAAGGTATATCTATATATACATATATGTATGTATGTATATACCGATACAAACGTTGGACGTTGGACGTTGGACTTTTACCTTAACCCGTACGCTACGCTGCGTATGCGTTATTTTTTTTACGCAATGACCAGCACAATTTTCTCTCCAATTTTTTTTTTATAACTACCCCTTGAGCATTGCACGCCAGTGGGTATATATACGAGTGTGTGTGTGTGTGTGTGTGGACTGGGTGAAACGAAGGTAAACTAACTATGACATGGAGCATACACTGCACAAAATTCTGTGCTGTGTTTAGCCTACGGCTTAGATTCAAAACATGAAAACGTATAAGTGAATTTGCGTTTTGAATTTGTTGCCTGCTAGCTGCGTTTTGTGGGAGCAAGAGTATCAGCGCTTCACTGAATGCTTTTCCTTAAGAAAACTCAAATGAAATGAAGGGAGTGAGTGAGAAGCGGACAGCATTCAAGGACATTTTATGTCTACCCTAGTTAAACAATACATAAATCTATCTGTAATTCAGCTCCTCTATATACATTGTTATACATTTTACAAGATTTACAGGGTATCTCAGTAGTCGTCGCCTTGTTCATATAGCTGCAATAGCTTTTGCAACTCTTTACTTTTTCATTTCATTTTTTACAGCTGCCTCCTGTGTTTGTTGTTGTTATTTAAGTTGATGTCTCTGCACACACATCAATCGTGCTGTGCATGTGTGTGTGTCTGTATGTAGTGTGTGTGTCTGTGTGTGTGATTTTGCATATGCATAATACATGCAAGGGCCGCCGGCTAGCGACTGCGGCTGCTGCTGCTTCTGCTGTCTCGTCTGTCTCCTCTGTCTATCTGCCTACCATGCAGCGTTACCTCCGGCTCTACCCCCACCGTCTGCCGTCCACTCTGTCGCCTCCCTTTTCCACGGAGAGCCATATCATTTTTAATAGTTTTCAGCCGTGCAGTCTGCGTCGACGTCGACGTCGACGTCGACGTCGTTTCATTTGCCACTTGTTTACTTTGCAAACTGGGTCTCTCGCTTATCCAGCAGCCTACCCCTACCCGCCCTCTCACACCGTCATGGCTAACCCGCAAATCAAACAATGAACTTTGCACAACAACAACAGAAAACTCAAAAAAAAAAAAAAAACTTGCAAAGTTTTCAAAAAAATAGCCAACAAAATTAGAAACAAAATTTAATTTTTTTATGGGCCTTTGATGAACTTGTTTTTTGGCCAGGCCGATTAGCATATGGGGCGGGCCAAACTAATAATCGCGGAGGGGAGTGGATGAGTGAAAGGGTAAGGCTTTGCAGTGTGCGCTCATCGCAAGGCTCAAGGCGTTTAAAAATATATAAAAGGAGCTGGTACGGATAGGTTCAAAGACCAAATACTCTTCAACAACATCAAGTCGAGGATTACCGTTAGCTAAGGGCGGGACGAGAGACGGGGTAGACGGGGCTAGTTGGCTTAGAAAGTGGGTAGGCGTAGGGGCAGGAGTATGAGAGACAAGAGTTAAAGTGTGGATGGACGGGAGAAGATGGTATGACTTCAGACGTAGTGACTAGACCCCAAGAATTAGGTGCTAAAGGGTCAGGGGTAAAAAGAAACGAGGGTCTCACAAGGTAGAAGGAAAGGTACTTTACAAGATAGGAGCTTGATAGTGGCGATAAGCACTCCCAAAAGGCATGGGGTTAGAGCTAGGGAGCAGGTCTTACTAGGGAGTAGGTTGTTATTTTAAGAGGCAAAAGATAGGGGTAAGACGTTGGGAGGTAGGGATTCGGAGGTAGTAAGTCATTAAAGGGATGAGAGCTAATAAGTGTGACCCAGAAGAGAGCAGGAGGGGGTTGGAGCTCAAGCGAAGGAGTTAGAAGAAAAGTCATTTTAGCTCGTAGACAACTGGAAAGTCAGAGAGGTAGGGGGCTAGGAAGGGTGTCGCTGCCGCTCACATTAAAGTCTTCAACTTCAAAGAGCTGTCGGCGCCTTCGTCTCAATTGAATGATGTCAGACGTGCGACGCGCTATAAACAAACAAATGACAAGCCTGCATAATACATAAATCGTGAAACACACACATCCCAGCAAACACACACATACATATATACATATATATACTCACACACACAAGCATTGCACTTGTGTGGCAGACAAAGGGCTTAGCGAAGCGTTACAAGACGCCAAGATGCATGAGTTGATGGCAGAGGCAGCGATGTCAGAGTTGATGCTAACGGCGTAAGCGAGGCACACACACACATACGCACACACACACATCACATACTCACACGCTATTTAAAGACTCCGAGTAGGATGCGCAACCAGTCGACTGCCGACAAAAACAGCAGCAGCATACAAAGGCTGACAAAAAACGACTGTTATCGATAATCTCTTTGTGTGTGACAGAGAGAAAAAGAGAGGAATAGAGAGAGAGAGAGAGGGGGAGAGAGAGAAAGGAATAGATAAAGGCAAGCTCTGCCATGAAAATGTTTGACTTATGATCCAATTAACGTGCATATGTTTGCTTCACGCCATTAGGCAAAGACTTGTCGCCTGTTATCGATAAACGTCGCTTTAGTTATCGATTAGCCTAAAGAGCAGCAAGTGCCAGGCAATGCTGTTTAAGTCCCTAATGTGATTTGAGTGTTAATTATGAAAGCATTTTATAATAACTAATAATACATATACGATAGTACAGTATAGTTTATGTTATCGATGACAACTGAAAATGATGGCATTGAAGCTGTGCAAATGGTTTATTTGGTTTTGCTAAGAGTAAGATAGAGCAACTAAAATTTGCTATTATCGATAACTTTTGTTGTTTATAGTAAACGAAAACTAATAAGCTTTGTTTTTCTTTCTCTTCTCTTTTCAGCAAGTAAGTTTACCATTGAGCTATCGATTAATCATTTTATGCCGAATAGCAGGTAACGAAAATGTATTTGTGCAATGTATTATCGATATTCATCGATAATATACATCTGTTCTATATTCCGAAATATGGAAATCCTTTTGTAGCTTCTCACTTTAGTTTTCTTCATTGTCCTCTCTCTCCCTCTTTTTCTCCCTCTCTTCCTCCCTCTCTTCGTCTCTATGTTAGTGTGTGTTAATCTGCTCACATTCTGTACTCGCATTAGGCCATAAAATCAAAATTAAAGCCCCAAGCGAAAGTCAAAGGCAACGCCAATGGCAATGGCAATGCCTCAGGCAAAGGGCACATCCAATGCAATATGCATGGATGGCAGAGTGCATATTCCACTTATGGCCCGAGTCGAGTGCTTCTCTGTGTGAGTATTTCTATGTAGGTATGTATTATATAGACATATGAATATATATATATATATATATATATGTATGTATATATGCATATGTATATGCTGAATGCGCTCACATATTCCGAGTTCTAGACACGAATCACATTTGCATAAAGGCTTAGGCGGCATTTGCATTTAGATGATAGTCTCTAACAGCGGCTGATTTGATGTTTGATGCTGTTGCTGTTGCAGTTGCTGTTGCAGTTGCTGTTGCTGCTGTTGCTGTTGTAAGTTTTGACATTGTTGCCTCATGCGAAGCAACGGTCTGCATCTAATGCAAATGCACAAATGCGATTTATGATGGACCTGGACATGAGCGCGTCGCCAACTTTTCAGCCAAAAGCCAAATATGACTCGACCTCTGTCTCTGTCTTTGTCTCTTTCACACTATGTTTTTAACAGGCAAACATTTACACACACACACACACACACACTCTAATATGTCATTCATCATTTCGCTGAGCATTTGCTTGTTTGGCACACTGTCAGCCGGCCCATTAACGCGCTCAAGGCTCAACCAGCTGCCTATGGTCATCAGCCCCTAGATACCAAACAGCCCACAGTCTCATTCCTCTCTCTCTCTCGGTCTCTCTCTCTCTTTTGTCATGTGATATGGCAGCTTAACCCAACAATTGTCGCTAGTTTTGCTGTGTGTTTGCCAGCCACACACAAAAATTCAATAAAAATATTTGATTAATTGTGCTAAATGCGCAATGTTTGCATAGTTTTCCCTTACACAACAGTCCCAATTGAGAATGGCAGAGAGGGGGGCAAGAGAGAAAGAGAAAGAGAAAGAACATGAAGAAGACCAAGCAAACTTTAAGTAATTATTATACATAATTACATGGCGGCAAAAGATGACGTTGATAATTGTTGTAGAAAATTATCTCTTTTTTTTTTTGCTCTACTCTTTCCCCTTTCTCTCTATCGCTCTCTTCCTCTAGCTTTATACTCAGTTAAATACCATTCATAATTGGCTAGACTCACATTTGACGGAAAACGAAAGATATAAGTTCTTTAACCTGAATTGAGTCAATATGGCCAACTTCCACCTAACAATCCGTTCGTCTTCTTTGTAGTCTTAACCATATGCTTCTAGTACGATATAGTTTTGATTCAAATCATCGATTAAGTAGAGTTTCCAAAAAACCGATCGATTTTGGATTCGTATTTTTAGCTTTTAGAGCTTATAGATGTTGTTGATGTCGGAGTAGAATTTTTATTTATTAAGCTCTATGCGATCTAGGCTATCTGTTAGTTGGTCACTACCGACTAGAACACTTTGTTCTTTTTTTAGCTATTTTGCGACAGCTGCTGCTCAAGCAGGAGACAGCAAAGGGAGTCAAGAGTAAGACAGAGAGAGAGAGATAGAGTTAGCGCGCGAGAGAGATAGAAATGGCATTTCGATTTAAATATTTCATTGAGCAAAGTTTGCTGATGTTGCCGAAGAACAGCAGAAGGAGGCTGAGTGGCGGGGCTGAGGGTGAGGGCGTGGCATGGTCTGCTGGCTGCTCATCTGTTTTGTCAGTTCATCTGTTGCATTATTCATTAGGACAGCGGCGACGCCACCTGGCGGCGGGGGGCGGGCAAGGGCGAACAGCAAAGGGGGCCATGACATTGGACAAGCTTCCGTGTTCCGGTACAGCCAAAGCAGAGTCAACTACATAGATGGATGACACCAGAGGGAGAGAGAGTGAGCGAGTGGGTGGGTGCACGAGGGATGGGGCAACGGAAATTGCAAGCATGACCAAATAATGACTCACACACACACACACACAGAGAGAGAGAGAGAGAGAGACAGAGAACCACAGTGTTTGCTGCCTTTGCATAGGGTATACGCGGCGGAGCAAAGCAGTGGAGGGAGGGAGGGGGAGGGGTGGGGTCTGGGGTAAATCAGCGCACTTGTCAAATATGTTGATGGACACTTGAAAGGCGCAAAGGCTGGCGAGACAGGCAGGAAAAGCCAGGCATGCCAAAAAGCCAAATTGCTTTTCGAAATACATATATTTTTCATAAAAATATTTTGAATACCCTGCAGACAAGTGGGAGCGTGGGTATATATAACTAACAAGCGCATTAACTTTTGCTTAAAATTGCTAATGAGTTTTGGTATGGGGTATACTTAGTAAAAATCTGATGATATATGCAATCTATGGAAACTTCATTGAAGATTCACAGGGTATTTATTAATGCACTCAATTTGTGCTTTTCCTTATGTGTTTCGAAATTCTTCAGTTGCATGGAGAATGGAAAATGGAAAATTCTTTTCAGTAACAAACGTATTTATATAGAGAGCTAAAGGCAAGTCTCATATACAGTGCATATACATATGTATATGTATATATATTTCATTCTTTTGTTAAATGTTTCAGTCTAAAAATAGTTCACGGTGTATGTTTGTGTGTGTGTGAGTCATAAAAGCGCAAGATATGACATACACCCACACACATACATGCATACATACACTCGCACTCTAGCATATCATATGGCATATCAGAATATCAAGTATACGCCATGTGTTACGTGTGGTAGCTGAGCCCAAAAGGCGCCAGCGCCAGCGTCAAATTGTAGCTAAGTTCAATTTGCTTTCAAGTGTTGTATATGTGACATGTGTAGTGCTTGTTGTTGTTGTTGTTGTTGACCACCCACACACATCCAACAGCCAGCCAACCACCCACCATCACCCACACCAATTCTATTTATCGATATATATCGCTGGCTATGCACACAAATGATTTATTTATTTATTTACTTATTGCCAATGCCAGTGACGCGAGTTTTTCCATGACGCAGCTGCCACATGCTGCCAACAAAGCACCAGCAGCCCCGCCATCCACCCCATCCCCATCATTTCCACTATTTACCACCTCACTCTCTATCTGCACTACTCCAACACCCACCGCAACCGTATCAAAATAACTAAAAAAAAAAAAATAGAAATTCCTATAATATGTTATTTCGAGTGCGAGTTTTGTTCAATTTTATTGAACATTTGTCCCAACAAACTTTTATGAGCTTTAGTTTGATGAACCGCAAATACCCTGTAATAGTGTGCAAAGAACACTGCAGGAGACTTGTATAAAATAGTTTGTGGTAAAGTTTTATTGAAAACTTTTATTTCTTTATGACAATTTATTCAAGCGAAATAATCTTTTCTCTTTGCTTTGATCTTCTATTTATATCATATCATAATCGAATCTGAAGTTTTGGTGGTGCCAGAGTTCTAGCGTAAAAACACAGGCTTACCAACTTCACAGACTAGAACTTCATGGAGAGCAAAGTTCACGTAGATTATAAAGCAAATAGGTAGATGCCAAAGGAAAACAGATGTAATGTATTACAAATAACTCTGTTCTAGAGTAGATATAGTACAGCTGAAGCTCTTTCTTCGAATGCATCTATATAGCTAGGCGTACATAGCAAAAGATGAAATATCATACATTAGACTTTGTTTATATCTATATCAAATAGCATCTATCTAGTGCATCAGTCAACTCATATGCCCACATTATGCATATTGCGCAAACACGTGAAACCAATTTGTTGTCAGCCATAATTAGCTGCAATTAGAAGCCGATGATCCGTAATGCAGTCTCTAAAGTGGAAAAAGCATATGCTAAAAGCATTTGAAGCAGATGATATATCAACCAAACTATAACACACCCTCTCTCAACTTTGTTGATTGCTAATAATGATATTGCGACGCAATTATGCATGTAATAGAGCTTTTGTGAAATGTAGCTGTTATCGATATATACAATGTTGATTAATTATAATTTTCATTCTGTGAATTGCATTGCAGAATCAATGCTTGGGCTCAAATAAACATATAAAGCACAAATGCTACGAGCTTTAATTTATCGATAAATTAATTCTAGCTAGACAACATAACGAAAATGTCATCTTCTAGTCATATTATACATAGTACGCATGCAGACTTAATTTTAGGAATTATACCTAAAAAAATACGTTTACTTATCGATAGACAAAAATAATAGATAGTAGTAGGTTTACTTACTTGAGCAACTGAGGTATTTACCAGCAGCTCAATTCAAGTTAAGCACACGTTTTTCGATGACTATTTCTATGAAATATATGTATATCTATATACCAATTTATCGAAATTTTAGTGAGTTACTTTACTATTATCATTTTGATACGGCTCTGATCACAAGCAGCCTTAACATATACTCAATCCATCTCTCAGCTTGCCTGCCCTGCTTCCTGGCAAATAGCTCCATCTGACTATTCGAAATTAGTTTAAAACTCAACTAGTGTTTGGCGTACAATTGTTGTCAGACTCATTGAGTCAGCAGGCAAATGAATCATTCATTTGGCATTCAAAGTTAATAATGACTAATCGACAACGACAACGACGACGACGACGAGGAGGATTCTAATTGCCTGACCAAAGGCAAAGGCAAAGGCGGAGCGGGAGCAACGGGCGACAGAGATGGAAGGAGGTATTCAAAGCGTGGACATTGGTTTTGGCATTGTTGGATGAGTTGTGGTTATTCCATTAGCTCATTAGTCTAATGTGATCACATCCATTTGCTAGTGCTGTGTCCTCGTCCTCGTTAGACTGTCCTTCTGCTCCAGCTCCAGCTCCAGCTGCAACTTATGCTGTTGACTCAATTAAGTGAGCGTTTTTTCTCTTTTAGTATTTTTTATGCTGGTATCTTTTCCCGCTGAATGACAGCTTTTGACCACTTTGTTAATTTTCTCTTTCTCTACGTTATCTACTTTGCTTCGCTTTTGTATTGGCAATTTGTGAGGTTTTCTAGTTGTTTGTTTACTTTGTGTTTGTTGGTATTTTTTGTTGGTATTTTTGGAAGTGGTTCCTTCTGGCTTTGTAGCTTTTGACAATGTTGTTAATCTGTTGACTATCAACATTCCCTGAGGGTTTTATTTTGCTTACATAATATATTAGTTCCATTAGGTATTTTTCTTTGTATTGTTGGTATATTAATTTACTGCTCTGGTTTTGTTAATTACTCAGTCAATTTGTTTGAATTTCCCTTTGATTATTCTTTTGTATTTGTATTTTGTTAACTTTTGTTGGTATTTAATTGATATTTGTATGTTTTTTGAATAACGTATTTTCTGAAGGTCGTTTGGTATGTCGAGTGTTGGTATTTTCTTTCTCTATAGTATTATTTCGATCTTTGCGAAGCGAGGACTCTGAGCCGCAATTATTAAAATAGCAGGTGGTCCAAATGCGGTATATTTTCAGCATATATTAACAATCGCATAAAATACCAAAAATATACCAACAAAATTAACTTTAAGGTGAATACGCGTACTGCTATTTGGCAGCTTAAATAAAGCTCATCTGGTATTTTTTTTCGCTGTTGTGCATTCCTAAAGATTGCAGTATTTTATTTGGTATATTTTCTAGGCGGCATGCAAAATATTTGCACAAATTAATTTTGCAATCTTAGACGCGGCGCAAAACTTTGTTTGCCAAGTGCTTTGGCAACAAACCCAGCAATTGCCATTAAACGCGCACACACATTGTGAGTGTGCGTATGTGTGTGTGTGTGTGTGTGGGTGTGTGTAGCACATGTTGCTGTTAGCCCCTAAGGCAAGTAGTGGCAACCCAGAACATACCGCCAGAGTTAGAGCTCATGTCCTTCCAGCTAGAGCAACAGCTGCTTTGCCTGCACACACACACACACACATACACACACGTACACACACACACACAGACAGTCTAGCCTAATTGCGTATATTTTTGGTCGGAACTGACTTAAAAGACGTTGCGGCTAGAAGTTTGCGTATCTCGAGTCTCGACTTTCGCAGCGCGATGCAGACTTTCGGCGTGGGCGCCAAATGAAATTTACATTTTTGACTTCATTTAACTTGGCAGCTGTGGGCGTGTTTGGGAGGGGCGTGGCGTGACGAGGGGCCGGGAAGCTCTAGCGCCGCTACCAATTGACTTGTAGCTGGCGCTGAGCGACATGTAATTTAATACGCCTGCTACGCCATGAATTTGCATTACCCTATAAGCTGTCACAATTGGCCAGGACTGGGACTGAGAGCGAATGGAATCTGAATGGGCTCTACGAAAGTTGAGAACTGTCAAATTTTGGATGGATCATCATCATCATATGTGAGTGTTGGGAACATATCGGACTAATAATAACTGATAAAGGAGATGCATAAAGACGAATGAGAAAAGTAAAAGATGGCGTAGTAGCCTATAGGAAGAAAGAGGAAAAAATAAAGAAAAGGAGAAGCGAGAGAAGGAAGAGAGAAGAGGTTGGAGAAATGGAGAAATGAGGAGTAAGGGAAAATAGAAAATAAGGAAAAAAGTTAGAATAGCGAATTGACAAAATAGAAGACGGAATAGAGAATAGAGAGTAAGGAACAGTGAGTAAAGAGAGCAAAATAGACTGTACAAATGAGAAGATATCAAAGGGGAGACACTAGGTAGGGAACGTAGAGAAAGTGAGGTGGGAGAAGGCTTAAAAAGTAGAAGTAAAAGCAAATGAGAGAAAGAAGACGATAAGAAGAGAAAAGATAGCAGATAGCTTATCATCTCAATTTGAAGTCTTAAATAGATTAATCAGTCGGGGAGGCGCATCCTAATCTCCGAATCTCAACGATTCACTGTTAGCATCTTCTGATTTGGCTAAGACAAGACAATTTAGTATCTCACACTGGATGGGCTTAAGCCGCATGTCACGAAAATCGATAGAGAGCCAAGCTGGGGTAGAGCTGCGGCCTCTATGACACCGGCTAGCTAGATGGCTGGCTGACAGGCTACCCATGGCTCAGTCCATTTGTTTGTTTGCTTTGTAACCGCATCCGGCAAGGTCTCATATTGTTCGCTAAAAGATTTCTCACTTTCCGGCTGGACGGCCATTGTTTGGCCTCCGTTTGAGATGGCCTTATGCAACTTTAATTGAATTGCATGTTAAGCCACGGGAGGCTTTGCCAATGCCTCCAAGTGCCGACACTTTTCCGACAGGCTGAAGGTCGTTGCTAAGAAAATTTCATTAGTTTTATTGAATGGCAACGCCTAGAGAATGACAGAAGAGAGAGAGAGAGAGAGAGAGACAAAAGAGAGCTTAAATCGGACATTTTGGCATTTGCCTTTGGCATCTCGATATTGCGACTCAACTTTTCAAATTTCAAAATTCTCAATTCCAATTGAATTATTTAGCATTCAGGCTGTCGCAGCTGTCGCCAGTTGTTCGTTTGTTTGCCTCTTGTTTGTTGTTGTTGTTGTTCTGGTTTGTCGGGCTGCGGTTATTTGTTTACTTAGCTGTAATTAGCATTAAATAATTTCATTATAATGCAACCTATTTAAATATGCCACCAGCGGATGCGCCGGCCATCATCAATGTCCAGTCGATATTTTCATTAGTGCTGTGCAATTTCGGTTTAGCTATGCTAGTGGAGGGACCCATTGAAGTGGACGTTGGTTTTATGAGAGTTATCGGAAATGATTAGAAATGTTATAGGCGTGATTTAAATAGGAATAGAACAACTTCAAATATAGATAGTGCTTCATAGGAGAACTGGAAGAGAAGCGCAGAGAGAGCGAAAGAAAGATAGAGTGAGAGAGAGAGAGAGAGAGAGAGAGAGAGAGAGAGAGAGAGAGAGAGACAGAGAGAGAGCTATCGATATAAATATATTCTAGAGCCCTCTATCGATATTTATTTATTTATTTCTTTAAGCTATGCTGTGTGTCTCGTGCTCGTGAGCCATATGATATGCACGAGACACGCGCTCAGCTCTAATGCGCTGGCTGAACTAAATCGAATGCAATTTTTGCAATTTTGATTTATTGCCACAAAACAAATTGTGCAATGCAAGC
Source organism: Drosophila aldrichi (assembly GCA_035045965.1). Classification (NCBI taxonomy): domain Eukaryota; kingdom Metazoa; phylum Arthropoda; class Insecta; order Diptera; family Drosophilidae; genus Drosophila; species Drosophila aldrichi. Next base: position 1,190,546 of record JAWNOM010000484.1, read on the forward strand.
AGAGAAATTGTTGCTTGTCAACGTGGCGTATGCGTGTTGCACAATGCGTATTGCGCGTGGCGCGTGGCGTGTGGCGAGTGGCGCGTGGCGCATTGCATTCACCACGATTGCCGGATTGATTGTCATTTTGTGGCCGCACTTCGGTTGGCTAATTATCGATTTCTTTCTACTTTTGTTGTTGTTGTTGTTGGTAGCTGCCCTTTGTTACAGTTGCTTTGACTGATAACAGCACACAGAGCGCAGTCGAGCAACAAGCGGGAAACAGTTCAACTACATGAATTTGCCAGCCAATGCAGACAGTTATAAATGGGGACACACACACATGGCCCCACACAGGTGTACAGCAGGTGGATGTGTGTGTTTGGGTGGGCAGCAGCAGCAGCAGCTGTCTGTTACTCTGCTGACCTTGCAGCTCTGTGGCAAAAGTCAAAAGTGAATCGAGAGAGAGAGAGAGAGAGAGAGTGAGTGAGAAAAAGTAAAAACCAAAATTAGAAACGAAATTGTCCTTGCATAAAATTTACAGTTAATAAAAACGAGGGAGCCGGAGCGAGAGAGAGATAGTGGGAGGGTGAGGGGGAGAGGGAGACTGGCGTTCGCTCAGATACGAGTCCATATTTTGAAGGTCCTCTGGCTTTGTTCCGTTAACAAAACATTTGCAAAGGAAGCCAGCCAAATGCTAATTGCATTCTAACTATGCAATATTTAGTAGCCAAAGTCTACATGGACTTAATATGGCCATGGAGGACAAAATATGCTAGTAATGCAAATTTTTGGTCATGGGAATATGGAGAAAGGTTGACATGTTGACAGAGAACGGCTAAGAAATGGGACTTTTTACAGTGGTTGAGCAGGCAATCCAAGAGACTCTAAAGGAACTGGAAGCTAGTTCATAGATGTTCAAGTTCTCGCATTAAGATGATTCTGGATGATTCTCTCTCTCTCTCTCTACATGTCCTCCTTAAAGTTTCCCTCTCTCTACCTCTGCATGCGCGGCATATGTTGCATGCCACAACAGCATCGATCATCCATGTGCAGTTTACCTGGCGAAAGTACTTAGACGACGCCAACTTTTGCCAGCTAAGCTGCTTGCAAAAATATGAAAACAAACGGGAGATGGGCATAACCGACTGCATCATACGCTACTAAGAGCGTAGCAAAAGTGGAAGTAGCTCAGATTGATTGCAACCAAATGATTTTGGCTAGGATTTCGTGTTTTAATTCTGCATTGGCCGTATAACAGTTGTATAACAACTACATGACAGACGCCCATCTATGCTTTACCTTAACTTTTCGTCTGTGATCGAATATATATTTGTTTTACAGTCCCGATATACGTACATATAACAGTTACATATTAGTGTGATAATTGTCATGCTAGCCAGGTCAATGGATATACTCTCCTTCACCTAGTGAAGAGTGTAGGAATAACACATGTGCAACAAATGCTGTCTGTATTACACGCTAGAGATGCATTATATGAAATTTATAGCCCTCTCTCTCTCTGCTCCCCGCTATCCCTGTCTCGCTCTGGCAATTTGCATAGTTTTTATAATTTATATATAGACGAGTCGCGTTTGCATCGTGGCATCCAAAGTTAGATCAAGAATAAAAAGTTGCAAGTCAAAAAGGATAGAAGAAGAAGATGAAGAAGACGCAGATAACGAGGAAGAGGAAGATGCAGCATCAACAGCATCAGCAGCTGCTGCTATTCACTTGTTATTGTGTTTAAGGCCAGGGCCGTAGCATTTCAGTTGTTCGACGATGGAAGCAAACAATGCCAGCTACCTCGGGGCCGGCAGAGTGCCTGCGGTTGTAATTATAACGTACCCCATGCGAAGACTCTAGAGACCAGGCAGACGATGCTGGCGATGGGGGCCGAGAGCAAGGGGGCAGCTTCAATTGGCCATTGTCCGTGCAGCAGGGCAGGTGCAACAGGGTCAGCAGCTGGGACAGAGGCAGGCGACTTGTCTCATTGTTGTGCCAAACAGTTGCAATGGGCTTTAGTAGCTGCCTCCAAACAGCCGGAAGTGTTGTCCTTTCCCTCTCTTCCTCTATGGGGCGTGGCATGGCATGACGCTATCTTCAGGTTTGTTAGACGTCATTGTGGCACGCCCATTTGGACTGTCTGTCGGTCGTGTCAAATCGAGTCTCTTGGCATCCATTGTTGGCATCAGTGCTGCGGGGCGCATCTAAATTGATAAATGCATCACTGATTGCCACGCCCCACCGCCCAAATGCCCCATTGAGCATTGTTCTTGGATTGATTTGCCTGCGGCCAGCTCCAATTGTTTAGTAGTTTGCGCAGTGAGACAGACAAGGAGAGTGACCTTCCATGTCGAAGGTCAGGCCGCGCGGTTAGAAGCTGAGATTAATTGTATAACAGTTGAATTGTAGCTATATATAACAGTGCATTGCTTGGGTAAACAATGATGTATGAGCTTAGCTCATAGCCACAGCTACCAGGATTAGTTGGTTAGATGTGTGGTATAACAGTTGGAGCACATTTTAGCTTTTGCGAATGATGCATATAACAGTTGCATAATATAAGTTTTACAAGCTGCATATTTTTAACGAGGTATTTATCACGTGAGCTCAGTAGTTGTATACAGTCTTATAACAGTTGTATAACAGTTGTCCAAAAATGTGAAAAAACTATGTGCTCCATATTAACTACATGTCATGACATTTTTAATTATATTTGAGGAGATTTTATAGCCCTTACAACTTTAAGATGAGTATAACAGTCATGTATGCCGTGTGTTCATTGGAAGAGTTACAATCGAATCAATGCCTGCTAATACACATTCAACATTTTTGTTTTGTGCACACGTCAATTATATGACAGTTGTATAACAGTTGTTAATCAATTAGCATTTGGTCGAGATAGCTGTCAATGGCACTTCAGCTGTTGATTTCTGGCACTCGCTACAGCCAGATCAATTGAATTTTGATTTGCCCCCAGCACTCAAATGGCATTCGCATCCATTGGCTTTGGCTTCAACCGAAAAGTGGGGGCCAAAGGTCAAGTCCCCAGCCAAACAACAGCAATATCCGTGTGTGCATGTGTACACGAGTCAGTCAGGTTTCTCCAACAGCATCGGTAACGGTAACCGTGACGGTAACGGTAGCGGCATCAACATCGGCATCGACATCGGCATCGACATCGACATCGACATCGCATTGCTAAATGCCTTCATTAAAACGAAAAGTGCAAAGCCAAAATGAAAGCGTTTGCCAAAACGCGTCGACTCATTGGAGCTGAAGTGGGACTCAGAGCAGAGGAGTAGGTGAAGAGGGCGTGGGACACGGGCCAGTGGGGCCTGAGGTGAAGCTGATGGTTGATGGCGACCTTTCCGCCAGAAACAAAGCACACGAACGGCACAAAGGTGGCTAAAAGTGCTTCAACATGCAAGAGCCCCAGGTGTGCATTAGTGTGCGCATGTTACGAGCACACATATCTCCCGTTCCGTCTTCCCCCCTTCTCGCTCTCTCATTCCCTCTCTCTCTGTCTCTTGCTCTTGCTCTGTGTATGTTAGTATGGTCGTCGCTGTGTCAAAGCAGCGCTTTTCCCGGTAGCTGTTTGCAGTTTTGCTGTTGTCCACATTCACATGCACATCCTCATCCTCATCCTCATGCTCATCCTCATCCTCATTCACGTTCCCATTCGCATCTTTGTTCACATTCAGCTGTCAGCTTCTTCCCTAGACTCATATATGATATGCTATTTGATACACTAACATAGAGGGTACTCAGTATTCTATGACATATGATTATATGGTTGATAAGTCAAGTCGATATTCTGTATAACAGACTATAACAGATACCTTCAACTATAGTATATATTACATCATATTGGATAACAATTAAAGTATTTAGTTATATATGATTATAGTCTATATAATATATCTTCAATTGTAACAGATATATTTGTGTAACAGATTATCCTAAATTCTATGTACTAGTAGGCAAAAATCTTTTCGATCCCTTCATCTTCATCTCTGCAGCCCATTCATGCCTCATGCCTAGCTAGCGTATCTGATAGTTCACAATCCACAGTTATATGCGTTATGGCCATATATCTTTTCATGTTCGCTTCAAGTGCGTTGACAGGTTCCTAGAACTAGACAAATTTCTCGTATAAGTCAAATGACAGACGGATCAAGCTGTATTGGGTGAGAGATTGGACATGTGAACTGGCGTAATCGAAGGCTACAGCTGTTGTCAGAAGTGAGCCGACTTACAGCTGGCTGATATGCGAGAAGAAACAGGCTAATTCGCTTGAAAGTTCTCTTTCCTGACACTGAGGGGATCATGGAAGGCTGACAGCTGTTAGAGTAGCAATCAGACAAAGCATATAGCTTGACTACAGCTTTATAACCTCAAATAGAAACTGTTATACAAATCATTTAATAAGTGCTATGAAGCAATCTTATGCTAGGTTATTTTCGTATACAGACGATAAGAATATATAAGCTGTAAAGCCAACTGTTCTATAAACTGTTATATGGCTATACTCAAAGCCACTCTGCATAGCTGTTATACTCTGTTTGGTTCATGCTCAACTATGCAGAGCTTAACTACTGCATACGCGCATCTTCAACAGACCACATCAACCAAAAAGTGTTGGCCCATGAAAACACACACCCACATTCGCATGCACACACCCACCCACACACACACACGCATACAATTATGACACTCCTGTGGAACTGCACATGACAGCAGCTGCAACTGTCACGAGTCGTGAGTCGTTGACGCTGACACGCAGCTTTGCCAAGGGCTGCGCGTCCAAGTAAAAAAAAACTAAAAAAATGATGAACAAAAAACTGCTTAAAGTTTACGAATTTAAAAGCGGACGAAGGAAAACTGCAAAAGGGAGAACAGAAAGAGAAAGACCAAGGCGAAGCCTATTTGCAGGCGACGCAACGAATGTTTAAATTGCGACAAATTTTTTTGCTGCTTTCTGTTGGACTCGATGTGACCCAAATCTCTTGGCCACAAACGAAATGCAGCGCTCGAGTGATGGGCGCTAATTGATTTCAAGACTTGAGGGGCTCTAAAAAAAAAAAAATCCGACAAAAAATAAGAGAAAACGAGGGCGAAGGGCGGCGAGCAAAGTGTGGTGCCCAGGCCAAAGCCAAAGACGTCTTAATTATGTTTTCAGTTTTGGCCAATTGTTTGGCATTTGCCAAAAAAAATAAAATGAAAAGACGCAATGCCGTTTGCTGGCCGTCTAACAAATGCGGCTGGACATCAAGGACACGTTAATTAATTTTGTTCGCCAATGCTCAACATCTCCTCCCTCTCGCTCTGTCAGCTGTTTGTCTCGCTTTTCGTCAGGTGGCAAAGTTTTCATTCAATCAACTGTGCGAAATAACTTTGAACTTGAAGTTCTCGTCGAATTGCGCTGCCAGCTAACGTTTTAATTAGCCTAATTAATTTTTGACAAGCAAAAACAAAAACAAAAACAAAACCAAATAATAATAATAAAAGAAACAGCAAAAACTTTGCACAGCAAAATTCCAAAAAGAAGCTGAAGAAATCGGCTCAGGGCGCCGGGAACTGGGAGCTAGAAGCTGCGAGATGGGAGCCATGGCACTTAATGCGTAGCCAGTTGGCTAAAAGTTTTCGGGGCCAACATCATCTGCAGCGCTCGGAGCGCTGAGTGGCTAAAAAAGAAGCAGAATACGCAAAACCTCAGACACGGGAATGCATTTAGTATAACGGTAGTTGAATGTACCATTTGGAATTTTTGGCGAGAGGGGGAGAGGGGCAAGAGGCACGGAGCTTGACTACCATCTAGCTGCTGTTCATCTGACCAGCCTGGCATAGGCATCGTCAACGGCCTCGGTGTCGGCCTTGGCCCGAGGCGACATAAATAAGATTTACTGAGCCCGTATTAACAGCAGGAACAGCTGTTGAGTTTTAATATAACAGTGAATGGACGGCCCTAAACTGATTATAAACTTCCTCGCTTCTGAAACAGTTTTGGTCGAGTAATAAAAGTGTGATTTAGGTTAGCTAATCGTGCAATCTGTGGCTCGTATAACAGTCGTATAACAGCTTGTAACTGTTCTTAATGCGCATTATGTGATATTGCTAAGATTTAATTAAAGTCAACGTCTAACAGCTGAATTTGAGAGCCCCATCAAAAACGATGTACAGCTGTATAACAGTTTGAATAAGGAGTACTGTATATATTAAAGATATATCAGTTTAAAAACATAATTTGTGCGAAACATGACTAAGCTTAATAGCATCAACTGAAGTTGCATCTGTATAACAGTTACATGACCAACGCATAACGAATCTATATAATACTTTGCACAAATTGTTATGTTGATTAGCGTAATGTATTGAATTTGAATTTTAACATACAGTATGACAGTGGTATAACAGTTGTATAACAGTTCTTTTGACCAACTTATTGTGCATTTCAGTGCATAAATTTGGCAAACTATAGCTAAGTTGAATAGCATCAGCTAGAAGTGCAGCTGTATAACAGTTGTCGAGCTCTAGGCGCATTGTGAATACAGGGAAACGAGTGAGTGGCCCGAAGTGAATAGGCAGCGGTGGAAATATCCCGAATTGCCCCGGTTACAATTTGACAAAACCCGTTTAGGAAGCCAAACTTGACGGCGTGGGGCGGGGCGGGGCGTGGGCAACAAACAAAACGCAGCTGTTGCCGCTTGCAGGAAGGAAAGCGGAAGTGTGTGTAATTTAAGCAGCGGTAAGCGGCAACAACAACAACAACAGCAACAGCAACAACAACAACAACAGCGACTGCAATAGCAGCGGAAGCCTGCAACCAAAAATGCAACAAGCTGCAAAAGCCACCAAGAGCCGACCAAATGACCAGCTAACCAAACCGAACTTCAACCAGCGACAAGCGTCACAGGTGTCTGCCAGCTGCCAGCATCACTATGTCTGTGTGTGTGGGTGTGGCATGGTGTTGCATATTGTGATGGGCGGTACTGTGCTGGGCGGGGCTGGGCTGTATGTCTAGTTAGCTAGTTAAAGGCATAGCCAAATGGCAAAATGCACTTATCGTACCCTGTAATTTCCGGAATGTGCAGCTATGGGGTTGTTTGAGACAATTAATATATCAATATGTGTATGCATAATCAGCACTGATCAGCAACAGATATATTTCATATTCATATTTAGAATACAAAACTTTTAGAGTATATACCTACGAATACGGTCTCAATCAAAGAAATCTTAAAGTTTGGTTAATACTTGCATATAATTTATATCTTAGCATCAACTTGATCGATACGTTCTATGCATAAATAACAATCGATATTGATACAGCTATCGATACTTATTGAGTGTGATTATTGTGCCTTTTCCTAGATGGCTATAGCTCAGTCGTAGGCTCTTATAATAAATGTTCTTTGCTATTCTCATCATTTCTCTACAGGGTATGTTATAGTTCGTATACTTTGATCGATCAACGTGCAGGTTGCATTTTGCTTTTGTTGCGCTTTAACTGAGACCCAAATGACATGGCTTTTTGGGCACTGCATAAATCGTGCCAAATTTGTGTGAACTTCAACAATGCCAAAAACTGCGAGAGAGCGGGATGGGTAGAGGTATCTTACTTACGTAAGAGGGACAGAGAGGGAGAGAGATGAGGCCAAAACATTTATGGGCCAAACAAATGGCTGGCAGGCAGCTGCTGGCAATGGCTCAAGTGCCCATAATGTCATACGACGATGTGCAGGAAGCGCTTGTTGTTGCCCTCACTTCGTCTACTGCTAGTTGTTGTTGTTGTTGTTGTGGAAGTGTCACCGGAAGCCGGAAGTGCGGCAGATAACAGGCTAGCAAGCTGGCTGGCAAACTGGCAAAAGTTAGCTTCATTCCCCATTCAGGCAACGCACGTCGTTTGAGAACTGAAACAACTGGCACAACAGGACAACGACCGTTCAATCAATACAACTCTCTCTCTGTCTCTCTCTCTCTCTCTCTTTCTCTCTCTGTGTGTCTCCTCTATAGCTGCAAAAAAGTAAAGTTATGGAAGCTACATATTAAATACAGACTCAAACTTATCATAAAAAGTTAGCTCCACGCTAACAGAAATAGCAAAGTTAATCAAGCACAGCTGAGAATCTATTTCGAGAAAAACTGAAAGTCAAGTTGGAATTTGCTAGGTTTAAGAAGCTCAAAAGACTTATAGCTATATGTATATACATATATGAGTATCGAGTAGCTGAAGAAGGCTGCTGCAGTCCAATCGGGATTACTCTATGATTGGTGAGCTGTTTCACCTCACAAAGCAAGTAATATTTGCCTATCCCAACCTATATCAACCTTATACCATGACTCCCACTATTCTTCTTGTGTCTTTGTGCTCGATAGTCGTAAATTCCTCAATGGTCTCCCGTAGTCCACTGGGCGGCGTCAGGAAGTGGCTTGCCAATGCCAGGTTCATGCTTGAATAGTCTCTGAACCAAGAGGCAATAAAAAATTTGTTATATTCATGGCTTCTACTCAATATATGACATCCATATCCGATGCTGTATAGCATGCACGAGGTCTCCTTGTCTTTGAACTACCCTCGACTGCTTGAGAACTCAGGATCTGTTTGGCACAAGCTTCCTCGGAATGAAATAATTGACATTTGATGCTGCACCAGAAACAACTCAAAGCAAATCTAGTGAAATGGAGATACAAAAGCGAGGCTGCCAACTATTCGATTTGTGTACCATAATTATCAAATGCTAGAGAGAAACAGAACTTACAATGGCTGATGGTGCTCAAGCTCTCAACTTGAATGGAACTCACAGAATCAAGGAAGGAAGGAAGGGAGTGAAGGTAGGGAGAGAGAGAGCGGGAGCGGGTGACATGTGCTTTTTGCTATTTAGGTTGACATAGTTCCACGCTGGAGCTCTGCATAAATGCGTATTACGAGTCTACCTTTTATTTGGATTATATTTTGTTGTTGCTCTTGCCTCGCTGACTGCCAAAAGGTTTCATTTACCTCGAATTCTTTATGATTTTTATTATTTCTGTTTGCTGTTCTGTTTTGTTCTGTTTTTGTTGTTGTTATTTTTTTTCGCTCGCTTTTTATTTGCAGCTGGTTGCGCCTTTTGTGAATGTCGCAGATTTTTGTTCAATTGAATGCATTTCATTTCATTCGTGACGAAGCGGCGCAGCGCGACGTTAGCGAGGCAAACGGGCAAATTTCTTAATTGCAACTCGGGCATACGCTTTTCATGCTGTGCAACAGCAAACCACGGCCACGCCCACACAAATCCGTCCCCTGTCCATGTCTCCGCCGCTAGCGCTTCTCCTGGTCGACTTTGTCGCTCACTTTGGCCAGCTTTTAGCTTTTTTTTTTTTTTTGTATAATATATACCCTGAATGCATGGACGGTGTGTGAGCGGGCTGTTTTTGTGCCTAGAGAAGGGCACGCCTTTGATCTTATAGATCATAGATCTGCATATGTATAT